>CM045763.1:164407290-165031862 GCA_025200525.1 Camellia lanceoleosa | reverse complement strand
ATATCAAAGTCCTTCCATGCTCGAGTTAATCGTGATGCCTTAACATTTCATCATCTATACGCTTTTGTGCCATCTCATATCCGGCGGGGCGTGTTTTTTCGATATGTACAATCTTTTTAACCCTTGTCATGAAAGTACTCAATATTTTGTGAGGGATCTTTTACCACTCGCATTGTTGAACTATATCTAGACTCCTTTACATGCAAGGCAATTATCCAATTTTGCGTTGTCCTTCCAAAACAAAAAAATACAATCATTTTGCATGCATGAATGGCCTCAGATCCTAAACCTAATTCACGTGAAGAACTTTTTTCACTTCATAAAGGGTCCATGGAACAGCTTTCATCACACTTCGAGAATGTTCTTGAAAACTTCCATAACCATCGAAGATTTGTTGTGCCATTTATTGTACACCTTATCATGCATCTTAATAACGGCGACAACACGAAAAACTTTTTCACACCTCGCACACTTTATGCCGAAAGCATCATCAAAACAACCTAATGAACTTCACTAAATTTTCTCGAAGTTATTAGGTTCTTTCATCGACAGGATCATCCATGAGGCCACTCATGTAAATCTTCTAACATAGTAGGCAACCTCCCAAATTATCATCAATGTCAAAAATTGCCGCCCGCCTCCTTTCACCATCATCGCTTGGACACACTAGGGTCGATCATGACAATGGAACATATTCCCCGTGGTGCACCCAAGTTCTATCGTAACGACGCTATCTCTTCAACTGGCACCATACAACTTGTTTAATTATGTTTTGTGCCATTTATAATTCCATAATACCTGACAATCTAATGTCATCGTAAGGCCTAAATCCTTCGTAGCAAAGTCAATAAATGACTTAACACCTAAGCGTACTCTTTTACTTTCAACCTATCTTTATCATCATCCAACTTGTCCATCTTTTGAACCCTATAAGTCAAGCTTAAGATTAATGTAGGAATGGACAACAACAAACAAAAAATACTCCAACAATGGAATTAGGTATCTTTTAATCATCATCCAACTCTTGTACATCTTACGCATAAAAGTTTTGGGCCACTTATTTGCAACATAGATTAAAAATTTGGAAACACATGGTTTAGGTTTGTATTCGTATTAGGGGTGAAACAACTAACTATTTGGACTATACAAGTACAACATAAACAAGGAGAGAGGTAAAAAGAATGAGAAAATTCAACAAACATAACCATCATAAGCACAAGAAACAACCAAGCCACCATCAAAGGTTACAAATTATAGTAAAACAAACCAAAAGCTTAAATGCTTTGTTCCACTGCAGGTGAAGTTATAGAATGTCTCCTAGAGCAAATATGGTTTAGGTATGTACCGCTAACATCATTGAACTCCTCTCTACTTGAATCACCAATGCTATACACGCTATGTAGAAGCAAACTTACTCTTGTTATGTGAGTATGGTTAAACTTAATAAAAGTGTGATGTTTGCAAGGGTTTGGTCTCATAAGCAAAAAGACATTTCATCCCTCCCTCTTATACACGCAATAGTAGAGAGCGAAGAAGACTCAAAACACAAAAGCCAAACAATGGTAGAAAGTGGTGAAGAAGAAAAAAGAGGAAAAGCTAGTATACAAGTTTTCTTTATGAAATATCAATGAAGAAATGGCACAAGGTCCTCCAATCTTCTTCTATATCTATTGTCTTTGAAATCCTCAAATCTTGCAAAATGGGAGTTTGTAGGTAATAAAGCACAATTCACTTTAATCAAGAGTTGTCATGCCAAAAGAATGTTCTAAATTATTATTCTCAAGGCACCCAACAAAGTATAAGAAAAAAAGGACCAATTTAAAGAATCCATTGATTTGTAGACAAATTGTGTCCTCATGGGGCCCTGCCATGCCTGACTTGATTTTGTGTCACGTGTTCTTAATCTTAACCACAAAGAGTCCAAAAACCCATTGTGAAATCGCTTTTGAGAAAACCTGATTTTTGAAAAAGAAGTGCCCAACATGGATTGTTTTGTTGTGATACGTAGGTCGCCACCTAAATATTTTTATTTAAAAATTTAGTGTAAACCCCGACTGTGCTGTTTAAGCGCCACGGTCTGGCCATCACCAAAGTTGCTCTCGCTCGAATCCTGGGTACGATTAGAAGGTCACTTGCGGAGTTAATTCACGGCCACCGATCAAAAGATCGGCCTCTACTAACCATGATATTCCTTATTTGGAAAAAAAAAACATTGTAGGCATTCTTATTCCTATATTAGCCTAGGGTTACTATGTGATGCTAAGCACAAAGATACAAGTATAGACTCCAGTCGTCAATTGGGAACAAAAACACTTCATGTTTGTTTGTGAAAATGGTTTGTTACCCGTCGGCAGAAGTAGGCTTAAAATGCGGATTTTGCCAATTCCGGGTGGGGCTTGAAAACATGATTTTGCACATTGCCTAGTGGGCTTAAAACAAACATTTGATGAATTGTTCAACCAAACAACCTAATTCTTTCACCCATGTGCAAACAAGCAAAGAGTTATATCACAAGGAAAGGCTAGCCTCATGGTAAGCATGCTATTCATGGCGCCACTCACATCAAGACATGCAAGCGATGCTAAAGCATAAAAACTCAATCCGAGTACTCCAAGCCAAAACAGTAAACTACATTAGAAATCATCGCATGATCTTAAGTATACATGAAATGCCTAATGCAACACATGCAAAAATGCAAACTATATGCGAAAGTATCGCGGCTATTCTAAACATGGCATATGGAATGCTATTAAATGCACATGTATTCAACTTGGAATTGAAATACAATGCAAGTAATGACATGATGCCGAATCAAGGCGACGCATGCAAGACAATGAATGAATGCAAACATGCTATCATACTCAGTATGCTAATTGAAACGCGGCCTCAATCTAACCATCATAAGTGTAAATAAAAGGGAAGAAAGACATGGGTTGGAAGACATACATCACACACACGCACACTTATTAAGGCAATTTTGCCTCGCACAACGTAGGGTCCCGAATAAATATACAATCCCTAATAAAAGAATAGTACAAGTCCAAATAATACAAAATTAAATAATGTACAAATTCCTCAATTAATTAACAAATTAATCTAAGAAAGTTATAAAATCGCATGCAAGCCAGTGACCCGCTTTGATTCCGCTTCCCGTATGAATGATGCATGTTCGGTTGCCTTTGTGCGGAAATCCATGACGATGCCCCAATTAATTGCCTCCGGCTTGCACTCCTCGTTTGAAATGCATGCCAAGTTCTAAAAAGTTGCATTGATCCTTCATTTTGGTCGGTAAAAGAACAAAGAGCAGTAAAAGGGCAGTGGCAATGTATTTTCACAAATAAGGTATAGTATGTCTCGATCCTCAGCAGTCACCAATCACGATATCGATGCGATGATGGCCGAGGAGTCGAATTGCACAACTCAATATGAAATGAATGCATATGAAAAATAAGTTAACAAAGCCTAACTCCATCATGGATAATCCCGAAAAGTGCCTGCGGATCGGGGAATTGAGACACGCCTGGCCACCGTGAGTAAGCGAACGTATTCATTTTCGCTTCGTGCCCGGCTAACTCCCTATCCCGAACACGATGCAATATGCATGATATGCATGAAATGCAACTAAGATACAACCCAACATGTGAAAGGCTATGAAATGGTGCATACACGATGCACGAGGAAACATGGCATACCAATAATAATGTGCGCTTAATATACGCCTTTAAGCATACGCTAATGCTATAGAAATTGAAATGGCATACACAATAATGCAATATGGGCTTACACCAACACAAGTGAACCTCTGCCACACTCACATAGGGGCCATAATGATGAAAATGAGATTAATCTCGATACGTGCGGTCACACGCAGCATCAAGAAACCAAGGACCCGAATCCTCTTGTGGCACGGAATGCCATTCCTAACAAAGACATGGCAAAAACACAAAAATAAAGTATACTATCATGCAAAATTAGAGGTCAAATGAAGATGCAAAAACATTCCCCGAAACCCTGTAAATGAAACCCGACGATGCATAAACTAGAGTCCTTAAACACGTGTCGTTTTGGCGCATGAAAATGGCCTATAACTATACAATGCATACATAATTTGAATAAGAAATGAAAAGAAAGAAGCAAGGCAGCTCCTAAAACAAGACATGTTTACAGTTTAAAGCATGGCCAAAAAAATGAGCACAAGTGGGACTAAATTAGTGGTATGCAAAAATGGCTCGCTAAGGGAGTGTAATGAAGCAAGTGACAAATGCTGGCCCCAAACAGAGAAGGATCCTTCACAATATTGAAGAGTAGGCTAAAAATAACATGTTTACAGTTTATGATACAGGTCCCAAAAAAACAGATACAAGTAGTATGCCAAAAGAGATCCTTCATGCAAGAAATGAGGCCACCAAGAGGGCTATAACATGAAGTATACAAAGGGTGTCTCAAAAGCCATAGACCCTTAATGAAACATGTAGCAGTGGGGGTCAGCAGCTTAGGGCTATTTTCAGTTCGGACCAAAGTCCAAAAACAGAGACACAATAGGCTAATAAATCCGAGTAAAAAAAGGGACCAAAGAGGGGTTCAATGGCAAGTGACATATGGAGGTCCTAAAAGTGATGATCCCTTTCTAAATGTTGAAGAAGGGCTCAAAATAAGCTACTTCACAGTGGGCTTATGACAGAGCTCAAAACAGATTATATATAAGGCCAAAAATATCATGCAAAAATATGGCATCCAAGAGGGGTAATGAAGAAAGTGGTGGCTAGAGGTCTCAAACAGGGTAAAGACCTCTCTCAACAAACATGACAAATGGCTCAAAAAATAAGCCTAGTTTCAGTTAGGTTTGATCCCAAAAAGCAAGCAAGCAAGGCTTAGAAATGAACCAAGAAAAAGGCTAGAAAGAGAAGAAGTGTAAGCTACCTCTTTAGTAGACCAATCTTCAAATGTTACCGTTTTGGACCAAATTCTCAGCCTTTTAACCCTTCAAAAACAGTCCTAACAATGCTGGAATGGAGAATGGAAGGGTAATAGGTGGTGTAGTGTAAATTATGCAAAGGCCCTAAGGTTTGGAGGCTAGGCTTAGGGAAATGGAGAGTGTATGCAAGAGAGCTCTCTAAGCAATTTTTTTTTTTTTTTTTTTTTTTATGGTAGGTAACCCCAAAAACCAGACCCGGGTCAAAAGTTGGTTGGTATAGGCAAAAGAGAGGGGGGAAATGATGAAAACAAACCAAGTTTCCCCAAAATGGCCAAACCTCTGACACATGGTTGTAAGTGAAAACAAAATATATGGCTAGAACACACTTGGGAGGGGGGATAATGGTCCATTAGTTTAAAAAGCAAAAAAATCATTTTTTTCAGATAAGCAAGGGTCTATCGGGCTAGTTTTTTCCGGGTTTTCTGGCCGGGCTACCATTTCTTCCTCAAGCCTTCGCCGGCCGCCCATTTTCGTGATGACGTGTAAAAGTGGGCTTCCCGGAAATAAAAGTGGCTTCGGTGGGTGATTGGAAAGTCCAAATGTATTCTCTTCATGTCCAAATTAAAGCCCCAAAAGTTATCTTTCCAATGGAGCAAACCTTACATCAAAATTCCTCCTATAGAAAAAGTTATGCCTGTTTCCGCGTGTTAAGCCGCCAAGAGATCGTCCCAACCGGAGTGATACCCTACTTCAATCAACGATATCTCCCCTATCTAGAATTGGATTTAGGAGATTCTTGAGTGAAAAATGAAGCCCTGGGAGTAAGCTTTCCAACGGTGGTGGCCTCATAGCTTGATTCCAAGTATCCAAATGAATAGGCCCGATTCGGCGAGGGCTGCTCGACTCTCTCTTAACGGTTCATGCCCATTTTCTCCCCCGACTGGATTTCTTCCCTCTTCTCTTCTTTTCTTCAACTTCAAACCCCTAAGTAAGGTGTTTTTAAAGATTTCATCTCTTTTTCATTCATTTCCACTTTGTCCTTGCTCGGTTTACCGAAAAACGCGACGTTTGACAAAAGGCGAGCCTTGGAACAGGTCAGAAACTTTTATTTCAAAAAATATTTTGAAAGAGAGGGTTTTAAGGTCTAAAACCATTCAAAATAGCTTTGGTCCAAAATGGGCGTGAAGTTGGGATTTGTTCCTCTCTCTTTGCCGAAGAAATTGCACCTTTCCCCTGCACAACTTTCTCCAATTATGTAAACCATCGGTCGTCAAGTCTTATGGACGGTCAAAAATGGGGTGTCTACAACATTGTGATAAGCTAAAATTTCATTATAACTCAAGCTAATGAAAGACCAAGTAGGACTTTTGAGGATGGCCATAAAATATGACAATTTGGGGTAAAGTAGGATAATAAAGAAAATACAAACAAAATTTATAAAAAAAAAAAATCATACATAATGATGTATCTTATTTATATTATTTAATAAAAATTAAAATTTCTAACCATTTAGTTTATAATTATAAAATAACATTATTTCATCAATTTTGCCTTTAATATCATTTTGTTTTAATAATGGAGCATCAATCTCTTTGTATTGTCTTTCAAGTGTTAGATGACACTTTTGCACTATATTTGGCAAAAATTTATGAAAAGAATGATACAAGACATGAGCAAATAATTGACCAAACTGATGAGAATACATATTAATTATATTTAAACCGATGAGAATACATACAGATAATCTCAATCTCAACATAAAATTTAAATTAATGAGAATACATAGAGAACATATAAATGAGAATACACGTATAATGGATTGACATTATATTTAAATTGATGAGAATACATACACAGATTATCTGTGTATGTATCAGTTTAGATTATCCAATCTCATAATACATATTAATTATATTTAAATTGAATCTTCGCCAATACATCTAAACCGATTACTGTAGACAATCCCGCGGGAGACCTCGCTACAGCTCGGACTCAATTTTTGTCACGGTTCTTAATCTGAACCAAAGAGTCTAAATCCGGCAAATCGTTTTGAGAAAACAAATTTTTGAAAGAAGTGCCAAACATGGACTGCTTTGCCAGATATAGAGTCGCCACCTAAATATTTTATTTTTGGAAAATTTAGGAAACCCTGACTCGTTTGCCTAAGGCCACGTGTCCATCATCACCAAAGTTGCCTCGGCTCGGGAACTTGGGTACGATTAGGGAAGGTCACTGTGAGTTACCCTTCGCCCGATCAAAGATCGCCTCTACTAACCATGATATCGTTTGAAAACTTTGTGTGCTCTTACTCGTTATTAGCCTAGATTTACTATGTGATGCGCCAAAGATACAAGTATAGACCGGTCGCTGAATTAGAACAAAACATTTCATGTTTGTTTTTGAAAGATGGTTTCTACCCGCAGGTAGGCTTAAAATACAGATTTTGCCACCCTCAGGTGGGTTTAGAAAGGATGGTTTTGCCACTATCTAATGGGCTTAGAACAAACAGTCGATGATTTGTTTCAATCTAAACAACCCAACCTTCACCCACAGGCATTCAAGCAGTTATATCACATAAGCAGTTAGCCTCATGGTAAGCATGTTATTCATGACAGTCACTCACACGCATGCAAGGATGCTAAAGCATAAAACTCACCGAGTACTCTAAGCCAAAACAGAAGCTAATTAGAAATCCATGCATGATCCTAACTATACAGAAATGCCTAATGCAACAGATGCAAAAATGCAACTATAGCAGGCTCGGCTATTCTAAATATGGCATATGAGATGCAACAGCTATCAAGTATTCAACTTGGAATTGAAATACGAATGCAGTTAGTATGATGCGCCGAGCTATGAATGCAAAATGATGAATGAATGCAACATGCTATCATACAGTATGCTAATTGAAACATGCCTAATCTAACCATCATAAGTGGGTAAATAAAGGGAAGAAAGACGTGGGGTTGGAAGACATACATCACACACACGACACTTATTATAATTATGCCCCTCGCCAACAGAGGGTCTAAATAATATATCATTCTAAATGAATAGTAATAGGTCAATAAATAATACTGATAAATATGTACAAAAATCCTAATTACTACTACAAATTAACTAAGAAAACAATAAACCCGCATGCAAGCCGGGGACTACCTTGACTCTTCTTCGATGATGAATGATGCATATCCGGTTGCCTTTCTTGCAGTAAATCCACGTGATGCCCCAACTAGCCTCGCTTTTGCAATACTTGGAAAGCGCCAAGCCCCGAAGATCGCCGATTCTTGATTTGTCAGAACAGTGTGAGCGGAAAGGAGCATGGCAATGTATTTTCACAAATGTATGCATGCCTCGATCATTGTGCCACCAATCATGCATCTTGATGCATGATGGCCGAGGAGTCAAATTGCACAACTCAATATAGAATGAATGCACATGAAAACTCAACTAGACCTAACTCCATCATGGATAATCCGGAGTGTTGGTGACTGGGGAATTGAGACACGTTCCGTCACTCGGAGTACGAAACGTACCTCGTTTTCCGTGCTCGGGCTAACCCATATCCTGAACACAATGCAATATGCATGACATGCACAAAATGCAACTAAGATACATCCTAACATGCAACATGCTATGAAATGGCATACACGATGCACGAGGTAACATGGCATACACAATGCGCTAACATACAACCTAGCATACACAATACTATGAAATGGAATGGCATACACAATGCATAATGGGCTTACACCAACACAAGTGGACCTCGGACACACTCACATAAGAGGCCATTAGATGAAAATGAGACCTGCTTGAAATGCGTGCACGCATGCACGCAAACCGAGGACCTAACTCTAGGGCACTAATGCCACTCTACCAAAGCATGGCAAGGCATGAATATGAAATACAAGCATGCAAATTTCAGTACCAAAATATGATGCAAAACAGCTCCCAAAACATGGAAACATGGCACCGATGCATGAAATGAGACTCGATACTCGAAACTAGGCGCATGGAATGACTTATAGCTATACAAAGCATGCATTATTTGAACATGAAGTATGAAGACAGAATCAAGACAGTCCCAAAACAAGCATATTTCCAGTTTTAAGCAAGGCCAAAAGGTGAACACAAGTAGGACTAAGCTAGCATGCAAAATGGCCCTGAAAGCAAGATAATGAAGAAGGTAGCATCTTCCTGACCTCGTGAGAAGGCCCTTCTACAATGTTTAAGAGGGGCCCAAAATATGGTATTTTACAGTTTACAACAAGCCACAAAAACAAACACAAGTATGGCTAAATTCTCATGCAAGAAATGGGCCAAAAGGGAGACAAAGAAGAAAGTGATGGCTTCCGGCCCCAAAAAAATGAGGACCCTTCAACAATATTGAAGAGGGGCCCAAAATATGACCTTCTACAGTTGATGATCAAACCCAAAACAGTGCACAAGCATGCTCAAAATACTATGCAAAATAAGGCCAAAAAAGAGAGCTATAACACAAAGAGGAAAAAGGAAACTTCAAACAGCAAAAGACCCTTAATGAAACATGAATATGGGTTAAAAATAAGGCTATTTATAGTTCGGACCATAGCCCAAAAACAGAAGCAAAAGAGGCTAACAAATCATGCAAAAATAAGGCCAAAAGAGGGATATAAAGGCAAGTGATATGTGGAAGCCTCAAACAGGAGAAACCCTTCAACAATGTTGAAGAAGGGCTCAAAATAATCCACTTTACAGTTTACAACATGCCTCAAAAAATTTACATATAGGCCTAAAATACTATGCAAGAAAGAGGCATACAAGAGAGGTAAAGAAGGTGCAAAAATGAAGCCTCAACAGTGAGAGAGGCCCTTAATCAAACATGCAAAATAGCTCAAAATGATCCTATTTCTAGTTAGGGTCGGAGCCCAAAATGTAAGCACAAGGAGCTAGAATATTGAACAAAATGAAGCACAAAAAGAGGAAAATGAAGCTTACCCTGTGACCAAGCTTGGGCACTCTTGGCTTGAGAAATGGTGCCTCTTGCTCTGAAAAGGCCTTCCAAGCTGCTGGAATGGAGTGGTGGTGTGGTGCTAGGTGGTGGTGTAGAAATGGGTATAGGATTTGAGAGGTTTTGGAGGGTTGGAGGCAGAGAGAGAGAGCTTCAATACAAGAGGCTTAAGGCAAATTTTCATAACCCTTTGCAAGGGGGCAGCTGGATATATAGACAAAAGGGGGAAAATAGGGGGAAAAATTGGGGGAAACAATTCAAGTTTCCCCTCAAAACTGCAGCCTCCCGGATACAAAATCTGTGGAGAAAAGGAGGGTAGTTTTGTAATGTACCAACCCTGGGGATCATGGCCGCTTGTTAGGTTTAGGTGGTCGGCCCTCCCCTGGCCGGCCGGCCAGGGTCAAAAGGGTCAAGTGATAGGGGGTCTGCCACCACAAATTGGTGGCCTCCCATGTGTGCTCAACAAAGCCATGTGGTCAAAAACTGGAGACAATGAACCAGGAGAGAGAAAAGGCCATTTTTTGGAGGGGTTCAAAAGGGTTAATGACAATTACTGGCCGGCTATGTGATATTGGTGGCCTCCCAGGTGTCTACAACACAAATATGTGGTTTTGGGCAAGAAAATGAGGCCTTAGGGTGGTCAACATTGGCTGAAAGGAGAAAACCAGGCTGACGGAGGCGATTGAGGAATAAACCTGGTTGTTAGAACAATTACTAGCCTCCCCCCCCTCTACGACTTTTCTAACAAGGAAACAAAGATCCCTGCCAAAAATGAACCCAAACCGATGCAAAATGAAGGTTCGGGCCAACGCCAAAGGGGCCCCAAACCGACTGTTAGGGCATCGAAGTGGTGTTCGACCACGTTTGGTCTCTGGGACCACAGTGTCCGTCAAAATGGAGGAAATAAGATGCATGCCAAAAATCTGAGCAAACGGAGGTGGTTAAGCGGTCGAACCTACATTCCCGACGGCTCGAAAACCTAAACCGAGCCCAATGGGAAAAATGGCCTCGATCATTTAAAAACGTAGCCTCACGGCCACAGAGATGATCTACGAGACCTCTCCCTTCAGAAGAGAAAACGGGCTGGTCGCAAAACCGAGGTAAGACACAAAAGAGCTCTAAGTCCAGGCAAGGTCAAGAAATGAGACTGAAACTTCTGAACGAGGACGATATGCAACATCACCAAGTGCTCAATCGGTGGCGTCTGAGTCTTAAGGTCGGTCAAAAATGGGGTGTCTACAATTACCCAATCACAAATTACCCATTCAGTTTAATCCATTTAAATGTAAACTGATTCGTGTGTTGCTAGGCTTAGTGTAAACCCAATCTGTAAACTGAAGATTCAGTTTACAATTTAATTGTAAACCCCATCGTCAGTTTAAATGTAAACTCAATCTCAAAATACATACACAGATAATCTCAATCTCGGAATATGTACACAGATCAGATAATCTGTGTATGTAAATTTCATACACAGATTTACATAAATAATGACGAGTAAATACATGTGAGAGAAAATTTCATTGAAAATAATCAAAATACATGAGATTAGATAGACAATCAATGGATTAAGGCTTTGAAACTAATGAAAGAGAGAGAGGAAAAAGAGGGGGAAAGGTATCAAACCCCAAAATCAAACCCATTTACAACATCAAACCCATAAATCTCTAGTAATGAAACCACTTCAAACAAACCCATTTCAGAAATTAAGAAAAATTTAACCGGAATGGGTAGAATAAAAAAACCCTAGAGATTATATTTAAATTGATGATAATACATACATAGATTATCTATGTATGTATCAGTTTAGATTACCCAATCTTATAATGCATATTAATTATATTTAAACTAAATCTTCGCCATTACATCTAAACTGATTACCCAATTACAGATTACCCATTTAGTTTAATCCATTTAAATGTAAACTGATTCATGTGTTGCTAGGCTTAGTGTAAAACCAATCTGTAAACTGAAGACTCAGTTTACAAATGTAAACCCCATCTTTAGTTTAAATCTAAACTCAATCTCAAAATACATACACAGATAATCTCAATCTCAGAATACGTACACAGATCAGATAATCTGTGAATGTAAATTTCATACATAAATAATGACGAGTAAATACATGAGAGGGAAAATCTCATTGAAAATAATCAAAATACATGAGATTAGATAGACAATCAATGGATTAAGGCTTTGAAACTAATGAGAGTGAGAGAGAGAGAGAGAGAGAGAGAGAGAGAGAGAGAGAGAGAGAAAAGAGGTGGAAGGTATCAAACCCTAAAATCAAATCCATTTACAACATCAAACCCATAAATCTCTAGTAATGAAACCACTTCAAACAAACCCATTTCAGAAATTAAGAAAAAATTAACCAGAATGGGTAGAATAAAAACCCTAGAGCAAGAGTTCACAGTTGGGGAAATAGAAGAAGGGGTAGAGAGAGAGAGAGAAAGATAGAGATAGAATGAGAGAGAGAGAGAGAAAGATAGTGAGACATAGACAGAGAGGGACAGAGCAAGAAAGCAAAAGGGAGCGAACCTGTTAGCAGCGGTGGCTGTGGTGATTTGCGGCGTACAGGAAATGACTATGCTAAGGATACAAGGTCGTGAGGTTTGCTAGTGATTTGAATCCAACAACAAAGCAAGAGATGTTTTGTGGCTGTGTGTATACAAATAGAGGCAAAATGTGTGAGATAGGAGCAAAAATAAATCTAAATGAAAATAAATCTAAAACATTTAGAGCTTTACGACTACAGGTTTTATTTGTCAACAAAAGTTAATATATAAGGACTAAATAATTTTATATAGCAACTAATGTTTTTGTTAGTTACCAAAATTGAATCATTGGCAACCAAACTTGTGTGGTTGCTAAAAGGTTTTGAATATCATCTACTGCCATTTGGCGACTAAAGATTATTTTGTTGGCAAAAGGTATAAGACAACGACTAAAAAACAATTTAGTACCCTAAAATATATACTATTGGTGACTAAACGTTTTTTAGTAGCCTATGATGGAATATTTACCGACAAAAATATTGTTTGGTCGCCAATAAGCTATATTTCTTGATTAAAAAAATTTAACAGCTATATCATTTGGCGACCAAATAAGTTTAGTAGCTAAAACTAATGTTACAACGACTAAAAGTTGTTTTCGTCGGCAATTGTTCAATAATTAGCGACTACATAATAATTTAGTAGCCAATTGTTCCATTATTAGCGACTAAATTTATGTTAGTTGTCGATAAGCAATATACACCGACTAAAAAACTTTAGTAGCTAAATCTTGTATTTTTGCCGACTAATAAAATATTTAGTCGCTAATTCCACCACTTTTGGAGACTAAAAATTGTTTAGTCGCTAAAAGTGTCATTTCATGTAGTGAGGCCACTAGAACCTTAAAAATTACACCAAAAAAAATATATAATAATGACCATTAAACTAGAAAAAATGGAGAGTCTCCAAATATTAACTTACTACCAAGTTCATGAACTTCCAAATAATCTCTATTCATGGACAAGACAAAGGTCACCAAAAAACAATGAATCTCCATTCACCAAACAAAATGAGATTCATAAACAAGACAAAAGAAGATGCATGAAAAAAGATCAAAAAAGTCGCAAAAAATAAAAATAAATAAAATGGTCCAATAATAACCAATATATATATCTAGAGAATTTTTCTGGATTTCAAGAAACAGTAATGAAGTGTTTAATGAACAGAGTATCTAGCTTCACTGTGATTTGCATTTGTCCATGGGAAGGCCAGAGAAATTTTCTAGATTCTAGTCTAGAGATCTTTTTTGGATTTCTAGAAACAATAACGAAAAGTTCAAGAAACAGAGCATCTGGCTTCACTGTGATTTGCATTTTTCTATGGGAAGGTCAGAGAAATTCTCTAGATTCCAGTCTAAAGATTTTATTTGGATTTCCAAAGAATTTTTCTGAATTTTTTTTCTGGATTTCAAGAAACAGTAATGAAGAGTTCAAGGAACAGAGCATCTGATTTCATTATGATTTGCATTTGTCCATATACATAACACATATACAACTCCTCAAACCCTAAAACTTTAAATCTGAAATTTGACAACTCAACATCCCCAAATCCTTTTAAGACCCTTCAACACTATACAAAATTGTCAACCAAATCGTGATCACATTGTTCATGAGACAGAGTTTCAAGTACATACATAAATATAAGGATATTCAAGAAACATATATTTGCATCAACTATATTGCTAAAAATGAAGAAAACAAAACAGAGGAAAAACAGAGAGAGAAAGATATAGAATATTTATCAAAAATAAAACCCTAATTTTCAATAAACTCAGATATATATATATGGTTTGTATGTATTTGTTTATTTTATATATATACACGCATATACATAGAGAAAGATCAAAGATTCTAGATGAAACAAATTCTAATCAGACCTACCATGAAAGATTTCTTGGACTTGTGTTCAATAATCATATATTCATACCATAAGCACAAAACAAAACAGAGGTTTGTAAATCTATCAATGTGTGTATATATATATATAGAGAGAGGGGAGATGATGGAGTAGATGCGATCGCAAAAGGAGATGTGGGAGAAGATGGCGGTGGTATGGAAGAGTTATCGATGGCGGCAATGGAAATAAAGTTCATTGGAGAGAGAAGAGCAGATAGAGAGAGGAAGAGAGGAAGAGACCGGTTTGATTTGAGAAAATCAAATTTTTCTGTGATATATGGGTGTCAGGGTTGAGAAACTTTAGACATCACAAAATAATATTGTGAATCTCTTCTATTACTAAAAATGGGATAGGGACCTTAATTTTCTCTAAAATAAATATTTAAAAAAATGAATTTCTTAAAATTATTTTTCATCCCAAAAAGATAAAATTGTATGAAAATGATCAATATTTTTATTTTTTTGTTTTTTTTCAATCAAATTATGTTTTAGATTCTTAGAAAAAAAATTCTGAAAAAAGAACCAAACAGAGGCTATATAAACTACACCAACATTTTTAGTATACCAAAAATCTATATATTAATCCACACCAACATTTTGAGTGTAATGTATTAAGGTGTTCATATTTAATTGTAATCTTATTGAAATAAAGTTACTTTCTAAACTAACAATCACAAGAATTTACTCAAAAAAATTGGCTAAGTTTGTCGTCAGTCCAAAACAGCAATCTATTTAGATCGTTAATACGACTTTTATACTAGCCAAACTCGCGATCAATCCAAAACAGCCATTCACATGATTGTGTGTGCAGATTGTTTATATATATTGCTTTTCTGTAAACACCATTAATTCTTGAATATATAATGTAAATTAGGACAATATTGACTTGTATAGTATAGAGATCAAATCACGTGATTGAGTTAATTAAGATTATGACTTAATAATATATGTATTAAAAGATGATGAATAGTTTATTAGTCATACTCGACGGGAGATGTCACTATCTTCAAGACATTGTTTGGGTTTGATAAATGCACACGGGTCAACATGTTCTTTCATGTACTACCCAAAATTTTGAACCACATATTGCCACTGAATTGAACAATTTATGGACCCAAGAATTTTTCTCTGTACTGCCCCAAAACTAGGCGGTGTTTGGCAACTTGATTTTTAGGTTTTTTTAAATTTTTTTCACTACAAGATAAATGTTTTACAAAACTAAAAAAAACCAATTCAAACAAAATATCACATCAAACCCCATAATCAATTCACTTTTTCTCTCACAAACATCACATCCAACCACAAAAAAACCCATTTTCCCAAACACAAAAAAAAATTTCTCCAATAATATCCTACAACTAAAAAAACTTATAAAAAAATTCACTTCTCAAACACCCACTATATATGTATATATAATTAGAGCACTGAACGAGTTAGAATATGGTGTTTTGATTGGACATAGTAATTAGCTGAATAGTCTATGTAATTGTCTTTTAGGACCATGAGAATATCAAAAGTTCAGTGTTAGAGTCGATGGAGCGATTGTGGCCTTTTCATTATAATTTAACTTACTAATTCCTTAACATCTTATTGTATGGTGAAAAAAATATATATATATATATATTGAAATTATATTTTGATAATATAAGCTTGATTTATTTGTCCTTTGACTTAATCCCAAATAAGTTTTAACCGAGTTGGGTTTTAACACCTCATTTTTTTATAAGGCAAATTATACACGTAAACCCTATAATTTATCTCGTGTGAAATTGGTCTTTGTAGTTTTTGTTGTACCAAATTTGTCTTCTAATTTATTAAACTGTATTAATTTAATCAAATTGATAACAGTTATTGTCAAAAAAAAAAAAAAGATAAAAATTAAGTGCAAAATAGTTAATTCAAAAAGAAATTGACTATTTCAAATTTGATGCCGACTACTCAATCACTTTGAAGCAAGGTTCTAAATCATGTATCGTATCGAACATAAAGATCGATTGCGGATTCGGTATCGGTAGTATCAATCAGTACGTATCGGGTGTCGCGGTGGTGAAATTTTAAAAATCATTTCAAAGGTTTTTCAACTTTTTCTTTTTACCGGTCCGAACCGGTGAGTATCGGCCTGTCACGGCTTGTGTAACGGCTTGTGTAACGCTTACAGGCCGATACGTACCGGGACTCGGCTGATACTCCTGCGATTTTCAATCTCAGTGGTATATCGGCTTGTATCCGTCACGGTACCCCATTTTTCCGATACGTAGCGTATCGGCCAATATTTAGAACTATGCTTTGAAGAGAATGAATGGACTATTTTATTACTTGATTTTAACCCAATTTCTAAAGAGTGTTATCAATTAAATGGGCATTATTACATAACAAACTAATCTTTAACACATTTTTATCAAGCCGAACTCAGAGTTTAACTTAAGTAATTGGTTCGTTTTACAACCTGTCTATAACGTAAGGATTTTAACATAGAATGTGAGAGGAAAAACAGAAGAATGTGAAGAGTTAAAAAAAAAAAAGTAAACAGTCATTGAAGAAGACTACTGTGAAAGGCATGCTATAGAATTTGTCTCAAATAATTGAAATAGAATGTTGATGCTATACATATATATATATTGGAATATCTGCTGTGAACACAGTGCACAAAAACAATTGTCAGATTTTGTTAGATGATAAAGATTTTGTATGCCAACTTTCTCAGGATGTATATATCTAATATATATACATCATTCAATTATTGGTTGTTTCCAAAAAAAAAGATAATGCTAAATTCCTCTAGGAGGTGGTTGTGCTGCCTTTACTTATAAAACCAGGAAAGGGAGTGGCTTCACTTTCTTTTGTTTTTTGGACAATGCTCTCTATATATAAATTTTATTTTTATTTTTTAATTTAGTTCATATAAATCAAAATGAATAAAATTGAATTTGAGTAAAAAAAATTAGGAGAAATTATATAATAAAAAAACTAGAATTTGACTTTTGTAACAAAATATTATGAGTTTTTAGTTTTATCAATTTAAACCCTGAACTTTTAATTTATTTTTCATTTAAATCATTTATCTATTTTCATTAAGTAAAACAGACAATAAAAGAATATTAGTCATTAAACTAAATAAAAACAATATTTTAGAAATCTTTTTTATTTTAAAAATTAAAACTAAGTATATATGTATGTACATACTAATGTACATATATATACATAATATATAAATTTCATGTAATATTTATTAATAATTGGGCCGGACCAAACTGTACTACAAGCAACATTCTAAATCCCGCTGATTTTAATAAATGAACCTAAAAATAATTTCCGCCCAAGTGTCTAGTTTGAGTTGAGTTGAAATTTGAGTACAGAAAATAGGTCTCCTTAGTATTAAAAAAATAATAATAATTATTACAATTTAATTTAATAAAAGTTTTGAGTACAGAAGTGAAGGGATTGTTATAGCTTCATACTTAAATTTAAGTTCGATTCTTGATTTGAATAAAGGGTTGAAGATACTCCTAATTAAATCAAGATCAATCTTGATGCTATTTCTACAGTCATGCTTCTTTTTTTTTTTGGTTATAGGAAAATCCTCTCTACCCTCCTGCAGGTCTAAGGCAGCGTCCCTTGTAAAGATCACCAGAATGTCCTGTTAGACGTTCCGAGCGAGGAGACTATAACCTGAGAACTTGCCCCGACCTCCCAAGATAAGCTCCGCTTAAGTCAGGACTCGCACAGCGGGAGAGCATTGAACCCACACCAAGTGCTGATTAGACAACTTAAGGTCCAACCTCCTAACCAACTGTGCTTCGCCCAGGAGATTGGCCCAAGGGGAAGGAATTGAACTCATGACCTTGGGACTTAAACCCCAAGTCTTAACCACAATGCCACCCACCCTTGGGTTCAATCATGCTTCTTATTATACACTTTCTTTTACTATTTTGTAATTAATAAAATATTATTTGTTATCAATTAAAAAAAAAAACTTGATCTTGCTATCAAGGGGAATTTCACAAGTGGCCAAGTGATTGTACTTGATATCAGCCCACACAAGTTTGTTAGAGAGAGATTGGAGGTTGAAGTGTGTCCAAGCCTTTGATAAATCAAAATTTAACACAAAATTGACAAAATGCTAAGATGAAGAGAACAAAGCACAAACAGATGGAAACCTAACAGCAACATGTTTTGGGCATTTTTGCTGCATGTGTTCTATTATAGGACTCAACATGGTCCAGAGTCACTATCTCATTCCTTATAATAATTTCTCATAAAAACATAAAAGAAAATCAATTAGGGGTCTATACAACGTCGTTAGAGTCACTAAAATATATTTAGTATTGTTCGCTGGAGGGAAACAAAGTGTTTGCATTCATTTTGTGATGAACATTACATACACAAGACTTGTTTACAAAAAAATGCCTAAAAAATTTAATATATGGTCTATGATATGAATTCCATTATATAAGAACTAAATTTAAATCACACATTACCTTTTTTAAATATTTTTGCGCGTATAACTTCAATATTTTGTGATACATGTATCATACCCTTTTCCCTAAGTTTTGACACTCAAACAACTGGTATGAAGGGGATTTCCACCCCAAAAACACCCAACCAAACATAATAATAATAATAAAATGAAAATGTGAAAATAAGAAAAAGAATATAAAGCATGCATGAACATTAGTAGCTTAAGATTTTTGGAGATCTCTGATTAAACATCAAAATAAAATCTTATCTAATTAAAAAGTTGGAATTTTCGTCAATAAGAATTTTTTGAATTTTTTTGTGAACCTTAAACGACAATCTAAATAACTTAATGGTTGAATCATATCTTTAACGGACTAAGTTTCTAAGAATTTTCTCGAATAGACCTACAATATATATATATATATATATTCACTCTAATACAACCCCTTGCTTAAAAATTTGAAAGCTCCAACTAGTTTGTGATTCCTAGCAAATTCTCAAATCCCATGTTTAGGATAAATTCTTTAAGTATAATAACTAAAATACTTTAATATATTCCCTATGAACATACGTAAAAACCTTGAAAACCTCATAAAATTGGAATGATGTAAAGTGGGTGTTTTCCTAAATGCACAAAAATATGCTTAAGAAACTTGACACACTAAAAAAGCAAAGATTTCCCAATCATACCCACATAACATGACTTAAAGTAGTAAAAGTCCCTCTTTTGCTATCTGAGTCATTGCTCTATCTAGGTATAGGATCCTATTCTAAGACTCACACAAAGAAATTAAAAAATTGATAAAAATAATAAAAACAAAACAAAAAGTTGAAACATATTGAATCTTTTGAAAGACTTTTTTTTTTTTTTTTTTTGGGAGAAAGAGAAGCTTATATATGTGCCCTACAAATCTGTTGGAACAAGTAATTGAAATAAAAATATGCAGATTTTGACAAGAACCCATTAACATTTTTCTTATGCTTTCTTCTATTTTTCCTTCTCTCTTACTTTGTTCCATTCTTATATATATATGGGAGAATTATAAATAAATGGATTGACTACAAATATTACAAATCAGTGGAGAATATAAAATTAGTTTATATTTTTCTATCTCTCCTATATTTATTTTAGATTCCTTACTAATTTGTATTTTTTTTTTTTTAGTCAATTCTTTTAGGAAAAATTGCATATCAGTGTACTTTTATAAAAATAATTACAAATCAATGAAAATTTTTATGAACATTAAGAATTAAATTCATAAATTTTTTAATGATTTTATAATTATTTTTTAAAAATAAATTTGTAATTTTCCCATTCTTTTATTTATAATAATTCTATATATACTTCCATATATTTTCATGTTTTCACAGTTCTATTCTCTTCAATTAAAGGTGGAAAAGACACCAGTAAAGAGCAGGACCCACAACAAAGGGAAGAGACCAGAGAGAGATGAGAGAGAGACCCTCACAAACCAGAAACCTTATTATGGTACACCCAAAGTCCAATCACATTGAATTATGATGGTGCTTCCATCTTTCTCTTTCCTTTTTTTTTCATTCAAAAATGCTCCGTAGTTTAAAAAATTGAGGTTCGAATGATTCGAATGGTACGAAAAATATTATCTTACCGATAAGAGAATAAAAAAAAATCTTAAAATGACGTCGTTTTGAGATTTCAAGCCATTCGAGTCTTTGTTTTTTCGAGCTACGTAGCTGTGTTGTTTTTCATTTTTTGAAAGTAGAAAAAAAAAAACGTGAGTGCATTATAATTTATAGAATCCGTAGACTCTAATTTTGGAATAATTGATTGTCAGTCAGATTTAATCTAACTTATAAGAAGAGATCTATCACCGAAATACCTAATAAATCTCATCAAGTGCTATAGAACAGGCTAAGTTTTGATCAGAATACAATACAAAATATGCCTCCAAATTCAAACCAGACTCACCCATATCAAAATGCAGTACATTGTCTACGAGACTAGACCCTGGTGGACCGGTGGTGATGGTGCTTCTATCTATCATGGTGGTTAAGGTAACGTTAATATGGACTTATTATAGGGAACCCATTTTCTCCATGTTGACTTATTATAGGGAACCCATTTTCTCCAATTTCCATAATGGAGATTTGTAAGGTTTATCATGTATTCTATTTTGATAATTTATTTAATTTTTGTACATATAATATTCATATGGAAAAAATAAAATAAATATAATAAATAATAAGTATGATTTAAAGATAAAATTATTTTAAAATAAAAAATATGATAAAATCATATAGTTATGCTTATTAAATTAATTAATTAATTTTTTTTTTTAATGATTCGCATGCATGAACTTAAAAGAATTAAAAATAAATAAAAAATTTATCATAGTGGACCTGTGGTGAACTTTATGGTTCAAATACGACTATCCAGTTTGTATAGTGGACAGAACATAATGTGGACCATATTTATAAACCCTATTTGACTGGAGCTCTATTAGATTATGTGATGAAAATATCAGATTAAATTCGAGAGATCTTCAAAAAATTGGAGAAAATATGGCTGTAGTTGAGCCGGCCCATTAAACAATCAAAAGTGGGCCTTGAGGATACCCAAAACTATTGTGCCCATGTAAATTTGGGTTGGTGCCCCAGGAGAAGTTACTCACAACTCACTTATTGATTGGTGTGGCCCAAATCATATCGTGTGCTACTTACCTCTTGATTGGAGTAGCCCAACTTGAAGTTTGGGTTGGTGACCTAAAAAAAGTTATTCACTACCATGTACCACTGAGATGCTGATATTGAATAATTTTTATTGATGCCTCACCAGTCGCATCCCAACACAACCCTTCCAAGACCATACCAAAGAAAGAAAATAACACACCATATACGAGTAACGATAAGTGCACAAAATTCATGCACAAAAAAGACTCAGAAAATAAAAAATATATGATACAGATTCAACTCATATATTATGGAGCTTACATGTAGAATAAATCAAAGCCACACAATAATCCGTACATAAAATCGCTCCACATATATATGAAGTAACCTGAAAAAGAAATTGAGCTCGTCTGTCATCAAAATGGCGCAAGTACTTTGCAAGCACATTTTACCATGGTTCTCATGAACACTCTGTTTGAAGAGACTAAAAAGCTCAAGCGCACACAACAGTAGCAAAGCATGCGTTGCAGGGTACCAGAGAGCAGCACAATGCCGCCCACCCTCAACCACCATGGACACCATAGTCACAAGCTTGGCAATGCAACAACAGCTAAAAATGACCCTACATCTCATCATTGTCATACCAAAAGACATTGATGAAACCGAGCACAGATCAGATACACAGCATAAAACTCCACAGTCGTAACACCAATGCAAGTTGTCCAGTTTTTTCAAATTCAAATGCTACGGTTTTTTCCCAATCAGATATGCATGAACATGAACGATGCGTACAAATTCAGTATATTGCTCAGACAACATATAAAAGCACAAAAAGAATGCAAGAAGGAATTTCGGAATTTTATTAAACTAGTCCAAGGGACAAATGAGATGATGACCCATTGCTACAAGAAAGAATAAAAAACCCTTAGCAAAGGGAAGCAGCAGACTCTGAAATTAAATAAGAGGACAAAATGGGAATTACCCACTTTCCTCACAAGAATTAAATCTGTGAATGTTAAAAATGACAAATTTACATCAAAGTCATTAACCACAAAATCTACTTTCTACTTGCAGGAAGGTTCCCCTGCCAAAGACTTTGGAAAAAAATATTACCCCCGGCCCGAGAACCCCAAGAATCACCGGCATGCAAATTTGCCCCAATTCGAGGCCTGCACAAAGAATCATAAACTTTTTTTGGTCATCTAAACTGGGTTAATTTTTTGCCGCTGCTCCCCAAATCAATCTTTTCAGTCTTGCCCTGTTGTTAGAACTCCATTAGAGAGAAAAAAATGCGTTAGCAGAGTCAGGATCTAGATGATGCTCCAGAGGCAGGCTAACCGGATTTTGTGTTGGTCCTAGAGATCTACTCAAGAATTGTTGGGCCTCTGACTTTAAGGCGCTTTGGACCAATCTCTATAGGAAGTGGTTCTCTTATCGTCCTTCCCAAGTCATGGTCGAACCTACCATCTCTGCGGTGTTCTCTGTATTTACTTACCGCTTCCTCATTAGCAGTTTTCTTAAATTTAATTGAGACGGGAACAGTGGTTCCTCTGGCAAACCTGTCTCTCGAAGCACCATCTGAAGTTTCTTTAGAGGCTTTCGAACACTCTGCTGACATCAATTGCCCGCATCTTCCCACAGGTTGGAGTTTCTTTAGTCGCTTAAGCCCCTGCAGAAATAAATACAACTCGGATCACAACAAATGAGGGACTGGTATAGAAGCTAACTAAAATTACTAACTATAATCAAAAATGCAAAACCAATGAATAAATATGCTATAGACATAGAAAATATAGTAGGCAAATATACCTGATGTTCGAAATTTGAAGAGATTGCATCATTCATGTTTCTTTGTTCCGTTTTTACAGATGAACGACGTTTAACCCTGAATATCTCTGAATCAGACTCATCACTGTCCTGAACTAGAACAGGCCTAACCTCTGACCTTGGAAGATTACCTCGTGTACCCAAACTTGCATCACTAACAGAAGTTTGTGAAGGTTCATACACATTGCGAGTTATGTCTATAGAAAACTTTGTAGATCCGATATCTCCTAAACTGAAGTTAGCATGAAACTGTACCTGTCAAAAATATAAGGAAAACAGATAAGTATACCTCAGTGCAACCCAATAAAGAGGCCATGTGTGGATAAAGGAGCTAAAGCTTACATTGTTGGCCATGGAAATATTTTCAGCTGGTTCTAGAAAAGAACAAAGCGTGGATGCAGCAGAAGAAAGAGAGGCATATGATAATTCAGTCTTGAAATTTTCTGCTCCAATGCTCTGATCTTGAGTTTTGGCAATTTCTGGGATCAAATCAAAATTTATCTCACAATAAGGACTGTATCCATCCTGTTCAGCAGTTGGGAACTCATTTGATAGGAGAAATAAATCACCACCACTTCTACCCTGTTGTTGAGCCTCACACAATATATCCTCTTCTTTCTCAAACTTCTTGGCAGCAGCTTCCATATCAAGAATATCTTCCCTCAAACACAAAGTACGATTTCCCCCACAAGGAACGTCAAGTGACTTAATATCTGGATTATGCAATCAATCGATGTATCTCAGTATCAAAACAAAAGGGCAACATTTCAAAAAATTAGACTAAAGCAAGAAAATGAGCCAATATACCATGGCGAAGGCATATGGGATGCAAGCAACAGTTGCAATTAAGGTATGCTACATAACAATCACGTTTGCATAGGCTGCACAGAATTCCATGGGAAATTAGAGAAACACCAATGCATGCATTTGTTTTCATTAGACACCACTGGGCACGGTGCTGGAACCTCATCAAATTAACAAAAGAAATCTTAATGCTACGGTGACAGATCAACTCCGTGGATGAATAATCTGGATCTTCCAGCTCCAAACTTCTATGAAGCAGCATTGCTTCTTTGCAAAGGAGTTCCTCATGAGGAAGGAGAGGTATCCGGTTAAGAAGTGCATAACGTCGGCTAGCAATTGACCCGAGAGGGAACCAATCACCAATTGCAAAGTTCACTGCTTCACCACAATTAAAACCTGAAAATTTAAGGAAATGAGAGGCAGAAGTGATAAAAAGTCCACACAACAACACAGAATAATATAAAGACTTCGTGGAATATCGCTTTCATAATCTTCTTGATTAACGCCAGTCTGAAGGACATGTTTATACTAGAGAAGAACATCTTACCATGACTAAATCCTGCATGATATGCTCTAGGGAAAGTTACTATAAATTCCCCAGGCTTTTGCACAGCCTTGTAGACTGGGACGTCATGTTCTAGCAAAATATTTGGAGGAAACAAGGTTGTTTTCCCCAAAAGCACATCAAACGCCCCATCCTCTCCATCAGTCGATAGTATGTCATGAGTATAAACATGCTCCCGGACCACCTTTTCAAAATCTAAGGCTGCATATCCAGGAATACCATACCAAGTTTTTGCCGCCCCACAATGATGATAGTTGATACTGCAAGCAGATAACATACTATATATGAAGTTCTCTCTCAGCAGAAAAATAAATCTCAAGAGGAATACCATTTATGTAAGAAAGTACCTATACAAATAATGATCCTCCACATGCCAAGCAAACATACTAAATAGCATCCCAATATATAGCATTGGTTCGGTAACTCCCTGAAAAAAGAGCTCAGGACTGATGAGAAACAGAACGAGCATGTAGATATAAAGCAAAAATTCAAATCAAGAAGGGGAAAATTATCTCAGTACCGGAATTGCAGTTTCGAGAAGACGTAATACAGACTTGGGCAAGCGAGAAAGTTTCTGAAAGCATAATAGAGAACAGTCCATGAGCACATGCTATTAGGCAAGCAAGTCAATCATATCAGAAAATTACAGTGAAATGGTGGCAAGAAGAAATATTATTATAAAGGTGTTGTAGTCCAAAGATAAAACGGGGTGCAAAGAAAGGAGAAGATTAAAACAAAAATAGATAAATAAGGGAGTGAAGAACAAAGAGCAGGAGGCTAATTTTTACAGGAAAATAATAAACAATATACAGTGAAAAGAATACAAAAAAAATTGAGGAACTTAAATCTTACAATATCATCCATTTTAAATGGGTGTGAATGCATCTAATAGTATGCAATAGAGAAATAATTTTGGAATTTATTACTAACAGTTGGATGTGAACAAATAAATGCATGTCTCCCTAAAAAGTTGGCTTTTCCCCAGTTACTTTAGAGCGGGGTTGGACATCACATTCACCATCAAGACAAAACAATACAAAAGGAGATGGTGGGAAATCAAACAATATAAAAAAAATAATAAAACACAACAATATACTCCCTCCCCAAAAAACTACAAATAAATAAATAACAAACAAACAGGTGGGTCTCCTCAATGAAATATCTCAAAAGGCATGGAGATCAATTACCTCAGAAAATTATACATTTGGAAAATTATCACCTCAGATGTGAAGTATATGAGGTCAACAGGAGACAAAAGATAAGGACAACAAAAAGGACGAGAGAACAAAAGGAGGGGTCATGTTTGATGGGATGATACTAAGCAACATACACCACATCAAAACAAACTAAAATCCACCAAAATACTACAAGGGAAGAGCAACAAGCTAATTAGATCAACCAACTTCTTTGAATCTTAATTCTCAAAATCAGTAATTTTTTCATGTTAAAGTTCAGCAAAAGAACTTCCATCTGAAAAAAATCATAAAAACAACAATAGTAAAAAGATCAACACACCTTGAGATTCCATTTGCTTTTCCCAAGCTGATCATTGGGAGAAGATGAAAAGGCACTACCATCAACATCACAAGCATATTCAACACTGTCTGTCTTTCCACAAGCTATTTCATGCCAAAATTCTTTTTCCATGTACGTGGCAGGAAGACATCCAGCACTGTAGTATCTACGAGCAAAAACTTTGGTCGCCATTTTCTCAAAATCACGAAATGTGTAATTCCTGAAAAATTAAAAATCATACTCAAACCATGAACACATCCAGTGAAAAATGCAAATCTCCAGTTAGTATGAAACTAACCTCCCACTCATGAAAAAGGTGACCTTGTCATCAGTATCCCACTCAGCAAGACGGAGGGGTTGCACTCTAGTTGTAAACTTAAAACCTGCTTTCTCTTTCATCAACACCATACCAGCAGGAACAGATGCATTCAATGGGGAAACAATCTTGCATATACCTGAAAGTCAGAAACATGGATTCAATAAGAAATAAGGGTGATATTCCATTCACGCACGACAAATTAAAAACACTAATGCATAAATAAATTGCTCATCCATGCAAAACAAATCAAAACACTGAAGTGAAAAAATAAAAACCTGACAGTTATATTCATATAAACCCTTGGAAGACGAATCAATTATGTGCATATAAACATCAAAAGGAAAATTACCATATCTTGAAGCTTCTGGTGCTATCTTTTGCAGATAAACCAAAGGATCCTCAAACTCCTCTTTACTTGGACAATAAACAGGACACTCAGGAATTTTTTCAATCCATTCGAGATCATTTAAGTCAAACTTAATAACCTTGCGTTTTGAAAATGCATCATTCCCATTTGAAGCACCACCAGATCGAGAAAATGTATCTGCATTACCATGTAATCTCATGCTGCATGATGCTGAACCTCTTAAAGCATCTCCTCCGCTTCTAGTCATCATGTTAGTGACACACACAGTATTCGTCAAAGTTTCAGGTTTCATACGCCGAAGCCTTTTATGCTTCAGAAATTCTAATTTAGCCTCTCGGGACATACAAACCCTTCCTTCCACCTGGAAAAAGTACAACAAAGAAAACTGATCAGAAAATTATATGTGAAAAAGATATAACAGTAATATGTGGATCAACAAGCTTAATTTGTAACTGCCAGTGCCAAAGAACAAATACACCCAGCATCGATCCAAAGAAAGGGATGAAAGCAACTGCAGCCACACTTCGCCATACTTTTATTTGAAGTAAATAAACTTTATTCAAAGGAAGGCATTAAGGGACTGCCACTCCAGTGGATAGGTATCGCTTGGGTACCGATGCTGTGATTTTTTATTTATTTTTCTTTTTTTGATAAGAGCAGAAGTATGATAACAAAACAGCCTTAAGCAGGTGAACCCTGTACACTCATAGCCAAAATCTGGAAGCTATACATCCTAAAGCATGAACAATTCTCTATGCTTTGCACAAAAGACAAAATGGAGAGAAATCCTTTCTCAACCAAAAATATAGAGAAACGAGTAGAGATCCTTCGAGACTGCACAAAGGTGACTCAAAGTTCTCAAATGATCTATTGCATTCTGCCAAAACTGTCACGAACAAATAAAGCTGTTGTCCACCAATTCTTCCTGCCCAACTTCCTTGGGCAACAAAAACCCCAGCAAGCTAGATCTTTCCTACTGAGTTTTTTATTCCTGCAAGCAAATTCCAACAGGGGAGGGGGGAAGAACTGATGTGCATGTTTGAACCCCGAGTCATTATATTTTAACGATTTCAATCATTTGTAAAGGATTTTATAACACCAAAATAGACAATTTAATTGGCACTGAGTTTTATATTTGTTTCAACTCAGTGTTAGTGTAAATTACTTCATATGTTCACCTTTTCATTACTCCCTGACCAATTTGGGCATTGTAAGATGATGGAATGAATGATTTGATTTCCTTCGTGAAGACCGTGACACTAGGCACATCTTTAGAGACCTAACAGCCTGAACGACCATTTCAGCACCATGACAAACAAATAGCCAATGTATATTACAACCCAGTGACGCTTTGTAACAGCTTTTTCATTCCTAGATTGCTTGCAACTACCTCACCTTTTTCTTTTCTTTTTTTTTTAATTTCAAACTTCAATTTTTTAGTTTTCTTTTTCTCTTAATCTATGTTTTTTTTTTTTTTTTTCCCAATCAATAAAAGATCAACCAATTGATTTTCTTAGCATATACATCGGGTGTGCACACCTTCTATTGATAAACATAAAGGAACAAATGCAGATATGGTTGTGAATTGTACTCCAACTAATCAGTCCACCATGCCTGTCTGCTGGAGAGAATTGGATGATCGGGCCGAGGGCTGCCCCCTCTTCCCCTCACTCTCCTTTCCCTAATATGAACCTTGAGTCACCAAAGCCTTTTTGACTTATGTTACTTATAACGTGGATCGTTCCGGCACATGGAACATCAAAGCCTTTCTGACCTATGTTACCCAAAACGTGGATCGTTCCAGTACACGGAACGGGAACTTAGTACGCCACATACTCTAAAATGTGGTACGATAAGAGGAGACTTATATATATTACACTAAAGAATTTAAGATACTAGTAAAGTAATTTTCTTTTAACTATTAGGTATCCAATAATTTATTTATTTATTTATTTTTCCATGTAGCAAATCATTTCTATGAAAATTATGACCCATTTGTTATTTTTGTCATGTCAAAACTTAACTCACCTTAGATTTTGTTTCATATATTTGATTTTTTTTCTCCTAAGGTAACATTTAGGAAAATATATTGGAAAAAACTTTTGGGATCGCTTCGGATCACTAAATTTACTGTTTTGGAAAAAAAGTGTGTCATGTTTCGGAATGTGCATACCAATATGTGATTCGCTAGAGTATTAGCGTTTTCTGGTAACATAGTTTCTAACTCTGCCTGGCCATAACAGTAATGAATCCAATGGATTTCATTAGATAAAAGAGTATTAACCAATGTCAAAAACCAAGTGAAGGGCATTGCTGCTAATGCTATACTAGGATGAAAGGAAAAAACTTAACAGGAATATGACCCAGGAACATTCTAACCGAACATAGCATAACAACGTATCAACTAGGAGGCCAACGGGTAGAAAACAAACAATCGTTACAGCCAAAAAAATACAAATTTAGCAACTATCCATAACCAGTATGATGTTTCCATATTAAGGCCTGTTGGCATAAAGCAGGCCAATGGATTATTTGTCAAAGCCAGCCAACAATTTTAGTTAGAAAAGCACTTAGAAGAATTAAATAGTTGGTTAGTAGCTGTGAGAAATTAATGGAGCATGCCAATAAAAAACTAATGCAAAATAAATTGTAGAAGTTGATGATTGAATAAAATCTGGGCTTAATGGCAAAGGTCAAGAAAAGGAATCTATCAAATCCAAAAAATCCCCTCTGGGAATTGATTTGGATTGACTAAGCTGTAAAAAATAAATAAAAAGGTAGGACCATAAAAGCAACCAACAATGTTTCAACATAAAAATCTCGACCACAATACAGCAAAGTGTAAACAATAAAACGGCTTTAGTAAAACCCAATGCTCTTAAACGGAGGTAAAGAGTCTAAGACTATAAATTCCTAAGGTTGAATTTCTAAAGTAAGACAGATCTTGCTGACAAATGCAATAGTGTTCAAAGCAGAGTGACAAAGGAATAATCCGAGAATCAAAAATTAAAAAAAACGAAAAAATCAAGTTCCTGAAATCTTAGGATTCAATTTAATTGTTCCCTCTTTGAACCATTTTTAAACAAAAACTCAAAACTTTAAGGCTCGTTAGTTTTCAAAACTTCAGTTTTTATTTTGACTTTCAAGGCCAAAACAAAGTAAGGTGTCATAAAAAAAATTATTTTTACGCCATTTTCATTTTCAATAAATTCAAAATTTTGAGGTCTCAAAAAAAGAATTCAACACAGTTTGCTTACAAAGGATTGTTTTCAAAAACAAAATTCATAAACCACTTTTGCAAACACTTCCACCAAATGCATTTTCTATATTGTTTTCAATATTAAATTTTCGAAGCAATAAGAACAAATTTCAAAGCAATAAGAACAATGATGAGCATTAATAATCTTACCATTCACAATTTAATCCAGACAATTAATGATAGACTTTCAATTTTCAAAGCCACTTGTCATATTTTGGTTATGCTATGAGGAAGGAAAGAAAAAACCATACATATTTATTCTTAACATTATAGCCTTAGAGACAAATTACTAACATGCCATAAAAGTGTTGGTTTAACATACCGGTCCTTTGACCTAATTTGCACAAAGTAACAATCCTTAACCCACAACCACGAGGTTAATAGGTTGATTTCTTTTCTTTTCTTTTCTTTTCTTTCCTTTCCTTTTTTTCACCTTTCTTTCCTTTTCAAGGGCAAATTGGATTTAGTGCACTTCCTCTCCAGTTTTACCTCCTACAAAATAAAGGAAATTTTTGGTATCCCCTACCATTTCCTAACTCCTCTCCTTACTCGCAATTTTCCTACAAATTAAAGAATAATGTCCACATTATTCCCCTCCATTAACTAATTTCAAGCAAACCTCAATCCATTTAATGGAATTTCAACCAAAGCAGGTCAGAGGTAGCAAAGAAATAACATTTTCAAATAATGTCTATCTAAAAACCAAGCATGTACACACATTGAATTCACAATCACCAATAAGCCATAGAAAAAATCATTATCTGCATTCTTCCAGATTTGGCTGAATTCTTCCACTAAAACATATGATCACTTCAATTTCTCATACATCAGTATCACTAAAGAAACAGACAAATCCTAATTGGACACACATTATACAAGAAGATGAAAATTTTTGATCCATCACCCACACTTTCTCTCTCTCTCTCTCTCTCTCTCTCTTTTTTTTTTTTTTTTTTGACATTGAAAAGGTGAAGCTGAGGATATTACAGACAATTAAAACCAAATTGATTTGTAAGTCAGAGTAAATGTACCTATTCATGTATGACCCTTTCTGTTTTTGATAGATCAACGCCAATTATGTAATCAATTGGCCGATCATAGGGTGTTTTTAAGCCAAAAACATCAATCATCAAATCAACAAATTTGTCAACTAAAATCCAACCATATGCAAAATAAATTAATTTAAATATATATATATATTACTAAATAGTCATTAACGCGAACAGTTTCATCAGTTACAAGTCCTGGAATTTTACTTGGTAGAAACCAAGGAAAATTAGCACGAAAATCTAAAACACAAAACTTTCTCAATTCCAAAAGCATTTTAGTCGATTGATCTCTGAATTTCTTCAGATTCCAAATCACAACGTATAAATATATAGAGAAATCCATACATATATCTATAGAGAGAGAGAGAGAGAGCCAAAGAGGAAAACCTCGAGTAAATCCATGAAACAATGACAAAATTAGCAGTAATGTCCAGGATCCAAAGGCCAAAAACGAAGAACAAAATACATCAGCCATAGGCTGAATCACTTACCATCTCATTCCGAAGCCTGTCCCTGGAAGCCTCCGTCTTCTTTCCCTTCACCGAACTACGAAACCAACCAAAAAGCCAAATACCACAAAAACGAATCCAAACGCCGAAAACCAAACCCTAGACAACAATCTCAGCCATGAACGATCCCAAACAAGCCCTCAAACACACCACATTCTCGAAATCCACCACGAACTGAGCCAAACACAGAGATCGGCCCGTTTCCCCCAACCGAGTCACCAACTCCACACAAACCAAATCGAATCAACAACAAAAACAGGACCAACAATTCCCCCAGCGAGTCTTCGGAGGCCGTTCGCCGGCGAACGAGCGGTTTACCGGCGAGAAAAGAGAGGTATTCCGGCGGAAGGAAGTGATGTATATGTATACGTAGAGAGAGAGAGAGAGAGAGAGAGAGAGAGAGTTTTTTTAGAGAGATCGAGAGGAGAGAGATAGGAACAGTAAACGAAATAATCCACAAGTATATGGCTTTAGAAAACCGAAAAAGAGTAATAAAGAGGATAATTTATAGTTTTATACTTGACACCAAAATTATTTCCAAAATTGCAACTAAAACAAATTCTAAACTTTTTTCCTAATTAATAATGGAAAAGGAATCAAGTGTGAAGGAAAGTGGTGGTGGTTAGGTTGGTTCAACCAAATGCCTTGCGTTTCTTTTTTACTTTTCAAAGTGGTTCGTTACTTTCCGATAATGCCCCTCCCTAAGTTAAATATTAAATGACTAATAGTTTGGTTTGTTCGGTATTACGGCGATTATGGAAGCCCTTTTTAGTAAATTGTGTGGACGGTGTTACCGAAGACTAGGTCTGGGTCCTGTTGCGGTCAGAGTTGGGAAAGCGGTAAGAAAGAAAGCGGGAGCGATCACATGCATTATTGACCAGTACACCCTGTACATATTCAGCAAATCGGGCCGTTGATCACTGTTGTCGTTTGCTATTTGGACGGTTAGCGAGTAACGAAACGCGGATCGATCCCAGACGCAGACCGCATGTGCATTAATTGTGACGCTCTTGACACGTATAGCGTCACTTTGACCCTACATTTCTGTTAGCTGTGTAAAATGACAGTTCTCCCCTTGGTTAGGAGAAGTTTGTTGATATTTGACTATTGCTCAACGCCATTTATTGAAGAAAAAATTATTAAATAGTTTCACATAAGAACCAGTTCCTCCAATTAATTTGATGAATTTTCTAATACATTGATAAGTTTAATTTGTTTTGACAATGTTATTGTTAGATTTTATTTTAAATTTTGGTATGATTTGATAAACGTTTATACCATTTTTTACTGAGCGACACTATCTGAGGAAAGTTAGATCCAATTTTCGAATCACGTTCTCTATTACTTCAACGTAACACTCAAATGTAACATTAAAAAAAAAAAAAATCTTATTGTAATTTTTTTAAATGTAACATTCTGACATAACACACAAAAAACTCATTAATATATTTTTTCTAAATGTAACACTCTAACGTAACATATTAAAAAACTCTTTAGTATACTTTTTCAAACATAACATTTCAACACTAAAAAACTCTTTAGTGTACTTTTCACAAACGTAATACTCTGACGTAACACTCCAAAAAAATTTTAGCACTCCAACACTAAAAAATTCCTTAGTTTACTTTTATCGAAAATAACACTCCAAGGTAACACTCCAACACTAATAAAAAATCTTTAATATATTTTTTTCAAACGTAATACTTCTACGTAACACTCCAAAAAACTCTTTAGTATTTTTTTTATAAACGTAACACACTAACACTCCAGTGTAACACAGTAAAAAATTTCTTAATATATTTTTTTTCAAACGTAATATAACTTTCAAAATGTAACACTACAATATGGCGAGCAAATGAGTCATTACACATCCGAAAGGACTAAATAATCACAAGAAAAAAAAAATATGACATTATAAGAATCACATGTTCAAAATATAAGATTTATTAGTCAATCACCCTTTATTGAAAGATATTGGTTCAATTGTCTCTTAAAATATATAGAAAGATGGTGAATCCTACTATTTTAATTAATAAAAACGAAGTTAGGGTATCATATCAACTCATCCCAAGAGTAAAAAAACATTTTCCTTTGGTTAAGGGTGTTAAAAAAAATGCAGTAGCTTCTCTCAAGTCTGGAATTAAATTAGAGTGTGTTGTTGAGTTTTTGTGAGCCCACTAAGGAGCCCATATCGATAATATGAATAATTTAATGTAAAGAACTCGTCAAGTACTTCATACCTATAAAAAATCATGTTGATCGAATAACAATTTAATCACTTAATCAGATTAGATTTGTGTGAACAGTAATTATAATTTTATAAATATATTATACACACAAATGTTATTTGATCAAATGGCAATTAATATTCGATCAATATGATTTTTTATAGGGATGAAATGCTCTACGAGTTCTACACATTCAACGGTTTGAATCGTCAAACAGACCCAAAATAGCCCACAATAGGCCGAATTAGACCGTTCAATTGGCTAGTCTAACTGAAGACGATCCAAGTCCTTGAAAAAATTAGAACCAATAAATTGATTTAAATTGGCTTAAAGTTTTGGATTGGTTGCATTTTAATAATTTCGATTTTGATTCTGATTTTGAAAGTGATAAAACCATTCAAATTGGTCATCTTTTCAATTTCAAGATTTTGAATACAGTTCCAAACCAAAAGTTGACATATTTGTTTATTATTTATATATATATAAAGTAAAATATAAAAATATTTATTATGAGATTTGAAGACTAATTTTCATATGAAATTGATAAATTTTAATTCACTTAACCAAATTAATTATTATTAATTTATTTACTAACATAAAATATATATCATATTTATTATTATGTAAAAAATTTAAAATTGTAAAATTCAATCGAACTAAATCGATTTTTATAGTTTAATTCTGGTTCAATTCTACAAGTTTGCTAGTTCAATTACAATTTTTATTTTTTTAGACTCATAAAAGCCAATTTAATTCTTAATTTATTTTAAAACAAATTCAATCCAATCCATAAACGCCTTTTATGTTAGGCCTATTTTAATAAATAAGTTAAAAGTTAATTTTTTGAATTTTTTTAATAAAAAAATGTAAAAGAAAAAAAAAGGCAATATGATATAAAAAATAAAAAATAAAAAAAATTAACTTTTAACCTTATTCTCAAAGTTATTTTGGAAAGTTAGTTAAAAATTGTCTTTTTCGTTTTTTATTTTTCTTTTACAAAAATATAAAAAAAATAGAGATATAATATAATTCAAAATAAATTGAAAATTAAAATTTGATTTTTTAATCCAGCTCCCAAATTGCATTTTTTGATTTTTGAAATGTTTTAATAAGTATATTTTTTTAACTTTTATAAAAAAAAATACACAAAAAAATAAAGAAGTAATGCGATAAATAAAATTAAAAAAAAATACGTTTATAAAACACACCCCAAACAAGTTATAATTTCGCTTCAGTTTCACAAGGGTAGTTTGGGGGTTTCACAAGGATCTAATCCGAAATGGAAGCACCGAAATTGGAGTCCGGTAACGTGGGTGAGAGTCCATTACGGGGACGAAACGTGGTGGACGGACAAACGTAGTATCGACACGTGGCTATGCTGGACAGGTGGCGATATTCCAGGGCATGAGTTTGGTGTTTCTGTGTGCCGTCCGCTGAAAGTTGGAAAACAGACAGAACAAAAATAGCTGGCGGTTACAGGTTTCACGAGAACCCCCCCTCTCTCTCTCTCTCTCTAGACTTTCTCACTCTACATATATTTTCTCTCTCTAGATTGAGGTATGTACTTTTTTATTATTATTTAATCTCTGTGTATAGCTCTCACTCTATTGGTTGGTCTAGTTCTTTTAGCTTTTTGTTACGCGGAGGTTGGTCTAATCATTAGTTTTCAACAGTCAGCGAAAACGAAGGCTTTCAAGGGATAATAATCAGAGACTAGTAGTATACGATATGTAATAGGAGTCTTTGGCGGCTCGGCGCTGCACAGTTTCAGATTCAGTCAACAATTTCAACGCATGAAAAAAAGTCATCCTGACCGGCGGCTGTCGACTAGGCTAGGGTCGGCTCGGCTAAATTTTCTCTCTCACTGGCTTTCTTTTGTTTTCCCGGATTTTGGGGTGATATTCTCGGCTGGAGGGGTTTAATTGGGAAAGAAAATTGTTGCTGTTTTTATTGGCATGAGGTGACAAAAGATCCCTTTTTTATATTTGAAGTGAAGGACCACTTGCATCACATATCAACTCAACCACTCCCTTTGCTTTTTCATACTCGCAGTGGGTGACACTCATCTGTACTCGCTCCATTTTATTGCCATTTGTCAACCAGGGTAGTTTAGTACTTTAAAATCCCGTTTGAGAATAAACTATTATAATAAAATTTTTGAATTTTTATTAATAAATATTCAGAAAAATAAAAAAAATGATATGACAATTTTTAATAATTTCATAATTTTTTAGTTAAAATATATAATTATCAAATAGGCCTAATAAGGTGATGCATTTGTGTTATAAAATGCGAGTAATTGTGTGGGTGTTTGGAAAATAGATTTTTATGTAGATTTTTTTAGTTATAAGATTTTATTGGAGAAATTTTTTTTAATGTCTGAGAAGATAGTTGAGTTTTTTTGTGATTGAATGTGATGTTTGTGAGAGAAAAAATGAAATGATTATGAAATTGAATGTAATATTTTGTTTGGATTTATTTTTTTTAGTTTTGTAAAAAATTTGTCTTTTAATGAAAAAAATCAAAAAAAACCCAACACACAAACTTCCCAAACACCACCTAGAAGGGCGAGTAGGGATATTTTCTTCTGGAATGATAGCGAAAAGACGAAAATGCCTTGACGAACAACTCGAAATCACGTAGATACCTTTTGCATTTTACATGAAGATGTTTGAAGTAAACAACTGGCTAGTACACAATGGAGGCCTGTTTGTGTTAATTAAAAAATATTAATGATGGGTGTGTAATTAAAATAAATAAAAATAAAATGAATTTTGTATTATATATAACAAAAATGATTTGTCCCCCTAAAAATAATCCCCCTAATTTCTATTTTTGGAAACTGTTTTCCTTTTTTTTTTTTTTTTTTTTTTTACTTGATTTGGCTATTTCGGGGGATTCGGGGACACCCCATTCGGGGGATGAATCACTGCTATATATATAATATGTTATGTAAGTGACAAATGTCTTATTTATTAAATTTAATATCTAAGATTACAAGTGATATAAGAAAAAATCATCACCAGGTGAATTGTTCACTTTTAATAATAATACAATTAATATATAATATATATATATATATATAATATTTTGAAACTTTTTAAGTTGAGGAATTAATAGAGTGAAATTTTGGTAAATCGGATTAAACACTCTACTTTTCTTAAGTATACGGTAAATTTAAATTTTAAATTAAATGAATAATCAAATTTTAAGCTAAATAAATTGGAACCAACCAGGGCAAGTAGTGAATCAATTAATCAATGATCAATTTCATAAATGCAATATAAACAATATTTTAAAAAATGTTCGAATTTCTCAAACTTTTTATGTGATATATATTATTAAATTTCAACATTTGAAATGAAATTCAATAAATAAAAAAAAAACGACACAAATAATTGAACTGTCACATCCATATTTGTATATGGAAAATCTTATTATTTTGAAAATACTAAGTTAGTATGCAAAAATCAAACACGAATGGGACACCACTCTCATCTCTTGTGAGAGGGTTGTGTCTCATTTTGTATTTAGTTCATGTGTTCTTAGTATTACTATTTCTTAAATAATAATTCAATTCAAGGCCCAATACTATAATATAGTATTTTTTGTGTGTAATATTTCTATTGGTATATCGTTATTTCTTTGTATATTTGTACATACTAATCATAGGTCACATTTGTTTGTGCCAATTGAATTATATAGAATTAACATTTTTATTGTGTAGTATATTCTATGTTTGGATTGATTCAAATTTTTTTACTTTAACGTGCAATTATGTATTTTATTAGATTATTAATAAAATTCAAATATCATCTCTCCAAACAAACATGGCATGAGGATAACAACATTTATTTAGAACATTTTAGATATTTTGCTAAGGGCAAATTACAAATACATTATCTCAGATTTGATTAAAATATGAATCGCACCCTGTGATTTTGAAAATTACATTCCATTCTCTGAGGTTTCTAATTTTATAACAAATAGCCCATTTCATTAATAAATCATCAAGTCAATTAACAGTTTTTAATAATATTAAAAATATATTTCCTTTAATAATTTAGATAATCTCATTGTTGTATAAAAGAACAATTATAAATTTTATTTTTTTAGTTAATTCTGTTAAATAAAAAATTCTAATAAGAAAATATTTATAATTTTCAAATTACAAGAAATAATTTATATTTAAACAAATCTCAAGAGATGTATTTATAATTTACCCTTTGCTAATCTCATTATATAATAGAGCTCCAACACGACAAATGGCATGGTATATGTTTTACGTCATCCTCTCTTGGCTTGCTACAATTCGAGAATCTAATGAGTGCTATTATAATTTAAGTTAGACAAAAAAAAATTAATTAGATAAAATATCAAATTTGTATTTATTTATTTATTTTTGTTATACAAAATATTTATTAATATTGAAGGTGCTCCAAGTGATCACACTCTAGAGTTACCTCAGGAGAGGGCAATCAATGCTCATTTATCATCATAATAAAACCTTGTTGGGGAACAAATTATTTTAATAACTTTTTAATTTTTTGTGAAGAGATGTGCAAAAAAATAGAGAGAGTAATATAATAGCTTATAGTGATTTTTTAAATTTTTAACTAAAATATATAGTTGACAAACGAGACTTAACTATCAAATGTGAAATGAGTAAAATGGTTAGGTTTTGTTTGATAAGAATTTTTCAGTTTGATTTTTTAGTTTTTTGATTATTTTAATCTGATTAAAAAAGATCCATTTAGAATGAATTTTTGACTTTTTTATTATTTTGTAAAAAAAATAATAATTATGATTTAAATGTAATTTAATTTTTTAATTTATTTTATTTTTAATAGACCAAATTAGTGCAAACTTTTTAACCACATTTCCAATAAAAAAGTTGGAAGCTGTTGAGAATCAACTTGGTGTGACTTCATGGGTTATATATATAACTATAACATTAAAAATGGTAAGGATTAAGGCTATGTTTGTGAACATGAGATTTTAGTTTAAAAAATAAATATAAAAAGTTAATTCACTCTTTTATTTTTTTACATATTTTTTATTATAAAAAGTCAAAAATCATTAAAATCAATTCTAAACAAATTCCTAATATTATAATTAAACAACAATAAATGTTTAATTAAAAAAAAAATAAATAAGTAGATTTTAAAAAAATTAAAAAATAACAATAAAATGTATATACTATCATTTAGTAATTTCAAGGTTGTGGGAAGTTGAAAATTCTCATATGATTAGCATACACGCAACAAGTAAGGTAGGAATTAATTGACACATGGACAGTTGACTAGATTTATACACCTAGACAAAAATGCAGGTTGGTAAACAACAATATCAACAATCATCTTTGGAGTAAATGTTTACTATTACAAGAGCAATATGTGACCATAACACAAATGCATCTAAATTATTTATTTATGTAGGAATTCACAAAAATTAATAATTGAGATTTGTTTGTGGTATTATTACATGTGACAATAAATAATTTTTAATTTTTAACTAGTTCTCAGTTCTTGAATTATTTTACAAAAAATTAAAAATAATAATAATTCTAAAAACAATTTTCAAAAAAAATAGTTAAATATTTTTGACATTTTATGAGGAAATAAAAAAACAAAACAATACCAAACAAACAAACATTTCAAAATATAAATAAAAAATAACAAAGTTTAGAAATACAAAAACTGATTACAGAATTAGATGCCATCCTTTTCACATGAGGTGGGTATCACTTTTTTATAGATCTCAAATTCATATAAAAATGATATATATCTAATTATGTGATTAATTTTTATAGAAATAAAAAATTGAAAATAAATATCTCTCTCCCTTGTATGTCGCATTCCCACTGGCTTTTCTCTGAAGGAATCTTATTAATAAATGGAACAAACACTTCAATTAAAGACACCACAGAAGCAAAAGCCATTAACTATTCAATCATGCAGGGTTATGGAAACTATCTCACCTACTTCTATCCACACAAAGATATAAACTACCCAATCAACAATTCACCACCAATATAACAAATCCTAAACAAATTAGAGTGTGGTTGATAGTAGGTATCAGAATGGAAATAAATTAAACACCATTTGCATAGTTAGTTTAACTAAATCAAGTACAAAAGCAACCCCATAAACCACCAACAAGACTACCCAACAAATGGCAGGTGAATTATAAATTAAAGTTGGTGATCCAAAACATTTTTGCATAGTGGAGATGGAGAAGTCTTAATCAGGATTTATGCGTAATGTCTCAAGGAGTCAGACATGGTTGCCTGGTATGTAAATGCACCAGTAGATTAAGTCCTTAAATTCAGTATAACTTATTCTATAATCTTATCCAAAAATTATTATGGACACCCAAAATATTATACTAAGAGATAAGCAATGCTCACACGTCTCCTAACAATTATCCGCTTCCTTATCCAAAAAATAAAAGAAAGTCTAAATTTTTAAATTTTGTAATAATAAAGACAGCTGAGGGAAAAAAATGACAAGGATACATGTGAAAAGTTGAAAAATGAGACAATTTAGGAAGGCAGGCTAAGTGCAACTTCAAGTAAGATTTGACCAAGTATGTTGATACCATCTCTGGCTATTTGTACTAAAAAAAACTTGGAGAGTACCATAAATACTAGAACTAGCTTCCATTTTGAAACAAGATTGGGAATATTTGGACATGCTCATTCGAGCCCCATCCATCTTTCTAATTTAGTCCCAAATTAAGAATTTTAGAAAGACTATGCCATTCCCAACTGAATTGGGTAATTAATTAGGTCTCCCTAGTCTTTTCCTAAAAGCAAAAGGGATATTCTATTTACTAGAACTCTTGTGAACACCTCACTAAAAGTTTAAAAACTTGACTCTTCCACATAATGTGGGTTTTCTCTCCATTCACAAAAATAAAAAGAAAATAAAAAATCATCCTATGTTAGTGAAAAATTATTATTTGCTCTTGGAGTAATACTCCACTTCATTTACTAATCAATATTTTTCTTATTAACTCATAAAATACCAATACAGAAGTGACAGACCCTATTATTTAGATAAATAATTATTAATTTGAAGCACCTTTGATTTGTTTTAAGAGAATAGTGAATAATTTCTCAATCTTAGAGACCCATTCATTCTCTTTGATCTCATGAAGCAGTTTGTACTATGATGTATTAAAAAAAATTAAAAATATTTAGATCCCACATTAGTTTGCTTCATAACGCACTTTAACACCCCATTTGTTTGGAAGGAAAATAAAGTGTTTGGTACAATGAAAATGCAAACCAACGTAAAAACAATTTTGATGGTCAACAGAAACAAACTTCTCAAACAAAACATAAAAAATAAAAACAAGCTTATGTTGGTGCTTTTTTTCTTTCCAATTTTAAAAGGTGAAAAATATTTTCGAATTAAAATCTTATCAATGATTTTCTGTAATTGCATTTGTTAAACTTCCAAAATTTTGCATATGTTAACCCCAAAGTTGAAAAAATTATCTCCCATTAAGATCCACATATTTGAATTTTGGGATATCCATGTGTTCTCTATTTATGGTCTTATTTTAGTAAGATATCGTTTCAATTATCAATAACCACTTGGTGAATCTTACAAGCTGTCATACATTCTTTATTCCAACTTTAGTTAATTAAACTCAAGTTCATCCCCCACCTGGTGTGTGTATCCCACTTGCACTTATCCTAACCATTTCAGATTAACTAGGGTTGGAGAAAAACACAGTTGAGTTGATTTATGGATCTTTTACTAAAAAATTAATGAGTTCTAAAAATGTATTCAAATTGGATGAAGGGTGGCTGCTAGACAACAATCACTAACTACTGTATAAGGTGATGGGCCCATTTTGGGTCTTATATCGATAATTTAAACCGTTTAATTTTTTTTTAAGTAGAATATCTCTGTAAAAAATTACATTCGTCCATCAACTTGATTTTTTGTAAGGATATTTTACTCGAAAAATTTTAAATATTGACAACTTAAATTATCAAAGTAAGACTTGAAATAGGCCTCATCACTCAAACAATAGTGACTAATGTACAAAGGCACAACAACCACCCTTCATCCAAATTTTGAGTTGAATTAAATTTGAGTAGCTTGTCTAAATCTAATTTCATCAAACTAATCAGAATGTTCACTATATATTTTATTCATGTATAATAGGATAAAACTAAATTTAAAGGCAACTATATAATTAATCACAACAAATAATAACAGTCATCAAACAGTGTGGTTTTGTCACTAATAAAGAGTTTGCTTCACTCATTTTTGTTTCAATTGTATTTTTTGTGATATATGTGGTTTGTAAAATCATTGCATGTTCAAATTAAAGTATAAAAAAAATAATAAAAATGATTGGACAACATGGGTTCAGTCTCTGTTTGGCATTAATTACAAAAGTCACATTTAAAAATATATATATATATATATAATAAAAAAAGAGAGAGTTTATTGGATTTTTTTTTTTTTTTTTTTAAAAAACTTTTGAGATCTGTCTTGTCTAGTAATACCTAAGTGAAAAGATTTTCAAATTAAAAAAAAAATTACTAAAAAGAAAATTTTAGCAAAAAAAGCTAAAAAAAAAGTAATTTCCAAATCCAACCTCAATTTTGCATTGGACAATCATTAACTTTATAAAGCCTCTATGACCAAGTTGTTGTAACATGTAATGAAGAGTGGGCATAGGAGACAGGGGAGGAGGGGTGGGGACGGGGAAGGAGGGGTGGGGACTTGATTTTATCTACATTCAATTAAGATATTAAAAAATAAATAAAAAGAGAGAGAAAACAAAACCAAACCAAAAAAATATATATATTTCTTGATATGTTGTAATCAACACATCCCAAAAAAAAAGCCAATTACAAGTGTTAGAATAGAAAATTATTTAAACAACCCCAAACTTTTTGTTGGACTCCCTCTAATAATTAAATGTTCAATTTGATATAATTTACATGATATTTATAATTCATCTCGGAGATTTTTGTTTTTAAGGTCCCTTCTATTGAGATTTTATCACATAAAAGAGGCTTAATATTTTTATAATGTCTAAAGTTCCTCAATATCGATTCAGAAAAAATTTCACCCAGAGAATCTTTGGATCGAATTTTCTCTAGATTTCATAGAGAAATTCTAGACTTCATAGAAAAATCTAATTACATGCAGAGAATTACCCTGGAATCAAACCAAAAAAAATTGAAATTTCTTTGAACAAAATTGTTAATTTTTTAAACTAGATTTTACAAATACAAAGCAATTCATTGTGCTCCATTTGGAATACATGTATATTCACTATTACAGTGGCCTAGAGAGGGAGAGAGAGAGCATTCCAACAATGGTGACTACTTACAAACTAGAGAAATTCTCTCTGGTTTAATTTTCTGTATTAATTTTCTCTGTATGATGGCCAGAGAAATTCTTTCATTTTCTCTGGCCAGACTACGTACTCATCTATCATCTCTATGTTAAACAACAATCAACAGCTAATATTGAAATTAATTTTCTTTTACAAACACATTCATATAATCAAATCCTTTACTTCTATAGAATCAAAATCGATCAACAACAAGAACAATTTACAATTCATCAAACACAAATAAGTCATCAATTTACACACATACAAAATTTCCCATTTAAATCTGAATACACAAAACATAATCAAACATATTTTTATATACAAATTTGTATGCTAAAATGCAAAATTAAAACCTAAGGTAGCAAAAGCAATTTGAGGAAGAACTGTGTAACCTGGGTTACTTCTGCAGAGGAGGTCGTGATGACAACAATAGCAACAAGTAGGAACAAACCAGCTCTATATCTCCAACTCGTCATGAATCCACCAAAGACCCATAAATTAAATTTGCAAATTTAATCAAAACTAACAAAGATCTATGTTTTTCTCTTTGATATTTGAGTAAATTCACGATCTTTCACTTTTGTCACTGACACAAAAACCAAGAAAGAAAAAGAAAACGAAAACCCAATGTTAGAATAGTTGTTTCCACCACCACTCCTCTACTTCTTTGTTGGCGACAGAGTCGGAGTTACGACGGTAACAATAGTAGCAATGAGGGACGCTGGTGGTGGCTGGAGAAAAGAGAAGAAGAGACGATGATGGAGATAGCAACGGCGACGGCGACGGCGACGGTGATTATGATCTGAGGCAATGATGGTGTTGAAAATCTAAGGCGATAATGGAGACAGCGGTGAGAAGCCGAAGATGAGAGAAGATGAGGAGAAAGATAGATCTAGGAAAGGAGAGAGAGAAAGATCTACGGTTTTGAACTGGTAAATGGAGATAAATCTAGTAGAGATCGACGGGAAGGAGAAGCCAATCTCATCGTTGAAATCGACGAAAAAGAGAGAGAAGAGCAGCGGGAGAGAGATAGAGAGCGTGGGATATATTAAATTTTTCTATGATAGATGGGTGTAGGGTTGAGAAACCTTAAACATCAAAAAATAATATTGTGGATCTCTTCCATTACTAAAAATGGGAGAGAGACCTTAGACTAATTTTTTCATTAATCTTTTATAAATTGAAAAAAAAAAACTCTAAATTAAAAAATTAAAATCAAAATTGAAAAAAGTTAATTAAGGGGTTGTTTGGGGTGTCCTAAATAAGTGCACTTTTTATTTTTTTGGACTAAAAAGTTGAAGAAAAAAATATGAATGTTTGGATTAACTTTTTGTCTTTTTACGAAAAAATGTACAATAAAAAATTGTATAAATAAAGTGTATAGGAGAAGAAAGTTGAGTAGGTTGTACGGCTGCTTTGCTGGGGTAGTGTGTCTTACACAGCAAATTATTGCCTCATTCGGGGCAAAGTGTTTGGACACCGATGGTCAGTATAAAGGGGGCACCACGGGTCTCATTTTAATAATTTGAACCGTTCAATATGTACAATTCGTTGAGTATTATATGCCTGTAAAAAATTACGTTGATTGAATATCGATAGCTATATGATCAGATTAGTTTTTTTTTTCAACAGTTAACTATCACACCATCCGTTTTGTTTATACAAAACTGATTTGATCATATAGTTAACGATATCCGATTAACGTGATTTTTTTATAGACATATAGTGCTCGACGATTTCTATATATTGAACGGTTCGAATTAACAAAACAAAACCCTTAGTGGGCCCTCAAGGGCCCAACATTACCATAAAACATTGTGGCTTTACATATGTAATTTTTTTTTTGCCCAAAAAGGGTATGACCTGCCTTCCTGCTGAGGCAGTACGGCTGACAATGTAATAAAAACTTTTGTATTACAAAAATATATAAAATATTTTTTTAATATTTTTTATTTATGAATAGTAATGACTTTTTTACTTTTTATGTAACTTTTTGATTTTTTAAATTTTTTGGGACTTGCCAAATGTAATAACCCTCACCACCGTTTACCGATAAACTGCCGAATACTGTTAAACTGAAAATGATTATGACTGATAATTGAAGTGATTGAAATACTGAACTGATTGATTGGAAACTGAAACCGAATTGATTAAGTGTACCTATTTGAATTGCATTCTATCTGTTGATCGTTTGATTATCTGTTCATGTTTTTGTGTTTAAATTGCAAATTGAAGGCCTTATCGGCGGCCGAATCTGAAATCGATTGATGTTCTGTGTTTGTTAGAATTCATATGATTTTATGATATACTTAATTGAAATGTGATTTAGTATGATTAAATTAGATTAAAATAAGTTGAATTGCATTGTTGGCTTAATTACAACTTTGCCATCCTAGTGGCCCACTATTCCAAACACATTGAGCCTCCTTACACTTAAGCAAAACATTTTCTTCAGCTCATTTCATATTCCCCACTGCAATATAGAGAGAGAGAAACTAGAAGAGTTGATTTCATCTCACTTTTGCTTGATATTGCTTGGTGACCTTAAAGAAATTGAAGGTTGATTTCATAATTAAGCTCCTACACCTTTAATTCAAGACTTAAGGTAGATTCATTGCCTTCTTGTTTATGTTTTGAGTTAATTTTTGCATGATTCATGTCAAATTGTAGAGCTAAGGCATGATTTAGTTCTAGCATGTTGAATTGAAGTTCATCCCATTCATGTATGTGTATATTGAAGAGTTTTGAGTTGTTTTCATGGCAAAAGGTTACATGCATGTTCATGTTTGTATTATAGACCATGATTTCATCATGTTTTTGAAAGAATTGGCTCATTAGAGCATGTTTTGAAGCTTGCAAATTATTTAAAGTTCATGCATGTTCATTTGAAATCATGTTCATGAAAATTGGGTTGAAATTAGATTTAATTGAAACACCCTTGGGTTTTGATTTATCAAATTGATCTTTGAATCATGTTATTCTATGTGTTTACACATGTTTTCCAGAAATTTGGCCAAAGAGAATCGAATTTAGTACATTTAAACTTGGTTTTTGGCTTGAAGGTGCAATCTAAGTTTTTCCAGATTTTGCGCCATTTCGAGCAGGGAAGATAAGCGCTCGGCGGGAATCGAGTATCGATGACTTTACATGTGTTGAAGTCCGCCGGCGGAAGGATTGATCTTTCGGCGGGACCTTGTGTCTTATGCTTGGCGGCTATCGGCGCCAATCGGCGTGAATTTCACCTATCCAAGATTTTTGTTTTGTTCAAGCCGGTAAGTTAACCTTCGGCGGGAAGCTGTTGTCACATGTTCGCTCGGCGGAAATCTCACTCGGCGGGACTCTGTTCAAAAAATTTTGAAAATATTTTCTGAATACATCTTTGCATCCTCATCCCATCCTAGACATTCTTAGGTCTAGTTTAAGACATCTTAATGAGGATATAGATGTAGAACACACCAAGGCAATTAGGGATTAAGTTATTATCTTTCCCAACCGTGTAGCTTAGTGTGTGTTCAATCTGTAACTGTGTAAGGTTGGCTTTCTGAAGAGACACTCTAGCTTACTATAGCCCAGAACTCTATGAGTAACAACTGTGTAAAGATATGTTCAAAATAATTATCTTTTGAACAACTGAACTGTACTACTTTTTGAACTGATATTGTTAATTGAATGAATGTATATCCTATATTACGAATCAGACAGGCATCCTTAGCAACTATCATTCTTGATTATTCTTTATTACGAGATCTTTGTCGGTTCCCTCGTTGGAACCACTACTATTTACTGATTGATGGCCATCATTTACTGTTCGGTCTTTTAAGACCTACTGTTTACTATTATGCTAATGGATGTACCACATACGTTCTTATCTTGAACAACTGATATACTGATTGAAATGAACTGTTTTCATTACTGTAAGGACATTCATTTTAAACCCCTTTACGCTTTATGTTATTCACTGGGTATTAACTCACTGCTCATATATATATGTAGGTGAACAGGCACCAGGCCGGAGCTAGGAGCGTTGGGGTAGACTCCCAGTTTTGTCCAGCCAACCATTGTGCCTCACTGCGAGATTCCGAGCCTGTCTACCTAAGGCTATGGGGTGTTTTAGTTTTCCCTCTTCTGTTCTATTTTGTAGTGACTGTATAGACTGTTACTGTACTGTCTAATGGGGATTAAGCCCCCGGTTTTGTATGATTGTAAATATTGTGCATACTGTTCTGTACTGTATATATGTATATGTATGAAATATCTTTTTGCATACAGAGTGTCACAGCTCATTGGACATTGTTTATTTATTGTATTGGCTTCCGCTATGCCCTTGTCTTCTTTATTAGCGGGCCTTGATAATCTCGGATTCTTGGCGATTCTGATGCTAAACCCATAGGGGCGGGTTTGAGTCGTGACACCAAACTTGGCCTAAATTTAAAAAAAAAAAAAAAATTCAATTGAAGCCTAAACACCAAAAGTATCGAGCACTTAATGCTTATCGAAAGGGTCCAGCTTCTCTTCAAGATTGGAGTGTATTATTAGGTATGTGGGGTTTTACCACAGGTTCTGTTTCAATAATTTGAACTGTGAATGTGTAGAATTTATTGAGTACTTTATCTTTGTAAAAAATCACGTTGATTTGATATTGATAGTTATTTGATCGGATCAGATTTCTATCAATGGTAAATATAATTTTTAAAATAAATTATTAATAAAAATTTAATTCGATTAAGTAACTATCGATATCTAATCAATATACTTTTTTATAAAAATAAAATACTCAACAAACTTTATAAATTGACGATTTAAATTATCGAAACAAAATTCATAACAGAACCCACAAGCCTAACAATACGGTCTAAATCACAAAATAAACTGAAAAAAAGTTATCAAAATGTTCATCAATTAGACATGACGAAAGACCCACATTCACTTGTACTAGACTTCAGGTCTTGCTTGTGTATATTAATACCATTATCAAGACACAAATTGAGTAAGAAAGGTTAACTCCTCGTTTGGCATATCAGGTTGGGAGATTTTTTGGTTAAAATAGTTGTAAAAAGATAAAATAAATTAAAAAATTAAAAGATAAAATATCATATTTAAATCGTAATTATTTTATTTTTTCTTTCATAAAAATAAAAAAATAAAAAAATTCAAACTAAAATAATAAAAAAAAAACAAAAAAAATCCCTTATTATAGTTGACAGAAAATAAAAGTTATTTTAAACTAATTTTCTATATGCATTTATGCTATTACTTTCAATTGAATTAGCCTGTATATAATAATAATATATATTTTTATATATTATCTGAATGAATGTACCTGAATTTGGCTTTATAATAAAAATATGATAAATGTATATTAAAAAAAATTCAATGCTAAGACCAAGAAAATATATAGAGTTGAAGAAGTCAAGCAAAGAAGTTTTCGTAGCCACCCAACTTTTAGCTGGCTGAAACCAAATCTTTGAATTCTCAACGCTATATTATGACCCCATGACCCTTCTTCCCATGTGACCAAATTATTCAATGCTCTTTTGCCTAAACCTTTCACTTTACATGGGTCAATATTTTCTCTATTATCTCTCTCTCTCTCTATATTAATTTAATTCCTAATTATCAAAACGTGGAGAGAGAATGACACACATAAAAATATTATGGGCCCAAACTTTCATATTAGTAGGTCAATTTTTCTCTTTAAAAATGCATACATGTAAAAGTATACTAGTGGATAATTTATTTGTTTTTAACAAACTCAATTGTGTTATTATGTGTACCATAAATGATGTTTAGTAATACTCTTAAATTGTTCATTTTTAAGATCATGTAAGTGGAGAATTCTTTGTTATTGGTTGAGTATACTATTAAAATGATATTTTTGAAAGATAGAATAGTTATTCGGACAAAGTTTGTGATTATTTTATATGAAATATAATATGGACTTGAATTTAACCGATGAATCAATGATAAAAGTTTCATTATATTCCCTTCTCGGAGAACTTATTTATCGGTCTTGCTCCACATCAATAAATTAGAGACATAAAAGTGAATTTTATTATTTTAACCAATAAAAATTAAAGGATAAATTATACTGACGCCTTTTAAGGTTTATGTTTATTATAGTTTCCCTCTCACCTTTTGAAAATTACATTTCCCTCCCTGAAGTTTAAAGTTTTATTACAGATTCTCTCCTCAGCAATTTAATTTTTTTAAATACTAATTTTGCTCTCACTGGATAAATTATATTGACACCCCTCACACTTTAAAAATTACAATCCCCTCCCTAAGGTTTAAAGTAATATTACCAATTACCCTCTCAGTTAGTATTAGTTGGAAAAAAAATTCATTGAAAAAAAAATTTAATTGGAAAAAAATTATTGAAAAAAAAAATTATTTGAAAAAGAAAATTATTTGAAAACAAATTTTGTTAGCAAAATTTTTAAATTTCTGTTTAAAAACCAACATAAACTCATTTTTTGAATTTAGGCCTCTTAATTTTTAATTTTTTTTTAAAAAAAATTTCTAAAAATCAAACCATACATAGTCTAAGAATATTTTGATAAGTCATTTCTTATGTTGGTAACTTATTTAATTATTTGTTAATTTTACGATATTTTTACTATCTAAGGCTTGTTTGGTAACCATTTCGTTTTCAGTTTTCAATTTATATTTACAAAAATTTTAAAAATTGTCATAAAAACTTATTTGATAATTTTTTTGATTTATAAATTAGTGTCTCTGTTTGTAAATTTGAGGAAAAAACGTAAATTCAAAAAATTAAGAGGCCTAAATTTTTTTGATTTATAAATTATTGTCTCAGTTTATAAATTTGAGGAAAAAACGTAAATTCAAAAAATTAAGAAGCCTAATTTTTTTTGATTTATAAATTATTGTCTCAGTTTGTAAATTTGAGGAAAAAATGTAAATTCAAAAAATTAAGAGGCCTAAATTTTATGATAGTTTTTAAAATTTTTGTAAATATAAATTGAAAACTGAAAACGAAATGGTTACCAAACATGCCTCAGATGGTAAAAATGTCATAAAATTAACAAATAATTAAATAAGTTACCAACATAAGAAATGACTTATCAAAAGATTCTTAGGTTATGGATGATTTGATTTTTAGAATTTTTTTTTAAAATTAAAAATTAAGAGGCTTAAATTTAAAAAATGAGTTTACGCTGGTTTTTAAACAGAAATTTAAAAATTTTACTAATAAATTTTTTTTCAATTAATTTTCTTTTTCAAATAATTTTTTTTTTCAATGAATTTTTTTTCCAACTAATACTAACCAAAGAGGCAATTGGTAATGCTACTTTAAACCTTAGAGAGAGGATTGTAATTTCTAAAATGTGAGGGGTGTCAATATAATTTACCCAATGAGGACAAAATTAGTATTTAAAAAAATTAAATTACTAAGGAGGAAATCTATAATAAAATTTTAAATTTCAAGAAGAGAGATATAATTTTCAAAAGATGAGAAGGAAACTATGGTGTGCAACTTACGCCTTACACTTACGTCTTTTCTGTTTACAGTCCTGCTTTTGTTTTCACCTTCCACTTATACTTTTTGTGTAAGTGACACATGATGTACAACTTTAAAGATTGTACATTTAAAAAAAGTCTTAAATATAAACCTCAAAAATTGTAATTTACCCTTTTGTCAAAACACCAACCAACTTTTATGGACACGGATACCACCACGTCATATGTCATAAAAGGTAAAGCTGGTATGGCCCAACTTAACCACTTTTGTTATTTTTGTTTGTGTGTGAATTCCATTTTGTGAGTCTACATTAGGAATGGAGTCTACAGTACTTCCCAAATTTTATGTGTGAGTATCATTTGGTGCCAACGCCAAGTAAGTAAAAAGGTTGGACACATTCTTCAATTTCTAATTCTATTTTTAGTGCTTTAATGATTGTTTTTATATTTTTGGTGGTTGACATAGCTATCGACAATATATGGCATTATGCTTATGCATTGTGTTTAGATTCCCTTTGCTAGTCACTTTGTCTTTTTTCCCTTCCTTTTGTTCTTCTTCTTAACCATTTCACAAGGGTCAACTTTTTCTTTTCTTTTTATTTTTTCTAATTTAATGGGGGTCAACCTTGAATAATCATAATTTTTATATTTGTTCATTTTCACATACTTCTATTATGATTTGGGTTCACATTAGAAAGATTAATTAGATTAATATAACTAATAAAATAAAATAAAATAATTTAATTTGGATTTTAATCAAATTTAAATCAAAAAATGGTGAAAATGAAAATTTTAAAGTATTTTTGCTTAAAGTGTACTTCAATCTTGGATTTGTAGAGAAAAATAAAAAAGACAAAGAAATAAAAAAAAAGAAAAAAGAAGAAGCTTTTACTTCATTCCTTGTTTTTCCTTTTTACAAATTATTTTTCAAATTTAAGATTCAAATACAACCTTAATAAGCTAGTCAAATTCCGTTGAATATTCAAAATTAGCTTCAAACATGAAAGCATATATATATATATATATATTTTAAAATATGTATATTGAAAAAATAATATTATAATGTTATTAAACATTTAAATTCAGTGAAATTTGAAACCTTATAAGCTACATACATATATACCCACCTAAATCCCAAAAAAAAAAAAAAAAAATGTAAAGGAGGAGATTGAAAAGGGGAAAAAAAAAAAAAAATGTACATAGATTCATAGAATATAGCCCATTTTTAGTCTTCTTTTTTTAAGTTAAATGAACCATTGAGAATTTGATTGAAGATGGATAGAAATGGGTAATTGCAATTGGTGATCCATCACTGTTGATTTGAACAAGAATTTGGATTGTGATATTTCAAAGGGGTAGAAACTATGACTTCAACAAGCATCTTTTTGGGCTCAACAAACCTATTCCAAATCAAGACAATACTCAATTGGCTTTTATATGAGATTTGATGAATCTACTTTCTCACAATCCTCTTTTTTTAGCTTTGGATAACATATATTATTTATACATAATCAATCATAAAATTCAATACAGAATATATATAAAGTTAATTTTTTTTTTAAAAGGGAGACCACTAACAAATTTTATTCATTATTCTGAATATTATTATGTTTAATTTTAAGATTGTTTTTTATGTTTATAACACAACTGTATATATATCCTCACCAAAGAAAAAAAAAAAAAAAAAAAAACTGACAATATATATATATATATATATTTTTGTAAGTACCTTTCGAGTCTTATTTCCTCATTCTCATAAAGTGTTTTTATATATCCTTTCACTCTCAATCAGGTGGACTGATGGACTAGGTCACCAAAAAGAAACCTTCTCTGGTCCCACACAGTTCAGCAATAGATGGATTGGATCAACTGTTATTCATGATTTTTAAATTTTGTTGTTGTCATAAGATAAGATATTAGTAAGTTAGTAAACTAAATTATAATGGAAGAGTCTCAGTTACTCTATCAATTTGATTTTTACTGTCCCAAATAACAGTTATATGAATTGTTAGACCAACTGTTATATTCTCATAAAATTTAATCACATCCTTTTGTTATTGTTATTGTCAATTTTTGAATGTCTTGAATAAATATGAGTTTCGATTACTTTTCAAAAAACAAAAAACTGAGATCAATTTGGAGAAGTTCTTAATTTTCCTTTTTTATATTGGCCCCGTTTGGTAAAACTGTGGGAAAGTGATTATAACTTATAAGCTAACAGTTTATAACTTATAGATGTGAACATAAATTAATTTTTGACTTATAAATTAAGTTTCTCCTCCCCCACTTAAAGAATAAATTGATTTTTGACTTACAAAAAGCTATAAGCCGTATTATTAAGTTAAACCAAACATATCAAAATAATTTAAATTAAGCTAAAAGTTGAAATAAGTTAGAAATAAACCCTGCCAAACAGAGCCATTATTGCTATGAAAAAAGAGAATATGAAAAGTAATACGTAGAATTTGTTTGTCCAACTGTTTTCAAAAGTTATTTTTGCTAAGGACTTTTCTTAAATGTGCAACTTACACCTTACACTTACGCCTTTCTGTTTGCCGTCCTATTTTATGTTTATACCTTACACTTACACTTTTTGTGTTGGTTACATATGGTCTGCAACCTTAAAATGTTACACACCATAACAGGACCCTTTTGTTAAACTAGTTCTCTAAAAACACACATTTTTCAAGAAACATTTTAAAGTTATTTTTTGAATTTTCAAAGTTTATTTTTACATAAGAAAATGATATAAGAACAATGGGTGTTTCTGAATTTTCTTTATTTTTTGTTTTATAAAACACAAAAAACGAAGTTGTTTTTTATTTATTTTTATTTAGAACAATACAAAACAAGAATAGGGATAACGTACCAGAAGTCACTTTATGATTTATATATTGTTTTTATTATTATTATTATTATTTTTTTTTTCCCAAGTAGACATTTGGGATGTTTGTTTGGCACGAACATATGACACTAGCTAGCATAGTGTGCCCAAATCATTAAAATTCTCATAGGCTGTAGACGTCATGTTAATGACAGATAGATCCTCCTCCAATTCTATAACGAAAACATAAATTAAGAGGGTATTTGGGAGGATATAAATAAGTATATTTTTTAATTTTTTATAAAATATCGGTTAAGTTTGAAGTGATGTGGTAGAGATGTGATATAACTTAAATAAAATGATATGACTTAAATAGGATAGCAATTTTTTGACTTTTTAACTTTTTTAGAAGATGACAAATCAAGCCTAAATACAAATATATATATATATATATATATAAAATTTTATAAATAAATAAGATTTACTAACTTACTAATCTCTTATCTTATGATAAAAACAAAATTTAAAAATCCTGAATAACAGTTTATGTCTGATTTTATGACTAATTCTTGTGTTTTTAAACTTATTCTTTGTTTCTCCTAGATAGTCTTGGGATAATCAAAGACCATGCACCTTTGAGAATAAATTCAATAGCAATGTGACAAAGTTTGGAATAGCATTTTTTTTTAAGAATTGAATTGCAGGCAAAGCAAACTCAGAATCTTCTTCCCTTAATTAGTTGCTCTGCTTATAGGGCCGAATTTTTTGCCTCTCTTTTACTGTAGAATGTATAAATGTTGCATGAAATTATATACACAAAGTTTGTGTAGAATATTTTGTTTAAAATTTGAAATTCCATACTTCAACAATTGTCAGCGTGTTTCGTAAAATTTTTCGTGATTTAAGCTTATTTACTTTTTTGGCTCAAAAAACTCCAAACAAGTTGAAAAGATAATTTTTGTTTGAATTTAAGCTTGATTTTTTTTTTTTTTTAAACTACAATTAAGTTTTGCCAAACAGCCTATAATCACGTAGAATGACAATCGGGTAAGCCCTTTTCATAAATCTCCCACAAAAATAAAAGTAGAATTCAATCCCATATAACAATTTAGGGTTCATTCTCTACCATTATGCCATGCTTAGATGGCAGGAATAAATAAGTAGACAAATTTCACATATATATATATATATATTTCATTTTGTTGTTTGCTTGTATTCAAAATATGAAATAAAATTCAGAGTCATTTTGTTGAGGTGGAATGATACCATGGTTACTAAAATGCCAATTCATTCCTCCTTCATAATTTCCATATCCACATATATAAAACTATGATATGAGGGAAGCTCTGATAAAGGGCACCAGATGGGCTAGCCCATCAGTACGTGGAAGGACCTCTGGTCCAGACATTGCGCTGGGCGGCCCTGTTAGAGTCCAGGTCACTGGCTCATCTTCCAAAGTGTACTGGGCGGCCCTGTTAAATGGCCTCATCAAATATGATATGACTATTGGTCTAGAATAGGCTGGGTAATAATTTTGGATCTGGTGAACTGTTTTGGGCCAGGTCTTGGATGTTGAAATTTTACACATTTAAAAAAACAAAAAACAAAACACGAAATAAGATTGTGAAGTGAATGGTTGAATTTAAAATCTGAAAATTCAATTAGTTTATGAATTGAAAACAATTTTCAAAGTCTTCACTCCCAAATTTGTGAAGCCAATTACTTGTTTGTTGGGGGTAATTTTGGTAACAAAAATAGCATGAGCATTTTTGACTAACTTTATATAATAGAATAGATATTAGAACATCTCTTACGGTTCACCAAAAATTTTATCAAATTTGAATAAAAAAAAGACGAATTCCTCAATTTGATATCAGCTACTCTAACTGTGATCATCAAAACACACTGTACGTCCGGATAGACGACCGGTCGGTTGACCGGAAAGAGAAAAATGAATTTTTTCTTCCCCACACTCAGAAGCATCACCTGCTTTTCAATTGCTATGAAAAATACACTAGACGTCTCTCACTCTCTCTTTCTTCACAATTCACAATTTGCTCTGCAATCACTATGAAAAACTTGAAAACCCACCTCAATTTACTTATTTATTGATCTGAGTTTGTCTTCAAACTCAACCAATGTTTCTGGTTCAGTGACCATTTTTTTTTCATGGGTTTTGTTAAAACTTAACCAATGGTTCATGGGTTGTGTTCTCAGATCACAATTTGTGCTGCGAATTGTTGTGAAAAATAGAAAACCCACCTCAATTTACCTATTTCTTGATCTGGGTTTGTGTTGAAACTCAAACTCAACCAATGTTTCTAGTTCAGTGACCATTTTTGTTCAGGAGTTATGTTGAAACTCAACCAATGGTTCATGGGTTGTGTTCACATATCACAATTTGTGCTGTGAATTGTTGTGAAAATTAGAAGACCCACCTCAATTAACCAATTTCCTGATCTGGGTTTGTGTTGAAACTCAAACTCAACCAATGTTTCTGGGTCAATGACTCAGTGACCAATTTTTCTTCATTTGTTGAAGAAGGAGCAAAATCTATACATTTTTATGACGTCGAAATGGATGCTCTGCAAGAGGCTTCAAAGAAGGTTGTTGCTACAAAGAAGCAAAGGTCTAGAACCACACAAGACAACACTCTGGCCAATGGAGCCAATCAAGAAATGCATACAGATGAAGAAAATCAAACAATGCCATATCAATCTGCTGTTAGTAGAATGCAACTAATTTAAGTGATTTCTATATTTGGTTAAAGAGGTGGTCGACCACGGGGTCAACCGGTGGGTCAACTAGGGGTTCGACCTCCCAGCGTAAAATTTTCACAAAATTTTGCTTGAGGTGGTGTGAAAACCCACATTTAATTAGTCTTAAAAGAAAATAAATAAATAAATTAATTAATTTTATTCAGAGTCTATGTAAAATATATAATAGTGTAAAAGTTAGTTTTAAATTAATCAAATTCAATCAATAACAAAGACATTATTAAGAATAATAATTTTGTAGGTATTCAATATTTATTGTTTATAAATTATTTTAATTATGATTCAACATGATAATTATTCTTACTAAATACCTTAGTTAAAAATCTTAGTGTATCAATTTTAAGAAACCCATATAAATATACAAATATACAAAAAAAGAAAAAAGAAAAAAAAAAGACATAATTTGATTTTCGGTGGCATAGAATGCCACTTGTTTGTTTACATGTCAATATAGGTGTAACAAGCCCGCTGGAGGACCTCGCTACAGCTCGGACTCGATTCGTGTCACGGTTCTTAATCTTGAACCAAAGAGTCCAAATCTGGAAAATCGTTTTGAGAAAACAGATTTTTTTTTTTTAAAGAAGTGCCAAACATAGACTGCTTTGCCAAATACAGAGTCGCCACCTAAATATTTTATTTTTGGAAAATTTAGGAAACCCTGACTCGTTTGCCTAAGGCCACGTGTCCGTCATCACCAAAGTTGCCTCGGCTCGGGAACTTGGGTATGATTGGGGAAGGTCACTTCGTGAGCACCCCCGCTCGCTCAATCAAAGATCGGCCTCTACTAACCATGATATCTAGTTTTGAAAACATTGTGTGCTCTTATTCCGGTTATTAGCCTAGATTTACTATGTGATGCGCACAGTATACAAGTATAGACTGGATCGCCTAAATTGGAACAAAACACTTCATATTTGTTTATTTGAAAATGGTTTGATGGTGCTACTCGCAAGTAAGCTAAGACGTGGATTTGCCACCCTCGGGTGAGCTTTAGAAAACATGATTTTGCCACTATCTAGTGGGCTTAAAACACACATTTAATGAATTGTTCCAATCCAAATAACCCAACCTTCACCCACAAGCATTCAGGCAGTTATATCACATAAGCAGTTAGCCTTATGGCGAGCATGCTATTCATGGCAGTCACTCACACGCATGCAAGGATGCTAAAGCATAAAAACTCACCGAGTACTCCAAGCCAAAACAGAAGCTAATTAGAAATCTATGCATGATCCTAAGTATACAGAAATGTCTAATGCAACATATGCAAAAATGCAACTATAGCAGGCTCCGCTATTTTAAACATGGCATATGATATGCAACAGCTATCATGTATTCAACTTGGAATTGAAATACAAATCGATTAGTATGATCTTGAGCAGGAGTGCATGCAAAACAGATGAATGAATGCAACATACTATCATACTGTATGCTAATTGAAACATGCCCTAATCTAACCATCATAAGCTGGTAAATAAAAGGGAAAAAAGACGTGGGGTTGGAAGACATACATCACACTCACGCACACTTATTACAATTATGCCCTCGCACAGAGGGTCCGAAAGAATAATATACAGTCCCAAATAAATACAGTCTGAATAAATAATACAGTCCAAATATGTACAAAACCCTAATTAATTAACAAATTTAACTAGGAAAGCATTAAATTGGTATGCAAGCCAGGGATTGTCTCGACTCTTCTCCGGATGATGAATGATGCATGCTCGGGTTGCCTTTGCGCGGAAATTCATGGCGATGCCCCAATTAGCCTCTATTTGCAATTATTCTTGGAATGTGTGCCAAACTTCGGAAGCCTGCTGATTCTTGATTTGCTTCAACAGAGAGCAACAGAGGGGCATGACAAAGTATTTCAACACATGTATGCATGCCTCGATCCTCGTGTCACCAATCACGCATCTCGATGCATGATGGTCGAGGAGTCGAATTGCACAACTCAATATGGAATGAATGCACATGAAAACACAACAAGACCGAGACTCCATCATGGATAATCCGGAGTGTCGGCGACAGGGAATTGAGACATCGCCCGTCACTCGGCAAGTACGAACGTATTCGTTTCCCGTGCTCGGGCTAACTCCTATCCCGAACACAATGCAATATGCATGACATGCATGAATGCAACTAAGATACAACCTAACATGCACAATGCTATGAAATGGCATACACGATGCACGAGGTAATATGGCATACGCAATGCGCTAACATACAACCTAGTATACACAATGCTATGAAATGAAACGACATACACAATGCATAATGGACTTACACCAACATAAGTGGACCTCAGCCACACTCACATAAGAGGCCATTAGATGAAAATGAGACACTCGAGATGCGTGCACACGTGCACGCAAACCGATGACCGACCCTAAGGCACCAAATGCCACTCTAACAAGGCATGGCAAGGCATGGAATATGGCATACTAGCATGCAAATTTCAGTAGCAAAATATGATGCAAAACAACCTCGAAACATGAAAACATGGCACCCGATGCATGGAATAAGACCCGAAACATGAAACTAGACACATGGAATGACTTATAGCTATACAAAGCATACATTATTTGAATATGAAGTGTGAAGACAGAATCAAGACAGTCCTAAAACAAGCATATTTACAGTTTTAAGCAAGGCCAAACAGTGAACACAAATAGTACTAAGCTAGCATGCAAAAATGGCCCCGTAAGAGAGATAATGAAGCAAGTAGCAGCTTTTGGCCCTAAATGGCCAAGAGCCCTTCAACAAAGTTGAAGATGGGCTCAAAAATGAAGCACTTTATAGTTTAAAATAAGCCATGAAAACAAACACAAGCAGGCCTAAAACATTATGCCAGAAATGGGCCAAAAGGGAGACAAAGAAGCAAGTGATGGTTTTTGGCCTCAAACAGAGGAGGGCCCTTCAACAAAGTTGAAGAGGAGCCCAAAAAATGGTATTTTACAGTTAGTGACCAAATCCAAAACAGTGCACATGCAAACCTAAAATACTATGCAAAATAAGGCCTAAAAAGAGATTTAAACACAAAGAGCAAAAAGAGAGCTTCAAACAGCAAAAATCCCTTGATCAAACATGAAGAGGGGATCAAAATAAGGCTCTTCACAGTTCAAACCCGAGCCCAAAAATACAAGCACAAGGGGGCTAACAAAACATGCAAAAATAAGGCCAAAAGAGGGATAAAGAGGCAAGTGACAAAAGAAAGCGTCAAACAGTGAAAAGCCCTTCAACAATGTTGAAGAAGGGATTAAAATAAACCACTTTTCAGTTTATAACCAAGCTCAAAACAATTTACAAATGAGCCTAAAATACTATGCAAGAAAGAGGCATACAAGAGAGGTAAAGAAGCAAGTGGTCGCTAGAGACCTTAAACATGGAAGGACCCTAAAACAAACATGAAAAAGACCTTAAAATAGTGCTATTTTCAGTTAGGGTCAGAGCCCAAAAATGTAAGCAAGTATGGCTTAGAAAACATACAAAAGAAGCTTAGAAAGAGGGAAAATATGGCTCACCCTTGTAGACCAAACTTCAACAGCCTCTTGCCTTAAGAAAAGGTGCTCCTTGTCTCTGGAAAACCAGCTCCAAGTGTTGGAAAGGATGGTCGGGAGGTGGTGCTATGTGGTGGTGTAGAAAGGGGCCAAGAACAAAAGGGTTTTGATGCTTGGAATATAGAGAGAGAGAGAGAAATTAAATGTAGGAGACTTAAACAAAATTTTCGAACCCTTAAAACTGAAGGGGAGGGGCTGGTTTTATAGGCAAAGGAGTGGAGAAAAGGGGGCAAAAATGGGGGGGGAGAGATTCAAATTCAATTTTCCCCCTCAAAAGGCCAAACCCTCGGACATGGGTGAAGTGCAGAACAAAATACATGGCTGGAATGCACTTGGGACAAGGATCATGGTCGGCCAGCTCAAAAGGGAAAAAAAGGTCATCCACCAGGTAAGTGGTCGGCCTGCCAGAAAAAGGTGGCCGGCTGGCCAAGTCAAAAGGGTAAAGTGGCCGGCCACCTCCTAGGATGAAGCCCTAGAAGTTAGCTTTCTAATGCCGCAAACCTTGCATCAAAATTCCTCCTATGGAAAAAGTTATGCCAGTTTCCGTGAAGCTACGCAGATTCGGTCCAACCGGACTTCAACCAACCATATCTCCTCCCCTCGTACCTGGACTTAGGAGATTCTTAAGTGCAAAATGAAGCCCCGGAAGTAAGCTTTCCAATGGTGGTGGCCTCATATCTTAATTCCTCTTGTGCAAAGAGTTATGCCCATTTCGGTGAAGCCGCGCAGATTTTTCTCATTCCCGGATTCATACTGAACCACTTTGGACTCAAAAAAAGTTGGCTTTTCAGCAAAATTGCTGGCCTCCCACTCTCCTATAAGCTTTCTAACAATGAAAATAAGGTCTCTGCCAAAAGTGGACCAAGACGGATGCAAAACGAAGGTTCGGGGGCCAAAACACGCAGTTCAGGGCCCCGAAAACATGCTGTTAGGCACCAAAAGTGGTGTTCGACCACGAAGGTGGTCTCTCGGACCACAGTGTCCCTCAAAAGGGATGAAATAAGGTATGTGCCAAAAACCAGAGCAAACGGAGGTGGTTAAGCGGTCCCGAACCGAGGCACACGGCCAACGGCTTCGAAAAATCGAAAATCGGGCTCCAAACGGGCAAAATGGCCTACGACCACGAAACGTAGCCTACGGCCACTGAGAGATGATCTACGAGACTTCTTCCTCATTTCGGGAAGAGAAAACAGAGAAAACAGAGCTTGGTTCGCAAATCGAGACAAGGCATGAAAGAGTCCGGAAGTCCGGAGGCAAGGTTCGCAGCCGAGACTCTGAAACCTCTGAAAGAGCACGATATGCAATATCACCAAGCGCTCAATCGGTGACGTCTGAGTCTTAAGGTCGGTCAAAAATGAGGTGTCTACAACAGGAATGAGACCCCATTATGTTTCTTGGAATTATAAGATGAGAATAGACCATTGCCATGTTTAGTGGTTGGTAAGTTAAATCTCTTTGGTGAGATTTCGAGTGTCACATAATTTATTAGAATTATATAAATTATTTTAATGGTTGTAATTTATGTTTACGATTATATTGTTATCTCATGTTTATAATCTCATTATTTTTCTCTTAAAAAGAATGGCAGGTTGGTTATGTTTTCTTACTGTGTTACAAAACTCATGGCATATATTTTTGTTGCCCTAGCGTTTTATGCCAGGTTTTGGCGAGGAAATAATTGAAGCTGAAATGGAGTTGACGCTAACGTAGAGCCTTGGCTAACTTGAAACCCTGATTAGAGCCGAATAAATTTTATTATTTTATATAATAGCTATTAAGGACTTTATAATTTCATTTGATGTTGTATTTAGATAATTTTAAGTTTTTATTTATTGTTGTTTGAGCCTTTTGTTATGTACGAGAGTTGGAATGTCCAATTAAGATGTCAGCTTTTTGATTTATTATGTCATTTTATTTATTTAATTTCCCTTGATGTTCCAAAAATTTGGGGCGTTTCAGATGGTCATTTGGGAGGATGTCTGGCCGGACGTCCGGTCAGTCGTCTAGTGAATTGCTGAAAGCTGCAAGACATCTTCAATTTGGTGAAAATTTTAGGGCGTTCTCAATTTGATACTGTTTTGGTGAAACCGTTAGAGCACAAAAAATACTTTTTTTCATCAAATTTGAATTTGATGATGAATTTGGTGAATGTTTGGAGATGACCTTAGATAGCAAATTATAATAATGATATTGTAGTTAGAGATGGTGCATTTAGGGTGTGTTTGTTTGGATGAACTGGATAAGTGAGATTATAATCCATCAAACTGTTAGTCCCGGGATACATTGCCCCCGGACTATTTGGTTGGATTGGATTTGTATCTTATGTTTGTTTAGTCAGGGGATTAAATGTCTAGATTGGACTATTTTTAATGAATCCAATGTTTGGTTAGACCGACTGGATAAGGATAAATGTTCAAAAGACTATTTTACCCTTGTAATTTATAATTTTTATTTAATATACAATTTTAAATTTGTAATCTATAATTTATAATTAACAACACTAAAAAAATTTAATTTATAAGACCATAATTTTTAATTTATTATTTTCAATTAAATTAAATTTATAATTTATAATTTATATTTTTTATTTAATATATAATTTTAAATTAACGACAATAAAAAATAATTTTATTTAATATATAAATTAAATTTTCAACAACACTAAAAAAATTTAATTTATAAGGCCATAATTTATAATTCATTATTTTTAAATAAATTTAATTTATAATTTATATTTTTTATTTAATATATAATTTTAAATTAACAACACTAAAAAATAATTTTATTTAATATGTAAATTTAATTTTTTAACAACACTAAAAAAATTTAATTTATAAGGCCATAATTTTACCCTTTTCTAAAGGCTATTTTACCATTTTTTAATTGTTTGCTAAGTAATAGTATGAGGTAAAATGGACATTTCAGAGTTTAATCCCATAGAAATAATTCCACCCCTTCCATGGGATAGGATAGTCCCACAAATATAGGACTAATAGTTCGGGGAGACTATTAGTCCGGAGCAAAAAAATTAAAACAAACAATGGACTATTAGTCCGGTAAGACTAATAATCCAATCCCACACCCTAATTCTTCAAAACAACCACACCCTTAGGTCATGTTTGTTTGGGTGGACATGAGCTTGGGATTGGACTAATAGTCTAATAAAATTATCAATCCGATATTTGGTTAAACAATTAAAGTACGGACTAATTATTTTAAACTTGATTATTAGTTAAGATAGGATACATAATCCAACGAATTCATAATCCTAGGACTATTAGTCATGGGAATGCTAATCCAGTCCGTCCAAACAAACATGACCTTAGTGGCAAAGCTGGTGAAATCAATTGACAACAACATAGCAAAAACAAAGTACTTCACGTTAACACAAAAACAGAAACATAAATATGAATATAGCAAGAACAAAGTACTTCTTGTTAACATAAATACATAAACATAAATGCATGAACAATATTAGCAAATAAAGGACTTGATTGTAATTAATAACATTCAAAAACATTGAAAACACAGAAGAAGAAGAAAAGGCCCAACCAAAGTAGAAGTCAATTCCCGAACCACCACCCTTGCTCACTGTTGAGGCCACTGCGCATTTTAGCCTTACCAGGGAGCAAGGGTCACATCTGGTGCGCTCTTGACTTCCCCACACCACACCATTTGCTCTCTCTCTCTCTCTCTCTCTCTCTCTCTCTCTCTCTCAAAGTCATTAAATTTCTCCACTGTGAACTCTCTCACCTACTCCCCCAAACTTACTACCTACCTGCCTCGCCTTCATTACATTACTACATTGCACCTTTCTCTTTATTTACCCAAAATAGAAAAAAACTACACACACCCAATTTACCATTCTACCCTCAGTTTTTTTCCCATGATTACCCATAACATCCCAATCTCTTCCCACCAAAAAAGCCACCAAAAAAAAAATAAAGGTAGAGGTGTTTCCCGTTTGACCACAATGGCCTCGGACAAGGCGATAGGGCATGAGATCATCTGTCTTACTCTTTGCGTTATTGTTCATCTCGTCTCATACCGTTTTAGTGATTGATATGAGACAGAAGATAAAACAAAGAGTAGGATAGATGATCTGTGCTTGTGTTCCTATACTCTGCCAAAATATAATAGCCAGTGTTAAAGTGACCAAAATTCCCTTCTTGTAGGACAAGGGATTCTCTCTTTACCGAGAACGGGATAGGGAGGTTTTGGGTAATTGGGATGCAAAACCCTAATCAGTTTGCTTGGGTGGTGCAGCTGCAGCAGTAGCTGGCTGCTCAGTAGAAGAACCTCCAATGCTTCCATTATCAGGACAACTCTCACCACCACCAACAAGAGCAGCGTTGATTTGTTGCACGGTGTTGCAGAGGTGGTTGTTGATGGCGGTAACGCTCGAGAGATTGAGCTTTGCAGATGGGATTGTACTAGCTAGGACTTGGAGCCCAACTGTGAGGAGGCAGCCAGAGTTGGGAAAGTTTGGGGTGTCGGAAACATCATCGCCGTTGATGTTGGTGCAGTCATTGTTGTTGCCGGTGGATTGTCCCACGGGGACTATGACGAATCCCAATGGGAGAAGGGCAATGCAGGATGGATCGTCGCTGCTCATCGCTAACTGTATGTCATCAACATTGACAGTGGCGTAGACCACGAGGCTGCCGGAGTCATCGGTGCAGCTCTCCTGAAGCATGAGCTCTACATTCTGTGATGAGTTGCTTGCTACCTGCATACATGCAAAAGAAAATGATTGGTGGTACTAATAATATTCCAGAAGCAGAACAGGATTTAAATTTTATTGATTAATAAAAAAAAGCTGCTAAAGCTAAAGGAGAAAGTAAGCAAGTAATTAAAATGTTAATAGAGATGAAACTTACATTTATGCGAAGAAGAGAAATGCAATTTCCAGGATGAGAACCATTTGCAATGTGAGCCACCTCATGTAATGAATTCCCATTTGAAAGAACATCCAGCTGCCCAACATCAACTCAATTTAAATCTTAGCACTTTTTAATTAATGAGTGATATTGGTAAATGGGATTATTACACAAAAAGGGTGGATTGATCAGAAGATTAATATTAACACAAACCTGAGCTCTGCGGTGCTCATCCCTCAATAGATCGAAAACCTGGTAGTGAGGGTGTGGAAGCCAAGTGGTGGACACAGCACTCAGAATCAAGCCACTGGGTTGGCCTGGCTCTGTGGTTTTCCTGGTTGTTATTCTAACAGTGTCATCTGCAGAGTCAGAAAGGGCTGTCCATGACTGCCCACTGGAAGTGCTTATGTTCACACAGAAAGTCCTTATCATCCTCTGTGCTAGATTCATCAAGTTCTTCCTCGCTTCCGGTGATGGTATCACTGTTAAAATCATCGTATATACACGTTACAATTTTATTCAAGTTCTCTCAAACACTAGGAAAAATTAAAATTAAAAAAACAGAAAAATGAGGTACCTCCGAGGTCAGAAATGTTTCTGGCCATGAGGCTGGCAAGCCGCTCACATTGTCTTTGAAGGACAGCTAACCAGCGGTGAGCTCCGAAAGCAATGCCACTGTTAACAAACTGATCAAATATCTGGTGCACCGCTTTCTCCTCTACCTCTGCATGTTCTACCCAAGTCACCTGTTTCATCATTCAATATTTCTCTATTTAGAGTCCAGTGCTATGCTATCTATATCTAGCTAGATTAATTGTTGGATTTATTGCTCAAATGATTTTCACTATCAAAATGCCAATATACATGTGCTAAACACAGCATCAAAGTAGTCCAATGCTATATTTATAAAGAAATATTCACAAAAGTGTTCAGAATTTTAAATGTGTAGATTAAATTCATTTTAGATGTGACTTAGTTACATTAGATGAAATTTAAATATATGTCTTCCATTCAAATTATGAATACTTCTCTAAATATTTTTCTCCAGCTCAGACTTTTCTATGTGAGAAGTATGTGTATCCCCTAGTACATTAGGTTGGTGCCACTATAGAACCCCATAGATTTATCACAACTAGTGCACTGTAGAGAGGCGTTGTCTATCTTCTTTGTATAAGATTTGAGCTCTTTCCAATTGTTGATCTTAATTGGAGGGTATTTCCAGGCCACCTCGATGAATGGTTTGGATCATCGGAATGGACCCCTGGATGGGCCCCTTGATAGGCTCACGAAGGCCCAACAATGCCTTTTAAGATCAACAATGCTCCCTAACATTTTTTATACATAGCAGGTGTTTGTGCCAATTACAATCAAAATATAACAATATAAATAAGAAATTGGAAATAAGAAATTGTACGTGCTTCATCAATAAAGTTTTCTTTGCTGATCAAAAAAAAAGAAAAAAAGAAATTGGAATATTATCAGAGAAAATGAAATCACCCTAGAGTATCCGTTGGGCATGTCCTGGATGACACAGCCAGAGGGCCTTCTCTTGTATCTTGGGAGGGATGGTTGAAAACTGTCCTGCAAACTTTCCAATGGAAAATCAACAATTGCCCAAGTTCCCTCCTCCACATTCTGCTGGCAGTATCGAAGAAAATGAGCCTCTCTTGTGGGCACTAGGGGAGAAAGAGCCTGCATCTCTGCATACATCTACAACAAAAAAAAAAAAAAATTAAAAGGCATAGAAAACATATTCACCAATCTAAAAGATAAAAAATAAAAGGGGGACAAATTACACTGGTAGTCCTTTTAATTTGATTATTGTGGCAATTTGGTACTTATAATTCTAATAATATCAATTTTATCTTTAAAATGCTCACATTATGTTAATTTAGTCTAATTGATAATACCTTTTTAAAATTGAACTAAAATTAAGAGACAAAATAATTTATTCACTTTTTGAAAGTGATTGAGAGGTTGGAGTTCAATTTAAAGTAGTCCATTCATTTGTGAATAGATCATATTGCCTTCAATTTTTGTTCAGTTTCTTAATTGAGATTTTTAATTAGATTAAATTGACACAATATAAAAAATTAAAAAATAAAATTAGTACAATTAAAACTAAAGATAACAAATTGACACAAAAAATAAACTAATGAACTATAATATAATTTGTCCAAATAATTGTAAGACCTTTTATTTTATTTATTTATTTATTTACTTTTTGGTTACATCGGAAAGAAATTGTAAGACCTTTTATATTCCTACATGAAAATGCATAGGGGACCAAAAATTATTTGGGCCTAGTTGTGTGTTCGTTTTTTGTTTTTCTGTTTCGGAAAACATAAAAATTTGTGTTGCAATTTTCAGTAAAAACTAATTTTCAAAAAAAAAAAAAATCTATAAAAAAAAACCCAATTTATAGAAAACACCGCCAAAATGTTTTCAAAATTTGAAAAGCCATTTTTGCAGAAAAATAAAAATTGATGAATATTTTTTAATTTCTTCATTTATTTATTTATTTATTTTTGGTGGAAATAGAAAAGGGGGAATAACAATTCAGAGGTAGTTTGAAAAAAATAAATAAATCAGATGAGTGGTAAAATTTATAAATTTTAACAATTAAAATGTTAAATTTTTTCATGGAACAGTAATTATTTTAAGAAATACCAACTGAGGTATAATTCCTCCTCCCCCCCCCCCCCCAAAAAAATAAAAATAAAATAAAATAAAATAAAATAAAATAAAGCCTAAAAAGATTCTAAATGTAAAATACTCACCAGATGAAGGGAACCACTTGCATGACCAGAAACACCTGAAGTTACAATTTGAAGAGTTTTTGCTCTAGAAATGATGGAAGGGAACAGTTCCATCCATTTATTCTGAAACAATCAATTGAAACAAAATTAAAAATATTTTTTAAGTTAAAAGGTGAATTGAGAATTCGACATATTTTTACTAAAAACTGCCATAAGTGTTTAAATATCAGGCAAAATGCATCAAATTTTGAAAGACTAATATTGACATTCAATAATATGATATATAATCAAAACATGAATACTGTTATTTAAAACCATGACTGACGTGCAAAGTTGTTCAAAAAGGGATTACTCATTGCATCTAGCAATGCATCAACCAGAGTGATACTATTCATGATCACAACAGCTGTATCGCGGGTAGCTTCCATCCTGAACTCGCTGCCATTCTATTTAAGATTCATCGGCCACTGAAACATCCTCGTGTGCTCTTCAAAATTAAGCACTTCTCTTCCACTGTGGTTGTTTCGGATCCAAAGAGGTTCGCCTGCCTGACACATCTTCACCAGCACATCCATGGATGACATGGCAAGCTCGAGTGCTAGTGATTTGTCTACTTCGACGATAAGACCGCCACCCGGAAAGTGGGAATTTTCAGGCATCATAGGTACAGGAATCATTTCAGACATTGGCTCCTGGAAATGCCTTGGATAGATACTCATGTCCAAATCCAAGGAAGGGGGAAGCAGAGGAACTGGTCCCATTGATTGGATCGGGCGGCCACTATATCTCGAAGCAAGACAGCATACACGTTCAAACTGTAAAAAAAAACAATCCCATAGACGTCACAAAAAGATTTCACACAATGGGACATAGACAACATCTGTACACTTGGATTTATTCATATACACCCCAGCTTAATTTCTTGTTTAATACATGGAAGATTAGGTTTTACAAGGATTATACTATGCCATTTTGTTTTCAACTAGATAAGTTCTCTCCATTTTGTTAATGTGCTTTCTTGCCCTTTTCTTCCTTTTGTGCCATTTCCTTGAAGAAAAGTACACAATATATTTTTACATAATGAGACAAAAATATAAAAACCACACAACTAGGATCTCATAATGGGATACATATATATGAGACAAAAAGTAAACTCTATACATAAATCTCATTTATGTGAGTTCTATCTCATATTGTGTTCCTACATAGCTGATTTTTTTGGGGAGAAGTTAGGTGGCTGTTGTGCCATTATTTTTTAATTTTTTTTGATCTGCTAGAAGAAAATTTTATTGATTTAGAAGACTCCAAATCTTACTTAATGATTTAAACTGTTCAATTTTTACAATCCATTGACTAGTATATCCTTTTAAAGAATCAAATTAATTGGGTGTCGGTAACCTTTTGATCAGAACATGTTTGTATCTTAAAAAAATGTGATTTCTAATGTTAACCATAAACCAAATACGTTTTGTTCAAAAAGTTATCGATATCCAAGTAATTTATTTTTTTACAGGAATATACTATTCAACAAATTATAAAAAATGAACAATTCAAATTATTAAGATAGTACCTGAAATGTATCTAATCCAAAGAACAGTCCACTCATCCTCTTTTTTCTTTATTGATGTAATAGTTTTCTTCATCAATAAAGTTCCTTTCTTTGCTGATAAAAAAAAAAAAAAAAAAAAAAAAAGAAAAATCTAAAGAACAGTCACCCCATTCCCCCTTTTCCCACCTATCTAGTTTTCATGTGTAATTGATGAATGACCTAGTTGGTGTTGCTTCGAATGTAACAAAATAACTCTCCCAATAAAGGTACATTTCCAAAAAAAAAATAAAAAAAAAAAAAAAAAGTCAAACTGAAGGTTTAATGTTTGACAAATACTAGAGAAGTAATATGGCTCTCCCAATTGCGTACATTTCCAATGGACACTTGGTATCCTTACATAAATGAAAATTTTATACATAATTCTCCATATTTTGTACCCTCTACTTTGTTCTTTCATTAATAAAGTTTCTTTTTGCCGATCAAAAAAAAAAAAAAAAAAAGAATGATGCGATTTATTTTCTTTAATAGCAAATTAATAAATTCACCATTGTTGCATATAATTTAAAAAATATGTATCACTTACAAATCAATTTCGATGAATCTTTTGAATAGATTTATAAATATTCCCTTTTGTCAAGGGAAAAAAAATAAAAAATAAAAATTTAAATGATTTCTAAATCATTTTCAATATTGGCCTTAAGCATAAGATCCTTTATTCTTAAAATTTTTGTTCCCAATGTACCTTCACCTGTATAATCGTCTCTCAAATTTTAAAATTTCAAAATTTTCAGATTTTAACTATACCTAGTTGGAATTGAAAAGTGTACCTGTGATGGGTTATGCACTTGTTTTTGCTTTATTGTTGTCTTTGTTTAGCGTTTAATATGTACATTGAATTTCATTAATAATTTTTTTATTGATAAAATAAATAAATAAATGTAAATGAAATTGTATTGGGAATAAAAAATTAATTTTTTTTTTTTTTGAACTCGCCATATTTTTTAGTACTTACAAAACGTGCATTTAGCATGAAATTAAACAAAATTCAATACTACCTCTTCTTTGAGCCTGGCATTTTCAAGCCGAAGTTGCTGTTCATCGTAACCCATCTCGCCAAGCATCGCCGGACCTCCACAGTTGGGGCATATGATACATCGCAGCGCCGCTTGCAGCCGATAATTTTCATTCTTAAGGTTCTCATTCTCTGCTCTCAGTATCACATTATCTTGCCGGTCTTGTTGTGCCTGTATTAGATGATCAATTTAATTCACAACAAAACAAACAAAGTACAAAAGACTTTAGTCTTATCCTGCGCACCATGGCGCATTACATCCTTGGCCCTCTACTGTAGATAGATACCTGTGAATTGTGAACTTCACTAACCCTAACCCTAAATGGGAGTGCATTTAAGATGTGTGATCCCCCTTGTGGAAAGAGGTAGGGTTGACTGCGCACCCAACTGTGCATATTTATGGAATGCAGACTGTGGAAGCGACCCAGGAGTTAATGAGGTCTTCTTCATGCTACAGTGCGCGTGATGATGGCGTACGCTATCACTCATGAGTTATTTTTTAGGGCTTAAAACGTTAACGTAAGATGGTAAAAACATGTACTTCTTGGGAACTGTGCGATGATTTTCTGTGAGTTTCACAGCTGGCAAATTTTAGGGTTACCCATTAATTTTTTTTTGAAATAGGGTGCTAACGTGCTCACCTTCATCTGGGTTCGACGATTTTGGAACCAGAACTTGACTTGGCGGGGCTTGAGGCCTAGGTCTTGGCTGAGTCTTTGCCTTTGCTTGTCATCTGGGTGTGGACATTCCTTGAATAAACTGTGAAAACAAGCGTAACTTAGGTTAGCAAAATTAAGAGTCATATTACTTTGTGCACTAGTGCGTAAGTTAGCACGTAGCAGTCCATTTACCAATTTGGTGAGTTAAACGATAGTAAAGATGGAGAGTCAGATAGAGAGATAAGAGAGGCATTAACTGCATAATTTAGCTTTTGTTAGAAATGGACAAGTACGTAATGAAGACTGTCGAAACTTTTAAGAGAGAGATAGAGAGAAATTGACATGCTTCTTAATGAGTTTGTTGGAAAGTAACAAGATTACAATGAAGTGTCTTAATAGGGTTTTGGGAGAGATATCGAGAAGTAGACATGGTTCTTAATGAGTTTGTTGGGAAGTAAGTAAAAAAGATTACAATGAAGTATCTCAACAAGGTTTTAAGAGAGAGATATTTTACATATGTGCACAGAATTAGAACACAGAATTGCAGAGAGAGAATCATACGATTCCATTTCTTGGATCTGGCGAGCAGTGTGCCTGTGGTAGCGTTTCTTTTTTGGTTGTTGCTCAGTTTCTTGCTCGTTGCCGGAGACTCCTTCCATGTGTTCGCTCCCGGAGCCACTTTCCATCTCATCTTTCCCTCTCATTAGCCCTAATTCTTCTTTCTATAACAAAGCAAAATTGCAACCATTCAATATATATACATGAGAGAGAGAGAGAGAGATGAGAGAGATGATTTTGAAGGGAAACTTACAGGTATGATTGGAGGAAAAGTGTGGAAAGGCATGTTAGCCATGAAGTTGAAGTTAGGGTTTTGGATCGGCGAAGAAAAGAGGGATTCTGAAGAAACCCCATTTCCTCCCAAGGATGATAGTACTTGGCAATCTCCATACATTCTCTCCGGCCCTTCAAACATCTTACTTTAATTTCAACCAAAAAAAAAAATAAAAAATAATTAAATAAATAAATAAACAACATCAATATATATACTATATTGTATCTAGGGTTAGTAGGTTACTTTCTTCACTCAAAGAATGCCAGCATGATATCATCACAAGAAAACAAAGCAACAAGCGGAAGAAATCAAGAAAAGCAAAGAACACAAATCTAAAAACACATGCAGGTCAGTAAAAACATTAAATTTACAGGTAAAATTCAAAAAAGAAAGGGAAAGAGATCAATAGCTTTGGACAGAGTGAAGATGCGTTGATATGTGTCTATACGTACCTGCCTTACCTGAACTGAAGAAATTGACTTCGTCACCTGCTTCAAAGGTACAAAAGAAAAAACAATCAAGGTTTGTTGAGTTCCGAAACCGCCATGAAAGTTGAAGAAGATAACAAAAAGAAGAAGAACCCAAAACGGAGAAGAGAGTAAATGAACAAATTTGAGGAGGTAGATAACAGAGAGAGGGGTTGGAGAGAGAAAGGGAGAGAGTAAATACCTCAGTGTCGGTGTGTTTCGGAAACGTTGAGAGAAATTAAGACCCTTTTTAGCTCTCCTCTGCTCGTTGGGTTCACTAGACACATCCACCAGACACATCCACCCAAGTCCACCCCCCCTCTCTCTACAGTGAGTAATTTTTGGGAAATTATTAAATATTTCTAAAATATCATGTGTCTACACTCTCTAACTAATCATTATTCAATATGTCCTTTCATATTCTCTAATTACCAAACACAATACTCCACATATCCATATTTTCTACCAATTATAATACTATAGAATATCACGCGTCTATATTCTGGAATATATTCTGAAATTACTAAATAATTACCTATAATTTTTTCTCTATGTAATATTACATACATTGACTCTCTCTATTTTTTCTTAAACAGCATTACTATTTAAATTCAAAAATTAGCTTTACTCTATTAAAAAATCTAAATCAATTCTCTCTCTTATTTATTCTCTAATCATCAACTAATTATTTTATTGACATAAGTCTAAAAAAAAGGTGTGGGCTTGTATATATATATATATATTTGGTATTAAACAAGGCATAAACCTAGAAAACAGAACTACAAAGGATATACAAACGAAGCCAACTCCAAGCACATCATGAAATGAGCTTGTATATCATTTTCGTAACAATAATAACTAACGATTGACATATGCTATGTATGTGAAATTTAAGTAAATAAAAATAAAAATCAATAATAAAATTTTAATATTACAATATGTGTCGCCCAAATAGTAAGAATTTTTTCCCCTAAATTTAAGGTTAATATTTATATATATTGATTGTTTTAAATAAATAAATGGGAGACAACACAAATTTAACAAGCAAAACTTGAATACTATAATGAGTAACACGTGATATAAAGAGAAATAAATAAAAAAAAATCAATTCTAAATTCTGGTGTTTGAGATGAGTTAAATTAGTTGAAATAATTAATAACGAAAAAAAAACTTTAAATAGTCAATGAAAAAAATGTCACATCAATCAATAATTTTTTCTTTCATAATTATCTATTTTATTATAAAAAAATACGTAAATTATTTCAAAGGCAACTTTTTTTCATCTTATAAAATAATCAAAAACTCAAAAAATCAATTAAAATAGTCAACATTTCAAATCAGGGCTAAATGTAATACTCTCTTTATTCCAATTTATTTGTCCATTATAAAATATTCAACTTATTAAGGAGTTATGCAATTATTACAATTTAATTTAAATTTTGAAATATTTTTTCCACTAATACTCTTCTATTTGAATTTTAAAATGTATTTATAATAATTTATAAGGAATAATTTTAAAAATCTAACAAAATTTAATATCTCAAAATAAAAAGTAAATAAATATTTTTGAAAAAGATTAACATAAAAAAGTGAACTAACGAAATAGCACGGATGGAATAGTAGAAGATAATTTAAAAAAAAAAATTAAATTGAGGGAAGGGGAGTTAAATAGGAGCTTTAACTGCGGTGGGGAAAAAGAAACTGATGAAGATCAACGCCTCTTAATCCGTCGACTGTTTTGGAACACGTGGCGGAATATTAAAGGATGAGAGAGAGAGAGAGAGAGAGAGAGAGAGAGAGAGAGAGAGAGAGAGAGCGTTACACTCTCTCAAAAGTCAAACCACTCTCTTCTCCTTTGTTAGACGCATGCCTCATTTGCACGTTTGGCGCGTGTTTCTATAATACCCTTGTAATATTATTACTCACAAATAAATAATAAATAATTATTTTTTCACAGTTTAAGGTTGTGTTTGGAGCAGTTCTAAAAATATGATTTTAGAATTGTTTTTAATATTTTGTTTGGTTAAAGTTCTTAAAATTAATTCTAATATAATATTTCAAAACTCATTTCAGCTGTTGTTAGGAGAAGTGAGTTTTTTTTGAATTTTGAATTTTAAAAAGCGCGACTTGGGTCTATCCAGTCGTTCTCCCGAACATCCGGTCAGTTGACCGGAACAGTATTTTTTTTTTTTTGTGCAATTGACACATACTATTTTAAATTTAATTAAATAAAAAAAAATTTCTCAAAAAAACAGTATAGAGAGAGAGAAAGAGTTTGACGTCGTCGACTTCAGAACCAGCTCGGGAGATGGCGACTGCCGACTTCTTTCGCAACTTGAACGTTGTCAACACTGTTGGATTCATCATCAGCTACTCTGATCCTGGCATAGCATCGTCGTTGCATCTATCGTGATTGTTCGCCATTAGAGAGAGGGAGAGTTTGAGCAGTTATAATAGAGAAGATTAAATAAATAATAAAAAAAAAACAGCAATTGCAATTTATAATAAAAAATATTAAAAAATAATAATTCTAATCAAATATACAATCAAAAGTTACTTTAAAGCAGTAATTGAATATTTATTTTGAAAAAAAATTATTTTGTTTGCAATATTTTCAATTAAAAAAATTTTATATTATTTTTTAAAATTGAATTTTAAAAAGGGTTTGGCTATGAGTGTTGAACAGAAATTTTAATAGAATTTTGAATTGTGTGTATGGTTATGAGTTATAACTTTTTGAATTAAGTTTTGAAAAATCTTTTCAAAACTTATAACCAAACAAATTTTCTTATTTCACATATCACATCAAACATTCAATACTCAACTCAAAACTCAATTCAAACTTTTTTCAAAACTCATAACCAAATAAATTTTCTATACTCAAATCATAATTTCAATACTCATGAACTCAAAATACAACTCTATTACCAAATTATATTTCTACAACTCTACCAAACGCTACCTAATTTTTTTTAGTTCATATATTTAATGAAAATTTGAATTAACACAATTAGTCTTAAAATAAAAATATCATAATACCTTCATTTTTTCTATTTAAATCTTAATTCTAAAACACCATAACCATCTTCTATCTCCAGCGTCATCTTTCTCATTTGCTATGCCCTCTTGTCACCTCTTTCTCTCTTTGTGTACGATTACTTTTCATCATACACTTCTACAAGTCTTCCTCCGTGAATTACTCAAGATTGACTGTGGAGGTCTAGGATGAAAGGAGATGAGTTAGAAGTGACAGTGGTGGTGGCAATGGTAATGAAGGGTTGAAAGTAGCAACAATTGCAATAAATGAGGAGGGTGTGAATAGCAAAAAATATTAGACTATGTTGGGTCTAATTTAAGAATATGTTTTAAAAAATAACTAAAAAAACTTCTTATTTCAATATGATTTTATCTTTGTTGGGGCAAAAAAAATTAAAAATATTATTTAATATTTATTTTTGTCAAATTAATTTATATTTTTCTTGAAAATTTTTAAAAAATTGATTCAAAAATTAAAACTAAACATAGCCTTGGGGCTTTAAGATTAAAAATGAGGGTAATATTGGAATATAGAGATATATATTGAGAATTTATATTTTTATAGTGTGTGTATTGAGAATGTGTTCATCAAGTGTGTGTACTAAGATGAATTAGTGTGTGAAAATAAAATTACCCATAAATAAAGAAACTTGTTAACACATGTCCCTAGAGCACAAGTAAATAACAAAAAATTAATGCTAAGGATCTCAAATTAATGTTTCATCAACATTTTCACCAAGAAAAATGTTTGAGACCCCAATTTTTTGGAGACTCCCACAACTCTCTTTAAATCTCCACTATTGATGTATGTGTAAGACCCACTCATGTATGTGTGGGGTCCACACCATCAATGGTAGAGATCCAAAGAGGGTTGTGGGGGTCTCCAAAGCATGGGGGTTTCAATCATTGTTGTTTTATCAAATATCTCACATAGGTGTAGGATCTACATGTAACTCATATGGTGTGGGTTTCATACCCATGTAAGACATTTGGTAGAAATGTTGATAAAACATTTGAGGTCCCTAACATTTTCCATAACAAAAAATTTGAAGAACATAATATAATATTTTCTAAATTCAATATGTTTTTACTGAAATTAATACACTTTTTAATATTTTCACATATTCTCAAAATACTTTTGATATATTTCTCAACATCAAACAATGCATAGGGGCACTTGTTAGCATTTGCCATAAAGAAGTATAAAAATGCTTGGTCCATCAAGGTAGCCTGACTCTGCCAGAATGACATGGCCAGATGACCGGCCGGATGACTAGCGTCACCCTTGTTAATCGCGGTTGTAGACGTCCCCGAACGCCTTAGGAGGGATGAGTCCCATTCTGTTCATTTTGGGCTCACTATAGTGCATGACTCTAATTGTCACGGTTCTCAATCTGAACCAAATAGTCCAAATCCGACAAATCGTTTTTGAGAAAACAAATTTTTTGAAAGAAGTGCCAAACATGGACTGCTTTGCCAGATACAGAGTCGCCACCTAAATATTTTATTTTTGGAAAATTTAGGAAACCTTGACTCGTTGCCTAAGGCCACGTGTCCGTCATCACCAAAGTTGCCTCGGCTCGGGAACTTCGATACGATTGGGGAAGGTCACTTCGTGAGCACCCCCACTCGCCCGATCAAAGATCGGCCTCTACTAACCATGATATCTAGTTTTGAAAACATTATGCATTCTTATTCCGGTTATTAGCTTAGATTTACTATGTGATATGCACAGCATACAAGTATAGACTGGATCGCCTGAATTGGAACAAAACATTTCATGTTTGTTTTTGAAAGATGGTTTGCTACTCGCAAGTAGGCTTAAAATGCAGATTTTGCCACCCTCGGGTGGACTTAGAAAAACATGGTTTTGCCACTATCTAGTGGCTTAAAACTTACAGTCAATGTATTGTTCCAATCCAAATAACCCAACCTTTACCCACAGGCATTCAGGCAGTTATATCACATAAGCAAATAGCTTCATGGTAAGCATGCTATCATGGCAGTCACTCACACACATGCAAGGATGCTAAAGCGTAAAAACTTACCGAGTACTCCAAGCCAAAACAGAAACTATGTTAGAAATCCATGCATGATCCTAACTATACAGAAATGCCTAATGCAACACATGCAGGAATGCAACTAAGATAGGCTCGGCTATTCTAAACATGGCATATGGAATGCTACAGCTAACAAGTATTCAATTTGGAATTGAAATACAATGTAGTGAGTTATGATCTACCGAGTCTGCATGCAAAACAGATGAATGAATGCAAACATGCTATTATACTGTATGCTAATTGAAACATGCCCTATTCTAATCATCATAAGCTGGTAAATAAAAGGGAGAAAGACGTGGGGTTGGAAGACATACATCACACGCACGCACACTTATTACAATTGTGCCCTCACTCGGAAAGTCCAAATAAATAATATACATTCCCAAATGAATAGTAAAGTCCGAATAAATACAAAACCCTAATTAATTAACAAATTAACTAGGAAAAATAGTAAATTGGCATGCAAGCCCCCGGACTACCTCAGCTCTGTTCTGAATAATGAATTATGCATGTTTGAGTTGCTTGGCCCGGAAATCCATCGCGATGCCCCGATTAGCCTCTGTTTACAATTAAGCCCGGAATATTGCGCGAAGTCCCAAGAGATTGCCGGTTTTTGATTTGCTGCAACAGAGAGCAGAAAAGGGGCATGACAATGTATTTTCACATATGTATGCTTGACTACTCTTCAGGGAGCGTAGTCCTCGATCCTCGTGCCACCAATCGCGTATCTCGATGCATGATGGCCGAGGAGTCAATTTGCATGACTCAATATGGAATGAATGCACATGAAAACACAACAAGGCCTAAACTCCATCATGGATAATCCGGAGTGTCAGCGACTGGGAATTGAGACACGTTCCGTCACTCAAAGTATGAACGCCTTCGCTTCCCGTGTTCTGCTAACTCCTATCCCAAACACAATGCAAATGAGATGGCATGCACTATGCAACTAATATACAACCTAGCATACACAATGCTATGAAATGGCATACACAATGCACGATGTAACACGGCATACACGATGCTCTAATATACAACCTAACATACGTAATGCTATGAATTGAAATGGCATACACAATGCATAATGGACTTACACCAACGTGAGTGGACCTCAGCCACACTCACATCAGTGGCCATGAGATGAAAATGAGACACTCGAGATGCGTGCACACATGCACTCAAACCGAGGACCGATCCTAAGGCACAAATGCCACTCTAACAAGGCATGGCAATGCATGAAATATGGCATACAAACATGAAAGTTCCAGCACTAAAATGTGATGCAAAATGATCCCAAAACATGGAAACATGGCACCCGATGCATGGAATGGTCCCGAAACACAAAACTAGGCACATGTATTGACCTATAGCTATACAAAGCATGCATTATTTGATCATGAAGCATAAAGACAGAACCAAGGCAGTCCCAAAAAATGAACATTTCTAGTTCAAAGCATGGCCAAAAGATGCTAGCAAGATGGACTAAAATAGCATGCGACTTTGACTAGCAAACATGGTTTATATGGCATGTATATGAAGCAGGTGAGAACTCATCAAACCAGAAAAAATTAGTGAATAAAACATGCCAAAACATGCCCAAATAACCTCTGAAATGCAGCCAACACATGCACAAATGATGGGTTCTTTTAGAGGGCATACAAAGGGGTTATTAAGCACATGCATCAAGGACACTTAGCATAGCCAAATAAACTCTAAAAATCAAATATGATAGCCCTAAAACTCATCAAATTGGCCCTAAAATCAGTCAACAAAGTATGCAAGATAGGGCCTCTTTGGGAGGCCAAAAAGACCATCAAGCAAAACAAGGAGAGAGGGGGTCACCCCCTCTGATTTTGGCCTTCAAGAACACACCTAAGCCACCAAAAATCTACTGAATTTCAGTGGCTAAGAGGCCGAACCATGGCCAATGCAAGTGTTCTAATGCATAGCCCTAATCATGAAGAGATGAAGCATGCATAGGGTGAAGATGACCCCAAAAAGAGAATAGACCTTAATCAAACATGAAGATTATGTCAAAAAAATACTTTTTTCAGTTTAGGTCGAGGTTCAAAAAGGCTCACAAATAAGGCTAAGGTATCATGCAAAATAAGCCCTAAAAGAGAGATTGAGCAAACAGGGCAGTAAAAGGCCTCAAACAGAAAATATCCCTTCAACAAAGTTAAAGAGGGGCTAAAAAAAAGACACTTTATAGTTTATGGTAAACCTTAAATATGCTCACAAGTAAGACTAAAATATGATGCAAAAATGGCCCTAAAAGAGAGATAGAGAGCAAGAGGCAGTAGCTGGCCTCAAACAGTAAAGAGCCCTTGAACAAAGTTGAAGAGGGGCTCAAAATAAGGCACTTTAAATTTTGGCTCGAAGCCCATAAATGCTTACAAATAGGGCTAATATATCATGCAAGAAATAGCCCTAAAAGAGAGATAAAGGGAAAGGGGTAGCAGATGGCTTCAAACAGAGAAAAGTCCTTGATCAAACATGAATATGAGCTCAAAATAAGACTATTTTCAGTTCGGGTCGGAGCCCAAAAATGTAAGCAAAAGGGGTTAAGGTATAGAACAAAATAGTGAAAAAATGGGAAGAATAGGAGCTTACCCTTATAGCACAACTTTCCAGCAGCCTTTGGTCCAAGGAAATGAGTTTCCAACCTCTGCAAATGGCCTCCAAGTTGCTGGAATGGAGTGTGGAGGTGTGGTGCTATGGGTTGTAGTGCAAATGGTGCAAGAATCTTAGGGTTTGGAGAGTTGAAGTATAAATATAGGGGAAGTATGTGTAATGGTGCCTCAGCTGGTTTCTAACTCTTAGAAATGAAGCTCAAGTGTTGGATTTATAGAGGAGAGAGGCCAAGGGAAAAGGGGGAAAAAACAAATTCAAATTTCCCCCCCAAAAGGGCAACAAGTGGTCTGTGCAAAAGCTTAGCACAAATTGCATGCACCAGGAGAGAGAAGAATGGCGCCAGTTCAAGAGGTTCAGTGGTCGGTTGCCACCTCGCTTGGCCGGCCAGTGCAAAAGGTTCAAGAAAAGTTAGTGGGCCACCCCCAAAAAGGTGGCCTCCCATGTGTACAACACACAGTATGGTCAAAACTCAGAAAATGTAACCCAGGAGAGAGATAAACCAACTTTTTAGAGGGGTTCAAAAGGGTCAAGAACAATTGATGGCCTATCCATATTGGTGGCCTCCTAGGTGTGTACAACACAACTGTGGTGGAAAGTCGAAAAAAGTGGCCCGAATGGAAAAAGTCACTTTCTAGTGAAGAAAACAGGCGATGAAGAGCGATGAAGGAATAAAGTGGTCTTCGAACAATTGGCCTCCCATCCTTCTATAACCTTCCTAACAATGAAAATAAGGTCTCCGCCAAAAATGAACCCAAACCGATGTAAAATGAAGGTTCGGGGCAAAACTGTAAATGGCCAAAACGCTGCCGGGGGCCCCAAAAACAAGCTGTTAGCATCGGAGGTGGCGTCGACCACGTTGGTCTCGCCACAGTGATGTCCTCAAGGGAGGAAACAAAGTGTATGCCAAAAACCGGAGCAAACGGAGGTGGTTAAGTGGTCTCAAACCGAGGCATACGGTTGACAGCTCCGAAAACTAGAAACCGGGCTCCAAACGGGAAAAATGGCCTACGACCACGAAACGTAGCTCTGGCCATCGGTAGATGATCTACGCAGTAACAACCTCGATCGACATCAGTATAACCATCAATTATATATCGATTAATGCTAAACCGAATCGATAATGACCGATAAGTGAATCGGATGAACTATCAATGCATCGAATGGAATCAAATCAAATTGAATAAGTTTGTCTGTTATATTGCATATTGTATCTGTTTGATTGAATGATTATCTGTTTGCATTTATGTGGTTAAAGTGCTAATTGAAGGCCTTATCGTGGCGATTTAGAAACCGCTTTGAAGTTTTAGACTCAAGAGAATATTTCTGATTTAATGATATATTTATCTGAAAATTGATTAGGAGTGATTAAATTAGATAAAATTAAGTCAATTAAAGAGTTTGAGTTAATTACACATTTGCCACCCTTAGTGGCCACTATCCTAGTCATATTGAGGCCTGGTATTATACACTTAGCAACATTTCCTCAAAGACATTTGGTTGTTCTTGCCGACTAGAAGAGAGAGTGAGAGGAATGTGTGAGTTCATTAAGCTCATTTGTTGAGATGGCTTGGAGACTTGAAGTACATTGAAGTGTAGTTGCATAAATTGAACTTTTAGTCAAGAAATTGAAGACTTAGGTAAGAAAATTACCATCTTCTTGTTATGTTTTAAGTCCCATCTTGCATATATCATGGTTATAGAGAAGTTAAGACATGAATTTGCTCATTCATGATGAATTAAAACTCCATTGTTGCATGCATGCTTGAATTGATGTATTTTGAAGTTAAATTCTTGAAGAATGATACATGCATGTTCATGTCTAAGCTTTAGTCCATGTTTTCATTTGGTTTTCAAAGATTGAGCTCATTTGAGCATGATTTGAAGCTTAAAATTGTTTTGAATGCATGCATGTCATGTTTGGGCATTGTTTTTGAAAATGGTTTGAAATTGGGTTTAATTGAAACACCCTTGGGCCTTGATTTCTTAAATTGAGCTTTAAAACTTGTTATTCTATGTGTTTGAAAGAGTTTTCCAGAAAATGGGCCCAAGAGGATCGAATTTGGAACATTGAAACTTGGTTTGAAACTCAGAGGTCGAATCTGGATTTTCCAGAATTTGACCGTCCGCTCGAGCGGGGGAAGTGCCGCTCGAGCGGGGAATTCATGCTTCCAGCATTTCTTCGCATTGTTTTACAAATTCGCCGGCGGAGTTTTTCACGCCGAAGGGAAAATCGCGATCCAAAGATCTTGCATCAGACGCCCGCCGGCGTGGAAGTTGACGCTCGAGCGGGTACCTTTTGTTACTTGTCCGCCGAAAGGGAAGTTTGCGCCGAGCGAGGCCCTGCTCAAAATTCAAACCGATTGCGGCGCATTTTTGCATCCTCATTCCATCCTAGGCATTCTTAGGCCTAGTTTAAGGCATCTTGATGAGGATTTAGACATAGAACCACACCGAGGAATTTAGGGATTTAATTGTATCCTTCCGACTGTGAACTTAGTGTGTGTTCTATTTGTTAACTGTTTAGGGTTGGCTCTCGGGGACGCCTTAGCTATCGATAGCCCAATCACCGTGAGTAACAGATTGTGTAAAGATATGTTCAAATGGTTATATTTTGAATCTTGAATCGAATCGCTTATTGAACCGATATTGCTTATTGAATGAATGTATGTCCTGTATTTGAATCAGACAGGCATCCTTAGCACCCACTGCTTGATCGTTATTCTGAGCTCGCTTGCTTCCTTGTGGAACCATACTGTTTGATGGCCATCATTATTGTTGGTTCAGAAGGCCCTCCTTTTGGACCTACTGCTTATAGGCTAATGGATGTACCACATATGACCGATTGATTGTAATATCGATTGATCAAATATCGAAGATTGAAGCATCAGATAATGAATTGATTTCATTATCAGGGACATTCATTCATAACCTCTTTACACGTTATGTTATTCATCGGGCTTTAGCTCACTGTTTATATATATATGTAGGTTCTCAAAGAACTGCATCGAGCTAGAGCGGGATTGGTCCCCAGTTTTGTCAAGCCAGCCTATGTGCTTCACTGCGAGGTTCCGAGTTACCATGCTATGGCTTGGGGTGTTTTTGTGTCCCCGTCGGTCTCCTCACTGTTTTGTACATTTGTATAGACTGTCTACTGTTATATTGTACTATTGTCTAAGGACTTGATTCCTGTACTGACTGACTGTGAATGATTGTAGAGACTGTATATGGATTGTACTGTTTTGAACTGTCTGAATGCATAAAATGTTTTTGGCATACAGATTATCACAGCTCAATGGACACTAGTTATTTATCAGGCTTCCGCCAGCCCCTACTCAGATTGATCAGATATCGCTCAAGAGGCCTTTGGTAATCTCGGACATCGCCGATTACTGCTAAACCCATAGGGCCGGGTTTGGGTCGTGACACTACGAGACCTCTCCCTCCCTTCGGGAAGAGAAAACAGAGGAAACGGGACCCAATTCGCAAACCGAGACAAAGCATAAAAGAGCCCCGAAATCTGGAGGCAAGGCTCGCGGCTGAGATTTCGCAACTTCAGAATGAGCACAATATGCAACATCACCGAGTGCTCAGTTGATGACGTCTGATTCTTAAGATCAGTCAAAAATAGGGTGTCTACAGCGGTTGTCACCCTTCTCAATCGCGGCTATTATTCTTGTTAACCTGTGTGTCAACCAGTATCCACCTGGATGACGGTCAGACGACCTTTCGAATGACCTGCCGAACGACCGGTATGCACAAATTTGGACAATTTGAGCGAGATCAAATTCGATGGATGTAGTATTACTGAAATAAATAAAAATATATTCACATATTGATTTGATTCGATTTTATAATTTTAGAAATTTTATATAACCATAAATACGATGTATATTTTATATTATTAAACAAATTAACAATGATTAGTTTGGTTAAATTGATTAGAGTGAGTTTGTTTGTTTGTTTTTTTTTTTGATCGGCTAAAGCAAAATCTTTATTGATGAAACATACAAAGTATGAAAATTTACATAAATAAAGAGGAGCTTGGAGCTAAAAAGAAGCTCCAAGCGCCAGTTGGTGAGGCACCAACAAAAGAAAGCTGAAGAAAAAATAAAAGCATCAAACTAAAAGATAAAAGCAGACAAACAAACTGATAGTAGACAAACTGATAATAGCAACTGTTCAGAATCACCCACATCAGGCCAAAGCAGAACAGCCCAACTCCCAGCAACTCCCGCACCATTCCCAGCTGAACAGAACACACCAACAGCAGGCAAAACAGAACAAAACCTCCAGATAACAAAACAACACTCCCAACTCCCAACAGCACACACCAAGACACTACAGAACTGAACAACATGGCAATAGTGCAACAGACTACTAAACAGAATCCAGAGCACTAACCTCCAATTGATTAGAGTTTGTTAATTTTGCAATTAACACTATGTTCAAATCTTATAAGTAAAATCCATATTTTTACTTTTACATATAAAATAATAAATAATAAATAAATATATCACAGTTTAATTTGAAATGATAACCAAACTCTTAGAACCAAGAACTGAACAACTAATAAAAATTATATCAAACAATCGATTTGGATCAATTTATCAGTTTCAACGTTTTTTTTTTTTTTTTTTTTGTACACCTTTAATTTACATCCATATAGAGAGTAAGTGCATACGACCCACCTGCATGTCTTAAGACTCGAGTTCGGATCTATTAAAATTAAATATTTTAATTTGACAATGAAGTTAACCAATTATCAAATTAACTTGAACTCACTTTGATGCTTTTAAACCGTTCATATTATATAAGTAACTAAGAAAATTATTTATGTAAAACATTAAGTTGATCTAACATCAATTGCTATACCATTAGAAATTTTTTATCTATACAACTCATGTGTTTTTAAGAATAAACCATCTATTTGTTATAATATATAGTGATTCGATCATGTGATTATTTATATTTGATCAATTTAATTTTTTACATGTACTTCTCAACTTATCATATAAGATAAATGATTCAAATCATTGTTATGAGTACAAGTTAGTCTCATAATGCGCAAACTTTACCTATAAAATGAAAATATTTAACTTTAACAAATCTGAACAGACTCCAACACTCACTCTTTCTATAGGATTGTGTTTAGGTGTGTAAATATGTATGATTGTAGTATTGCTAAAAAGAAAAGTCTTTATAGGTGGTAATACTAAAATTTTAATGGACAAATTACAATAAGGTGATAGTTTTCCAAAATAATTATAAATCTATAAAAAAATGTTTTTAATTAATTTGTAAGGTTTACTAGTATTTTATTTTATTTTGTTTTTTAAAATGAATTAATATTTCCTGAATTCCTATTCATTATATTATTTCTTTTTAGTTTTCTAATATCAAACCTATGTGATGCTCCTATTGAATAGTTATTGATCTGGATTGGGATCATCTTCTTCTTTTGTTAGGCGCTTGTCTCATTTGCATGTAAGCGCGTGTATGTATATATTATTTCAACATTATCCATGTTTTTATTTTTAACAGATACTTTCACTACGTAGTTGTAATAGAGTGTGTGGATTAGATCATCCAATACTTGTATAATACTCGAATGATTTTATTTTTATTTTAAATTAATAAATTTTTTTATAACAATTGACGTGGGTTTTTCATAGCTAATAAATGATGTAATGAAAACTTACATTATCTCATCCAATAAATAAATAAATAAATAAACTATATAATAAAGAGAAAGGGTGTTTGATTCATAGATTTTGAGAAAAATTTAGAAATGAAAATAAAAATAAAAAATGAGTATAAAATGTAGTTATATTTTATTTACATTTTACCTACATTTTTTTTTTCTTCAAATATCTCTTCAAATTATAAATTAAACACGATGTAAGTGAACTAGCTCTCTTTCTCTCTCTCTAAACACAGAGCATCTCTCTCTATGCCTCTCTCCCTAAGCCTTTTGTTGGGTGTGTCGCCGGGGGGTGGAGAGGAGTTCCGACCATCGGTCTCCTCTCTCTTCTTTCCGCTTCATTTTTCTCATTTTCTTAGTCTTTTTGCTTAATAATATTGGAAGCTTATTCTTCTAGCCCTTTCGTGCGCTACCACCACTATACCACCATCAGATCTGCTATCTTCCAGCCTCTATGGATCCACTCTTACTAGATCTGTCTCAGCTCCGATCTTCTAGATTTGATGTTTGGCTTATGCCCAAACTTTCACACTCGTAGCCAAAACTTTAAGATTGGATTTCAGATCTTCTCACAATTCGAAGACCAATGTTGTTTAACACGTTTGTTTTACAATAGGCGACTACCTCAACTTCATTGTTCCAGCTTGACCTGTAGAGGTGGGGTCTTCAAATTCTAAGTTGAAGGTTGCAGTATAGTGGAGCTTTGGATGTGTTTGGTGATTTGGATCAAGTTGTTTTTGTTGGACAATCTTCACTGTATTTAAATAGATTAAATTCCGTTGTGTACTAAACAACAACAAGAATATAAAGAAATAAAGGAAAGTAGAGAATTTGTTTAATTACAAAAATCAAACTAGAAATAAATAAATAAAAACATATTTTATTTTGTTACAAAAACAAAATTAAAATCTGATTTAATAAACAAATAAAATAGGAATAATAAATTAAACAACTTACTTGATTAATTTCTTCTAGTAAATATCTGATCAGATCTGGTGTTTGACACTGTGTCCTTAAGACAGATTCGTTCTCTCCACGGTACTTTCAGAATGTGGACGTCTATCTTTCAGGATGAAATGATCAACTACAAATAATAGCAGCACTACAAATTATTTTCCTAACGAACACATTAAGTGTTTATACTCTTTCTCACAAAAAATAAATGCAGCAAAATGAAGAATAAATTTGCAGAGGTAAAGTACGAATTTTCTGAATCTCTTAAACATCAAATGAGGGCTGTCATATTTATAGATGTAGTGGTGACTGCAGGTTTTGAATTAAACAGGTGCAAACCTATTTGAACAGGTATGAAACCTGTTTGATTTTGAATTTAAACAGATTTGAATCTGTTGGGCCTTGTTTGTGTGTACAGTAAAACCGGACCAGTTTATTTCCAGAATTAATTTGAATTCTGGATTTTATTTTACTAAAAAATAAAATAAAATTCAAATATTTTTGGCCAAAAAAGATAGGTATTTGGCCGAACAAGCCTAACCTAACCATACACCACGCGATTCGTTCAAGCCAGTGCTCAAAGTTTCAGTCCGGACCCAGACGATTTGACGGCGCCATGTAGTGATTTTTGGGTCCAATGGGTTTAGCCCATTTTGCCCATAACCTCTATCTCTAAAACACTTGGGTACCCCTTGGGGCACACCCCAAGTTCCAATCTTATGCCTTATAAACCCATTCAAAATTTCTCACTAAATCAATGTGGGACAAGCCTTATTCAAACCTGTAATGATTTTCCACCAAAACTCCATTTCCATGGAGCATACTTTGGCTTCAATTTTCCATTCACTCGGTAATGGTTTTGAGTAACCAAATATACCACATGAATCATAACGCGGCATAGAACGCGTTACCACTTTGATCTACGAAAATTGACGCACGAGGGCTCACCTAAAAAATAAACCAAACTTAGGAAAAAATTCTGGTATTAACCTAGAATTTCTAAACCATTTCCAGCAATCCCCCACATGAATCGAATTTGATGGCAACGGAAATGCAACAATATGCAGACTTTATCGAAAGAGTATAAGTTGAAATTATCTTGCATCAGAATAGGTAGCTTTCGGCCTTGAACTTTCTCTAATGATAACCTATCGGACTTACTGGCTAACCAATGGACGCGATACCTTGAATTGTTCAGCCGTTTGTGTAAGCCAAGACAATAGATTTCACACAAAATATCTTCTAACACATCGTGGTTCTCATTGTTGTGTTCATTTTGGCCTTGAACGCTCCTGGTTTTCATGAATGTTTCTAGAGAATTTAGCCTCTTCATTCTCATAGAACCGGCCCCAGTTCGACACTCATATAGGTGATTTTTATTGTGAGTATCTCCTTTTACTCGTCTTGATTTTATGCCTCAATCAAGATATAAGTAATCATTAAAAGCAAAGCTTATCCTTATACCCCTGCATACAATATATGTTGCAGATATCACTCTCACCATAGGAATGGGTAGGGAATTTTAGGGTATGTTTGGTTTGAGTTTGGGAAATGAGTTTTAGAAAAAAATTTCCCAAAATTTGTTTGGTTTGAGTTTTTTCTCAAAAAATTTTCAAAATCACTTTCTCTCTCTTACACATCTATCAATCACTTTTTCTCATTCTCAATCACTTTTTCTCTCATACACATCTACTCAATTCTCCCAAAATATCAAATCATCCCAAACTCCCCAAAAAAAATTTGTCTCTCAAAATATACAACCAAACAAACCAAAAAAATTTCTAAAACAACACTCCCAAATTTTTTTCAAAAACAACTCTCCCAAAAACAAACCAAACAAGCTCTTAATCTCTTGGTGATTTCTAGCGAGCCACACATAACTTAGTTGTCCCTTTGAATTTAGTTATTGGGATCTCCAGTCATATAAGTAAGGTTACCATTATGATGACTCTTATGTAATAGGCTTTAATCCCATCCCCTTCGATAAACTATACACTAGCTCTTTTGTCAAATCTTTTGTTAACGGATCCGCAATATTCTCTTTAGATTTTATATAATCTATTGAGATTATTCCATTTGACAACAATTGCCTTACGATATTTTGTCGACGACGAATATGTCGTGACTTACTGTTATGCATGTGATTCTATGCCCTGCCTATTGCAGATTGACTATCACAATGAATGCAAATAGTACATGTGTTTTGGCCACATTGGAATGTCTTCTAAGTGGAAGCCATTATTCTTTTTTCTCCTTTGTCTAAAGTAATGAACTCAAATTCCATTGTGGATCGTGTGATGCATGTTTGTTTCGTAGACTTCCAAGAAACAGCAGCGCCTCCCAGAGTAAAGACATATCCACTAGTGGATTTTGAATATTTAGTATCTGATATTCAATTGGTATCACAATAACCTTCGAGTACTACTGGATATTGAGTAAAGTTCAAACCATGATCACGGGTAAATCTTAGATATCTAAGAACCCGAATGATCGTTTTCCAATGGTCTTCTCCGGGATTACTAGTGTACCTACTCAATTTACTGATAGCATAAGCTATATCAGGACGGGTACAATTCATTAGGTACATTAGGCTTCCAATGATTTGGGAGTATTTTAACTGAGACACCATATCACCTTTATTTTTTGATAAATAAAGATTGACGTCTACAGGTGTTCTAACTAAATTCATATCATCCTTGATAAATTTACCAAGAATTTTCTCAATATAATGAGATTGAGATAATGCATATCCGTCAGATGTTTTAGTAATTTTCATTTCTAATATAACATCTGTGACCCCCATATCTTTCATATCAAATCTTTTATTAAGCATTTGCTTAGTAATTTGATCATGTTTTGATTGCTTCCAATAATAAGCATGTCATCCACATAAAGACAAATTATGACATATCCTTGGTCAGTGTTTTTAACATAGACGCATTTGTCACATTCGTTTATCTTAAACCCATTAATAAGCATTGCATGATCAAATTTTTCATGCCATTGCTTAGGTGCTTGTTTTAATCCATTAAGAGACTTTACAAGTCAACAAACTTTCTTTTCTTGCCCTGGCATTACAAACCCTTCGGGTTGCTCCATATAGATCTCTTCATTTAGATCACCGTTTAAGAAAGTTGTCTTAATATCCATTTGATGTATTTCTAAATTAAACAACGCTGCTATAGCAATAAGCATGCGAATGGATGTTATTCTTGTCATAGGGGAATATGTGTCAAAATAGTTTAGACCTTCCTTTTGTCTATAACCTTTTACTACAAGTCTTGCTTTATACTTGTCAATTGAACCATCTGCTTTCATTTTTCTCTTGAATATCCACTTATATCCAAGAGGATTAGAACCTGGTGGAAGATCCACCAATTCCCAAGTATGATTTTACATAATGCATTCAATTTCATTATTAACAGCTTCTTTCCACAAAGGTGCTTCAGGACCTGTCATTGCTGCCTTAAAGCTTTGAGGTTCATTTTCTAACAGATATGTTAGGAAATCTGGACCAAAGGATTTTGATGTTCTTGCTCTTTTACTTCGTCTTGGTTCATCATCAGTTAAATCCTGTTGGTCGAGACCATTACTAGTCTCTTGTGTTTGATTGTCATTAGTCTCTTGACTTTGTGTACAATCATAAGTTCTTTTCTGTGAACTTAATTCCTGTCCTTTCTTGTAAGGAAAGACATGTTTAAAAAACACAGTATTCCTTGACTCTATAATAGTGTTCACATTTATATCAGGTATTTCTGATTTATAAGTCAAAAACCGATATGCACTACTATTCTGAGTATAACCAATAAACACAGTATTCCTGAATCAACATTGGGTCCAACGGGAACAAATCCGGATATCTTCTCATCATGTCTTCCTCGGTTTCCCAAGTCGCATAAGTTCCTCTGTGGTTTTACCAGTCAACTTTTACCAACGATATTTCTTTATTCCTCAACTTCTTGATTCTGCGGTTCACAATCTGAATAGGCCTCTCCTCGTAGGTGTAATCGTCTTCAAAAGCACATATGTCGGTTCAATGATGTGGAGTGGATCTCTCAAATATTCCCGAAGCATCGATACGTGAAAGACATTGTGCATATGTTCCATTACAGGAGGTAAGGCTATCTGATATGATACCGGATTGATCTTTTCAAGAACTTCATAAGGTCCAACATACCTCGGTGCCAACTTGCCCTTAACACTAAACCGAGTTTGACCCTTCATCGGGGTCACCTTTATAAACACATGGTCCCCAACTTCGTATTCTCTCTCTCTCCGTCAAACATCAGTATAGCTCTTCTGCCGACTCTGTGCAGTTTTTAGACATTGCTGTATCAGTTTCACTTTCTCGGTTGTTTCTTGCACAAGTTCCGGTCCCAACAAAGGTCTATCACCTACTTCAGCCCAACATATCGGAGAACGACACTTTCTTCCATACAAAGCTTCGTAAGGAGCCATTCTAATGCTTGAATGGTAACTGTTGTTGTACACAAATTCAGCTAATGGCAAGTAGGTCTCCCAATTCCCTTGGAGGTTTAACACGCACATTCTGAGCATATCCTCCAGACTTTGATTTATTCGTTCAGTTTGGCCATCTGTCTGTGGGTGATAGGCACTGTTCAGTCTCAATTCAGTCCCCAAAGCTTGTTGCAAACTCTGCCAAAATCTCGATACAAACTTTGAGTCCCTGTCAGACACAATAGATACTGGCACTCCATGCAATCTCACAATTTCAGTCATATAGATATTGGCCAATTTATCAGTGTTATAGATAGTTTTGACAGACAGAAAATGGGCAGACTTAGTTAAACGGTCAACTATGACCCAGATAGAATCCATACCTCGAGAAGAATAAGGCAATCCCACAATGAAGTCCATGGTAATGTGCTCCCATTTTCATTTCGGTATTGGGAGTGGTTGTAGCAAACCAGCGGGTCATTGATGTTCAGCTTTAACCTGTTGGCAATGTAAACATCTAGCCACAAAGTCTGCAATACTCTTTTTCATTCCAGGCCACCAAAAATTTTGTTTCAAATTATGGTACATCTTCGTGTTCCCCGGATGCATAGCAAATTTACTACTGTGAGCTTTGGTCATAACACGTTTCCTCAAATCATAACAATCGGGTACACAAAGACGGTTCTGAAATTTCAGCACATCATTCTCAAATACAAATCCTGGCCTCGGCTCTGAATCAAATTCCTTTGTGATCTTTTTCAAGTATTCATCCTCACACTGTTTCTGTTTGATCTCGTCAAGAATTGTAGGTTAAGCAGCAATAGCAGTTAATGGCCCATCTTGTTTAAGATCAGTCAACAATTGTTTTCGGTTGGATAGCAAACATGACAAATTCGCACTAGACTTCTGGTTCAAGGCATCCGCTACGGTATTAGCCTTTCCTGGATGATACAAGATTTGCAAATCATAATCCTTGATTAGTTCCAACCAACGTCTCTATCTTATATTCAACTCCTTTTGGGTGAAGAAATATTTCAAACTTTTATGGTTTGTATAAACCTCACAAGTTATCCCATACAAATAGTTGTAGACGTCCCCGAACGCCCCGGGAGGGTTAAGTCCCGTTCCGTTCGTATTGGGGTCACTACAGTTCAAGGACTCAAATGTCACGGTTCTTAATCTTGAACCAAAGAGTCCAAATCCGGCAAATCGTTTGAGAAAATTGATTTTTTGAAAGAAGTGCCAAACATGGACTGCTTTGCCAGATATAGAGTCGCCACCTAAATGTTTTTTAATGGGAAATTTAGGAAACCCTGACTCGGTGCCAAAGGCCACGTGTCCGTCATCACCAAAGTTGCCTCGGCTCGGGAACTTGGGTACGATTGGGAAAGGTCACTGTGAGCACTTCGCCGGTGGTCAAAGACCGGCCTCTACTAACCATGATATCTGTTTTTGAAAACGTTGTATGTTCTTATTTCGGTTATTAGCCTAGGTTACTATGTGATACGCACAGCATACAAGTATAGACTGGGTCGCCTGAATTGGAACAAAATATTTCATGTTTGTTTGTTTGAAAAATGGTTTGATGGTGCTACCCGCAGGTAGGCTAAGACGTGGATTTGCCACCCTCGGGTGGGCTTAGAAAACGTGATTTTGCCACTATTTAGTGGGCTTAAAACAAACATTTGATAAATTATTCCAATCCAAGTAACTCAACCTCCACCTACAGGAATTCAAGGCAGTTATATCACATAAGCACATAGCCTCATAGTAAGCATGCTATTCATGGCAGTCACTCACACACATGCAAGGATGCTAAAGCATAAAACTCACCGAGTACTCCAAGCCAAAACAGAAGCTCGTTAGAAATTCATGCATGATCCTAGATACACAGAATTACCTGATGCAACACATGCAAAGATGCGAATTATAGCAGGCTCGACTATTCTAAACATGGCATATGGGATGCTACAACTAACACGTATTCAATTTGGAATTGAAATACAAATGCAGTTTGTATGATGCGCCGAGCTTGGTGCGTGCAAAACAGATGAATGATGCAAACATGCTGTCATACTGTATGCTAATTGAAATATGCCCTATATTTAACCATCATAAGCAGGTAAATAAAAGGAAAGAAAGACGTAGGGTTGGAAGACATACATCACACTCACCCACACTTATTACAATTATGCCCTCGTACAGAGGGTCCGAATAAATAATACAGTCCCAAATGAAAGAATAATACAGTCCAAAATATTATAGTCCGAATAATATACAAATTCCTAATTAATTAACAAATTAAGTAAGAAAATCAGAATCGCATGCAAGCCGGTGCCTTTGATTCTCGATGAATGTTTGCATGTTTGGCGCTTTTGAAATCCACTGGGATGCCCCAATTAGCCTCTGTTTACACCTTTTCTTGAAATGCGTGCCAGACTCCAAAAAGTTGCTGATTCTTCATTTTGCTGCAACAGAGAGCATGAAAGGGGCATAGCAATGTATTTCACAAATATATGCATGCCTCGATCCTCGTGCCACCAATCACGCATATCGATGCACGATGGCCGAGGAGCCGAATTGCACAACTCAATATAGGGTAAATGCATATGAATGCTACAACAAAACCTAACTCCATCATGGATAATTTGGAGTGTCGGTGACTTGGGAATTGAGACCCGTTCCATCACTTGGAGTACGGAATGCGCCTCGTTTCCCGTGCCCGGGCTAACTCCTATCCCGAACACGATGCAATATGCATGATATGCATGAAATGCAGCTAATATGCAATCCTAACATACACAATGTCATGGAATGGCATACACGCATTTGGTAATACACAACGGGGCATACACAATGCTATGGATGAAATGGAATACGCAATGCAATAATGGGCTTACACCAACATGAGAGAGCCTCAGCCACACTCACATTTGAGGCCATCAGATGAAAACAAGATACCTCGAAGTCGTGCTTACAGACGCAAAACCGAGAACGGACCCTCAGGCATCGAAATGCCACTCTAATGAGACATGGCAAAGACATGGAATATGATATGCAAACATGCAAAATCAGTGGCAAAATGAGGGGCAAAACAGCCCCGAAAATGAGGCGAAATAATACTCGATGCATGAAATGATCCCGAAACATGGATTTCAATACATAAAATGGCCTACAGCTATACAATACATGAATAATTGATACATGACATGAAAAGGAAGAAGAAAGGCAGCCCAAAAACTCACATTTTTACAGTACAAAACATGGTCAAACAGCAATCACAAGTAGGGCCAAGATGGCATACAAAAATGGCTCCGTAAGGGAGGCTATGAAGCAAGTGGTAGATGCAAAGCCCAAACAGAAAAATACCCTCATACAACACTGAAGAGGGACTAAAAATATGAACATTTACAGTAGATGACAAGCCTCAAATTAGTATGAAAACATGCTCAAAATGCAATGCAAGATTAAGGTCACAAGAGGGTATAACATGAAGTTGGCCAAATATACATCAAACAGCCAAAGATCCTTCATAAAACATGACAAGGGGGTCAAAATATGGCCACTTTCAGTTCTGAGCATGGCCGAAAACAGGAGCAAGATAAGCCTAAAAAAGCATGCAAAAATGGGGGCCAAAGAGGGGTATAATGGTAAGTACAGCATGGAGGCCTCCAACAGTATTGAGTCCTTCTACAATGTTGTAGAGGGACTCAAAATAATCCAACTCACAGTTTATATCATGCTCAAAAACAGATCACACATAGGCTAGAAATACCATGCAAAATAATGGCATACAAGGGGGTATTGAAGCAAGTACCAAATGGGGGGCTCAAATAGGGTTGAGCCCTTAAAAAAACATGAAGAATGGCTCAAAAAAATGACCCTTTCAGTTAGGGTCGGAGCCCAAAACAGCAAGCAAATAGGCCTAAGCAATGGTGCAAAAAAGTGCTACAAAAGAGGGAGATTGGCACTTACCCTTGAAGACCACTTCTTTGCTACCTCTTGGACTAAGGAATGTTGCTTCCTAGCTGCTGAAAGCTCCCCAAGCTGCTGGAAATGGAGTGGTGGTGGTGGTGCTTGGTAGTGATGGAGAAATGGTGCAAAACTTAGAGATTTTGAGAGGAAATGAGAGAGATATGTATCTATATGCTTAAACCAAGTTTTTCAACCCTTGAGGGAGAGCTAGAGCTACTGTATGTATGCAAGGATGGAGGAGAAAGGGAGAGAAAATGTGGAGAGAGATGGGATTAAGTTCCCCTCCTCTACAAAAGTCCCCCGAAATCAGATATTTTGGGGGAAAAAACTATACAGCTGCAAAGCACACATCCCAAGGAACATGGCCGGCCTGCTATTTTTGTTGCAGGTGGCCGGCCGGCCAAGGGGCAAAATGGTCCAGAGGAATTTTTGGCCGGCCACCACAAAAAGGTGTCCTCCCATGTGTCCTCAACAAGACCCTCTGGTCGGAAATTGGCAACTGTAAAACAGGAGAGACAACAAGCCACTTTTAGGAGGGGTTCAAAAGGTTCAACAACAATTACTGGCCGGCCATAGACTTTTAGGGTCCTCCCATGTATGTACAACACAAATATGTGGTTTGGGGTTGAAGAAAATGGCCCTAGGGTGGTCAACATTGGCTCGGAAGTGAGAAAAACGGGCGTCGGAGAGCGCCGGAGGAATATAACTGGTTGCTGAGACAATTGCTGGCCTCTCACCCTTCAGTGACTTTCCTTGTGATAAAACAGAGGTACCTGCCAAAAATGAACGAAAACTGATGCAAAACGAATGCTCGGGGGCCAAAACACGCAATCAGGTCCCAAAACCCGAAGTCATAAGCGAAAGTGGCATTCGACCACGAAGTGGGTCTCTCAGACCTCAGTGTCCCTCAAAAGGGAGTAAATAAGATGTATGCCAAAAATCGGAGGAATCGGAGATGGTTAGATGGTCCTGAACCAAGGCACACGGCCTGACAGCTCCGAAAACCGAGAATCGGGCTCGAATGGCAAATGGCCTCTGACCCATTTAAATGTAGCCTACGGCCGCTGAGAGATGGTCTATAGGACCTCTCCCTCCCTTCAGGAAAAGAAACAAAGAAAACCGAGTCTGGTTCGCCAACCGAGACAAGGTACAGAAGAGGGTTCGGAAGTCCGGAGGTAGGGCTCACGGCCGTGACTCTGAGACTTCTGAACGAGCACAATATGCAACATCACCGAGCGCTCAATCGGTGACGTCTGAGTCTTAAGGTCGGTCAAAAATGGGGTGTCTACAATAGTGACGCCATATTTTCAAAGCAAACACCACGGCTGCCAATTCAAGATCATGTGTTAGGTAATTCTTTTCATAAGGTCGGAGTTGTCTAGAAGCATAGACAATCACCCTTCCGTTTTGCATTAGTATACACCCCAGGCTTTTATAAGAAGCATCACTGTACACTTGAAACCCATCAGTACCATTAGGCAAAGTTAAGATTGGTGCAGTCACTAACTTGGTTTTCAACTCTTGGAAAGCTGCCTCTCTTTGTTCATTCCAGTCAAATGGCACATTTTTCTGAGTTAGCTGAGTTAATGGTAGGGCAAGCTTGGAAAAGTCTTTCACAAATCTCCGGTAGTAACCTGCAAGTCCCAGAAAGCTTCGGACTTCCGTCACATTCGTTAGTCTAGGCCAATCCACAACGGCTTCAATTTTTTGAGGGTCAACAGAAACTCCATCCTTGTTGATTACATGTCCCAAAAATGCCACACTGTCAAGGCAGAATTCACACTTGGACAATTTAGCATACAATTTCTTTTCTCTCAAAATCTGCAAAGTGGTTCTCAGATAGTTCTCATGTTCTTCCCTGTCTTTAGAATAAACCAAAATGTCATCAATAAATACAACAATGAAGTCATCCAGATATGATGTAAACACCCTATTCATAAGATCCATGAAAGCAGCAGGTGCATTGGTCATCTCAAATGGCATTACTAAAAATTCATAATGTCCATATCTAGTTCGGAATGCAGTTTTCTCCATGTCCTCAGCTCTAACCTTTAATTGATGATACTCGAACCTGAGGTCAATTTTGGAAAACACTTGGGCACCCTGAAGTTGGTCAAACAAGTCATCTATTCGGGGTAGAGGGTACTTATTCTTGATAGTCACTTTGTTTAGTTCTCGGTAGTCTATATACAATCTCAAAGACCCATCCTTCTTTTTGACAAACAAAACTGGAGCACCCCAAAGTGAAGTATTCGAACGGATAAATTTCTTATCTAACAGTTCTTGAAGTTGGGTTTTCAATTCTTTCAGTATAGAGGTAGACATTCTGTAGGAAGTCTTGGAAATAGGTTGTGTCCTCGGAAACACTTCAACAGTGAATTTAATTTCTCTATCAACTAAGTCTCCAGGTAAGTCAGTCGGAAACACATCGGAAAACTCACAAGCAACGGGGATTGTTTCTACATTAGTTCCGTTAGATAATGCAGTCAATATACAACACAAATAACCCCTACATCCTTTCCTAAGGAGTTTTACAGCCTTCATAGCCGAAATCATATATGGGGGAGGAACTACCCCATGCCCAATAAAAGTAAATTCAGGCATACTCGGTGGTCTAAACACAACAGTTTTACTGGCACAGTCAATGGTAGCACAGTATTTAGTCAACCAGTCCATCCCCAAAATACAGTCAAAATGACTAATGTCCAAGGGTAATAAGTCCATATACAACATCATATCGCCAATCATAACATCACATGCTGGATAAATATGAGTACAAACCATAGAATCCCTAAACGGTATAGACACAAATAACACATAGGTCATAAGTTCTAATGGCCTAGTCAATTTGTGAGAAAAAACATGCGATACAAAGGAATGTGTAGAACCAGAATCTATCAGTACACATGCATTTTGAGAACATATAGAAAGTGTATCTGACACCACAGTATAGGTGCTCGGTATGTCACCGGGCACTAAGGCAAACACTCGGCCTTGTCTCAGAGGTTCCTTTCCAGTATTGGCTTTGGCTTTGGTTTTGGCCACAGAAGCGGATCCCGCTGAACTTGCTGCCGGACGGCTAGTATTCTCATACCTGAATAGACAATCTCTTACTACATGGCCGGGTTGGCCACATCGGTAACAAGCACCAGATACTCGGTGGCACACACCCCTGTGCTTCTTACCGCAATACAGATCGGAAAAGACCCACTATTCTGACTCGAGCTGTTAGTAGACCCTGTGTTTTGCTTTTTACTGACAAAGGACCAGCCTCTTTTAAAACCAAACCCGGATCTTTTTCCTCTTCACTCATTTGTTGCAGTTGCTGGGGCCTTGCTTTGTTTCATAGCGACTATGGTACATAAGTAGGCAATTTCAGTACGCCTACCCGATCAAACACTTCCAAATCTAATCCACCCTTAAATTTTCATGCTTTCTTGTAATCAGTGTCCACCATATGTGGAGCAAACCGTGCCAGTTCGGCGAATTTAGCTTCCTACTCTGCTACCGCCATCCTTCCCTGTTTGAGTTCCTGGAATTTAGACACTTTCCGATCCCTAAAACATTGGGGAAAGTACTTGTCATAGAAAATAGCATTAAACTGTGCCCATGTCATATTCCCGTTGCCATTTCGGATCAGTAACCACCACTTTCAGGCTTTATCCTTCAAAGTATAAGTGGCTAAGAGGACTTTCTGAGTTTCAGAACAAGGAAATACTTCATACAGTTTTTCCATCTCAAGCAACCATGTCTCAGCTTTCAAAGGCTCAATTCCACCATAGAATGTTGGCGGTTTCATTTTCATGAATTTCTGTGTTAGATTGATGATGTCATTATTATCTGCCTCAGCTTGTGCCGGTGGAGGCTGAGGGGGTAAAGGTTGTTGTCTCTGTTGTTGTGTCAAGGTTTCAGTCAATGCTGCTAACATCTGTTCCATTCGGCCCATGCGAGCCTCCGAAGACTCACTTTCACCACTTCCCCTTGCATTCTCCATCTTACTATACAAACATCAAATGATAATAAACACAGGCATAATCTCATTTATTCCTTCAATTCACTTATTCAAAGGTGCATTCAGTTTTCATATTCAGTTGCATTACCACACACTCACACATGCAGATGAAATGCCCTAAATGCTTACTAGGACATCCTAAGCTCATACGGACCCTTGTGTGCGGTAGAACACATGTCTGATACCACTATGTCACGGCCCCAAACCCGCCCCTGTAGGTTTAGTGCCGCAACCGGCCAGTAATCCGTAGATTACCCAAGGCCTCTGTACAGATTAGCAATTAATAAGGGGCTGCGGAAGCATTAATATATAATAGACAAGATCCAATGAGTTGTGATAACGTACATGGAACAGAAGATTTAAAACTTATTTATATACTTAAACATGCTAGTCAAGTACACCAATATGTACAAAGTATTTACAGAAAGTACTTCCCAAGATCTGACTGTACAGTGCATACACTAAGACTAGCATGAACTACAAAAACAGCCATGGCATTAGACTTCGATCGGAACCTCCTCGGGAGGCATAATAGTTGGCTGACAAAACAGAACAAAAGGCCGTCAACTCTGGCCCTGGTCAGGTGCCGTCTCACCTACATACATAATATAGACTGTGAGCGAAAGCCCAGTGAATAATAACAGAGTAAAGGGGTTTTAATGAATGAGTCCATACAGATTCAGAAATCATAATTCCGTTCATATCAAAATTATATTTGTCCAGATCATATTCAGAAATCATAAGTCATGCATAAGCATACGTGATATATTCGTTAGCTCTCACAGATACAATTGACCCATAAAGGGATGGCCATAAAGGCAAACAGTTGACTCACGTGCATGGAGACGATACAATTGACTCATAAGACGTACAGTTGACCCATAAAAGGAACATAAGGATCCATAAACAGTTGGCTCATGAGACGTACAGTTGGCCCATAAAGGGACGAAACAGAACATATTTGAGGCTAAGAATGTCACGAGTACATTTCAGAAAACATTAGACATCCATTTATTCATATAGAAATATCATTTTAGAAAACAGATCTTGTTTCATCACACAGAAAGTAGATATAATTGAACATAACTTTACTATGTTATTACTCATAGTTGATCTTGAATCAAACAGATGAAGCGGATAGGTCAAACAGGGCGCGGCACGTGACCTACAAAGCACATAACAGACACACACTTGAAACGCACGTTCTAATTATACAAAACTTATGTTGTTGTGTAGACACCCCATTTTTGACCACCTTTAAGACTTGGACGCGACTGATGGTTTACATGGTGGAGAAAGGTGTGCAGGGGAAAGGTTCAGTTTCTTCGGTAAGGAGAGAGTCAAATCTCAACTTCATACCCCTTTTTGGACCAAAACAATCTTGATCAAAATATTTTATACCTTAAAACCCTCTCTTTCAAAACGTTTTTGAAATAAAGTTTTTACGATGTTCCGAGGCTCGCATTTTGTCAAATGTTGCGCTTTTCGGTAAACCGAGCAAGGACAAAGTGGAAATGAATGAAAGAGAGATGAAATCTTTAAAAATCTTTCAAAAAACCTTGTCTAGGGGTTTGGAGTTGAAGAAAAGAGGAGAAGAGAGAGGAAAACTAGTTTGGGAGAAGTTCGGCATGAATCTGGGTAGGACCGAAACTGCGCGGCTTCACCGAAACGGGCATAACTCTTTGCACAGGAGGCATTTTGATGCAAGGTTGGTGCCATTGGAAAGCTAACTTCTGGGGATTCAATGTGGCCACATGGAAGACCAGAAAATCAGATGGCCGACCACTTAGGTGGTCAAAAGAAAGTTTGGCATGAATCCGAGTAGGACTGAAACTGCGCGGCTTCACCAAAACAGGCATAACTTTTTGCACAGTTAGAATTTTGGTGCAAGGCTGGTTCCATTGGAAAGCTAACTTTCGGGGCTTCAATTTGGACATAAGAATGACCTGAAAAGGAGTTCATATGAAGGAGTTATAGCCATTTGAAGTTGGACTTGGAAAGCAGAATTTTCCTAAACTAGCTGGCCGACCAAAAAATGTGGCTGGCTGACCACCCTCTCCTGAAAAAGTGGTCGGCCGACCAAAAAAAGTAGGCCGACCAGAAAAGGTGGTGAACTGACCACTTATGCCCAAAAAGCTCAGAATTGATAGATATTTTCCCTCCAGCTGTCTTCCACAACCTCTACCTGTCCTATAATCAGATATTTTCGAGCCAACTCTTGTATATTGCTATATATGAGTTATATATCTCATTTTTCAAAGACAATCTTCTTGGAGAAGCTTGGGAGATTCTCACTCTAAAAAGTCTCTCTCTCTCCCTCTTCAACAAATTTGAAAGGCTTACATATCTCTTTCTCCCTTCATCTTTACTTTTGAGCTTCAAACCCTAGTTTTCTTGGACCATTTGCACTACAACCCTTAGCCTACCACCTCCATCATCCATTCCAGCACTTTGGGACTAATTTTCAAGGATTGAAGGTTCACCAACATGGTCCAAAAGCTCCTGCTTTGCTGCTTTTCAAGGGTAAGTACCTATTTCCCTTAAACTTGCATTTTTTTGCTCCATTGATTAGCCTTATTTGCAAGCATTTCTGGACTTTTTCATAAACTAAAAAGTATCATATTTTGAGCTCCTCTTGAATATTGTATAAGGACACTTTTCTGTTTGAGGCCTCCTACACCCTTGCATGCTTTATCCCTCTTTGTAGGCTTATTTTGCATCATATCTTAGTCCTACTTGTGAGCATTTTTGAGATTTGTCATAAACTAGAAAAAGTTTCCTTTTGAGCTTATAAACATGTTTGTTTAAGATACTTTCTCTTTTTGGGGTCATCTACCCCCTTTCATGCTTTATTTCCTCATGTTTTGAGCTATGCATGTGAGTACTTGCATTGGCCTTGATTTGGCCTTTTAGCCACTGAAATCCAGCGAATTTTCAGTGACTTAGATGTGCCTTTGAGCTTCAAAATCATAGAGGGGTGACCCTCTCAACCCCCATTCTCTTTACTAGCTTTATTGGCCTTCCAAAGGACCCCCATTTTTCATGTTGTGAAGTCACTTTTTGGGCCCAATTTGGTGAGTTTCAAGGTCTGCCTTAGCTCTATCTGGAGCCTTTTTTACCATGTTTTATGTCTATGATGCATGCGTAGAACAATTCCATTCAAGGCCTTTTGAAGGGGCCTTTCATTGTATGCTTCATTGACCCATTTTAGGGCCAATTTGGTGAGTTTTAGGGTTGTCATAATTGATTTCTAGAGTTAGTTTTGCCATGCTAAGTGTCCTTGATGTATGTGTAGAGTAACCCCTCTTGTGGCCTTTCAAAGGAACACACTTTTTTTGCATGCATGAACCTCATTTCAGTGGGTTTTTGAGGTTTATTTGACATGCCATGTTACTTTTTTGGGCTGGTTTGGTGACCTCTCTTATGCTTCATATACATGCCATGTAAACCATACTTACTAGCCTAGGTTGCATATTGTTTTAGCCTTCATGTTAGCACTTTTGGGCCATGCTTGGAACTAATATTGTGCATATTTTGGGACTGCCTTGGCTCTTTTTTTATACTTCATGATCAAATAATGCTTGTTTTGCATGATTATAGTTCAATGCATTTGCCTGGTTTTGAGTTTCGGGGTCTCTTTCATGCATTGGGTGCCATATTTCCATGATTCGGGACCATTGCGCATCATATTTCAGTGCTGAAAATTGCATGTTTGTATGCCATCTTTCATCCCTTACCATGCTTTGGTAGAGTGGCATTTGATGCCTTAGGTTCGGTCCTTGGTATTCATGCATGTGTGCACGCATTTCGGTTGTCTCATTTTCATCTAATGGCCACTGATGTGAGTGTGGCTGAGGTCCACTCATGTTGGTGTAAGTTCGTCGTGCATTATGTATGCCATTTCGGTCCATAGCATTGTGTATGCTAGGTTGCATGTTAGAGCATTGTGTATGCCAGTTCATAGCATTGCGTATGCTAGGTTGTATGTTAGTCGCATTCATGCATGTCATGCATATTGCATCGTGTTTGGGATAGGAGTTAGCCCAAGCACGGGAAACGAGGGATGTTTCGTACTTCAAGTGATGGAACGTGTCTCAATTCCCGGTCACCGACACTCCGGATTAACCATGATGGAGTCTCGGTCTTGTTATGTTTTCATGTGCATTCATTTCGTATTGAGTCGTGCAATTCGACTCCTCGGCCATCATGCATCGAGATGCGTGATTGATGGCACGAGGATCGAGGCGAGCATACATATGTGAAAATATTTTGCCATGCCCCTTTCTTGCTCTCTGTTGCAACAAATCAAGGATCAACATCCTTTAAGAGCTTTGCACAACATTCCGAGATTAATTGCAAACAGAGGCAAACCGGGGCATCGCACTGGATTTCCGCACAAGGCAGCTCAAGCATGCATCATTCATCATCCGGAACAGAGCTGAGGCAGTCCATGGGCTTGTATGCTAATTTACTGCTTTCCTAGTTAATTTGTTAATTAATTAGGATTTTGTACTTATTCGGATTGTAATTATTTATTCGGACTGTATTATTTATTCGGACCGTCCGAGCGAGGGCACAATTGTAATAAGTGTGCGTGTGTGTGATGTATGTCTTCCAACCCCACGTCTTTCTTCCTTTTATTTACCAGCTTATGATGGTTAGTTTAGAGCATGTTTCAATTAGCATACAGTATGATAGCATGTTTGCATTCATTCATCTATTTCGTATGCACCGGGCTCGGCGCATCATACTAACTGCGCTGTATTTCAATTCCGAGTTGAATACTTGTTAGTTGTAGCATTTCACATGCCATCTTTAGAATAGCCGAGCCTGCTATAAGTTGCATTTTTGCATGTGCTGCATTAGGCATTTCTGTATAGTTAGGATCATGCATGGATTTCTAACATAGCTTATGTTTTGGCTTGGAGTACTCGGTAAGTTTTTATGTTTTAGCATCCTTGCATGCATGTGAGTGACTGCCATGATAGCATGCTTACCATGAGGCTATATGCTTATGTGATATACCTGCCTGAATGCCTGTGGGTGAATGTTGGATTATCTGAATTGGAATAATGCATTGACTGTGAGATTTAAGCCCACTTGAGAGTGGCAAACCATCACGTTTTCTAAGCCCACCCGAGGGTGGCAAATTCGCATCTTAGCCTACTTGAGGGTAGCACCATCAAATCATTTTTAGAATAAACAAACATGAGATGTGTTGTTCGAATTCAGGCGATCCAATCTATACTTATATGTTGTGTGCATCACATAGTAAATCTAGGCTAATAACCGGGATAAGAACGCATAATGTTTTCAAAACTGGATATCATGGTTAGTAGAGGCCGATTTTTGATTGGGCGAGCGGGGGTGCTCACGAAGTGACCTTCCCCAATCGTACCCAAGTTCCCGAGCCGAGGTAACTTGGTAATGACGGACACGTGGCCTTAGGTAACGAGTCAGGGTTTCCTAAATTCCTCTAAAATAAATATTTGGCAAAGCAGTCCATGTTTGGCACTTCTTTCAAAAAAATCTGTTTTCAAAAACGATTTGCCGGATTTGGACTCTTTGATGATTCATCGGTCTTGCATTGCACTCTGCGAGATTAGATACAGGACCGTGACATTGAGTCTTGAACTGTAGTGAGCCCAATTGAACAAAACGGGATTCCTTTCCGGGACGTTCGGGGATGTCTACATGTTGGTTCTTAGTGTGTTTCTACCCTTTAATCCTCACTATAGAGTCTTAAACATGGCCTAGGAATGCCTAGGATGGAATGAGGATGCAAAAATGCCTTGGAAAATATTTTTCATAATTTTCAGAAAACAGGGGTCCCGCTCGAGCGTAGATTTCCCACTCGAGCGTGAGTCCAAATTCTGGAAATTCCAGGTTGAACCTTCAAGCTCAAAACTAAGTTTTAATGCACCAAATTCGATCCTCTTGGGCTAATTTTCTGGAAAACTCTTATAAACTCATAGTACAACATGTTTCAAAGCTCAATTTGAGAAATCAAAGCCCAAGTGTGAATCAATTAAACACAATTTCAAATAAAACTTCAAGAACATGATAGATATGTAACATGCATGAATTTGAACAACTTCAAGGCTTTAAATAATTGTTCAAAAGGGTCAATTTCCTCAAGAACATGATAAATTCATGGACTACAACAATAGTATGGACATGCATGCAAGAATTTCCATGAAGACAACTTTAAACTTCAAGATATGCACATGCATACATGATTTAAGCTTCAATTCAACAATCTAAACCAATTCTTGACTTTAATCTCTAGACTTCCATGTACCATGCAACATAAGACTAGAATTCATAAACAAGAAGGTAATTATCCTACCTTAGGTCCTCAATGCAAGATATACAAGCTCAATTTGCAAACTATACTTCAATTCTTCAAGTTCTCTAAGCCAATTCACAATGAAATCAAGCTATCTCCTTTCTCCCTCTCTCTAGTCGGTTATGGGTCTCAAAATGGCTGAGGAAATGTTGTGTAATCAAGTGTAATACAAGCCTCAAGATGTAATACAAGTGGCCCACTAGATGGCACTAAGGTAAATAAGTCAAACTATGTAATTCATCATTATTTAATCTAATTTAATCATACTAGATCACATTTTAACTAAATTTACCATAAATTTACATAAAATCTAACTAACATGAAACATTAATCGATTTCAGAATCGGGCGCCGATAAGGCTTTCAATTTGCAAATTAAAGTCAAAGACATGAACAAATCGTCTTACACCGAACAGATAGAAACACATAAATAATGCAATACATATGCAAATTAATCCCAGATTCCTTTTAAATTACTGTTAGGCATAATTAATCATGTTTTAGCATTAATCTGGGGTCGGGGTTATTACACTTTAAGTGCTGGAGCCTTTTAATGGAGAAACCGGGCCAAATTAAGAATTGTAAGATAGAACAACATCTTCTGCTTCCATCTCTTAAACTCAGTATCGTTAAATTTTTCTGATTTTTCTCCATGATTTATTGGTACATGAACATGGTTCTGGATAGAGACGGGTGTTGGTGTAACAATCGGAGTACCACTACCAGTTGCAATTTCAGTTGTAGTAGCCATAATATCTGATTACAAAAATCAGAAAAAAAAAAAATTAAAATACAAATTAATTTTTTAGTTATTAAAACCAGAAAATAAATTATAACACAAAATAATTTTATTTTCCTTGTTACTAAAACTAGAAAAATAAATACTACAATAATTTTCTGTAACACAAATTTAATATTCTGCAATTGTTAATAACACCAGTATATTACTACTAGTTGTCAAAGAAAAGAGATAGTATATTACTACTATCTGTCAAATAGCATAAACCACTATTTATTTTTCCAACCAGAATATGTCTTTATAAAATCACAGAAAATTAAATACAATGAAGATACCAAAAATGTGTCTGTCTTAAGATTGTTGGACAATCTTCACTGTATTTAAATAGATTAAATTATATTGTGTACTAAACAACAACAAGAATATAAAGAAATAAAGGAAATGAGAGAATTTGTTTGATTACAAAAATCAAACTAAAAATAAATAAATAAAAACAGATTTTATTTTGTTATAAAAATAAAATTAAAATCTGATTTAATAAACAAATAAAATAGAATAATAAATTAAACAACTTACTTGATTAATTTCTTCTAGTAAATATCTGATCAAGTCCAGTGTTTGACACTGTGTCCTTAAGACATATTCGTCCTCTCCACGGTGCTTTCAGAATGTGGACGTCTATCTCTCAAGATGAAATGATCAACTACAAATAATAGTAGCACTACAAATTGTTTGCCTAACGAACACACTAAGTGTTTATACTCTTTCTCACAAAAAATAAATGCGGAAAAATGAAGAATAAATTTGCAGAGGTGAAGTATGAATTTTCTGAATCTCTTAAACATCAAATGAGGGCTGTCCTATTTATAGATGTAGTGATGGCTGCAGGTTTTGAATTAAACAGGTGCAAACCTGTTTGAACAGGTATGAAACCTATTTGGTTTTGAATTTAAACAGATTTGAATCTGTTGGGTTCAAAATTCAAATAGATAAAAAGCGGGAAGGGCCCTGTTTGGGTATACAGTAAAACCGGACCAGTTTATTTCCAGAATTAATTTGAATTCTGGATTTTATTTTACTAAAAAATAAAATAAAATTCAAATATTTTTGGCCCAAAAAGATGGGTATTGGGTCGAACAAGCCCAACCCAACCACACTCCCGCGCCCAAGCCCAGGCCCAGCCCGCCCCGACCGACCGAACAGACGGCGACGTTGCGTGTGTGGTGATTTTTGGATCCAATGGGTTTAGCCCATTTTGCCTATAACCTCCCTTTCTAAAACACTTGGGTACCCCTTAGGGCACACCCCAAGTTCCAATCCCATGCCTTATAAACCCATTCAAAACTTCCCACCAAATCAATGTTGGACAAGCCTTATTCAAACCTTTAATGATTTTTCACCAAAACTCCATTTCTATGGAACATACTTTGGCTTCAATTTCCCATTCACTTGGTAATGGTTTTGAGCAACCAAATATACCACGTGAATCACAACGCGTTATAGAACGCGTTACCACTTTGACTCGTGAAAATCGACGCACGAGGCCCATCTAAAAAATGGACCAAACTTAGGAAAAAATTCTGGTATTAACCCAGAATTTCTAAACCATTTCCAACAGTTTTTCGGTTTGCTTTTTTATTTTTTATTGTTTGCTGTAATAATTCTCCTTATGTGGAGATTGTGTCCCTCCTTTGTAAGGATTTTTTTATCCTTTTCTATAGAGGTTAGGATTCTTCCTTCCATACAAGTTTGTTATCTCTTTGTAAGATCTTTTGTTACTGTTGTACGAAATTGATCCGATTTTTTAGTGGTTTTGAAATGAAGATTTTCTTCCCAATAAAAAAAAAAAAAAAAAAACATGACGTAAATATGTAATGATTTTACTTCTCATAGAAAATGGAAAAAAAAAAAAAGAAAAAAAAGAAGAAGAAAAAACTTATAACACTTACTCCAAATACAAAAATAACTTGCAAATTCCTCTCAGTTTTCTCCTAGTCTTTCATTTTTATATAAGAAAATGCTATGCATTGTAAACTAATAACTTTATAAAATGTTCATATTATATAACGTGACATATAGTATGGAAACTTTGAAACCTAAGACGGCACCCATCATAATAATATGATAAATGAAGCATTTTACTTAGTAAAACTTTATCAAATTTTTATTTTGTATAACATTACCTTTTCCATTTCAAATTTCTTTCCCTAAACTCATTTAAGAAATGCCATAACAAAAAGAGTGTAAGTTTAGACTCGTTTTCCCAATCCAAAACTTAGCATAAATTTTTCAAATAAAAAGAGGGGGTTATGCATGTGCAAAAACTTTAGATAAAACAATAAAAAAGTAAATATTAGGGAGACTTATTTATAAGTCCTTTTTTTCAGACACTTATGGTAGGTTAAGTCCTGTGTAATTTCTTATAGAGTCTCAGGTCCTATTTAGATAGGAATGTATTCCACAAGATCCTACATAAACGTAACGTGACGTGACACTTACATAAACGTAACGTAACGTGACACCTATACAAACGTAACGTAACGTGACACCTACATAAACGTAACGTAACGTGTCACGTTACGTTTCGCAAACTTAATGAGTTTTTATTTTTTTAAATTGAATGTGAAAATGTTGCTAGTTTATATTGGTGTCACGTTACGTTTCATATAAATATGATCTATGGTAACATTCAATTTCTTATATAGGAAATTGAATGTTGCCATAGATCATAGGTGTTACATTACGTTTATATAGGTATCACGTTACGTTACGTTTATGTAGATATGATCTATGGTAACATGCAATTTCCTATATATGATTTTACTATTATTTATGATTTAACAACTAATATTAAGGGTAAATGTGTCAACAAACTTCCCACAGGACTTATGGGAACATAAGTTTTTTAGTAGGACTATATGTAGTATAAGTCACCCTAATAAGACTTACAAATAATTTTCCCTAAATATAAACATGTTTAGAGTTAGTTTTGGGTATTCAAGATTGGGTTTAACCTAGGCGTACGTGTATTGCTCCACATATAATTTGGGATATTACAAAAAGTTATTAGGAGGTTAATCATATAATTTTTTTTTTAAAATTCAATTACGTACACAAATTAAGGCATATAACCTACTCATATAATCCAATTTTTTTTTCCAAATTTGATATCATGTAATCCTCATCAAATATTAGCACTCCCTCCTATGCCATGTGTAGTTTTTTTTTTTAAAATTTTTTATAACTAGGAAAAAGAACCCTCTATGGGACATCATAGCATCTAGGGATGTAAGAAAAACTGAAAAAATTGACCAAACCGATTGAATCAGATCAAACCGGTTATATTTGGTCTTTTTTCAACAATAATCGGTCTGTGCGGTTTTTAAATTTGATTTTTTTTTTTAATTTTCGGTTCGGTATCGGTTTAAGCACCTTATGCACCGTTCTAAACCGAAACCGACCGCTTTAACATATATTGTATTTATTATATATATATATAATCTAATAATATAATGATAGTAATAAGTATAATAAGTTATTAACCTTAATTAATTAACCCTACCATCTTTATAACTTAAGTTTGTAAACTCTTATTATATATAATCTTAATTCTAACTCATTATTCTAGAAATCTTAGTATTTTTAATTTTTGTTAATTTAGGAATTGAAAAGCATGTATTAAATGGATGGATTGAATATGTTTGAAATGGTAGACAAATAATTAATTTAATGTTTTTGTATAGATTAATGATTATATTTAAAAGTGGCTCAAGCTTGAAAAATTCTAAACCAATTAAACCGCACCAAATCGAACCGTTTCAATTGGCTCGGTTCGGTGCGGTTTGATAGGAGAAGCAGTCTGTATCGGTGTTCAAAATAATAAAACTGACATTATCGGTTCGATGTAATTTTTTACCTAAATACCGATTGTACCGAACCGATTACATCCCTAATAGCATCCATAGGTCTTGACTTCAGGAGTATTGGCTGCTGGTGGTGTTTTTGCTTGTTGATTGCTACTTGTATTTGCTGTTGCTAGTGTTTTGTTTATTGGGCTGCTGGCGGTGGTGGTGGTTGGTTTATTGGTTTATTTGCTGTTGGTGGTGGTTTGTTTATTGGGCTGTGTAGACACTCTATTTTTGACCGACCTTAAGACTTAGACGTCACCAATTAAGCGCTCGGTGATAATGCATATTGTGCTCGTTCTGGAGTTTCAGAATCTCGGTTGCAAGCCTTGCCTCCAGACTTCGGGACTCTGTTGTGCTTTGCCTCGGTTTGCGAACCAAGTTCTGTTTTCTCTTTCCGAAGAGAGGGAGAGGTCTCGTAGACCATCTCTCAATGGCCGTAGGCTACGTTTCGTGGTCGTAGGCCACTGTTCCCGTTTGGAGACCAGTTTCGATTTTCGGAGCCGTCGGCCGTGTGCCTCGGTTCGGGACCGCTTAACGATCTCCGTTTGCTATGGTTTTTGGCACATGCCTTGTTTTCTCTCCTTAGAGGGACACTGTGGCCCGGGAGACCACCTTCGTGGTCGTATGCCACCTTCGGTGCTTAATAGCTTGTTTTCGGGGCCCCGAGCCGCGCGTTTTGGCCCCGAACCGCGCGTTTTGGCCCCGAACCCTCGTTTTGCATCGGTTAGGGTTCATTTTTGGTATGGACTCTTGTTTCATTGTTAGGAAGGTGGTAGGATAGTGGGAGACCAGTAATTCTTTTGAACACCATTTTCTCTCTCCTCCGGCCGATTTTCTTGACAGAAAGCTAGTTTTTCTCACTTTTGGACCTCAATTTCTGGCTTTTCATACCACCATTGTGTTGTGCACACCTGGGAGGCCACCAATATGGGTAGGCCGACCAGTATTTCTTCTTGACCCTTTTCAACCTTGCTAGAAAGCTGGTTTTCCTCTCTCCTGGGTCACATTTTCTGGTTTCCCACCATACAGTTATATTCTACTCATCTGGGAGGACACCTTTCTGGTCTGGCCGACCAGCATTTCTCCTTGACCCTTTTGACCCCTGGTTGGGGGAGTGGCTGGCCGGCCGACCACCTAAGCTGGTCGGCCAGCCATCCGCTTTTTGCTTTCTCTGAATGCTACACAACTGTGCCAGCTTGGAGGCATTTGGACCATCCTCCATACACATGTATGGAGGATATTTGAAGCTTCTTAGAGAAGCTTTAGAGCCTCTCCTCTATAAGAGAGGCCCTCCTCTTCCTTTACTAGGGTTCAACAATTTTGCTAAGGCTTATACACCTCTTTCTCTATATCTCTACACTTGAGCTCCAAAACCCTAATATTCTTGCACCATTTGCACACCAACCCTTAGCACAACACCTCCACCATCCATCCAAGCATCTTGGAGCTGATTTCCAGAGGTTGAAGGCTCACCATCTTGGTCCAGAAGCTGCTGGAGTCATTGTCTACAAGGGTGAGTCTCTATTTTTCCCATTTTTGCATTATTTTGCTTCCTATTTTAGCCTTGTTTGCAAGCATTTTTGGATTTTGTTATAAACTGAAAAGTATCTTATTTTGAGCTCCTCTTAAAGTTTGATTAAGGACACTTTTCTGTTTGAGGCCATCTACCTCCTTGTATGCTCTATCCCTCTTTGTAGGCTTATTTTGCTTCATATCTTAGCCCTACTTGTGAGCATTTTTGAGATTTGTCATAAACTGAAAAGGGTCTTATTTTGAGCCCCTATTGATGTTTGATTAAGGGCATTTTTATGTTTGAGGCCATTTACTTCCTTGTATGCTTGTTTGCCTCTTGTTTTGAGCCTTGCATCTAGGCCTTTGTTGCATGCTTTATTTGGCCTTCTAGCCACTGAAATCCAATGGATTTTCAGTGGCTAACACATTGTTTTGAGAGCCAAAATCAGAGGGGGGGTGACCCCCTCTCTCCTTGTCTTGTTTGTTGGCCCTTTTGGCCTTCCAAAGGGGCTTCATCTTGCATGCTTTGAAGTCATATTTCAGGCCCTATTTGGTGAGTTTTAAGGTCTTCCTTGACTCTGTTCGGAGCCCATTTTTCCATATTTTGTGTCCCTCATGCGTGTGTGGAACAATCCTCCTTAAGGCCTTTCAAGGGGACCTTTCATTGCATGCTTTATTGACCCATTTCAGGGCCTTTTTGGTAAGATTTAGGGTTGTCATAACTGATTTCCAGAGTTGGTTTTGCCATTGTACATGTCTATCTTGTATGTGTTGAGTAATCCACCTCATGGCTCTCCAAAGGAGCCCATCATTTTTACATGCATTGGATACATTTCAGTGGTTATTTGGGCATATTTTAGCATACCATATTCCTATTTGTGGCTGGTTTGGTGACATCTCTTGTGCTTCATATACATGCCACGTAAACCATGCTTACTAGCCTATGTTGCATGTTGTTTTAACTCTTCATGTTAGCACTTTTTGGCCATGCTTGAAACTGATTTTGTGCATGTTTAGGATTGCCTTGGCTCTATCTTCATGCATCATGGTCAAATAATGCTTGCTTTGCATACTTGTTGTTCAATGCATTTGCCTAGTTTTGAGTTTCGGGGCCTATTTCATGCATTGGGTGACATGTTTCCATGATTCGGGACCATTGAGCATATTATTTCAGAGCTAGAAAATGCATGTTTGTATGCCATCTTTCATCCCTTGCCATGCTTTGGTAGAGTGGCATTTGATGCCTTAGGATCAGTCCCTTACATCGTGCATGTTTGCATGTGTTTCGGTTGTCTCATTTCTATCATAATGGCCACTGATGTGAGTGTGGCTGAGGTCCACTCATATTGGTGTAAGTCTATCTTGCATTGTGTATGCCATTTTAGTCCATAGCATTGCGTATGCTAGGTTACATGTTAGTGCATTGTGCATGCCATGTTGTGTCACGTGCATTGTGTATGCCATTTTAGTTCATAGCATTGCGTATGCTAGTGTAACAACCCTCGCATCGACACCGTTAAACCATCAATTATCTACCGACACGCTAAACCGACTCGATAATGACTGATAAGTGAACTGGATGAACTAATGAATGCATCGAATGGAACTAAAACTGAAATTGAATAAGTTTATCTATTGAATTGCATTTCTATCTGTTTGATTGAATGATTATCTGTTTGAGTTTATGTGTTTAAACTGTTAATTGAAGGCCTTACCGGCGGCCGATTTAGAAACCGTTTGGTGTTTTAGACTCAGTAGAATATCTCTGATTTAATGGTATATTTATCTGAAAATTGGTTAGGAACGATTAAATTAGATTAAATAAAGCCAATTAAAGAGTTTGAGTTAATTACGATCTTGCCATGGTGAGTGGCCACTATCTAATCATCCTTGAGCCTTGTATACACTTGAACCAACTTATTTCCTCAGCCTTTTTCTCCTTGTTTGCCGACCAAGAGGAGAGGTAGAGAGAGAGAGAGACTTGTTCTTGTTGATTTGCTTGAAGAATTGCTTGAGAGTAGAAGTATACTTGCTAATTGAGCTCATAAGCCTTGTAATTAAGACTTAGGTAAGGATCTTGCCTTCTTAATGTTGTCTTAGAACTTCATTCTTGCATGATTCATGCATCATTGTAGAGCTAAGTTATGAATTTGTTCATAATTGTTGAGTTAGAGCTCCATTCATGCATGCATGTATATATTGGTGAGTTTGAAGTTGAATCCTTGGCTAATTGTCACATGCATGCTCATGTTCATATATTAGTCCATGTTTTCACTTTGTTTTGAAAGATCGGAGCTCATTTGAGCTAGTTTGGAAGCTTAAAACTGTTTTGAATCCATGCATGTCATGTTTGAGCTTTGTTCTTGAAATTGGTTTAAAGATTGAGTTTGATTGAAATACCATTGGGCCTTGATTTCTTAAATTGAGCTTTAAAACTTGTTATTCTATGTGTTTGAAAGAGTTTTCCAGAAAATGGGCCCAAGAGGATCGAATTTGGAGCATCTAAGCTTGGTTTGAAACTCAGAGGTCGAATCTGGATTTTCCAGAATTTGGCCGTCTGCCGAAATGGAAGGCCGGCGGAATCATGCTCCCAGATTTCTTCGTGATTGTTTCTGATCGCTCGGCGAGAGTTTCACGCTTGAGCGGAAAAAACGCATCCAGATTCAAAGATCTTGCATCATTTCACGCTCGGAAACTCAAGGCTTCGAGCGGAGGCCATGTTTTCTGAAAATTCTGAAATTGTTTACTGTGCACATTTTTGCATCCTCATCCCATTCTAGGCATTCTTAGGCCTAGTTTAAGGCATCTTAATGAGGATTTAGACATAGAACCACACCGAGAAATTTAGGGATTTAATTAATATCCTTCCGACTGTGAACTTAGTGTGTGTTCTATTTGTTGACTGTTTAGGGTTGGCTCTCGAGGACGCGCTCTAGCTGCTATTAGCCCAATCTCTGTGAGTAACAGATTGTGTAAAGATATGTTCAATGGTTATATTTTGAATACTGAACTGAACTGTTTATTGAACTGATATTGTTTATCGAATGAATGTATGTCCTGCATTTTGAACTGTATTGTGGCATCCTTAGCACCTTTGTTATTGGCTATTCTGAGCTGTCGGTTTCCTTGTGGACCCATATTCCTTCAGATTGATGATCATCATTATTGTTGGGTTCATAAGGCCGGTCCTTCTGGACCTCTTGTTTATAGGCTAATGGATGTACCACATATGGTGATTGATCAAATCTTGAAAGATTGAAATCTTGTATAATGAATTGATTTTATTATTGTAAGGACATTCATTCATAACCTCTTTACTTGTATGTTATTCATGGGCTTTAGCTCACTGTTTATATATATATGTAGGTTCTCGAACTGCACGGAGCTAGGAGCGTGGGATTGGTCCCCAGTTTTGTCAAGCCAGCCTATGTGCCTCACCGCGAGGTTCCGAGTGCCATGTTATGGCTTGGGGTGTTTTGTGTCCCCATCGGTCCCCATCAGATTGTACTTTTGAATAGATCAGTATTCTTTGTCTTTGTTGTCTAGGGATTTGATCCTGTGCCTATGGCGTGTGTGTATATATGTATGTATGTATTGTATAGAGTAGTCTTGTTTAGAACCGTATGAATGCAGAAAGATGTTTTTGGCATACAGATTTTCACAGCTCAATGGACATTAGTTATTTACTGTATTCGCTTCCGCCAGCCACAGACTCTATTCTTTGATCAGAGGCCTTTGGTAATCTCGGATTCTTGGCGATTCTGATGCTAAACCCATAGGGCGGGTTTGGTCGTGTGAGTGGTATCAGAGCGATACTTAACCACGAGTTATACCGCACACACGTGTCCAAACGAGCTATAGGGTGTCCTAGAAAAGCAATTAGGGCATCTCATGAATTTGAAAAGTGTGTGCTTATGACTGACTGATTATGTGTTAAAATGTTAAACTGTTTAATTGTACAACTGCTTATAATGATAACTGTATAACTGCTTATAGTGAAATGGATAATGCAAATGAAACTGAAGCATCATCCTCTGAGGCCAGAATGGCCAGACTTGAACAAATGATGGGACTGATAATTGAAAGACTCGAACAACAACCGAACCAACAGCCCCACCTCCTCCTCCTCCGGTTAACCGAACAAAATGTCTGAGAATGTGAATGCTAATGAGGTGGACATTATTGCCTTGACTTCGAAATTCAAAGAAATGAAGCCGTCCTTTCGGGGAGGCTTAGAACCGTTAAATTTGAAGCCTGGGTTCTTGAGACTGAAAAGTTGTTTGAGGTTTTTCCGTGCTCCGAAGCAAACAAAGTATTGTTAACAACCTTCACCCTTCAGGAAGAAGCCAGAAGGTGGTGGATGTTGACCCGCGATGCAAATACTATCGTGACTTGGGCTCAGTTCAAGGAGTCCTTCTTTGAAAAGTATTTTCCCCAGTGCATCAGGGACAGAAAAGTGATTGAGTTTGAACAGTTGAGACAGGGCAAGACGTCTGTTGCCGATTATGAGAAGAATTTTACTGAACTTGCTAGGTATGCACCACATATGGTGGATACTGGAATTATAAAACCCGGGAGGTTTGAAGGCGGCCTTAGTGTTGCTATCGAGACCGGATAAATGTTTTGAAAATGCCAACTTATGTGGGTGTTCTCGGCCGGCGTTGATGGCGAGACAAATATTGCGCGGTGAAACAATCAAACACCGACAACCGAATGGCAAGGAAAAAGCGAGGTTTTAAATTTAAGAAAGGCAAGCATAACCCAAAGAAATAAGAAAGCGAGAATCACGGTCGACGACTAGCCCCTGACCAAGGAGTGGATTTACTCCACCTGCCCATGTGTGGCAACAAGCACAAAGGGTTTGCTACAGTTTGAGCTTGTTTTGGTGTGGCAAGGTGGGCCACAGAATTAAAGCGCCTTCGCTCACCGCAGGTAGTAGTAAAAAGCACCGGCGCAAAGATCACCGCAACACCAAACCGAACCCCAAAGCTCTAGGAAAGAGCCTATGGCGAGTGAGTGTTCGCCCTAATCTAGGAGGCGTTCAAAATCTTGAGACCGTTGTGTCGTATCCTCTCTATGTGCTCAAAATGCTTATGTCTTGATTGATTAAGGTCTACACATTCTTATGTGTCGCATGCTTTTTCGCGTAAACTGAATAGACCCTTAGAACCCATGAACTATTTGTTAGCTGTATCATCACCTGTTGGGGGATCCATGACATGTGCATATATGTATCCTGCTTGTGAGATTATTGTTGGGGATATGCATCTGTTTATTGACTTATTACCGTTGAACATAGATCATTTTGATGTAATATTGGGGATGGATTGGCTACAAAAATATCATGCCACTATAGACTGTGTAACAAAACAAGTAGTTTTCCGTCCACCGGGTTTGCCCGAATTTGTGTTTAATGGGAGTGGAGTAGTACCTCCTCCATACTTGATTTCTTCTGTAAAGGCTGTCAAATTGATTAGAAAGGGGTGTAAAGGGTATCTGTGTTCTGTATTGACTGTACCTGCTAATGATGATGTTAAAACTGATGTGAATTGTATTCCTATAGTCGGAGAATTCCCAGATGTATTTCCAGATGATTTGCCAGGGGATTTGATTGACAGGGAAATTGAATTTATTGTGGATGTGGTTTTGCAATTACTAGATATCTAAAGCTCCTTCTGAGAATGGCTCCAATGATCGAAGAATTGAAGGTACAATTGCAGAACTGTTAGACAAGAAGTTTATCGGACCCATCGTCACCGTGGGGCACTGTTTTGTTTGTGAAGAAGAAGGATGGTTCATCGCGATTGTGTATTGATTACATGGGAACAAAAGGTATCGTAAGAATAAATATCCATTACGCGTATTGATGATTTATTTGACCCGATTCTGAGGAGCGCAAGTATTTTCCAAGATTGATCTTAGATCGGTATCATCAACCGAAAGTTAAACCGAAGACATTGATAAGATCTTTTAGAACGAGGTATGGCCATTATGAATTTTTAGTTATGCTCGGTTAGATTCTGAATGCCCTAGCATTTATGGACCTCATGAATAGGATTTTTAAACCATACCTTGATGATTTTATTGTGGTATTCATAGATGACATATTGATTTATTCTAAGACTGTTGAAGAACATGAACATCATCTGAGACTTGCCCTGCAAACCTTAAGAGAACAGAAACTGTATGCTAAACTGTCTAAATGTGAATTTTGGCTTGATCATGTGATGTTTTTGGGGCATGTTGTTAGCATAGATGGAATTTCTGTTGATCCGTAGAAAATTGAAGCTGTAGTAAACTGGCCTAGACCAACCAATGTAACTGAAGTCCGAAGCTTTTTGGGATTGGCTGGATATTACAGAAGATTTGTCAAAGATTTCTCCAAAATTGCCCTACCACTGACTCAGTTGACTCAGAAAGGGATATCATTTGACTGGACCGACCAGAGGGAATCAGCATTTCAAGAGTTGAAAACTAGACTTGTAACTGCACCGATTCTGACTCTACCTTCAGGTACGGATGGTTATACTGTACTTAGTGATGCTTCTCATAAGGGTTTGGGATGTGTTTTAATGCAGAATGGGAGAGTTATTGCTTATGCTTCCCGACAGTTGAGACCGCATGAAAAGAACTACCCTACCCATGACTTAGAACTTGTCGCGATGGTTTTTGCCTTTGAAAATCAAGGCGTCACTATTTGTATGGAGCAACATGTGAAGTGTATATCGACCACAAGAGCTGAAATACTTCTTCACTCGAGAAGAACTGAATATGAGACAATGGAGATGGCTAGAATCGATAAAAGATTATGACTGCAGATTTTGTACCATCCGGAAAAAGCCAACACCGCTTAGATGCCTTGAGCCGAAAATCGACGCCAACTTAGCCTGCTTGTTGATCGACGATGAAAAGAGTTCTTGATCCGAAAAGTCTGAGATTGAAATTGTTCTGAAGGAACAAGGTGGAACAATAGCTGCTATTTCTGCTCAACCAGCATTGATTGAGGAAATTAAAGAAAAACAACAACTAGATGATTTCTTGAAAAAGGTGATTGAAGAAAAAGATTCAAAACCGAGACCGGGGTTCAAATTTGACAACAATGTATTGAAATTTCAAGAAAGACTGTGTGTACCAAATGACACTGAATTGAAAAGAAGAGTTCTGCAAGAAGGCCACAGTTCGAAGTTTTCTATTCACCCAGGGAATACGAAAATGTACCAAGATCTGAAACAAAGTTTCTGGTGGCCAGGAATGAAGAAGGAAATTGCCGACTTTGTGTCTAAATGTCTTCATTGCCAACAGGTCAAAGCTGAACATCAACGACCTGCTGGATTACTGCAACCCTTACCCATACCAGAGTGGAAATGGGAGCATATCACGATGGATTTTATCATTGGATTACCTCGCTCCAGGAAAGGTATGGACTCTATTTGGGTTATTGTTGATAGACTGACTAAATCCGCACACTTCCTACCTGTCAAGACAATTTATAATGCGGATAAATTAGCTGTTATCTATATTGACGAAATTGTTAGACTGCACGGAGTGCCTGTGTCTATTGTTTCTAACAGGGATTCGAAGTTTACATCGAGGTTACGCAAAGCCCTCTGATTGCATTGGGTCTTGAATTGAAATTTGGTACGCCTATCATCCTCAGACAGATGGCCAGTCAGAAAGGACCAACCAGACTCTAGAGGATTTACTGAGAATGTGTGTCCTTGATTTTCAGGGAAATTGGGAAAGTCATTTGCCGTTGGCTGAATTCGCCTACAACAACAGCTACCATTCGAGTATCGAGATGGCACCTTTCGAGGCATTGTATGGTAAAGTGTAGATCTCCAATTTCTTTGGCGAAGTTGGAGATGGGCCATTACTTGGGCGAGATTGTGTATAAACGGAAAAGGTAAAATTGATACAAATGGCGAAAATCGCATGCAGAGCGCATGTAAGAGTTATCACGGATGTCGAAGACAAGACAGAGAGTATGAAGTGGGTGATCACGTGTTTGTGAAAGTGACACCAATGAAAGGCCAGACTCGTTTTGGAGTCAAGGGCAAGTTAGCGCCAAGATATGTCGGATCGTATCAGATTATCGAGAAAATCAATCCGGTGGCGTATCAAGTTGCGCTTCCTCCTGAAATGGAGCATATGCATAATGTCTTCCACATTTCGATGTTGAGAGACTATCTTCGAGATCTGTTTCATGTAATTAAGCCTACCCGTATCGTGTTGAGTGATGACTACACTTACAAGGAACGGCCTATACAGATTGTAAACCGACGGATCAAGAAACTGAGAAACAAGGAGATCCCGCTAGTGAAAGTTGATTGGCAGAACCATGGTGGTGTGTATGCCACCTGGGAAAGGGAAGATGACATGGCTAGGCGATATCCTGATTTGTTCCCGCTGAACCCTGTTTTCTTCCAGACTGAAGGTAACTCGAGTTTAGAGGACTAAACTCCTTATAAGGAGGAGATCAGAATAACCCTCGTCTTGATTCGTTAAACCAGAATTATCTCGATTCGCTAAACCGACGATAATGACTGATAAGTGAACTGGATGAACTCTTGAATGCATCAATGGAAAACTGAAATTGAATAAGTTTATCTATTGAATTGCATTTCTATCTGTTTGATTGAATGATTATCTATTTGAGTTTATGTGTTTAAACTGTTAATTGAAGGCCTTACCGGCGGCCGATTTAGAAACCGTTTGGTGTTTTAGACTCAGTAGAATATCTCTGATTTAATGGTATATTTATCTGAAAATTGGTTAGGAACGATTAAATTAGATTAAATAAAGCCAATTAAAGAGTTTGAGTTAATTACGATCTTGCCATGGTGAGTGGCCACTATCTAATCATCCTTGAGCCTTGTATACACTTGAACCAACTTATTTCCTCAGCCTTTTTCTCCTTGTTTGCCGACCAAGAGGAGAGGTAGAGAGAGAGGGACTTGTTCTTGTTGATTTGCTTGAAGAATTGCTTGAGAGTAGAAGTATACTTGCTAATTGAGCTCATAAGCCTTGTAATTGAGACTTAGGTAAGGATCTTGCCTTCTTAATGTTGTCTTAGAACTTCATTCTTGCATGATTCATGCATCATTGTAGAGTTCAGTTATGAATTTGTTCATAATTGTTGAGTTAGAGCTCCATTCATGCATGCATGTATATATTGGTGAGTTTGAAGTTGAATCCTTGGCTAATTGTCACATGCATGCTCATGTTCATATATTAGTCCATGTTTTCACTTTGTTTTGAAAGATCGGAGCTCATTTGAGCTAGTTTGGAAGCTTAAAACTGTTTTGAATCCATGCATGTCATGTTTGAGCTTTGTTCTTGAAATTGGTTTAAAGATTGAGTTTGATTGAAATACCCTTGGGCCTTGATTTCTTAAATTGAGCTTTAAAACTTGTTATTCTATGTGTTTGAAAGAGTTTTCCAGAAAATGGGCCCAAGAGGATCGAATTTGGAGCATCTAAGCTTGGTTTGAAACTCAGAGGTCGAATCTGGATTTTCCAGAATTTGGCCGTCCGCTCGAGCGGGGAATTCATGCTCCTAGTACTTTCTTCGCATTGTTTTACAGTCCGCTCGAGCGGAGAGTTTCACGCTCGAGTGGGAAAAACGCGCATCCAAAGATCTTGCAGATCATCGGCCCATTTCGGCGGGAAGTTGACGCTCGAGCGGGGACCTTTGTTGGCTTGTCCGCTCGAGCGGGGAAACCTGCGCTCGAGCGGAGGCCATGGTTTCTGAAAATTCTGAAATTGTTTACTGTGCACATTTTTGCATCCTCATCCCATTCTAGGCATTCTTAGGCCTAGTTTAAGGCATCTTAATGAAGATTTAGACATAGAACCACACCGAGAAATTTAGGGACTTAATTAATATCCTTCCGACTGTGAACTTAGTGTGTGTTCTATTTGTTGACTGTTTAGGGTTGGCTCTAAGGGGCCTTAGTCGCTATTAGCCCAATCTCTGTGAGTAACAGATTGTGTAAAGATATGTTCAATGGTTATATTTTGAATACTGAACTGAACTGTTTATTGAACTGATATTGTTTATCGAATGAATGTATGTCCTGCATTTCGAACTGTATTGTGGCATCCTTAGCACCCACTGTTATTGACTGTTACAGAGCTCTGTCGGTTTCCTTGTGGAACCATACTGTTCACTGATTGATGATCATCATTATTGTTGGGTCTGTTAAGGCCCGGTCCTTTCTGGACCTACTGTTTATAGGCTAATGGATGTACCACATATGGTGATTGATCAAATATCGAAGATTGAAATACTGTATAATGAATTGATTTCATTACTGTAAGGGACATTCATTCATAACCTCTTTACACTGTATGTTATTCACTAGGCTTTAGCTCACTGTTTATATATATATGTAGGTTCTCAGCAACCAGACCGGAGCTAGGAGCGTGGGATTGGTCCCCAGTTTTGTCAAGCCAGCCTATGTGCCTCACCGCGAGGTTCCGAGTGCCATGTTATGGCTTGGGGTGTTTTTGTGTCCCCTATCAGTCCCCTTACTGTATTGTACTTTTGAATAGATCAGACATCAGATCGTTGTTCAGGGACTTGATCCTCGCATCGACCGATGTGTATCAATGTATAGACTGTATATGATTGTATAGAGAGTACTGTTTTTTGAACCGTATGAATGCATAAAAATGTTTTTGATATACAGATTTTCACAGCTCAATGGACATAGTTATTTTACTGTATTGGCTTCCGCCAGCCCTGTTGGTATTCTTGATCAGATATCATTGCTTGGTAATCTCGGATTCTTGGCGATTCTGATGCTAAACCCATAGGGCGGGTTTGACATGACTAGGTTGCATGTTAGTTGCATTGTGTATGCCATCTCATTGCATTGTGTTTGGGATAGGAGTTAGTCCAAACATGGGAAACGAGGGACGTTTCGTACTCCAAGTGACGAAACGTGTCTCAATTCCCAGTCGCCGACACTCCGAATTACCCATGATGGAGTCTAGGCCTTCTTGTGTTATCATGCGCATTCATTTCACATTGAGTTGTGCAATTCGACTCCTCGTCCATCATGCATCGAGATGCGTGATTAGTAGCACGAGGATCGAGGTCGTGCATACATATATGAAAATGCTTTACCATGCCCCTTTCTTGCTCTCTGCAAAGAAATCGTAAATCGACCTTTTAGAGCTTTGCACAAAGATTCCAAGATTAATTGCAAACAAAGGCGAATCGGGGCATCGCAATGGATTTCTGCACCAAGCAACTCAAGCATGCATCATTCATCATTTGGAACAGAGCTGAGGCGGTCCATAGCTTGCATGCTAATTTACTTGCTTTCCTAGTTAATTTGTTAATTAATTAGGGTTTTATAATATTTAATTCTTTATTCGGACTGTAATTATTTATTCAGACTGTATTATTTATTCGGACCCTCTGAGCGAGGGCACAATTGTAATAAGTGTGCGTGTGTGTGATGTATGTTTTCCAACCCCACGTCTTTCTCCCTTTTATTTACTAGCTTATGATGGTTAGATTAGGGCATGTTTCAATTAGCATACTTATGCTCGCATGTTTGCATCCATTCATCTGTATTGCATGCACCGGGCTCGGCGCATCATACTAACTGCATTGTATTTCAATTCCGAGTTGAATACGTGTATCAGTTGTTGCATTTCATATGCCATTTTAGAATAGCCGAGCCTATCTTAGTTGCATTTTTGCATGTGTTGCATTAGCCATCTTAACATGAACTGGGATCATGCATTTGATTATTAACTAGTTTTTGTTTTGGCTTGGAGTATTCGGTAAGTTTTTATACTTTAGCATCCTTGCATGCGTGTGAGTGACTGCCATGATAGCATGCTTACCATGAGGCTATGTACTTATGTGATATACCTGCCTGAGTGCCTGTGGGTGTGGGTTGGATTATCTGAATTGGAATAATGCATTGACTGTGAGTTTTAAGCCCACTTGAGAGTGGCAAATCATCTTGCTTTCTAAGCCTACCTGAGGGTGGCAAATCCATATTTTTGCCTACTTGCGAGTAGCAAACCGTTTTCAAAACAAACATGAGATGTTTCGTTCCAATTCAGGCGATCCAGTCTATACTTGTATACTGTGCGCATCACATAGTAATTCTAGGCTAATAACTGGAATAAGAACACATAATGTTTTCAAAACTTGATATCATGGTTAGTAGAGGCCAATCTTTGATCGGGCGAGCGGGGGTGCTCATGAAGTGACCTTCCCCAATCGTACCCAAGTTCCCGAGCCGAGGCAACTTTGGTGATGACGGACACGTGGCCTTAGGCAAACGAGTCAGGGTTTCCTAAATTTCCCAAAATAAGATATTTAAGTGGCGACTCTGTATCTGGCAAAGTAGTCCATGTTTGGCACTTCTTTCAAAAAATTTGTTTTCAAAAACGATTTGTCGGATTTGGACTCTTTGATGATTCATTGGTCTTGCATTGCACTCTGCGAGATTAGATACAAGACCGTGACATTGAGTCCTGAACTGTAGTGAGCCCAAATGAACAAAACGGGGGATTCCCTCCCGGGACTTTCGGGGACGTCTACAGGCTGGTGGTGGTGGTGGTGGTTGCTACTAGTATTTGTTCTTGTCTTTGGTGTTTTGTTTCTTGGTATTCCGCGATCTTCTTGATCTTGATGGTTTATTGGTATTTTTTAGTTTTTTGGGCTTGATTTCTCACCAACCCTTTGGCTTGAGCTAGTATATGATAGGGTGTTTCTCTTAGTGTCAACCTAGTTGAGATGAAGGGAAGCTCCGTGATGCTTTCTGCTTTTTGCTCTTTGCCTTCGCTTTATTGATGTTATCCATATGTTTATATGTTTGATGCTATCAATAAAATTTTTTCGGCTGATAAAAAAACAAAAAGGTCTTGGGGTAATCGGTTGCAAGTCAAATTTAATCAAGGGACTCATCATCAGAATAAGAGAGGAATGCACCAATCCCCAGCACAAGAGACAGAATCATGATTAGAGTACAACGCAGTCAGTTTCACTGTTTGAAAAACGGGTCGCTAATCGTGCCTTCCAAGAGTCGAGTCCTAGTCAATTGTGTGAAATGAAGGCACCTTTCCATCCCATCACCACCCCTAGTGGTATGCCATGTGCATTCAATTTGAGATGTTTCACAAGTGTAAAACCCTATTTCTGAGATTTTTCTCCAATCTTTTACTGTATTTGATGTAAACAATTTTTTGTCCCTCAATTTGGTTTGGGATATGTCCCATAAAGTTATTTGTCTCATTACTCAGTCAAATGATTCGATTTTCTTTAAATTTTAAAATCATGTGATCACCAATGCATAAGTTAGGAGGATGACAAACAAATTTTTTTTTGTTTTTATTTTTACAAAAAAAAAAAAAGAAGAGAAAATTTGGTTTTCTTCTATAATTATAAATAAATAAATAAATAAAAGTCACAAATATGAATTTTTTTTAATGGGATACATATAGATGAGTTTAAGGATGAAGAAGGATCCGAACCATTAAATTGTGGATTTGTGGATCAAAAACAAATTTTTTTTTTTTTTTTTTTGTGTCTCCCAACTCACTACATACAAACCATAGAGCTGGAAACCACACAACACAACTCACCATGATTATGATGATGAAGGGGCCTTTAATGCCTTTGACATTTTGACTATTCCCTTCCCAAACTGCCGTTGCCAGCCCCCTCACTCCCTAGCTATTAAATTTTGTACATCATCTCATCATCCTCTACTTTGTGGTGTCAACTTCACTTTAGACCCCACCCCACTTCGTTCAACCAAAATCCAAACCAATCCCAAGATCTTGTTTCTTCTATTTTAAGTCCAATTTTAGTTGTGTCATATTTTTTTTTTTTTTTATCGACAAAAAAAAAAAATTTATTGATGGAATAAATAAGTACAAAAGTACAAAACGAATTACATCAATAAAGAAAGAGAAGTACAGAAGTATCATAATGAACTAAATCATCCCAACGAGGTTGGCACCAATTTTAATTGTGTCACTTCTTATTGACTTGTTTTTGAATGTGCCATTTATACTTATTAAAATTTATCATACAAACTACTGCTACTATAGTAGTTTTTTTTAGTGATTTGATTCATATATGATATTACGAAAAAAGAAGTCTCTTAAGTATACATATGCAACTTGTTAACCATAATCAGAAGTAAAAAAAAAACTTAATTGGAGCCCCTAAAATACAACATATATAAATTATATGAAAAAACTCTCATTTTGGGGAGAAATCCTAACAAATATATGGGGATGAAGACCTATCTATACACAAGTGAGAGATTTGAATCACTAATTTTTTAATGAGGTGCAAAGATTCTCACTAATCAGATTAGCTCCATTGGCACTAGAAAAATGTTTGGGGGTCCTAATATTTGTGGCTTAAATGGCTCAAAATTGCCAAAACGACGTTGTTTTAGCAATTTTGATGTTGTTTTGTACTCAAAACGACGTTATTTTGGCAAATTCGAGCCATTTGAGCTACAAAAATTAGGACATTCTACCATTGCTGCTGACACTAGTGCTTTAGTTATGAATTTGTAACCTTAATTAAGAACACCGCTGAGTCTCCACTTAAGTTGTAATACATCAGTGTCATAACGAAACTAATTTCACCCCTTGTTTATTTATTTGAAAAAATTAACAATAATTCTTATTTTGTTTTAAAAATTACAATTGAATCCTATAAAGTTTTAATGTGAACAATTAAATCTTATCTTTTGTAAAATGTTCAAAAAATTTAAATCTCGATAATGGTGAATTTTATTAGAATTTTATCCTTCTTATGAAAAATAATTTCATAAACAATTTCAATTTAATTAAAATTATATTTGTTAGTGGTACAAATTATGAATATTATGTTCAATAAAATCATAAACAACAATGGATATACAAATTTTCATTTTTTGTTGTTTAAATCTATGATTTTTCAAATTTCATTAAAATTTCATCAATAAGCTTCAAAAAATAATACTATAATGAATTCATATATTTCTCAATGCGGGAAATAATTGATAAATTGTATATTTGCAACTTTGTTTATAAAAATGAATTTAATTTTAACAATTAAAAATATAATTTTTTATTCATATTTTAAGAAGGGTAAAATTAAAATAAAATATACCATTATAAATAATTAAATATTTTATAAACAATAAAAAGAGAAATTACAAAAAAAAAAAAAAAAAAAAAAACTCAGGGATTAACCTTTATAACAAAATAAACTTTCAATTTTTTATTTTATCAATTTAAATCATAAACTTTTGATTTGTTTTCAATCTAAACATTTATCTATTTTTGTTGAGTAAAATCCATAAAAAAAAATATGTATTCCAGTCATTAAACTCAATAAAAAAGGTGTTTTAGACATTTTATATATATCTAAGTTGAATAACTAAAATACTTTTTTTCTTAACTGATAATGGTCTAAATTGAAAATAAATTAAAAAATTAATATTTAAATTAATAAAATAAAAAACTCAGAGCTTATTTTATTAAAAATTTCAAACCTAGAATTTTTTTTAATAATTATCCCAAAATAAAATTTAAATGGTTCATATTCAAACTTTAAAGCAAGAGGCCCATTCCTGTAAGGCAACCTCCATTTGTATGGGCTTCTCTCCAGCCCAGTATATGTTAAACATCAATCTTGACAAACCCGACCTGGCCTGGGTTCCCCTTGGAGAAGCATCTCTCACGGACAAAGTCATCCGCTTCGTTTGGCTATCCAATTAGGACTAAAAAAATAAAAATAATTAAGTAAATTAATAAAATAAAATATTATATTTAAATTATAATTATTTTAATTTTTTTGAGTAATGATGTATGACTATAATTTGAGAACTTTAGGTTGTGTTTGGTAGAGTTTTAGAATTATGATTTGAGAATAGAGTTGTATTTTGAGTTTGTGAGTTTTGAAATTATGATTTAAGTGTGAAAAATTAGTTTAGTTATGAGTTTCGAAAAGAGTTTGAATTGAGCGGTGTGACATATAATATTGAAAAGTGATTGTTTTAAAAAGTGAGTGGAATTAATTTTTTAAAACTATAACCAAATAACAAACTCAAATTAAGGGATAAAATTAAATTTCAAAAACTCTACCAAACGAAACATGAAGTTCTAGTAAGATGGAGGAGAGAGAGATAAATAGAGGAGTGTATATTTTACCTTCACATAGAACTTCAAATAGAGGAGTGTATAGATAGAGGAGTGTACTCTCTACATTTTTAAAATTACATTAGAACTTTTAAACATTATTGAATTTTTTATCACAAAAATTAAAAAAATCAATCTAAAAAAAAAATTTAATTACAAAAAAAAAAAAAAAAAAAAAAAACCCTAACTAAAACAGTTTTCGGCGACCAACATTGTTATGACTCACAAACAGTCGCACAAAAATCTCTCACCTCGACAAAAACATGGCTCTCCTTCTCACTTCACCCCCATTTCTTCTCTCCAAAAACACTAACCCTAACCCTACTCTTCGCACATTCCCCCTCAAACCCCACTCTCTCTCTTTCTCTCTCATCCCCAAAACCACCACCGCTGCCGCCGCAAACCGCCGATTCTCCACCACCGTCTGCTTCTCCTCCTCCACCTTCTCCGGCGACTCCCCCGACGATAAACCGGAAGATGTGCCGGCGGGAGTTGTAGACGAGTGGGGGGAGAAGTCTGACCCAGAGACCGAGCCTTCGACGAAGTTATCGGACTCGGATCCACCGAAGGATGAGGATGAGTGGTCTGGGGTTAGTGCTGGGGACGACTATGTTACCTCCGGCAATGGCAGTGCTCCGGCGGCTGCGGCGGCGGACGAGGAGGATATTGGAGGTGATGATAAGATGATGGAGCTGAAGAGGAGTTTGGTGGATACGGTTTACGGGACGAATTTGGGGTATGGGGCTTCGTCGGAGGTGAGGGCGGAGGTGGCGGAGTTGGTTTGTCAGCTGGAGGCGGCGAATCCTACTCCGGTTCCGACGGAGGCCGTGGGGGTTCTTGATGGGAAGTGGGTTTTGTTGTAAGTTCATTACTCTGTTTTCTCTAAATTTTGACATTATAGATATATCTATGTTTATGGGAGTGGATTTAGATGCTAAAAAAGTTAATCAATTGCATTGGACATTGTTGAGGGAAATTTAGTTGGTGGTAGTTAAATATGAATCAGGGGCAAGGAGTAAGACAATCTCCAACCCTTGATTTGAATAGAAGTTTTGAGTAGCACTCCAATGGATAAACTCAAATTTGAGTAAAAAATTGGCAAGTGTCAAGTTTGAGTGGATACTAGGAAGTAAATGAGAATTTGGGTAAAAACAGCTATGTGTCAAGTTTTGATTAAATAGAAATTTGAGTAAAGGAAATGGGTCTCCTGTCATTTGAGTCAAAATTTGAGTAAAACTCAATTTGATATAGGCTTGGGTAAAGGAGTGGAAGAGATTTTAATGGTTTTTTAACTAAAATTTAAGTTTGAGTCAAGATTTGGATAAGGGTTGGAGATGCTCTAAGAACTCAAAAAGGCAGCATGAGCATGACATTAGAAAATAACAGAATTTGTATGACAGTTTGCACTTGTTGGGGTGATCAACAATCTTTTTATGAATTGCTTAAATATTCTAAGTTGCTAATGTATAAGAGTTGAATTTGCATGCTAAAATTGAAGGCTGTGTTGCATGTACTTTGGATTGAAATGTTGGTTGTATTTCTCTTGTTCTATTCAAAAACCTTTTTTTTTTTTTTCACAATTACTTCTTGACTGAAACTAAAGAGGAAAATGATGAATATGGCTACAAATTAAGCAAAAAAAGAAATAAAATGAAACTTGCAAAGAATGTCTTCATCAGTTTGTTACTTTTCAGTCGCTTTTCAATAACTACCTGGGCTTGTTTGTTTCTAGAATCAATGGTTTTAGACTTTTTAGCAATGGGTGACTGTAATTAGGCTTAATAGGATAATTTGGATGAGTTGCCTTTTTTGATGTATGAACTGGATGGTGTAAATGAAGGTGAAGATGTGAGAAATTTAATAATAATTGATAAACGGTGTCAGCATGTGAAACTCAGTGGATTTTTTGCACGGATCCTTTGGGTGGAGCAGGGCTGCAAAAGATCAAGTTGTTTCAGTAGGGAACATGTTGTACATACTAACCACCTGATTGTGTGGTGGGAAGTGAAGATTTTGGTAAATTTGGTAATCTTTGCTTATGGCACAGACAATAAAGTAAGCCCGGTGGGAGATGGGAGCAACTGTTGGGAGTAATTGAGGGGGGCTAGATTATAATCTGTGAAGAATGCATGGGCATTTAGCAATATGGAAGAGTGGATTTAAATTGAAATGGAACAGTAGAATCAAACAAGCAACAATTAATAGGCAGATTAATTCATTGGATGAATTACCAGTAATAGATTAAGGGGTTGTTTGGGATAATCTAAATAAGTGTACTTTTTAACTTTTTACAAAAAAATGTGAAATATGGATTGGATTTGAAGTGATGTGGTAAAGAGATGTTGTGATTTAAATAAGATGATGTGACTTAAATAGGATAGTGACTTTTTAACTTTTTAGCTTTTTTAGATTATGCCAAACTAGGCCTAAATATATTGATTTGGTGTATTATATCAACATATTATCAACCTCTGAATAGTTTCCCCAGTCTGCTCACCCAAAACATATGAGCTTTACGCCCCAAATTTCTAGCTCAATTCTCCAATCTGAATATCTAATCTCGTTGTTCCAAAATTGTGCATCTGTATTTGAGTATGAAGAACATTACTAAAATTTTGTTGATAAGAGATAAAAGTAGTAATACTGGAAAATAGAGTTGGGGATCAAGTGTTCAGAAGTTCACATTTCTGTTTTTCTCATGGAACTTGAAGTTGGAATTGGACACAACCAGAAGTAATTTTGTTCTTATGGGGTGCAATCTCTCCTTTTTTTTGTTTTTTTTTGTTTTTTGGTTGTGTAAAGTGTAAACTATTATTATCATGTTCGTGACCCTTATTCATGAGTGGAAAATGCATAAAGTTAAATGCATTTTTTTTAATGTATAGTCAATGCATGAAAAATCAAGGATAAAGGTGGTTTTAAGAGTGAAGGAAGTGTAAAACGGCTAATAAAACAGAGAGTAATGTACGTCAAACAATTTATTACTGTAAGCATCAATGTGGATGAACTGCTTTCATCTCCCCCAACAGACACACACACACAAAAACTGCTGTTTTCATGAATTATTTTACCCTTTTGATTGATGCAAAGTGCATTTCACTACTTGGATCACTGTCATTCAACTTCAACATGTTTGCTTAGGCTCGGTATAATTTAAGATCATCTACGTATGGGTATTTATCAACAAAAAATAAAAAATAAAAAAAATCTTCATCTACATATGGGGTATAAAGATAAGGAGGTAGCTGGAAGGACTTGCATTGACAATCCTTTCTAGATCTGGACCTGAGTGGAGTGCAGCTGGGGACATAATGAAACTGGAAGAAGTGAGCTGTCTAAAATGTATTAAATTAGTAAGGATGTGCTTTACATACTTTCTGCTACTGGCATGTATCACAGGGCATGTTTGGTAGTGTATGGGGCATTGGGCTTCAATAAAACTGTGTTACATGGACTCTTCTAGTTTCTCTAAAGTTTTGACATGGATAAGAGTGTGGATATGTGTCTGACACGCATACCCAATGGAGACACTTCTCTAATTTTTGACAATGTTTAGAGAAGACGAAGCTCACATTTGTTAGTAAAAGAACATTTCTAGTCTTTCACATGGATGAAAGATAGAAATTTTATATTTTTCCTAAATCAAAATCTTATCTAATTTCAAGTACATTTTTATATAATTTACAACACCTTACCTAAGAATATAATATGCAAGCTTTGTGTATCCATGACGCGTATCCCTGCCCATCTCCAACTTTAGGATATATATCCCAATATCTTAAGAATTAGATTATGAAGGTTTGACGCTTTAACCCACCTGCACCCAAATAGTCTTACATAGTATGTCATCCTTCAAAATGATGTTGTACAATTGGAAAGTGTTTGTTTGGTTTGTTCATTCAGATGCCTGGAGAATAATGTGTTGTATTTGTAGATAGAAACTTGATATAAGTGGCTTTTAAACTTTTTATTTGTTGGTTTACTTAAATTGGTCCTTATTTTTATGTTCTAACCATCAGGTACACTGCATTTTCCGAGCTGTTGCCTCTTCTGGCAGCAGGCACAACTCCTTTGTTGAAGGTTGAAAGGATTTGCCAAGTAATTAACACTAGAAGCCTTGAGATAGAGAACTCTATCACATTCTCCAGCCCTTTTGCCACTTTTTCCTCCAGTGCCATTGCCAGCTTTGAAGTTCGAACTCCTTCAAGAATACAGGTACTCCTTATCACAAGCATTAGCAATTGAACGTAATCTTTTCATGCAGCTCCTTCACCAGGTGACCCACCCATAATGAAAATGGATATAACGAATAAAAATGAAAAATCATATTTATGATTAGAGCATGGGAATCAATTACATTCTATAGTTGGCTAACCCAAAAGATCTTTTAGGGGTGATGCGTAATTGATGGAAAGTAACAGGCTTGGACGAACTATATAATTAGAATGGTAAATTACATTTTCACCCTCCAAATTTCACCTAAATTTCATGTTGATCTCTTTCGTTCTAATTCTAATGAAGTCCTCAAACTTCAACTTGTGTCTCAATTTGGTCCTCCCGTTGCCCCTACCTTTCAAAATTTGAGTGAAAGTCTAAACATAATAGACTAAAATAGAGTTTGAAGTGTAAATTTTCATAAAACAATTTCTTCTAATGCGCCCAAACGTGCTCACGTTATTGCTTTATGTTCAAAATTTTAATTGTGAGTGATGGGAGGACTACATTGAGACACAAGTTGAATTAATGAAGACTTAATTGTTGCAATTAGAAGATGAGGGACCAAAGTGAAATTCGAGGGTGAAAAGTTTAATTTGCACACACATTCTCTGGAAAATTCTGGAATGAAAATGGGTGGGAGAATGCACATTAGACTGTGTTGAAGCATATCATTAATTTTGAATTATTGGAAAATTTGGCAATTTGTTTAGCTACATTATTATCTAGCATTGGAGAATGATTCTAAAATGTTTCTATTACATCCACAAATTTGCAGGTTGAATTTAAGGAAGGGATCGTGCAGCCCCCAGAGGTCAAGTCGAGCATTGATTTGCCAGGGTATCTTGATATTTTTGGGCAGAGAATCGATTTGTCTCCTGTGCAGCAATTTCTTAATCCTCTGCAAGAGGTGGTAGCGAATGTAGCTCGTACTATTTCTGGTCAGTCTCCTCTTAAGGTTCCCATTCCAGGCGAGCGAACAAAATCGTGGCTTCTTACTACGTACCTCGACAAGGATCTTCGGATCTCAAGAGGAGATGGTGGCCTTTTCGTGCTTGCTAAAGAAGGGAGTCCTCTTCTATACAACGGATTGTGATTTCTAAAATAGGTATATTTATATTTATTATTACCCGTTTGTGTTGTTGTGTTTTTGTATATCCATGATTAAAGAATTACTTCTTTTCTTTTGAACCAACAAGAAGAAAATAGAGATTCAAGTTGTCTTGATCTTGTTCTTAATGTTCTTTTGGTTTTGATACAACATAGTCAATATATAGATGATCAAATTTGATTTTTTTTCCTCTTTCCTAGGCTGACATATGCTTTTATTATTTCTCTTTTCTCAAATTGTGTTTGATGTTATAAATTTACACTAACTGATACACCCTTTTATAGGTCTCACAAAAAGCGTTTCCCAAACAAGGCGGAAAATGTTGTCTGTATAAGCGGACTACTCAGTCTGAAAATGATGCTTCTTTGTAATCTTTGTGAAGGTTCCTAGGACTCATTATTGAAGGAGTATATATTTTTTTTTGCCTACTGGTTTGAGTTAGTCAATATCTATAAGGTTCGAACCTCAAAGGGCGAATCAATTAAAATTTAGGTTGCTTACACGGGTTTTCCTCGATAATTTGGATAAATACAGTGCTCGATTAGTCTGGGATAATTAATTAATTACACCATGCTTCCTTAAATTGTATAGTTGTATAACAATTTCACCGATGCTATTAGGTCACTGTTAGTTTTTAGCGGTTCGACTATAACATCAGCAAAAGAAAATGTGTTGAATTCTGATTTCACCCTTTAAAACATTATTCCAACAAATTATGGAAATAAAGATTAAGCCCAACTCAGTAGCTCCATCTCTTTTTTCCTGCAGCCTTAAAAATGTATTAATGTTAGATGAGAGAGTAAAATGATATTCGCTAATAGTTTAGATGCATAATTCATTTATAAATAAATTATGTTATAATTGAGGAATGTTTTGAGAATATGGTTAAAAGTTAGATTTTGACTTTTAACTGAGCTTTTTGGTTTTTTTAAAAAGTTATTTGGGAAGTTAATAAAAAGTTGCTATTATATCATAATCAAATGACCAAAAATGTTGGGTAAATTACTAATAGGTCATACTTTTGAGATTTATTACCCATTAAATTCTGTTGATAAATTTATTAAGTGATAAAGATAAATTTATCAGTCTTTTATTTTTATGAATAAATTTATAGTGATAAATTTATCAGTCTCTTTGTTTTTATGAATAAATTTATAGTGATAAATTTATAAATCTCTTATTTTTATAGTGTTAAATTTATTAGTTAGGACCTGTAGGTAAATAAGTCTAATTAATAGGATCTACACGTAAGTACTCCCAAAATATTCCCATCTATTTTAGAAAATAACTACTTTTTATCTAGGACTGGCATAGGGTTATCCGATCCGACGAAACCGCCATATCCGATCCGACCTGCACACGTATGGGTGATTTTGCAAATATATTAGGGTCGGGTGCGGTTTGGATTTTGGCTGATTTTCAAGTTGTGGGTTTGAATTGTACTTGTCCAACTAGCCCGCATTAACATATATATATATATATATATTTTTAAATATTTCATATCTGGACTGTTGATCTTCACTTCAGTCATCATCTATACCCAAACAAACAAAACAAACCCTAATCTAAACTCAAAAACACATCTGTTACGCAACTCTCTCACCTCTCTCATCAATCTCGCATTCGCTCACTCTCTCGTTTTTCATCTGGACTGGACCAATCAATCTCGCAAGAGGTCGACTCTCTCTTATCGCAAGATCGACCGATCAACCTCACTCTCTCATCTCACCGATCGACCTCGCAGGAGGCGCTAGTGGTGGCTTAATTGTTATGGATGAACTGGGAAGGGCCACTTCTTCCTCTGATGGATTTGCAATCGCATGGAGCTGCTGTGAACATCTTTTACCACTCAAAGCGTACTATCCTTTTTGCCATTCTTCATAGTTGCAATAATCAAAGACTTCTTAAATATTGGTTTTCAAAAATCTAAATATATAAACTCAGCATATAGAAGAAGCTTAGTTATAGTCAGTGATATTTTGTTTATGTATTCCACAAAAAAAGAAAAATTAAAAATTTGAGAATCTTGATGATAAGTTGCAGAAACTTGTTTCGACCACATAAACCATTTTAGCAGTTGTGCTAGTCATTAACAATTAATGCAATAATGGCAACATATGGAACCTTTTTCAACAATGAATGTTTAAATAGAATGTGTTGTGTTAGATCTTACACTTAAAATAAATAAATAATTAAAAAAAAATAAATGCCTAAAATCAATGGATGGCAACAGTTTTAAGTCATGAAACCTTTTTTTAGTAATGAAATCTGTTTATTTGTTCATTGGAATTAAATTTGTTTTTTGTTCATTGGAATCTCTGAGTTTATTTATTTATTTTTATTTTTTCTGTTATTGGAATTAAATCTATGTCAATGGAATTAAATCTGAGTTTATTTGTTCATTTTTGTTTTTTTTTTTTTAAATCTGTTTTTTTTTAAAAAAAAATCTGTTATTAGAATTAAATCTGAGCATTTTAAAAAATTGAAAGAAAATGATCCAAAATAAATATTTACAAAATGGGAAAAAAAAACTCAAAAATTAATTTTTAAAGGAAAAAATTTAAATCGCAAACCGCCCGCAACAGTCCGCACATCCGTGAACCCTACTCGCACAAACTGCAAACCGCACTACGGGCGATTGCGGTTTGGTTTTTTTCCAAACCGCATGGGTGTGGAAGGGTCAAAATCGAACCGCACACCGCACAAATCCGATCTGCGAGCACTCCTACTTTTATCCATGTGGCTCATTTAAACATGGAGAATACAACTATAATTTTACAGTAACTTTTAGCTACATTTCCAAATGGTTTGATGGCAAAAAAATCATTTTAGTTTTTTTGCCCTAAGTTGCAAAACATAACTTTTTTATTCTTTTGTTCCGGAATGGAGCCTGAATCTTTTGACATGGTTAAGTCTACCCTAACAATTTAATATGACAGTAATGGTGTAGACCCTACAAAATACAACCCTCACAACTCTTAAAATGATCTGAAGTGTTCATATCATTGTCAAACATAATCTCTAAAAAAAAATCATTACCATTTTACTTTCTTTTTTTTTTTTTCCGTTCTTTTTGTATAATTAGATTTATTTATTTATTTATTTATTTTTTTTAAACTCTTTTGTATAATTAGCTTGAGTCTGTTTCATTAACAACAATTCTTGCCACCTATACTTCAATAACATTGTCTACATAGATAAATTATTTATGTAACAAGTCTCTTCATATATTTGATGTTGTAGAAGTTAATAACATTCTTCATTTGTTGGTACGAGTCTCCATATAATATAACCATGTAAAAGTTCCATTTATATTTACAAAATACTGGTGGCAATAACTATAAATAAAATTTATTTGGTGATATATACCAATGCTCTTGATATTTAGATCATCTTCAATGGTTGTTCAAATTTTTCATCAAATTTGAATTCGATGAAAAATGAGTCTTATTGTTGCTCCAACGGTTGCATAAAATATGTATCAAATTAAGGATTTCACTTTTTTTTAATCAAACTGAGAATTAATTTTTCTTTCATTAAATCATTGTTCATTGTCGTTGCCGAATGTCCTCTCGGTCGCCCACTGGATGATCACCTTAAGGTAAAAATTTGTGAAAAAATTACACTAGCTAGTCAATTGGTCGGTCGGTCAGTCATCTGTTCGGTTGACTGGTGGTTTGATGAAAAGTCAAGACTTTTCTTTTGAGCACTTGATATCAAAGGAAATTTTTATTCAAATTTTTACTCACAGTTAGTAAAAAAAATTGATGTACCATTGGAGATGTTCTTAGTTATATTATGAAAGTTAACTTTATCACTCTTTTTTTTTTTCTTATTAGATCGGAAAAAAATTCTCTTTCCAAATAGATAAAAGATTGCATCAATCTGCTACAAGAGTGTCACAAGATTTTAAAAATAAATAAATAATTTCCATAGAATCCTAGAGGGGGAGAAAAAATAATTTTAAAAAAAAGTTTTATGTATCATAAAATATAATTTATTATTTTTTCACTTTTGAATTCATACCGTAAATGTTATTTGTACAATTAAAACTTGTCATACATTTTATTTTAAAAATTAATGGCGGGTCTTATTATTAAAATTTATTATTACTACTAATACTATTTCAAAAACAACAATAAATTCTTTTACTTTTTGAATATGATAACATGTTTATTACTCTTCACTATTTTAAAATGATGGTTATAATTTATTTTTTATAAGCGAACCAAAGTGAGTTATAATATAAAAAAGTAGATTATAGCTCAGTTTTCAATAGATCATTCTATGTAAGGTGTGGGAAATTTATTTTAGTGAACATCAAATATTTTATTTTTTGTAAATTAAATTGTCCAATCATCACTTACTTTCTCAAACTTTAAATCAAACGGAGAGAATTAATGCCGGCACGAAACGACCGCCACTGCATCGTTTAAATTTCTCTGCAAACGTCCGTCTCGTGCTCTACAACCTGTGCCCAATAACGCAACGCCATCACATTCAACTTTCTTTTAGAAAACTGCCCTTGTCTGATGTGGCAAACAATGATTGAACCAAACAATCCGACTGTAACAAAACAAATAAAAGTCGGCCACAGAGACTACTTTCCCAAAATCTTAAAAACATTTGACAAAGTCGCGAACGCTAGACAGACGTAAGAGTTCACGAGATTGGCGCCACTTTTACGGCATCATTTTGCTTTTTTCAAAATTTTCTCGGGAAAATTATGGAAAGAAAAAGAAAAAGAAAATTATATCATGTCGGTTTTATTGGCATTGCTGTTGACTCACGAGCAAATTTCAGACTCTCTCAACCGAATTGAGTAGAAAAGTCGATCCACTACGCGTTGTTCGTTCCCAAGACAAAGACTCAGATCCGATTACTTCGTCAAAAATTCGGATCATTCGATTTTCCTATACAATCTCAGAGTTTGTGTAGAGAGAGAGAGAGAGAGAAAGAGAGAGAGTACAGAGTTGGAATGAGGGTGGCACGAATTGGAATGTTTGTTTTTGTTTTGTGAATTCACAGATCTGATTGGAAGAAAAGAAAGGAAAAAAAATTCCAATTTTCTTTGATCGGGAAACAGTGCTGAATTTGAAATTTTGTTGTTGCCAGATTCATGAGCAAGGAACCTGTGAAGTTAGACGATGAACAACTCGCAGAATTGCGAGAAATTTTCCGATCTTTCGATCGAAACAACGATGGAAGCTTAACTCAGCTCGAACTCGGCTCATTATTGAGATCGCTGGGTTTAAAACCGAGTCCCGATCAGCTCGAAAACCTAATACAGAAAGCGGATACGAACAGCAATGGTCTCGTGGAGTTCTCGGAGTTCGTGGCTCTGGTGGCCCCGGAGCTTCTTCCTGCGAAATCGCCGTACACGGAGGAGCAATTGAAGCAGCTGTTTCGGATGTTCGATCGGGACGGAAATGGATTTATCACTGCGGCGGAGTTAGCACACTCAATGGCTAAGCTCGGACACGCTTTGACGGCGGAGGAGCTCACCGGGATGATCAGAGAGGCGGATACGGATGGAGATGGGAGAATTAGCTTTCAGGAGTTCTCTCAGGCGATTACTTCGGCTGCGTTTGATAATTCATGGGCTTGATGTTTGGGGATTTTCAGGTACCTTGGTTTTTTCCCTATTGTTTTCTTTGATTTCATTGCATTTTTATGAAATTTGATGAAAATGGGTGTTGATTATATCATTTATATGTGATTTGGGTATGAAGTAAAGGGTGATTTTTCATACAAAACATGTACAAACACTTTGAAACAATTGGGTGTAGAATCATATCTTCAGATAATCCAAGGCAATCAATCATATATTACAAATTGTATAGTGCTCTGATTATGTTTCATAGTGTTTAGAAATGGGAGTAGTACTAAAAAAGAAGGGGCCAAGAAGCCGAATTTCTCAACTCTAATCTTTGTTTGGTTGGGGAATTTGAGAAGAGATTTGAAAAGGGAAAGATAAAAAGTGTGTGAAATTAGATGAAATGTAATTATATTTTATTCACATTTTACCTATATTTTCTTTTTCGCTTTTTGATTCTCTTTCCAAATTATCCAACCAAACATAAAAGAAAATTGATGGCGAAACAAATTCCTGAAAGCTTGACTTCATGTTTATTGTTTTAATTTTTATTTTTGCAGGTTAGACCACGCTCCCGAATTTGTTTGCCGGCAGATGATTCTGCTATGTTCAATCACATTCATTATACGGAAGTCGGGCATCTCAGAGCTCATTATACTCACCCGTAAGCCAATTTTCACATCCTTTACATTTCGAGAGCCAAGTCATTCTCACCCATAACCTGATCTTCCTGGTGTGAAAATAAAGTTTTTTTTTTTTCCCTTCATGGTAGTCCAAATTTTTTGGGTTAGTTCCGTGAACATCATTTCACTTTATCTGTTCGATGCTTTGGGTATCACAGCCACGGGGCTTTAGCAACTGTTTTTTTAGGCTTGATGGTAATTTTGTTGACAACAGACAATTTCTGAAATTTTGTTGTGGCATATTTGGCTTAGTAAGCTTGGTGAATCCATGTCTACTTGATCTTCTTGTGTTAATTGCTTAGTATTAATATAACAATAAATAAATAAATTTTGAGGCTACTTTCTATTTTATTGATAATTTTTTTTAATATGTATGAAGATTCAATTTTTGGAGTTTGCAAAAGGGCCCATAAAAGGTTGATATCAGCCCTGGAAATGTAAAGTTGCATAGCCAAGTAATAAAACTAAGGGTAAATTACACTGACATCCTTGAGGTTTCTATTTAATACATATTTCTTTACATTTGAAAAATTACATTTCTCTCACTGAGTTTTGTAGTCTCATTATAAATTTGTCTCCTGAATTATTGCTGTCATGCTTTAAATTTTTTAAAATAATCATCTTGCCATTTTTCTCATAATTTCTTCTTCCTATCATTATGATTACATTCTACAACTTTCTATCATTAGATTCTACTTGAATATATTCTTATTGAGTGATGATATACAAACATAAATTTTTTATAGAATTTTTATACACAATAATATAACATAATGGTGACATTTTACTTTAAAACAAAACACTCATAAATATGATTTATATTTATAACAATATAACTATTGCAACATTTTTATGATATTTTTTGTATAAATTTTTATATATGAATATAATTTTTCATTTGTATTTCCACTATTATATTTAGATTAGATCAATTTAATCTACATATACTTAAAAAGTATAAAAAATTAAAAAAAATGAACGTAACAAAATAAGATAATGTATTGAGTTTTTAAAATATATATATATATATATATATTTTGTGTATTTGGTGAATTTAAAAAAAAAAAATCACAAAATATTATATTTCTTAAGTATATCTAGATTAGGTGTATCTAAAAAACAAAAAAAATTATTAAAAAATTCAATAAAAACAAAAAAACACAAAAAACAAAATAAAAAACTTAATTTTTTATGTGAGTTAAGATAATTGTTATTTCTCTTGAAATGATATGAACAAAATATTTGTATTATTTTATTATTTTATATGTATAAAGATTAAGGGGCAAATATGTTATTTTAATCAGACAGGAGGTAAATGTAATTTTTCAAATATAAGAAGGGATCTATATTAAACAGAAATCTTAAGGAGTGTCAATGTAATTTACTCTAAAACTAAAACTCAAGCATCAAGACGGGTAAGAAAACGCCTTAACCATTAGACTAACCTCTCATTTATCTCAAACCTTCTTACCTATAACTTGTGTCATTAGACAGGCCAAATATCTCAATTTGTTCCAATTATATTGTCAACCACAAGATATGATGAAAAATATCTCATTTATCTCAAAATTTCTACCTCTTTGTTCCAATTGTATTGTCAACCACAAGATATGATGAAAATATTGAAACAAAACGAATCTCAATGTACGATCGTGTGACTGAAAATGTATTAAGATAGGACAAAAATTTCAAAGGTTTGAGGAGGTTACTTTGCATCATGCCGCCTTCATCTTCTTCTTGGATTTGAGCATCACACGCCCAATAAAAATGGATAAGAAGTTGAAGTGCCACACCAGCAAATACAGGTATGAGAATGGCATATTCTTGTGGAAGAAAGTACTTGCGGATGAAGTGATCACCATCCACAAATGGCTGAAATTTCATAAAAATCACTGTCAAATAACTAATTTAGTCAGACTCATAACATAAAATTACACTAGATGGAAATTTCAACTCACCAGGATTATGACCCAAAGGTCATATTTGATTCACAAGATTAATAGTGAAGTATTAATAATTCTATAAATTAGTGTGGTATTTACTATCCAATTGGATTAATATTCATTGGATTAATAATCTCACCCCTATCCCATTACTAATAATCCTACAAATTTGTTGGATTAATTATCTATTGGATTAATAATCCTAAACTAAAATATTAAAACAAACATAGGATAATTGGTTCACGGATTAATAATCCCAATCCCATGCTCTAATCCACCCAATCAAACATGCCACGTATAATAAAAGATAATAGAAAGCCAACAGCCCGGTCTGCTAATTCCATTTTTGTGATTTTTGCAGCCTGTCACACAAATTCAGCAAATAAGCATTCTTCTTACGCAGTTATACATATCTCTACAGGAAAAAAGTATTTACAACAAATAAAAATTTATTAGCAGACTCATGGTGATCTTTTCCCCTTCACCCCTCCCCACGAAAGAAAGAGCAACCAACTAAAAAATAATGAGTTTTGGCCAGAGCTCTCCCGTTATAAGACAATAGAAAAGGGTTTCCCAACTCTAGTCCTTCAATTTTTCAAAGCTCATTTTCTTACCAAAATGTCCCAAAACTAACACTCCAGCAAATTAGCACTGTTTCAGTTATGGAATGATTTGCAAAATTAAAAAAATAAAGGGTATGTTTGGTTTGAGTTTAGGAGATGAGTTTTAAAGATAAAAAGTGTAAAAAGTTGTTTGGTTTGGTTTTTTTCAAAAGATGTTTTGGAAAATTATTTTGAGAGAGAGTTTTGAAAAAAGTGATTGATTTGATGTGTATGAGAGAGAGATTTGTTTGGAAAACTTGTAAACCAAACAAGTTTTGGGAAAATTTGTTTGGTTTGATTACTTTTGAAAACTTATTTGTAGATAATTTTTTTCAAAATTTTTTGAAAAACACAAACCAAACAAGGCCAAAAAACTTCTGATCTAGTCCAGCTCTGGTTGTCGGCTAGGACACTTTAGCGCCCAGCACACTATAGTCTGCTCGGCCACTCCATAGCAAAGTTGTGAATTCCAATACTGGCCAGCATATCATTTCTTTTTTCATTTGTATGGTTACATATGGGTACTTGTGTGTACCAGCAAATACTGTAATGGATGTTTCACTATATATTATATATGTATAAAAAAAAAATTATAATAACCTATAAATTTTGATGTACATTCTGTGACATTCAACGCCAAATCATTTTATTTAAGCATGACATAAACATGTTATCCAACACAATCTCTAGTATTAACTCAACAAAAAACCGTATGTTCTGTACAAAGAAAGAACAATATGTATCACATGAAAAGGATGAATCTGATAGCAAACCGAACCAAAAAAGGTTTCGATAAAAGATTAACTGGATCAAGCAAGCAAAATATTGAACTTAAGAGGATTAAGATTGGCCCGTTTGTTCTATACTTGTTCTAGATTGAAGCAAGCAAAATATGCCATCTTAAAATTTCACATCAAAATGTTTGCCCTAATCTGATAGCAAACAGATTTTGAATATGGAGCAGAGAGTGAGAGACGGAGAGAGTGATTTATATATAACGGAGAGGAAGGGCTTTTAACTAACCGATCCAGTCTTTTGGAGCTTCAGGTGATCTCTTCTCTACCAGAGAAAGCAGTTTCAAGCCTTACAGAGTCAAGCATTGTGCTGCTAGTCGCCTTTGCCCCAAAGTCAAAACCCAAATGTTAGGGCTGAATGACTGAAAGGTTTGGGCAATCACTTAGGAATCAAAGGTTTGTGTACCAGACTGGTATACCAGTGTATCAAAATTTACCAAAATTCTACGATGCAACATCTTGGTAAGCATAAAGATTTTCAATGAAACAAAACTTCATGTAAGCGGTTCCATTTTTGGTCTGGTACAGTACGTTTTAGACAGTATGGGACGGGATTAATAACTTTGCTCCATATGGTGGTCTTCCGAGCTGAGCTCTATTGAGCCACTTGTATCAATATCTTCAGAAAGTTGACAAGTTGAGACCCCTTATCCATGTTGTATGACCCTATGCATGTCTGGAAACCATTGAATAACTTTAACATTATTAGTAAAAAGCCATTGATGTTGCATTCATACTCTTGCACACCAGAGCTTTTAACATTGTGCCAAGAAATGCTCTTTCTCTTAGATGACTTGACCAATAATAAGAAAATATTTCATCCCCTTCCCAACTCAATGTTTTGAGTATGTGCACTATATGTTCAATTCTCGCATGAGAAAAATCACCAATTGTGAATTTCTTAACAACTCCCTTCACTTCAATCAGACTATGCCGAGGTTTCTTCCTCAATCCACTACCCTTCAGCATCTTTCTTGCCTCTACAGCACAATTCGACATCCCATCTGAAGCATATAAATTTGATAATAGAACATAGGGTGAAGTAGTAACAGGATCATGTTTCAAAAGTGTTCTTGCCAAATGTTCTGCAATTAAAACATCTCCATGCAGTCAGCAAGCAGAGAGGAAGCTCACTAAAACAATTGGATCATGCCCAGGAGGAAATTTTTCTATGTATTCTACAGCCTCCTTTATGCTATGTTTGGTTGGGAGATTTGAGAAGGGATTTGGAAAAGGAAATGGAAAAGGTAGGTGAAATGAAAATAAAATATGTCTAAATTTCACATAATTTCACACACCTTTTCCCTTTCCCTTTCCAAATCCCTCCCCAAATCCTCCAACCAAACACAGCATAAGTCTCCCAGCTTGTCTAAGTAGATCTATGAGGCAAGAGAAATGCTCAATGTTAGGGGCAATCACATAGATTTCATTCATAGAATTGAAATAGGCTTGGCCCTCATCCACAATCCCTACACGATTGCACGCTGTGAGAAGTGCAATAAATGTAACAGAATCTGGCTTCAAACCAAGCTCCTTCATCTGCTCAAACAGTTCTAGGGCCTTTGCCTCATGCCCATGATTTCTAAATCCAACAATGATGCTATTCCATGATACAAGATTGCGACAGCCGTTTTATTAAAAACAGTTTGTGCATATCCAATGCAACCACATTGTGCATACATGTTTACAAGTGCATTATCAACACCTGGATCTCCATCTGGCTTCATCCTGATCAGATGAGCATGAATCTGCTTGCCATGGCGTACAAAAGTAATGCCAGCACATACAGCAAGAGCACTCGCATACGTGAAATCATCAAGCCATAAACTAAATACATTTGTCATCTCTTTGAAAATACTCAAACCTTTTCCATGATCATCACAATGAGAACAAGCAGCAATAAGGGTATTCCATGAAATGACATCTTTCTCTTCAATCAATCTAAAGGCCTTCTCTGCTTCTTCTATCATGCTGAACTTTTTTATCACATTTTTGAGGGAAAGGCTACGGTGTACACTTGGTGTGCACCTATCACAAATTGTTATAATTTTACCACAAAATTTCGTAACATTAATTATAAAATGCATAATCTCACCACAAATTACCGTAATTGTTGGCTATATAATTTGTAAAAGCCAATCACAATTCAATACGTGGCATGAAGAGAGCAATTTGGGGAGTTAATACAAGTTGCTAACCATAGTTAGACACGTGTCAGTCCGTATTGATAATAATAATGGATCTGCGTAGTACTGGAACAATCGAGGGATATAAGGTGATGTGGCCTAACGGTTACTCACAAAGTTTAAATTCAAAATCAGGAGGGAAGCCAAACTGCAAAGGTGGCATGGTGAGACTGACTGTGAGAGAGCATGTTCAGCAATCATGGGAGGACATTTCGACGGTTAGAAGCCCACTTCGATGGTTATCATTAAGAAGTATAAATAGCAGAAAAGGCCTCAGAATGAGGCATCCATACTTAGATAAAAAACTAGTTTTATTTACTTTGTTTTCCCTTCCAGTTTTTACAGTTCTTTACATTTCTATACTTCAAATTCTTGTACTGCACTTAATTCATAAGAGTAGTTTCAAATAGTTTGTTGCTATAAACCTCTACGAGGCTGGGTCAGATCATTGTAAGTTTTTCATTTTTACTTAATGAAATTCTGAAATTATTCTTCACTTAGATGTTATTTACTAAATTATCCTAAACAAGCCACCAGTAAAAGTTCTTTTCATTGAGGTTGAGATAACTAAAACACAATCGTCTGATAATTGGTTGGCAATTAATCTTCTATGAGGACTGATTTATCTTTCCTAGCACGCTTAAAATTACAAAATTAACCTTCGAAAGCCAAAAAAGCCAACATATATTTTTTGCACGCCCAGTGAGACTAATTGAAATGGCTAGACGTAGGAGACAAGAAGAAAATGAATGCCTGGAAGAAGGTGTGGAATGAGAGGCAGAAGTACCCAATTCAGAGGATAATGTGATAGCACATCCTATAGAAACACCCATCTCATCAAAACCTATGGTCAAACAAACCAGTAATTTAGAACATGCACCACATGTTCAAAATATTGGACGAGACCATGGAATTGGACTATCCACTATTCTATCTACTCAGCCAATGAATCCATGGGAAGGCCTGGTAGATGCCATGAGACAGCAGTTAATGAACATAATGGAAAGATGGGTAATATCCTTTATGGATGTGATGAATTCCTATCAACCAATAAACACAAGGTATATGAAGGAAAATTCAAATGTTCCTTAGCAAAGATTGGCTAGAGATAAACAGTCTATGCAAAGTAATGGACATACTAATGGTCAAACTAGTAATCAAAATTATGAAAGACCATCACCTATACCTCAGTCATGGTATGAGCCTTTTTCAAGGCCTATAGTAAATCAAAATGCTTCATTACCTAACAGTGAAACCATACGAATTGGTGGATCTGGGCTAACACAAGAAAATGGCATAAGAATGTTTCCAAATCCTATGTTTGAAGTCATACCTGGCACAAAGGAATTCACTAATCCTTTGTTCGAATTCATACTCGGGAGGTTAGAAGGGTTTCTTGCGGCTGGGAGAGAAACAACACATGTTCCTCCTATTGTAGCCCCTTTCGCAAGTCCTTTTACAGGACAGGCTCAGAGAGGTCAACCATACCCTCAACAATAGCCAGTACCACAGGGACAACCAGTCCCAAATATACCTCATTATGGACCAAGAGGACCTCAAGCACAAGGGTTTCCACTAAATCCTGTGTTTGTTCCTCCAATGGTAGTCTAACAAGCACAAAGTATGGTTCCTAGGGACCAAATCGCTGATATTGTCAGAGAAATGTATGGACTTATGGCTCGGGGGGTTCAAACTCTTGTGTATAGAAAGCCATACCCAGAATGGGTGGATAGGGTGCATGAATATCCAAGGGGGTTTAGAATACCAAATTTTGCTTTTTTTTTTTTTTTTTTTTTTTTTTTAATGAGAATGAAAACCAGTCAACAGTAGAACACATTATTAGGTTCGTAGCTCAATGTGGTGAATTTACCAATAATAATTACATGAAGTTAAGACTTTTTCCAAATTCTCTAACTGGGGCAGCTTTTGTATGGTATATTAACCTTACACTTGGCTCTATCCAAACTTGGCAGAAAATGGAGGAGGCATTTCATGCCCAATTCTTCCAAACAGAGCCAGAAGTTTCCATGGCAGACTTGGCAAGGTTGAGTCAAAGGCCTGATGAAAAGGCTATTCAATTTATTGCTAGATTCAAAAGAGCGCGAAATAAGTGTAGGGTCATTCTACCAGAGCTTGAATTTGTGACATTGGCTCAAAATGATTTAGAATTTAAGCTTCGAAAGAAGTTCGACTCAACTGAGTTTCGAGACTTAATGGAATTAACCTATAAGGTGTCTAGATATGAATCACTATTTGAGGAAGATCAAGATCGAAGTAATGCATTATACAAGACTTATTATAGAGACCCTAATTACGAGATTGATGCAGCAAAGATCGTAGGGAAAGAGCCTGTGATCTGTGAGGCATTAATTCATAAGGACACTACAATAGACCAGCAGTTTAAAAAGAAAGACCTTCATAGGAAATACTCTTTCGACTTAACAAAGGCATATGACATTTTTGATCATTTGCTTGTAGCAAATTTCCTAAAGTTACCAAAGGGAGTTAAAATTCCTTCTCTATAAGAACTTAAGGGGAAAATGTATTGTAAATGGCACAATTCTTAGTCTCACTCAACTAAAAACTGTATTATTTTTCGGAATAGGATCCAAGAACAAATTCGAAAGAGGAGTTTAAAATTTCCAACTAAAGCAGAGAAAGCTATGGGGATTGACACTAATCCATTTCCAGAGATTGAAGAAGTTACAACCAATGTTGTTGTGCCAGACTTCCAGAACCTATCCTTGAAGGAATTGGAGGAGGTTAATGTGCAGATGCATGTTGCCAGCCAGACTACTGTCAAGGAAGATACCAGAAGTTCACTAGCGAATGGACAAAGCTTGGCAGACCAAAGGGAGGACTTTAGTGAGGAGGCACTGGATGATGACTCCTTAAAGGCAACTGTCATGCAAAGAATGTGTCCTAGATGCAGGTTAAGTTACAAATGGTTGAAAGGGTTCCCAATTGATAGGAAACAATATTACAAGGATGTGCAGAGACGTCCTAAACCAACCAATACCTACAACAAGAGGCCATACCCAACTGGTCCCAGACAACAGCCACTCTTGGTTGGACCATCAACTACTAGAGTGCATTCCAAGGGCAAGAGACCTCTACATGAGTTCAGACTACCCAACTATTACAGGATGGAAGGCAATTATCCTGAGAGGAGGCCTGAAATGGGCTCAAGTTATGGAATAAGAGCCAAAGATTGGCCTCCAAGATCAACCTCAAACAAGATGGAAGGTAACCAGCCTAATAGAAGGCTTGAATTAGGCTTAAGACAGGGGATCAAGGCCAAGCAGTGACCTCCAGAAGCAGCTTCGAAACTAGCTTCGAAGGCAGAAAGAGCTAGTTTAGTAACTAAACTAGTGAGTTCATGGGTACTTGAGATTCCAGATTGGTTTGTCATGCAGAACAAGCCTAAGGAAATGTTTACCCAAAGAAGTGTTTTTGGAGACCAGGGTCGAATGGTTAAACCTCCCTTAGTGACTCCAAATAATTGGGTGTTACTAAAGCACCTAAAAACAAAGGAACCAAATATGGTTCTAGTAATTTCTAGGTTTCAAAGGAGGAAGATCCAGCGAAGGTATACTTAGTACTAAAAGGATTTGAAGGAAAGTGGAGAGAGTTCTTCATTGACCAAGCCAAAACGCCAGAAAGAGGAAAGAGAAAGTCCAAAATTGGCTCCTCAGAACAAAAGAAGTTTCAGTAAAGAGCAGTTGACTAAAGTTCACACTGAACTGAAAGCCAAGGAAAGGTCCAGCTTAGCAAGTCTTGAAAGGCTTTGATAGAAAGCAACAGTGAGATAGAAGAAGAAATGGAACTAGGCCAAAGGAAAGAAATGGCTGAGAATGAGATGTTTGAAGCCTTCATGGCTGAGCTGACATTTTTGGTCAAAAAACCAGCAGGGGTAGACCATTCGAAGGAAGTCACTAGTGCTGAAGTACCAGAGTGCCGCATGAAAGATGTTTCTGAAATAACTGAACAAGTTATCCTGGAAAAGAAACAAGTGCAGCCAGTAGTTCAGTTTAGCTTATTTCCTCCAATATCAGTAAATATGGTGCATATACTGCCACAGGAGTTCCAGGTTGAAGATGGAAACCAAGAAGGCCAGGAGATTGACCCTATTCCAGTTTCTAGTGAAGATTCACAGGTTAACATGGTTCAAGATGAGTCTGAAGTAGCCACACCAATGGACACAGGAGTTCCAGGCTGAAGATAAAAACTAAGAAGGCCAGGAGATTGACCCTATTCTAGTTTCTAGTAAAGATTCACAGGTTAACATGGTTCAAGATGAGTTTGAAGTAGCCACACCAATGGAAACTAAGGATGAGAGTGAGGAAGTGAGTATTAATCTCTCATATCCTTTTGAGTATCCTACAACATCTATGACACAGCATGTCAAACCCTTGTATATCAAGGTTTTTTTTGATGTGATACACATGAATAAGGTATTGATGAATAATGGGGCAACAATGAACTTGCTTCTGAAATCCTCTTTGAAGAAACTGGAAAAAAAGAACCCTAAATTAATCCCAACTAGCACAACCATTGCTGGTTTTGCTGGGGATAAGCAGATGGCTCAGGGTATTTTGCCCATTAACCTGAGTGTGGGAACCAACAATTGCATGGCGGCATTCTTTGTTATTGATAGTAATGCTAAGTATAATGTTTTACTTGGTAGGGATTGGATTCACATCAACAAATGTGTGCTTCCTCTCTACATCAGAAGATAATGATGGCCTTACGCAATAAAGAGACAGAGGAAATCAATGCAGATCCCAAACCCTTTATTGCTTGTGCCGACTTTGCAGAGGCCAAGTTGTATACTGAAGGAGTGACACCACTCAGTATATTGAGAAAACCTGATGGTTCAGCTAAAGTGACGGCTGATGAGAAAGTAGCACACTTGAAGCACTTAGTGCAGAAGAGTGCTGATGAAGAATTTGTCATTAAAGATGATAATGATGCCTGGTTGTAGGCAAAAAGATGAAACCCAAGAAGCGAGACCCTTGGCTTTAATTAAATTTACAATATTGGACATAAAATCAATAGTCCAGAAGGTTCAAGAACAAGAAAAAGAAGCCATGATAGTTGGCTGTGATCAGGAGTAACAACAGGTCAGGTTTTTGACCTTTGATAAACACTGTGCATTAGACATCGAAACAAAAGTCCAGGAAATACAGGACGAAAAAGACTTATGGACAGACTTTGTTTATGAGGAAGAAGGCAAAGATGTTGAACCAAAGAAAGTGGAAGCACAACAAAACCAAAAAGTTGCTTCGAGGGCAGAAGAAATAAAAAAAGAAGCATTAGTGAGTGCTCAAGTACAAGACCCCTTAGAAAAGTTAATTTAGGGGGAAGTTCTGCGCAACAACCCATTTATATTAGTGCTTGGTTAAGTCCTTGTTGATAGAAGCCAGTTATTGGTTGTCTTAAAACAATATAAAGATTGCTTTACTTGGTCTTATAATGAGCTTCCTGGATTGGACAGGTCATTAGTGGAACATAGGCTCTCTATGAAGCCTAATTTCAAGCCATATAAGAAAAAATCAAGAAGAATAAGTCCTAAGGTGGTTTGGAAGGTTAAAGAAGAAATTCTTAGACTCCTTAAGGTAGGCTTTATTAGAATAGCCAGATATATTGAGTGGTAGTCCAATATTGTGCCTGTAGTTAAAAAGAATGGTAAAATGAGGGTATACATCGATTTTAAAAATCTGAACTTAGCAACTCCAAAAGATGAGTATTCATGTCCATAGTAGACTTGTTAGTGGACAGTTCAGCAAGGCACAAGATTTTGTCTATGATGACTGGGCATTCTGGTTACAACCAAATTTGCATTGTAGAGAAGGATGTCCATAAGATAGCATTCAGATGTCCACAGAACATTAACACCTTCGAATGGGTCAACATGACATTTGGTCTGAAGAATGCTGGGGTTACATATCAAAAGGCAATAAACACTACCTTTCATGATCTCATTAGAGGATATTTAGAGTGTTACATTGATGACATTGTAGTAGAATCCCAGTCTATGAAAGAACACTTAGTTCACTTGAAAGCAGCTTTCGAAAGAATGAGAAAGTTCAAGTTGAAGCTTAATCCTCTCAAATGTGCTTTTGGTGTATCAGTTGGAAACTTCTTGGGCTATGTAGTACACAAGAAGGGAATACAGATTGATCAAAATAAAGCCAAAGCCATCATTGAGGCCAAGCCTCCATCAAGTAAGAAAGAAGTACAAAAGTTCCTTGGTTAGGTTAATTTTCTTCGAAGATTTATTTCTAACACTGCAAGGAAAACTAAATGTCACGCCCCGAATTTTATTCAACATGAAACCCCAAATGAACAAACATTCGCTATACAATGACCATAACTCTTCCATCATCATATATATATATATAATAAATGAGTTTAATACAAAAGTTCCACATGCAATATACATTCAATACACTAAAGGATATATGAATCTATAGCATGTGAAGCACTTAATCTCAAAATAATAAAATGCCCTCAAGGGCTTACAACTTCCAAGGCATTAGGCCGGTTACACAAAAGTGGTCTTTGGACCCATACATGTTAGCCCTTGGCTTTACAAAAGAAATCACAACAAAAGAAGAGCCATGTACTCTTTATAATTATTCGCGCCCTCAACTTGGCGGGATTACCACGTCTTTACTTGCACCAAATCCCATAGGGGTGAGCACAAAGCCCAGTAGAGAAATACCAAACAAAGTATATACATTTACATTCGATGGCCAAAATTGAATGCAAGTGCACATGCAATGCAATACTCATTTTCAAGATATTATCCATGTCTTTCTTAAAAAAAAACACCATGCATTTCATTCCCAATTACAATCTCATAAATTTCCAAATTTCAACTTTTTAGTCGCAAGGGGTGGTAAATATGACACTGGTAATCCCGTGGCTGGCGTCTGCAAGTAGACTCTACGAGCACTACCAAACTGTCATTTTTACCGGTATTAACCGGAAGGCTCAACACCTATTTGCGCGGTTTTCTGGTCTTTCACCAAGGACACTCAGGCCAACTTATCAAATTCATCTATGCCCCTTAATCCTGACTTACCACCGTATTTACCACATACACAGTTTCATAGTTCTCATTATAGTGTAAGCCTTCTCAAAATAACATGATAAGAATGTGCAATAAGAAGGATAATTAAATGGGGACATGATGCAATACAAAATATCTTAAACATCTTTCCATTTCAAAAACATTTCTACAACAAAATCAATTTACCACATTATTCATTATTTCTTCTCAACACTATTTAACAATGGCCATGCCATCAATTTATAGCAACAACAATCCCTCAACATGTCCAATTCATAACAAGGTATCCCCTTCAAGGTCATAAGTGATGCCTTTCAAATATCAACCCCCATGTTCCTCGATCTTTCACAAAACTGAGATGCACAACCATTTATTATCTCACAACAACACACTTTTAAATGCTCAACCATAATGTCAAAGTCTCATTTCAGTTCTCCTACGTCATGTAAATTGTCATTTTACAAAAACATATGATGAAAGTTACTTTCTTATTATAAAACAACAAGATACCTCTAAGCATGTTCACATCTTTCAAGACTTCCCAAAATTTCTAGGGTTTTTGTCAAAATAAAACAAACATCTCCATCTTTTGAAAAGGTTTCTCTCATGACATCACCTCTCTTATTATGTGAGTTACACTTCTCATGAAAATAGTTGAAAGGAGAAAGAAATCAAACCCACCATTAAAGCCCTAGCATTTATGAGACAAGACCAAACTCTCAATATCATTTATGAAAAACCCTTAAACCAACCAAATCAAACATGAATATATATATATGACTCATGGAAATTTCCTTACCTCAAGTTTGATGGAGAAGTGGAGTAGAAACCCTAAGATTCAAGAATGAAAGAGAGAGTTTTGATCTCCGCTACCACAAGGGGAACTCTTGCTCTAGATCTTCAAGGTTGTGAGAGATGATTATGATCTAACCCAATGATACAAGAATCAAAGGTTTTTGGTGCTTTGGTTAGGGTTTGTAGAGAGAAGGAGGAGAAAAAGGATTTTTAGAATGAGAGAGAAGAGTAGAAAATGAGACATTTTCGGCCCCAAAATGATAAAAAAAATAGAGTTCTCGAACTGCCAGAGTGCATCACGTGTGGCATCCATCCCCGCATGTGCGGAGTGCCTCTCCTGCACGTGCGGGGATCCTCTCCCGCACCTCATCCCGCTCGTGCATATAAAGCAGTATGCACACCAAACCAACCCCTGAATTCCGCATGTGCGGCTTTGTCTCTCGCACGTGCGGCCCCTCTCCCGTACGTGCGGCCCCTCTCCCGTACGTGCGGCCTTGGGCCCTCGCACGTGCGGCCTCTGCTTTCCAGCCTAGATTTTTCTGACTCAATTTCCGGACATCCCGGACTCCACCACGCCCACTCCGGAATGGCTGAAATTCAATTACCGAACCAACAACAAGAATGAGGAGTTATTCAAAAGAATTAGCTTCCAATGTTTTAAATCCAACGAGAGCAAAATGAATGGAGTGGAGGAAGAAAGAAAAGAGAAGAAAAAACCCGGTCATCACACTAAAGTATTTTCTTTTTTATTAAAGCTGAAAGATGAGGAGGAGTTTGTGTGGATAACAAAGCATCAAACTGCTTTCGAAGGAATTAAAACCTACTTGGCCAAGCCTCCAGTGCTGATGCCACCAAAGAGTGGTAAGCCTTTGAAGTTGTACATTGCTGCAGCAGAAGATTCATTGGGAGTTTTCTTAGCCCAAGACAATGAAAAAGGCAAGGAGCAAGCAGTTTATTACCTTAGCAGGTTTTTAAATTCTTGTGAATGTAAAAATTCAACTGTAGAAAAGTTGTGCCTTGCATTGTATTTTGCTGCAATGAAATTAAGATACTATCTTTTGCCTACAGTTGTCTTGGTAATTGCAACCACAGATTTGGTTAAGTATATGTTATCTAGACCTATGTTGAGAGGAAGAATTGGCAAATGGATACTAGCCTTATCAAAATTTCATCTAGAATATGTCCCCCAAAAGGCAGTAAAAGGATAAGTTTTAGCTAATTTCTTAGCAGATCATCCATGTCAGACAAAAAGTCAAGAGATAATGGATCTTGGTATGGTTAATATTGAGCCATGGCAAATGTGGTTTGATGGGTCAAAAGCCAATGGTCTAATTGGAATTGGTGTGGTGATTAAGTCACCATAGGGGGTAGAAACCACACATGATTTCAAAGTGGATGAAATTACTTGTTTCAATAATCAAGCTGAATATGAAGCTTTAATAATGGGACTAGAAATGCTTATTGGATTACAAGCTCATGCAGTTGATATATTTGGAGATTCTCAATTGGTGGTCAACCAAGTGAAAGGAATTTTCAAATGTCAAAGTGCAAGCATGTTGTCATACTATGTTATTGCATTACATTTGCTTTCTCAGTTTCAGATAGCAAATGTGACTTATATCCCAAGATTCATGAATAACAAAGCCAATGATGTAGCTCAGAAAGTTTCGAATTTCAGAATAAGGGATGACACTCAAATGAATATAAATTAAGCAACATATCAAAAATTAATACCACCTTTAGCTAAAAGGAATGTGGTGTTAGAAGTCAATCATAATGACTTGCAAGATCAAGATTGGAAGCATCCAACAATGCAGTACCTAATTGACTCATCTTCGAAAGCCAGTAAAAAGATCAAATTACAATCTATGCAATACATAGTGTATGGTAATGCTCTTTACAAAAGAGGAGTAGATGGGTTGTTATTGGAATGTCTAGGGCCAAAGGAGGCATTGACGGTCATGGCTGAAGTTCATGAAGGCATCTGTGGTGCTTATCAGCCTGGTGTGAATATGAGATAGCTGCTTTGAAGGCATTTCTACTATTGGCCCACCATCCTTAAAGATTGTATAGAATATGCTAGAGGTTGCCAGGCATGCCAAAAACATGGCATGATAAGACATGTACCAATAATTGATTTACATGCAGTTGTGAAGCCTTGGCCATTTAGAGGTTGGGCTATGGATATGATAGGGAAAATACATCCACCCTCTTCGAAGCACCATTGTTTCATTTTAGTGGCCACAGACTACTTCACTATGTGGGTCGAAGCTAAACCATATAAGGCTGTAGACCAAACTAAAATTATTGGGTTTATTAAAGATTTGATTCACAGGTTTGGCATCCCACAGACTATAATAGTAGAAAATGAGACTGTATTTGATGGAAAGATGGTAAAGTCTTTCGCGGAAGAGTTTGGAATTAGCCTTGTTAATTCCACCCCTTATTATGCGCAAGCAAATGGTCAGCCAGAATCATCCAATAAGTCTTTGAAAAAAGGAATATAGAGAGTTATGGAAGACAATCCTAGGGATTGGCATAACTTGTTGTTGGATGTATTGTGGGCTTATGGGACTTCTCCAAGATCAGGTACAATAGTTACTCCTTATACCTTAGTATATGGGCATGATGAAGTGTTACCTATAGAAATTGACATTAAATCCTTGAGGGTGAGATGCCAGGATCAGTTAGCCCCTGAATAGTATCATCAGAGCATGTTCTTAGAATTAGAAAATGTGGATGAAGCTACAATTTTGACATTAAATAGCATTCTTTTTCAAAAGAAGAAAGCAGCCAAAAACTATAATAAGAAAGTCAGGCACATTAGCTTTGATGAAGGTGATTTGGTATGGAAGACAATACTCCCAATAGGAATTAAAAGCCATAAATTTGGCAAATAGTCACCTAATTAGGAAGGACCATATCAAGTTCATAGAGTCTTGTCTTGGGGAGCATACCATTTGAGAAATTTGAATGGGTATGTACACCCTAAGAAAATTACTGGCAAGTACTTGAAATCTTATTATCCAACTATATGGGAAATACAAGAAGTATAGAAAATGCTAAATAAGATAAGCATGAAAACACTCAAATAGTAAATAAAGAATTCATTTCATAAGGAGTTAAGTACATGCAGCCATAGATTGACCCAAAAGTCAGTACAATGTTTTAGTTGTTCCCTTACAAGTGATTCTCTACTCTTAAGGGACGGGAACAACTGAATGGCTGTAGTCATCTCCTGTCTTCGATCAGCCAACCCTTGGTTGGTGATTTACAGCTTTGTAGCAGTTCGATCCAAAGCCAGGTTAACTGCTGATAACTCTTCTTCTAATTGAGCTTTCTTCTCCAAAAGTTGGGTTCGAAATTGAGAGACAGAGGAATGTTGTTCTTTCAATTCAGACACCTCGACATGAATATGGGAAACAAATTCCTGGTCTCTCAACAATTTCTCCTCTACAGCTTTGGCAATATGGCATATGTTGACATAAAAATCTATGATAGCTGCTGTCTGAGACAAATGACTTAAAATAGTCATGTTAGATTACTCAATGACCTTGCAGCACTGAAGGAAACCATTCTTGATAATAGGTCTTTGCAAGGCTTCGAATGGAATCCTCGAGAATAATGTCAGCAACTCCAAACAGATGCCCAAGTCCAGTGAAGGTAAGGAACCCCTACTAATGGTTGAAGAGCTCTAAAAAATTTCCAAGGGAGAGTTAGCCGGAACCAATGGCTCAGTTTCATTACTGATTGTTGGAATGGTAGAAGGCATGTCAAAAAGGCTAGCCAGCCTAGCTTCAAAAATATCCATCTCTTCTATTGACATTGGTGGCACATAAAGGGCTCTAGTGGAAGGAAGAGATGACTGCATAGGGATAAGAGAGGAGGATGAAGTGTCCCTAGCAGTTTCCATAGTCCTGGCCACCAGTAGGTCAAGAGAAGAAGGGCTGGAGCTGGATAGTGATGGTGAATAAAGAATTGGTGAGCTACTAGTATCTTCTCTGGAAGTATTAGCTATCACTGGAGATGAAGTGATAACTGGGATCTCCTCAAGACGGAAAGGAGTAGTAAGGATTATAGGGAGAGTAAATTGGGCTGAGGTACAGGTTTGATGAGGAAGATATGAAGTTAAGCCAAAGGATAAAGATATAGAAACGCTTTGCCTCAAAAAAGGTGTGAAAAGTATAGAACCAAGAAGTGGAAGTATTGCCTGAATGGGCTCTACACTTAAAGGAACTTTAGTGTCGATTTTCTTCCTCATTTTCGAGGGTGTTTCTAATGGTCTTTCAACTTCAGATAAGACTGAAGAGACCCTTATCGAATGAGGAGGTAGAGTAACTATTGCTGCAAAATAAGAAATATGAAGCAATGTTAAGTTTCAGTATTGAAAACTTGAGAAAGGAAACTAGAGACACAAAAGGAAATTACCAGTTTCAGAAATGGTAGCAATGGTTGGAGAACTGCGAGTTTGTTGCCTCCTTGCAGCTTCTCTTTGGAGTGCATTAGCAGTAACTTCATCCTTTAGTATTTGTTGCTGTCTCCTTTTCTCAGACCTCTAAAATACAATAATTTCTTTGGAGTGCTTCTCTTCTACTGCTTTGGCAGCTGCTTCATGATTAGAGTCCCCAATAAGGTCAAAGGGAGAAACTGTCATTTTCTTCCTTCTTTTCAATGGTATCTCTTTCTCTTTTTTTGTTTTTCCTTCCTTCAGGTATTTTTCTCCTCTTTAGGACTAAGCACAAGTTTTCTCTTCTTTTGCTATTATTGCTTATCCTTAAGAATGTTTAAAGCTTGAGCCTTTTGAGGAGACTCTACTTGTGAAGCTTCTGCATAAAAAAAAGACAACTATAAATAAAAGAGTTAAGCATTATAAGGAGAAGGAAAAAGAAAGATAAGGAATGTATTCCTTTCTTCGAAGCAACCCTCGTAACTCTAGAAGAAGGAGGAGAAGCAGAACGAGCTCTCTTTGTGGCAGCAGGAGCAGAAACTGAGATAGCAGGAGCTATAGAAGGAGTGATGAGCCCAGTCCCCTTAGGCTGGGTCTAAGAAGGCAAGTCCAGTCCCACCAGCAGGTCTTTGGAAGGTATTGCCAGGAGCACCTCTATATTTGTTGACCACCAGTTCTGATACCTCTTCAGTATAGTGCTTTGTGGGATGATGGGAATGAACTGAAATTCAATTAAGTCCTGAATGAGTTTGGAGGTTGCCTCCTCTAGCTTAGGTCTTTGTACTTTCAGCTCTCTGGTGGTAAGATTGGGGTTGGTTTGACTGCAGAGGGGAATAGGGATCCTTTGGGTAAGCCCAAATTGCCTGGCAAATTGAGCAGGGCAGTAGGCTTCTGCTATGCACTTGTAAGCTCTAAGATTTAAAGTGCCAATAAAAAGCTCTCTGGGAGTTAAAATAGAAGCCCACATATCCCTGTGTTGAGGCTGGGAACAATTTCTATCAGCCAAGAAAGTCCTCAACTAGGCTATGCTAATATTGGCTTCGAAGGGACAGAAGAAGGTATGAGAAGAAGGGGAAGTTGGGAGTTGATGAAAGAAAGCAAAATAGAAGACAAAAGTGAAGGGATAAAGTGAAACTCTAGCATATTTTATTCCATAAGAGGTAGGGTTTGATAGCAAAAATTTCAAACACCTAGAATGCAAAGTAGTGAAATAAGTAAAAAGCCAGAGCTGTAATATCCAGAGTGGCCCCCATTGATTAGTATCTAAAGGTTTTCCACAAAATTAGGAGCATGCTCTATATACATGGCCCAGAACATATAGAGCTAAGGCTATTTTCTTCCCCAAAGCTAGAGCCTTAGCAAGGAGAGCAAACTCAGCAATAATCTTCTGAGAAGAGGTACAAAATAAGAATTTACAAAGCCAGTACAAAACAAAGGAGAAGAATCCTTTGTTTGTCACAAGGCTTTCTTTTGGATTTTCAGACTGTGCAAAAGCACTAAAGGAGGAGTTCAAAGAAGGGATGGAAATGGCACATTAAGATTGGGATAGTCAGGACCAAAAGGAGTGCCAATGGGGGATAAACCTAGAAGATGGCATATATCCAGAATGGTAGGGGTCATCATACCGTATCGAAATTGGAAAAAATTAAAAGAAGAATTCCAAAAACATAATGCAGCAGGTACAAGGAAAAAGGTCTTCAGGAATAAAAAACATGGCTAGTCGAAGGGCATAAAGAAGGCAGAGTTTCTGAAGGTCAAGTGTCCTAGCAGGGACAACTCGATCATACAATTCTTCCCATTCAGGTCTTATTGTGGGCCAGCAGCGGTGGGGTCGATTTAACCTCTAGTTTCCCTAATTAAAGCCCCCTTCATAGAGTAAGCAATGATCCTCCAGACAAGGGTATAAGGCAGAAAGTTGAGCAGGGGCCTCCCTGAAAATGGGTCCAAGTACATACTCTCCTTAAGTATGACGGCGAGGAATAAGAATGCATCCATCAACAACACACCGTTCACCAGCTTTGTACTTTTCACATTCTTCATTGATGAGTCTCCTTAAAGCTACAAAAGGACTCACATGCTCAACGGTTTGCACTTTCAGAGAAGCCATTACTGAAGGGGTGAAAAAGGAAGGTGAGTAAGAAGTGAAATTTGTAGACAAGTTCAAAAGGGAGAGAAAAGAATTTTTAGGCAAGTAGATAGGTGAAATACGAAGGGCAGGGGTTTTTAAACCTTGCTGTCTAAAGGTTACCCGAACAAATTGAGTGGGTCAGGTGGATCCGAAATGATTATTTTATGATTTGGATCCATGTGAAATTAAAACCTTTATTTTAAAATATGGAAGGTCCCAAATTTAGAATGAAGAAAGTTTCTGGAGGGAAACGTATGTTGAATATCCGAATTGGCTTCGAAAAGCAAGTATTTGGTTTCGAAATTAAGATTTGGCTTTAAAGCCAGACGTCCAACATCCTGCAAGGGCTTCGAAAGCAGGAAGTTGACTTCGAAGCACGTTTCATACCTAAGAGTACAAGAAATACTCTGCAACTAGAATTTGTTTGTTTTAGACTTCGAAGTTGCAAAAAACCAATATTTGGTTAAGTAGTGAAAGAGCCCAAAGGGACTCACTCTTTAAGAATAAAACAGTGTAATCCCTCAGGGAAGTTTCCATACTTCGAAACACGTAGACTATTTTTTTGAAGCAAAGATAGTTAATTTGAAGCTGTTGATTGTGTCAACCATATGATTAGAATAAGAAGACCTAAGGCAAAGATTGTCAATTATATTTCATATGTTGGAGATATTCAAATTAGGCTTCAAGTATTCCATTGGAAATGTTCAAATCAGGTTTCGAAGGACAAAATTGGTAAATTCGAAGCTCTGATTTTGTTCGATTTAAGCGAATAGAATGGTCATAAGTGTGTAACTGGAATAAAAAAACCAGACCATACCGAATAAAGAAAGAAAAACCTAACTTTATTGCTATGAAAATAATTACATTAGAAAGCCTTCTTGGCTACAAATTCAATTTCATAAAAATAAGAAATAGAAAGAATAACAAGGTCATGAAATTTGCCCCAACAGTGGTCAATGAATTTATATTCCTTTTTTATTCTGTCCTCTATCCTATCCAAGCTGGGTTACTATAGCTGATATGTTCTTATTTGATGGAAAAGTTGTTTAGCTTTCATTTCAAACTCCATTTACTTCAATCCTTGTTTCATCTTATCCATATCTAGATCATCCCAGTATGCAGAATCTTTATTTTTGAAGTCATTATATTCGTTGATAAGATTCTCTACTTCATACTGGGCTTGAATTCGATGGGCCAATATTTTGTCCAAAGAATTAGTGGTAGCCAAAAAAGTTTGGTACCAATGGAGAAGAAGAGGGAGTTGATCCAAAAACATCTGAAATTCTGCTTAAGCAATAGGGTTGAGGACATGACCCCGAGTCATAATGTCACAAGCCTATCGAAAGTGCTTAAGAGAAATATCACCTCCAAGAACATTGAAAGGCAAGTGAGAAAAGGCTGCAAGCAAAAGTTGAGCTTGGTATCGCTCAAATATAGTGGGAAGATCTAGAGGTTGATAGGAAGGAAGAAACTGATTCTCAAAGAGAGTAAGTTTCAGTTCCTCCATCCAGTGGGGATTTTGAGGAAGAGGAGGCACAGGAAGGTCCATTCCAAAGGAAGAAGGGAACTAGAGGTTGTTCACACATTCAAGCCAGTCAGAAGAGCAAAATTTTACCTTCTTGGCTAAGAATGACGGATTGTATCTTTGTGCTTCCTCTGGAAGAGGACTTGTTCGCACTATCTTCGTAAGCATGGAAGATGTGTACCACGTTACACGTAATTTGTCCTCCAAACTGCATCGCTGATCGATGGATACATAGGGATAAACCACCAAGCTTCGAGCAAAAGGAGGGATAGATAGAGGATCAGCGAATTCGACGAATCGATGGTGGATTTGCTCTCTTAGCTTGGATTCATCAAGTTCTGGCCAGCTTCCCTAGCCTGTAGACCTGGAGGAAGAAGGAGCAGTTGTGTCCCATGCAGAGGTTGGTGGGGTAGAGGAAGAAGCAGCTGTGTCCCATGCAGAAGATGGTGGGGCAGACAAAGAGTTTTCAAGATCCATTTTTGCAAATGCTTGACCTAAGGATTCGTAATTGGCAAACTTTGGTTCTAAAGGTTGGTACATTGCAAAAGCTTCCAAAACTTGCATAAATTGAGGTGGATAGGTGTAATCAATAAATGCATTAAGATTCTTTTGAGGCCTATAATCATCTTCCATAGACTCTTTGTATGCTCGATCAATGTAAGGAAAGGTTTGCTTGGCCATGAGGACTATATCAGCCTTTTCGAATACTCAGATAGTGGGAAATGTTCAAGGCGTATAAGAGAATTTAATGTAGTACAAGCATTGCATTGATGGATGTCGGTTGCAGTTCTAAGAAGATGCAAAGCCCATGCACGTCTTAGGACGTAGGTAAAGTGCCTTGATTCACTAATATCACCAAGTATTGGGTATATTAGTGCGGGGGGTAATGTTGGCTGTATAATTTGTAAAAGCCAATCACAATTCAATACGTGGCATGAAGAGGGCAATTTGGGGAGTTTATACAAGTTGCAAACCATAGTTAGACACGTGTCAGCCTGTATTGATAATAATAATGGATCTACATAGCACTGGAACAATCGAGGGATATAAGGTGATGTGGCCTAACGGTTACTCACAAAGTTCAAATTCAAAATCAGGAGGGAAGTCTAACTGCAAAGGTGGCGTAGTGGGACTGACTGTGAGAGAGCATGTTCAACAATCATGAGAGGACATTTCGATAGTTAGAAGACCACTTCGACAGTTATCATTGAGAAGTATAAATAGCAGAGAAAGCCCTAGAATGAGGCATCCAGACTCATATCAAAAAATCAGTTTTATTTACTTTGTTTTCCCTTCCAGTTTTTATAGTTCTTTACATTTCTGTACTTCAAATTCCTGTACTGCACTTCATTCATAGAAGTAGTTTCAAATAGTTTGTTGCTGTAAACCTCTATGAGACTGGGTCAAATCATTGTAAGTTTTTCATTTTTACTTAATGAAATTCTGAAATTATTCTTCACTTAATTGTTATTTACTAAATTCCCCTAAACAAGCCACCAGTAAAAGCCCTCTTCATTGAGGTTGAGAGGACTAAAATACAATCGTCTGATAATTGGTTGGCAATTAATCTTCTGTAAGGACTGACTGATAATTGGTTAGCAATAGAAGCCCACTTCGACAGTTATCATTGAGAAGTATAAATAGCAGAGAAAGCCCCAGAATGAGGCATCCAAACTCATATCAAAAAGCCAGTTTTATTTACTTTGTTTTCCCTTCCAGTTTTTACAGTTCTTTACATTTCTGTACTTCAAATTCCTGTACTGCACTTCATTCATATAAGTAGTTTCAAATAGCTTGTTGCAGTAAACCTCTATGAGATTGGGTCAAATCATTGTAAGTTTTTCATTTTTACTTAATGAAATTCTGAAATTATTCTTCACTTAATTGTTATTTACTAAATTCCCCTAAACAAGCCACCAGTAAAAGCCCTTTTCATTGAGGTTGAGAGGACTAAAACACAATCATCTGATAATTGGTTGGCAATTAATCTCTGTAAGGACTGATTGATCCTTACTAGCACGCTTAAAATTACAAAATTAACCTTCGAAAGCCAAAAAAGCCAATAGTAATAAAATGTCTAAAATTTTGTGATTCATGCAACCAAAATTTGGGATTTAATTACGACATTTTTTATTACGTCAATTTGTAGTGAGATTACGCAAATTTGTGTGGTAGGGTGCATATGATATGCACCTGAAAGGGGTGCGCACCATAGAGTTTTCCCATTTCCAATAAAAAGGGTGGAGTCAAGTTTAAGCTTTATTGTTTGGCAATGCAATTACATTCCTTAAATCATCTGCAGTGCTGCAAATTCCAAAAAATAAAAAATAATCAATTTTTTTTTGCCTTTAATTAATTGTTTTAGATTTTTTTTTTTTTTAGATCACTCTCTCTAGATATACTGAAAAAAAATTTAAAAAAAATTTAACAAAATTATTTTTAAAAAAATCACTAAAAACAAATTATTCTAAAAATAAAATATGACCTTTTAAATTTGATCCCATACTATAACAAAAAGTGTCATCACGTGGATGTGGATACTCCATGGAGAGAATGAATTCTACACGTATGGCCCCGTAAACTCTTTGGTTCACGGTTGGTCAATTAACTGATGACAAATCAGTAGCTATGGGGCAATTATTCTATTTATTATGAAAAATTATTGGTTAGTTCAGAGTCACAACGTGATTATATCCTTGTCCAATCATAAACTATTGATTATGCAGTTCGATTGGTAGGGTATGGGTCGGACCAATCCAAATGCTCCATAGGTTGACTATCATTCGTCCCCCAAGTCGTACCTGCAACAAGTCCAGTAGGAAGGTTCCGAACTAAGAGTGGTTCCTTTCTGTGGACCCTCCGATGATCAAGTTAAATGAGGAAGTGGTCGGAATAGCAAATTAGAGAGAGAAGAGTTACTTGTTGTCAAAACGTCCTTTAGAAGTTTCTTTATATCTCTTATTCATCATTTCCCTGTCTACTTATATTGTCCTATTGGCCAAAAGTCAGTCACCTACTGTCCTTTGGCCATGGCCGTTTCACCATGCTTCCTTCTAAGAGGTCTTGTTATATTTAATACTTTGCTAGTCTCATTTAATGCTTGGTGCGGGGGCTCAACAACTCTACAAGATTTTTGTCTGTCAAGTGGCTAATTCCCTATGTGTCTAACTGTAATTGGTCTTAGGCCACTGTGGGTTCTCTGTTCTCTGCTGGGCTTCCTGCTGGGCCTGTTCTGGGCTTTATGACCATGGGCTAGGCCCTCTTGGGCCATGCCCATCAACTATCATGTCTACTCATATTTTCTAATCACGTAACATAAAATCATGAGTCCGACTCCCTCTATTAATCACAATGCATATAGAGCGCGTGATACTCTAGACCAACCAATAACTTCTCCTTTATTATTCTATTTGTAATTGATTTTCTCGAGTTGAACTGGGTTTCTCTTCCAACTATCATGGATTATTTATTTTTTGAATAAATTATAAATATTTTTTTAAAATACAAATTACTCTTATTCTTAGAATTTTTTATCTAACAGAATTATCAGAAACAATAAAATTTCAAACTCTTTCTTTTAATGAAAAATGATATACAAACCCACTTTTTAGATCCATTTATAGATCTAATGATGTGTAAGTGATATGATTGGTTGATGACTAGAGAAGATGTAAGAGAGAGCGTTACCTTTAATATCCTAACTGATCATCACATCACAGGGTTTAAAAATTTGGTCTAATTTTTTTGTCTTGAATAGTAATGCTCATTTTTTATACAACAATAAAAATATATGAATTGTTAATTAAAATATATTTATAATATCATTAAAAACTGTTATTAACTCGATGTATTAATAAAAAAGATCATTTTTATGTGATTATAAATTTGAAGGGGTGTGATGTAATTTTTGAAAACACAAAGAATAATTCGTATTTTAAGCAAACTTTAGGTGATATATTTGTAATTTATCCATTTTTATTTTTGTTTTTTTATGGCGATTCAGTTTAGTGGATAAATTACATTTTGCCCCTTTTATGTTTTCTATTTTCTCATTTTGGTCTCAACTTTTGTTTTTCACATTTCAAGTTTTTATTTTTTATTTTTTTAATGTACTTCAAAACTAAATTTTGTTCAAAATTAGACATAAAACATCACATTGGTTGTCACTTGATATAAAAAAATTTTATTATATTTGAGTTTAAGTTTATGTTAGATGTATAAGTTAAATATAGGATAAACCTTCTTAAATTATGACTCATTTCTGAATTTCAAAACTCAATTGCTAATTGTCTCGAACTATTATTATAGCGATCCCGATTTCTAACTCGACCTTTATGGTGTTTTAGACTTGAGTCTTGTGGGTTAATGTTGTTGTTATGTCTTTTCCTCTTCTTACCCTTTGAATTTGGGTTTTTGAATGTCTTGGGCGTATTCAAAACATGTTGGTTGGTTGTTGGTCTAGAACCATGTTGCCCAGAATTTTGGTCTTCCGCTTGAGCGAGCCTTCTTACGCTCGAGCGGGGTTTACAATCATTCAGTACTTTGTGCGTCTGCAAAAATATTGCAGAGGTGTTTTTTACGCTCGAGCGGAGTTTCTTACGCTCAAACGGGTCTGGGCTCAAGTGGCCTCTCTGGCGCTCGAGCGACTGTCTGAAGTCTGTAAAATACTAGGCGAGTGTATTCTACGCTCGAGCGGGTCTCGTTGCGCTCGAGCGGGTAGTGTCTTACTGTTGTGTCTTGGTGCTCGAGCGATCTTTATTGCGCTCGAGCGGGTCTAATTTATGTGTCTAAAGTTCGAGCATCAAACTCTCCACTCAAGCGGATTGTGCATATATCAGATCGCTAAAGTGACTTTTTAAATCATTTTTTCTATCCTTTCTCTCTCTAAAACTTTCCAAAACCCTAAGTTGAGAGCTTCTCTCTCTAAAATACTCTCTCTCTCTCTCTCTCTCTCTCTCTCTCTACATTTTAACCTAGATCTAGTGATCTCCTCACCCCCTTCCTTTGATAAAAAGATTGAGCTCTTTAAGATCTCCATTTTCATCCGAGTAGAAGTTGATTTCGTCATCTTTGGAGTTCATCTCGTGCTTGGCTCATCTTCTCTTCTTGAGGTAGGGATAATCTACTCATTACTATGAGCTTTAACATAAATATTGGTCATTTTGTATAAATGATTGGCTTGGGTGAAGTTAGGGTTTGAGTTTGAAAATTTTAAAAGAGGGGTTTCTACTTTAGACTCCATATGTGTATGTGAGGTCTTGAAAATGGGTTGTTTATGTAATATGGGTGAAATTTGGCTTTGGGAGCAACATTTGAGAAAAGGGGGGAGAATGCCCTAATTTGCATTATATAAATTATTTGTTTAAATAGTGAAACCAATGTGGAAATATGAAATTGGTTTGGGAATTATGAAATTGGGGGAAATTGTGATTAAACGGTGTAGTTGGATTGATAAATCACTCACCTATGGAAAAATTAATAAATTATTTGTTTGATAAATTTATTTATCTATTTAGAAATAAATGTTTTGGGCTATCGGTGGAGGATAGCCATGATTGTTGTAGAAACTGTATGATGATTAAGTAAATTGAAACTAATCAATTGGATTATGTCATTGAGCATGACGGTTGGATTGTCACATTGAATATGTGATTTAATTGGTCATTGTATGTGACAACGTGTTTAAATATATTGCATATGTATCTTTGTTTGGGAGGAGAAATGGAATGAACTCCATTGTTTGGGAGGAGATAGGGGACGTACTCTATTGTTTGAGAGGAGATAGGGGATGTACTCCATTGATAATTAAGTTGGCTAGAGTGTCCAGGGTGAAAGTCCCAAAATCTTATATACATCTGAATATTGTTGATGATTGAAGTATTGAAGATATGAGTTGTAGTCTCATTTTGAATTGTTTGGATAAAAATGAACCATGTTAATGAATTGATTTGGATAAATAAATGGAAGTGGATTGAAATATGGATGCAAATGTTGATTGGTTACGGAAAGAGTGTAACTTGGTTTTCAAGTGTTAAACATTTATATGGATGCTAATGTTTTAGTTAATTCTCACATAATGTTTATCATATCTCTACTGGGCATTGGCTCATCCTACTTGGGACACCATTTTTCAGGTACAAGTGATATGTCGCCTCCAAGATCTTAACTTGGGAGGTTTTGGAGTTGAAGACTCCCTTTTTGTTATTCGTTTTGATGTTAAATGTATATTCAAGCCTAGGGCTTTCTATGTATAGAGTTAGGACTCTTTTTGTTGTAACCAAGTGATGACTTGAAAAATTGTAAGCCCGTAGGGCACCCATTTTGTTGCTAGCATGTAATATCCATTGTAATATAAACTCTGATGAATGAAAATATGATATTTTTATTATGTTTTAAGGATTTATTGAATGGTTGATTTAATACTTTTTTTTAGGGCGTGACAATTATGCTGCTACGCTTGACACTTTTCATTAGAATTCTATTAGCATAGGAATCCGTGTAATGCATGAGCTAAATAAATAATTAAAATTAATTTTAAAATTAAATAATAACATAAAATTTATTTAAAAAGTATAGAAAAATAATTTAGAATTAATTAAATTTTAAACATTTATTAGAATATATATATATATATATATTGCAGTTGTTATATCATTAATTATATATTTTAAGTTCACAATAAGAAATAGATGTCATAAAATAAAAATAATTGGTAAAGATGAAAAAAATAGAATAAATTTTAAAAAAAAATTATATTTATGATAAAATAAAAATAAATTTTATTTTATAAATTTTTTAATTTTAGTTTATTCTATATTAAAGTTTGTCATAAAACTTCAACATACCTTTTAGAAATAAAACAATATACATATATATTGATAAAATTGGTCAAAAGACCAACTAAATTACACAAAAATTAATTAATTAAACTTTTAAATTAATTTTATTTTAAAATTTAAATTGGTTTCAACTGAAACATACATAATACTACAATATTAAATGGGAGCATATGTTTATTTTATATAACTGAAACAACTTACTTTTTTCTTTTTTTTCCCGATGTAGGAATGTGTAAAATAAAATTTAACAATTGTTTAAGCGGGAAGTTTATTTCGAATCAAACAAATTTAATCAATATTTTTGATAAAACTGCTAAGATTGCGATTAAACCAGCAAATCAGTCAAACCAAAAACAATTCAGCCTAATCGGCTAGGTCAAAAGACCAACCAACTTATACAAAAATTAATTAATTACAACTTTTAAATGTTATTTTAATTTTAATTAAAATTTAAACTGTCTTGAACTGAAGCATGTACAACACTACAATATTAAATATGAGTATAAGGTTTATTTTATATAGGTGAAATAGCTCACTTTTTCCTTCTTTTCTCGATATGAGATTGTAAAATAAAAATTAACAATTGTTTAGGTGGAAAGTTTATTTCTAATCAAGCAATCAGTGGTTTAATCTTTAATCATGTCAATCTTTAGTTTAATTCTAATCAAACAAATCTAACCAATATATTTTGATAAAATCACTAAAATCATGATTAAACCAGCAAATCAGTCAAACCTTAAATGATTCAACGTAATTGATTAGGTCAAAAGATTAACCAACTTACACAAAAATTAATTAATTAAAACTTTCAAATTTTATTTTAAAATTTAAACTATTTAGAATTGAAACATGGCACAACACTACAATATATTAAATGAGAATATAAGATTCATTTTATATAAGTAAAATAACTTGCTTTTTCTTTCTTCTCCTTATATGGTATAATGAAATAAATCATATCGTAGACTAATTAGAGTTTTTATTTTAAAATTTAAACTGTTTTGAATTGAACTATGTACAACATTACAATATTAAATGGGAATATAAGATTTACTTTATATAAGTGAAACAACTCACTTTTTTCTTCTTCTTCCAATGTGGAATTATAAAATAAATCATAAACTAATAAGAATTTTATTTTAATATGGTTAAATGAAAGTTAGTCAATGTAAAAAAAAAATATTAATTGTTTAAAATTAAAAAAATCAATATGAGAAATCGCAGTTTAAACCGGCTAATTAGTCAAATAAAGAACGGTTCAACCTATTCGATTAGGTTAAATGATTAACCAACTTATATAAAAATTAATTAATTAACACTTTTAATTGTTATTTTAATTTTAAAATTTAAACTAACTTGAATTGAAACATGCACAACACCACTATAAGGTTCACTTTATAAAAGTAAATAACTCCTTTTTTTTTTTCTTTTTTTTTCTTGATGTGAGATTATAAAATAAAAGTTAACAATTATTTAGAAGGGAAGTTTATTTTTAATCAAATAATCTCAGTTGTTCAATATTTGATCAGATCAATCTTTAGTTTATTTTGAATCAAGCATATTTAATCAATATATTTTGATAAAACTGCTAAAATAAAATTGTTAAAATCGCGGTTAAACCAACGAATTATTCAAATAAAAAATGATTCAACCTAATCGACTAAGTCAAAAGATCAATTAACTTACACAAAAATTAATTAATTAAAACTTTTTAATTTTATTTTAAAATTTAAATTATATTAAATTGAAATATGCACAATACTACAATATTAAATAAGAGTATAAGATTCACTTTATATGAGTAAAACAATTCACTTTTTTCTTCTTCTCCTGATGTGAGATTATCAAATAAATCATAGACTAATTAGCTAGCTAATGGAGATTTTCTTAAATTGTTTAAAATTAATAAAATTAGTATGAGATATTGAAACTCTCATAATACTCCTCACTGAAAACGGTTAGGTCAAATGACCAACCAACTTATACAAAAATTAATTAATTAAAATTTTTAAATGTTATTTTAATTTTAAAATTTAAACTGGCTTGAATTGAAGTATGAACAACACTACAATATTAAGGTTCACTTTATATAAGTAAAACAACTCATTTTTTTTTTTTCCTGATATGAAATTATAAAATAAAAGTTAACAATTATTTGGATGGAAAGTTTATTTCTAATCAAACAATCTTAGTCATTCAATCTTTAATTTATTTCGAATCAAACAAATCTAATCAAAATAGCTAAAATTACGGTTAAACCAACGAATCAATCAAATCAAAAATGATTCAGCTTAATCTGTTAGGTTAAAAGACCAACTAACTTATACAAAAATTAATTAATTAAAACTTTTAAATTTTATTTAAAATTTAAATTATATTAAATTGAAATATACACAACACTACAATAAGATAAATGGGAGTATAAGATTCACTTTATATGAGTAAAACAATTCAATTTTTTCTTATTCTTCCGATGTGGGATTATCAAACAAATCATAAACTAATTAGCTAGCTAATGGAGATTTTCTTAATTTAGTATGAGATATTGAAACTCTCATTATACTTCTCACTAAAAAGTCCATTTTCTTTATACAATATATAGATTAGAGATTTAAACGGAATCAAGTCATATATAAAGCACTTGATACACTTATTAATTTTTTAAAATAATTACTACTCATTATTGTTTTTTTTTTTTTAGAATAATAATATTATTTTTTGGTGATCTTATTTGCACTTTGTCTCCTTTCTTCTTAGTGACAAAATGAAAATGAGATCATTAGATAGGTGCATTATTACCTTAACAATATAGTAAATCTATCATCTATTTTACACATTATTTGATTTTGTGTAAACCTCTAACAGAATCTTAACAAAAATGGTTAACTATAGTAAGATAATATTTTGAAGTGATTAAGGATTGAGTGTAAAATTTATGAGGACAAAATGCAAATGTCATGTAGTTGTCAATGTGATTTTCTTGTCTAATTTTTGACCAAGTTAACTTTATGAATTAACAAAAAAAAAAAACTTAAACTGTGAAGACCAAAATAAGAAAAAAAAAATTATTTAAGGATCAACATAAAAAAAATGATGAAATATAAAGAAACAAAATATAATTTATCCTAATTTTAGTTAATGGTTAAATTTTGCGATAACGGATTAGATAACGGACCCCGTAAATTACAAGGAATTTTTTTTTTTGTTATAGGAAAATCTTCGCTATCCTCCTACAGGTCCAAGACAGCGCCTCTTGCAGAGATCACCAGGGTGTCCTATTAGCCGTTTCAAGCGAAGAGACTATAACCTGGAAACTTGTCCCGACCTTCCAAAACAAACTCCGCTTAAGTCAGGACTCACACAGCAGGAGAGCATTAACCAACTGTGTTTCGCCCAAAAGATTGCCCAAAGGAGAGAGAATTAAACTTGTGACCTTAAGACTTAAATCCTAACCTTTAACCACAATGTCACCAACTCCTAGGTTAATTACAAGGAATTTGTTTTCTTACGGGAGGAGGAGGAGTGAAAGAAGAGTCTCTCGGCGGAAAAGAGGTGCGGCAAAACGGGAGGAGGAGGAATGAAAGAGGAGTCTCTCAGCGGAAAAGGGGTGCGGCAAAAAACTGACACAACCATGGGGCCTGCGTCTCATTCTCCTGGAAAGATAATAAAAGCTTACTCTTTTTCCTTTTAACTTATTTTATATCATATTAACTTTACATTTTTTTTAAAAAAAAAATTTAAAAATCAACTTTCCAAAATAACCTATAATCTTTCCTTTGTTTTTCCTTTTTTTATTTGTTTTTATTTTTTTATTTTTTAGTTGGTGTGTGCGCTGCTGGTTAGTTTTTGGTTTGAACACACCATTGCTTTAACAAAAAAATAACAAAAATAATAAGGGAAAATTATATTTTAAAAAATCTCAAAATTTGATATTTATAATAAAATAAATCATGAATTTTTAATTCTATTAATTTAAATTATTATTTTTTATTTATTTTTAATCTAAACTATTGACCTATTTTCATTAGCTAAATTGATGGAAAATAATATTTTAAGTATTTTATATATATCTGTTGGAAAATTTATAAAGAGGTAGTTGTGAATTGAAATAGACTCCATTTTGAATGAAATGGTGTAACCTTTCATGGTGTCTTTTTGTTTTAAAGGAAGGGTCAAACCTCCATTTGAATGAAAGGGTGCAAACCTTTCATGGTGTCTCTTTATTTTAAATAAAGGGTTATGTCCCTTCTTCACACCTTTTCTATTCAAATTGAATAGGTGCCAACTAAGCCTATATAAAGGCAGCTCCATTCCAATTTTGGTTGAAATTTCGAAAATTTATTTTCCTTCCCTTCATTTTGCTCTCTTGCGTCCTTTATTCTTCATATTAGATTTAGAATAAATTTCAGAGAGTTATAGAACACAAGGTTCTAGTTCGCAGGACAAATTTGTTTGAAGTGCTATTACAAATTTGTGAAAATCATTGTATCCTGTGAGATAGACGCCATATAACCATAAGCACCGTAGCGGGGCGAATTTGTCTTAAGGACAGAGTGCTACACACTCGACTTGGTCTTTAATTATTGATTCGGTTCAACAAAATAAATTCTGTAAGTTTTATTTTATTTTGTTTGAATTATTTCAATTTATTTTATTTACACAGAAGATTGTTCCAACAATCTTAAGACAGATTCGAATTATTCTGTTTACAGAATTTTTCGTTTGTTTCCTTTTCTCTTTCTTCTTTTAAGAAAATTATTTTCTGTGGATTTACAAAATAATATTCTGGTTGGAAAAACAAACAGTGATTATATGTTATTTGACAGATAGTAGTAATATACTGTCTATTTTCTTTGACAACTAGTAGTACGATATTGGTATCATTAACAATTCAGAATATATTTTTGTGAAATTTTTTCATAAATTAATTTTGGATTTTAGAAATTATTTTCTGTGTTTTTATTACTTAAAATTCTGTTTTAGTATTTTAATTATTGAAGTGTTACAGAAATTAAATTTCTGTGTGGAATTAATTTGGTTAAATAAAATTTTATTTTATTTCCAAATTAATTGAAAAATAAAAGCTATTTTCTCATTTCTTTTATTTTACAGAATTTAATTTTCTGTGTGGAATTAATTTGGTTAAATAAAATTTTATTTTATTTTCAAATTAATTGGAAAATAAAAATTACATTCTTGTTTCTTTTATTTTTACAAAATTTAATTATGTGAATTTGGATTAGTTTTCTGTATAGAATTAATTTGGTTAAATAAAATTATATTTTATTTCCAAATTAATTGAAAATAAAATTTACATTTTGTTTTGTTTCTTTTATTTTAACATAATTTATTTCTGTAGTTTTGGTTTAATTTGTTTAAATAAAATTTTATTTTATTTTCAAATTCATTGGAAATAAAAGTTACAATTCTTGTTTCTTTTATTTTTACAGAAATTAAAATTCTGTGATTTTTGATTTTAATTTTCTGTGTAGTGTAAATTCTAATTATACTTTTGTTTTATAAATTAGAATTGATGGCTACTGAAACAAATGCCCAAACAAGTACTACTGTGGTGGCTGCAATAACGCCAACTCCCTCTTCTGTTGCAACAGTACCGGTAAATCACGGTAAAAAGCCAGAGAAGTTCTCAGGAACTGACTTTAAAAGATGGCAACAGAAAATGTTGTTCTATCTTACAACTCTAAACCTGGCTCGTTTCCTTCGTGAGGATGCTCCTATTTTGAAAGAGGATGAAACCGACCGGCAAGTGGTTGCTGTAGTTGATGCCTGGAAACATGCCGATTTCCTTTGCTGGAACTACATCTTGAACGGACTTGACAACACATTATACAACGTCTACAGTCCTATGAAGACAGCAACGGAACTTTGGGAGTCTTTTGAGAAAAAATACAAAACGGAAGATGCCGGCTTAAAGAAATTTGTGGTAGGCAGATTCTTGGATTTTGTAATGGTTGATTCAAAAACTGTGATCAGCCAAATTCAAGATTTCCAACTCATTCTGCATGACATTCACGCAGAAGGCATGCCTCTTAGTGAATCCTTCCAAGTTGCAGTCTTAATTGAAAAATTACCAAAAGGCTGGAAGGAATTCAAGAACTATCTCAAACACAAGTGCAAAGAAATTTCTATGAAAGAATTAATTGTGCGTTTGAGGATTGAAGAGGACAACCGCAATTCTGAAAAGTGGGCTGGTGTAGACCCCCCATTTTTGACCGACCTTAAGACTCAAACGTCACCAACTGAGCGCTCGATAATGTTGTATATTGTGCTCGTTCTGAAGTTGCGGAATCTCGGCCGCGAGCCTTGACTCCGGACTTCCGGACTCTTTTGTGCTATGCCTCGGTTTGCGAACCGGGTCCCGTTTTCTTCGTTTTCTCTTCCCGAAGGGAGGGAAAGGTCTCGTAGACCATCTCTTAGTGGCCGTAGGCTACGTTTCGTGGTCGTAGGCCATTTTTCCCGTTTGGAGCCCGGTTCCTGATTTTCAGAGCCGTCGGCCGTGTGCCTCGATTCGGGACCGCTTAACCACCTCCGTTTGCTCCGATTTTTGGCATACACCTTGTTTCCTCCCTTTTGCGGGACACTGTGGCTTGAGAGACCAAATTCGTGGTCAAACGCCACCTCCGTGGTCAAACGCCACCTCCGGTGCTTAATAGTCAGTTTTCGAGCCCCCAAGCCGCGCGTTTTGGCCCCCGAACCTTCGTTTTGCATCGATTTAGGTTCATTTTTGGCGGAGACCTTATTTTCATTATTAGGAAGGTTGTAGAAGGGTGGGAGGCCAGCAATTGTTCTAAAAAACCAGCTTTATTCCTTCATCGCTCTTCATCGCCCGTTTTCTTCACTAAAAAGCTGATTTTTTCCATTCCCGGGCCACTTTTTCTGACTTTGCACCACACCATTGTGTTGTACACACCTAGGAGGCCACCAATATGGGTAGGCCGGTCAGTAATTCCCCTTGACTCTTTTGAACCTTTCTAAAAAGTTGGTTTTTCTCTCTCTTGGGTTACATTTTCTGATTTTTCTCCATGCAGCTGTGTTGCACTCATCTGGGAAGCCACCTTTTTGGGGTGGCCGGCCAACAATTCTGCTTGACCTCTTTGACCCCTGGTCGGCCGGCCAGGGGAGGTGGTTGGCCGGCCACTTGGACCTTTTGAACCTGGCCGGTCAAGCTTGTCTCTCCTAGTGTATTCCACCTGTGCCAGCTGTTTTGCACCAGATCCTCTGCCCGAGGGTCTGTCTTTTGGAGGAAATTTGAATTGGTTTTTTCCCCCTTTTCTTTCACTCCTCTCTCTCTCTATAACCAACACCCAAGGGTTAGAAAAAAATCAGTTGGAGCCTTTGCATACAACCCTCCATCTCTCTCTCATCCAAGCTTGAAACCACCTTGTTCTTGTACCATTTATACACCAACTCATAGCCTATCACCTCCACACTCCATTCCAACATCTTGAGGCTAATTTTCAGAGGTTAGGAGCTCCTTTTCTTGGATCAAAAGTTGCTGGAAATCTGTGCTACAAGGGTGAGTCCCTATTTCCTCTTTTTTTGCTTTATTTTGCATGATATTTTAGCTCCTTTTGCTTACATTTTTGGGCTTCGGCATGAACTGAAAACAGTCTTATTTTGAGCTCATCTTCATGCTTGATTAAAGACTTTTTTCTGTTTGAGGTCTTCTACTCCCCTTTGCGCTTTATCCTTCTTTTAGGGATTTTTTTGCATGGTACATTAGCCTTATTTGTAAGTATTTCTGGGCTTCGAGCCAAACTGTAAAGTACCTTATTTTGAGCCCCTCTTCAACTTTGTTGAAGGGCTCTTTGCTATTTGATGCCAGCTACTGCCCCTTGTCCTCTATCTCTCTTTTAGGGCTATTTTTGCACCATGTTTTAGCCTCACTTGTAAACTTCTTTGCATTGCATGTGCATTGGTGCGCCTAGGACACCATGTTTGCCATCTGCTATTCCTGAGCGGTTTGCCGTGAGGTCGTGCCATAAGGCTTACCGTTACTTGCTCGCCAAGATGGAACACAAACCCCGGTTTTACCGGGGCACCCTTTTGACCATTCGACCTAGTGCATATTCGGAATCCATAGTGACCATTCCAAGCTAGGACAGGTTGCTTACCGATATAGGTTGTTTGAAACCGCTGCGTGCATAGTGAAACCTTAGCTCCTGACAAAATAGGACAGGGAAACCCTACCCCAACATAGGGGTGTTTTGGCTCTCACTTATCTATTATGTGCTTTTAGAGTGCGTCTCTACGGGAAATGCATATCTCAGTTTACGAGTTTAGGGCATCAGGCCTGCGGGCATCAGTCAGTGTTTGAGAATTAGTTATCTGCGGGTACCAGATTTAGTCTTGGGGGACAGTGATTCAGGGATAGTGATCAGTATTTGAGGACAGTGTGTATTCAACTTATCGACCGTATGTTGTTATGCCCAGCTGTGTGTTGTGTATTTATTTTAAGCTGTTATATTGTTCGTCTATCTGGTTATTTATTTCCTTATTCCTTTATTTATCTTTTTGCTAGGGCAGTTTTAGCACAATTGCTTCAAACCAAGCAGATATTCCCCAAGCACTCTGGACAAGAGGTCGTCGGCTCAATCGATCTGGGGATCTGGTCGACGGACAACCAGTGTTTTATTCTCTACCCCCGGTTGTTAGACGGAGGCCGAGAAAGCGTAGTGTGTCTGAACAGAGGTTACCAGAGCAGTGGTCTACCCTAGCAGTGAACAGTCGGGCTGAGGTCTTAGTTTTTGCCATAGAAATACACATACCAGTCAGTCAACAGGATCAGCAGAACATGGCCGGAATGGAAGAAATGATGCGCCAACTCCAAGAGAGTATAAATCAAATGCAGGAGGACGCTGTCCGCCAAGCAGAGTTCTCTAAACAGCAGGCCACAATCATGGCCCAGCAGGCGGAGCTAATTACCCGGCTACAAAGAAGAAGTCGAGCATCACCTCACATCCACCTCCCCACCGTGGGTCCCTACCGAGCGTACACCAACTACCCAGAATGTCTTGCCAAATGCCCAGAACATTTTGCCAAATGTCCATGCCGCTTAGGAGCACACAGACATCCCAACAGGGCCGGCTCCGCCCCCGCTTCCACCTCAATTATCCAAAGTACATATACCCGTCAACCACCCAGACTCTCCCTTCGAGTTCGAAGTAGACCCTACAGCACTGAAATTGAGCAAGCTCGAGAAGCTATTCAAAAAATCTCAGGGGGTAAAGGCTATCTCGGATATTGAGGACGGATATACCGATGTGGCTGTAACGTTACCGGATATATTCAAAATGCCGCAGATTGATCGCTTCGACGGATCTGGGGATCCCATGGTCTACCTCCGGCTATTCTCAGATATACTATGGCCAATGGGCCTAACCAGACCCCAGAAGCTTTCATTATTCGGCCGGACCTTGTCGGGTGTGGCCGTTATCTGGTATGCGAAATTGGAGGATGATGTCAAGCGAAGTTGGGACGAAATGGCCGAGGCCTTTGTTGCGCAATACTTTTACAACACCCAAATCGAGATTACAACCTGTGATCTCGAAACAACAAGGCAAGAGCCCAAAGAGAGCTTCTCGGATTTTGTAACCCGGTGGAGGGCGAAGGCCTCGATGATGACTCTAAGGCCCACTAATAAGGACCAGATTAGGATGATTGTGCGCAATCTCCAGCCAAAACTAATGCAAAAAATGATTGTGCTCCCCTTCCCTACCTTTTCAGATCTACACGAGATGGGGGTACAAATTGAAGATGCAATGAAACAGGGTCTGATTGACCAAGACAGAGAGCAACCTCGAAGAACCTTTAACCGCAATAACAATGCAGGCCCAAGTGGCGCTGCAACTGCAAGAACTTCAGAGGTAAGCATGGTCGCCACCATTCCCCCTTCCCCTCCAAGGCCCATGGCAGCCACACCTTTCTCCGGCGCATCCGGAAGCAATACATAAACCACCAAATACCAACCCAGAGGCTAAAGAACCTTCACCCCATTGTACATGCCCCTGTCCAAGGCTCTAGGGGTCTTAATCAAAAAAGGGCATCTAAAACCCCTGGAGCCGAGGCCGTTACCAAATCCACTCCCCCCCACTCACAACCCAGCCAAATACTGCGCATATCACCAGCAACACGGTCATGACACCGACCAATGTTTCAGATTGCGTCACGAGATTCAAGATCTCGTTGACAAACAAGTGATTTTGCCACCAGAAAGACCCAATGTCACAACCAACCCACTCCCTACACACAACCAAGCTCCACCTCCCAAAAGAATCAACTTTATCCAGACTGGGGTCATGTCTTACGATCCTAGCATCTATATCACTCATTCCCATCTACCTAAGCCGGAGGTGCTCCTTCTTGACTGCACTGACTTTTTGTGCATGTTGGACATCTCCACAACCCAACCTGAGCCAATGGTGGCGACTGTTGAAGACGGTGCAGGGGAGATTGCATAGGAGGATGAAACTGTTGAGTCAGGGTTTGAGCAGTCTAGGAATTTTGCTGGGGAAGCCTACGATCCGAGCGATTACATTCTGTAAGCAGGCCAGTTTGAGCCAAGTGTAGAATTGCCAGAGAGAGCAGAACTGTGTGTGATCCAGGGGGATAGATTTGAACAGGGAACAGATGATTTAATGGCCGTAGAAGAGGGTTTTTCCAACCTCCAGTTTTTCAATGACCAAGAATCAGGGGACCCAGCAGTCAACTGGTTTGATTATGAGGAATCGGCAGAGGCTATAGGGTGGCTAGATGATCAACCGGATGTGGTGGAAGAGTTCTAACGAGCAGAATGTAGGGCAAGGGTATCGGTTATGTAACCGAAGGGCTGAAGTCGAGTACATTCTTGGAGAACGCCGGTAAGAATTTCGCCAGACGGAGCATTGTGAATATAGGAAAAACTGAACAACAAACTGCGCCAACGCAGGTGGAACAACAAGATTCTGAGAGAACTGGGAAAGCCAAAACCCATGAGGGGATTGAAAATGCTGTGGGCACAAGGACAGAAGATGCTGTGAGCATGTGGGCTGAAAGTACTGCGAGTACAATCACGCCGGAGCCAGACAGATGTCTGTTGGCTGCTCATGGGATGTGGTGGGAGGACGATGATTTATGTCTTGCCCACACAGACGAGGATTGGGGGAGCAATCAACCAGACGACACCTGGTATCTCGATGAGGTTGATCACATGAAAAGAAGCGGGCGGTATTTCAAGCCCCCGCACGTAGACCAGCCAGAGGCATCTGGGAAGGATAAGAAAGCTGAGAGACAAAAAGAGAAACAACTTGAAGAAGAGGCTGTGCTCAAGAAGTTAAAAAAGATACAAGCAGACATCTCCATCTGGGGACTGCTTATGGCATCATGAGTGCACAGACAAGCTGTCCTATCTGCCATGGACATGGCTAAACTCTCAATAGAAACCATGCCGGAGCAACTGGTAGGATTAGTATTTCCGGGAGGAGTTATCCCGATGCTGACTTTTTCTGACAAGGAACTGCCACCTGAGGGTGCAAACCACAATAAGCCACTCTATATCTCTGTGGAGTGTAGAAATAAATGGATACCGGTGGTTCTTGTTGATACCGAATCCGCCATCGTGTGCCCGGCAAGAATAGCGTATGCGATTGGTTTGAAGAACGCCGACTTTGTACCAACAGCCCAGGTGATTCGGGTGTATGACAACACGAGCCGAGAAATAATGGGGACGGTAAAAATCCAGACCAATGTTGGGCCAGGACAACACGAGATAGACTTCCACGTCTTAGAAGTTCCGGCAACCTTCAATCTGCTTTTGGGGCGGTCGTGGTAGCACCAGGTGAAGGCCGTCTCGTCCACTCTGCATCAAATGGTGAAATACCCCTATGGAAAGGGAGTAGCCATTGTTTTCGGGAATTCATCGATCCATCCACCTCGGGAGGTATCTACACCAGTCCTAGAAATTGAGCACGGCATGGAGGACATGTTTATGTTAGGTTTTACCTTAGCTGAGGCCCGGGTTGTGCAAAACATCATGGCTGTTAATGAGGGAGTATATGTCAATGATCAATCTCTATACCTCATGAACAAGCTACAACACATCCCCGGGATGGGATTAGGAAGGAGCGGCCGGAAGGGCGTCGCAGCATTGGCCGAAGTGCCACATAACCCTCATACCTTTGGCTTGGGTTATCTGCCCACCAAAGAGGATTGGATAAGGAAGGGAAAGGAAATGGCTGGAAGAGCCAGAGTGAAGCAGGCTGGGAAGCCTTTTGAGCTGATGCATAGGCCCATTCAAGGTACCCTAAACAGACGTTTCATCTAGGAGAGGAAAGACTTTCCGTTTTGTGGCTTCCCAGAGCCGTGGCTGAACGCGGAAAAGAAGCACATGCCAGGTTTCGAGATCTTCTTCGACCTGCAATTATCTGGGAATGACATTGCCGAAGAGTAGACAAACCCATCAGCCGAGGTTGAGCAGTGTAAGGAACTGTATTTCGAGGGCGCTGAAATTGAAATGGGGATAGCATTGGCTTGTCTACTTTTAGATCCTCTGATCGACCAAAAGTGCTTGGGGGATAACTTCTCGGTTTCCATGATTGGGAATGAAACAGCTGTGGGCCTACTAGCAATTATTTTGGATGCATCTATCGCACCCTCTCTCACTTGGCAATACGAAGAGGGATTTTTGTCCAGCAGCACCGGGTCAGGTAGTGAGCCGGAATCTGATTCCACCAAGTCTTGTGAGTCGAAATCAGGTTCCAGCTCGACTGAGTCTGAGTCTGGTAATCCTAGGGATGATAACCCGGATGCCACAGTTTTATCCAGGTCGTCTTTTTCTTTCTCTTTTGAGTCTGTTGTAACCGAGGAATCGGACGATTTTGGTGTGCTTAATGAGAATCAAGTAACTGTGGTTTCTGAGTACTTTTCTGTGCCTTTGATTTATTGCATTAACTCAAACTTTCAAAATTTTGATAAAAACGACGAGGACAAAATTCCTCCGGTTTTGCAACGCTTAATTGAACAAGAGCATGAGAGATTTGTTAAACCTTTAATGGATGAAATCACTACTGTGAATATTGGTACTGAGGAGGACCCGCGGCTGGTCCAGATCGGGTCCACGTTGTCTTCGGAGGAACGTGAGCGCTTAGTCGCTTTATTAAAAGATTTCAAAGATGTTTTCGCGTGGTCCTACGAAGACATGCCTGGGATCGATCTTGAGATTGTACAGCACCGGATCCCTCTTGACCTCGAGGCCTGACCTGTCAAGTAGAAACTCATGAGGATTCGCCCGGACTGGGCTCTCAAGATTAAGGAAGAGGTCACCAAGCAAATTGACACAGGCTTCCTGCTGGTATCTGAATACCCGACGTGGTTGGCCAACATTGTTCCGGTACCGAAGAAGGATGGCAGGATCCGGGTATGCGTGGATTTCAGGGATTTGAACAGAGCCAGTCCGAAGGACGACTTTCCCTTACCGCATATTGATGAGTTAGTGGGCTTTACAGCGGGGCACACTTTGCTTTCATTCATGGATGGCTTCTCCGGCTACAATCAGATAGTGATGGCACCTGAAGACTGGGAAAAGACTGCATTCACTACCTCGTGGGGGACATACTGTTACAGAGTGATGCCGTTTGGGTTAAAGAATGCTGGAGCTACTTATCAACGGGCCGCGACAACAATATTACATGACATGATCCACAAAGAGGTTGAGGTGTATGTGGACGACATGATTGTCAAGTCCAAAGATAGAGAGGGCCACTACACCGCCTTGCAAAAGTTCTTTCAAAGGATCAGAGAATTCCGGTTGTGGCTGAATCCTCAGAAGTATACGTTCGGTGTTACAGCGGGAAAAATGCTGGGATTTCTGATTACACAGAGAGGTATTGAAATCGACCCTTCCAAAATCAAGGCCATCCTAGAAATACCCCCACCAAGGACTGAAAAGGAGGTGCGAGGCTTTCTGGGTAAAGTGCAATTCATAAGACGGTTTATCTCAAAATTAATCTTGACTTGTGAACCACTTTTTGGCCTCTTGAAGAAAGGAAAGAAATTCCAATGGGACGGCCGATGCCAAGTTGCTTTTGAACAGATCAAGGAATACTTACAGAACCCGCCCATGTTGTCACCGCCAGAGCTGGGGAAACCGTTGATATTGTACCTTTCAGTGACTGAGACTACAATGGGTTGTATGCTCGCGCAGGAATCAGAGGACAAAGTGGAGAGAGCCATCTACTATCTGAGCAAGAAGATGCTAGAGTATGAAACTTGCTACACACCGTTGGAGAAGGCTTGCTTAGCTTTGGTATGGGCTACCAAGAAGCTGCGGCACTACCTGTTAGCTTACTCAGTAATGTTGGTTTCACGACTCGATCCCATCAAATATCTTTTCAAGAAACCAGCACTTACGGGTAGGCTAGCTCGTTGGTTGCTGTTGCTCTCCGAATTCGATTTGAAATATGTAACGCGCAAGTCAGTCAAGGGAAGAGCAGTAGCAAAATTCTTAGTCGACCATCCAGTGGAAATGGGTGAAGCAGTCGAGTACTTATTCCCAGATGAGGCCATTTTGCATATCGACGACAAATTTTGGATGATGTACTTTGACGGAGCGTCAAACCAGCACGGGTATGGGATATGAGTGCTGCTGATAGCACCCGACAAGTCCCGTATCCCTCTAGCCTTCAAACTCCGGTTCAAAGTCTCGAACAACGAAGCAGAATATGAGGCGTGCATCGCCGGTCTAGAAGCAGCCCTGGAATTAGGGACAAGACGGTTAGACGTCATCGGGGACTCGAACCTTGTTGTGTCTCAAGCAAAAGGAGACTGGAAAGTCAAAGAAGAGAAGATGATGATGTATCACCAGGCCTTGGACTTGTTAATTCCTCGGTTTGAGAAGCTAAACTTTGCTTATCTACTAAGAGAGAACAACAGGTTCGCAAATTCTTTAGCAACTCTATCTTCCATGATAGACATTCCGTTCGGAGTCCGGATGCGTCCCGTCATCATTGACCAAAAATTTGCGCCAGCCTACGAGTCGATTGCTGCTATAGATGAGGTTCAGGACGAAAACCCCTGGTATTACGACATTTGGAATTTTTTCGAGAAGGAAGTATACCCGCCAGGGGTAAATGCCAAGGATAAGAGGGCAATCAGAAGAATGGCCATTCAATTCATCATTTGTGGGGGTAAGCTGTATAAGAGAGGTCATCTGGGAATGCATAAGCTGTGTGTCGATGCCAAAGAATCAAAGCGTCTAATTGAGGCCATCCATGGAGGGGAATGCGGTGCGCATATGAACGGAGTAATGCTAGCACGGAAAATCCTTAGACAGGGTTACTACTGGTCCACCATGGAGGAGGATTGTATCGGTTTTGTGTGGCGATGCCACAAATGTCAAATTCATGCAAATCGCATGAACATTCTGCCATCGAAGCTGTACAATATGACTTCGCCATGGCCATTTTCAGTATGAGGAATTGATGTGATCGGGGCTGTCACTCCAAAGGGGTCGAATGGGCATGAGTTCATCCTGGTCGTGATAGATTATTTCACGAAGTGGGTCGAGGCCCAATCTTATGCGGTGTTGAAGGCTTCGCACATTGCAAAGTTTATCAGAAACAATATCATCTGTCGCTACGGAGTCCTAAACGAGATAATTTCAGATAACGGTTCCCACTTCAAGAAGAAAGTGATTGACTTGTTGGGAAAATACAACGTGGCTTTTCATAAGTCATCTACCTATCGGCCGCAAACCAATGGAGCGGTTGAGGCCGCCAACAAGAATATCAAACATATATTAAGAAGATGGTGGAAACCTACCGGGACTGGCCAGATAAGCTGTCGTTTGCTCTGTGGGGCTACCAGACTTCAATCAGAACTTCTACTGAGGCGACTCCGTATTCATTAGTTTATGGGATGGAGGCCGTTTTACCTATCGAAATTGAGGTTCCGTCTTTGCGAGTAGTGGCTGAGTGTCAAATAGCCGAAGCAGATTGGCAACAGAGCAGGTTTGACGAACTCATGCTCTTTGATGAGAGAAGACTGAAAGCACTGTACCATGTTCAAGGTTATCGTGAAATTGCGGGGCTTTTAACAAGAAAGTTAAGTCCAGGAATCTAAAGGAAGGAGATTTGGTGCTCAAGGACAACCGAGCTCTCATCCACGACCCAAGGGGCAAGTTCAGACCCAATTGGACTGGACCCTACATCATTAAGTCTATCTGGTCAGGTGGAGCTGTGGTTCTGATAGATCTAGATGGCCTGGAGTTCTCACAACTGATCAATATGGACAAGTTGAAGAAATATTACCCTTGAGAGGCTCGCTAGGCCGAAAACCCGAAAGGGCGACCTAGGCAAAACTCAGAGCACAAAAAATTTTGAAATTATAAAAACTAAGCTCGCAAGGTTGAAAACTCGCAAAGGGCGGCCTTGGCAAAAGTTAGAGCGTAAAAGGAGAGTGAAAATACCCGAGTGAACCCGAGCCTGAACTACGTAAGGCTTGATTCCCATCTTTGGGATACGTAGGCAACTTCATCCTGAAGTTCAGCCATAAACTCTTCCCCGATCAACTTTGTCCATTTGATCATCTCAGTCATCTTTGTCTATCAGCATTCATCGTGATCTCCGGTGCAGTGCTTTTCAGACTAGGGGCAACTTTCCGTTCTTTGTCGCGATCTTCGGTACTATTCAGACTAGGGGCAACTTTCCAGTTGCTAGGATCCAGGGTTGTGCATCTCGGTGACAGATCTCAGGCGTGTCCAGTTCTGATCCATATCGAAAATGGTTTTGAAAAGTTTTAATAAAAGTTGACTTTGTTCAAAATTAATATTTTTACAACTTAGACCATTTTTTGACCAAAGCGGAAAATTTTCAGTACCCACAACCTTCAATTTCATTGATTTCAATACAGAGTTCTCCTGCTCTTGCATACAAATTGAAGTTGCTTTTTATTATATTCATAAAGAAAACTTGAAAGTACTGATAAAGCAATAAATCCGGGGCATAGGTAAGTCAGGTGTCTGTGCGCCCCCTCCTAGAGTGGTCAAGCCTCGATGCCAATGGCCCAATCATGCCTCTTCATTGAGCCAATCCAAGCACTCGTCAGACAAAGTGCAACTGAAAGTGGGAGCGGGGGCCAAGAGCTCTCTAGTCCTCCATGCTATGGCATACCAGGCAAGCTGTGCGCCTAGAACCGGGAATGTGGCAGGATACTCTATCCTCTCTGGCGGACAAGTCTGATCATGACCGAACTGGCGTTGGAATCGGAACGGAAAGTAGAACACATAGTGGATCAGACCAATCAGCTGGATCCCGGTCTGCCGGGACATACTATAGTTCATTGCCGGGAGATTGAGCCAAGGACAGCGCCAAGCAATGCAATCTACAGACAAATTGCACATCCAGTCGAACCACCATCCCTCATCAAAGGCATCGACTAGGCGTTGTCGAAAGAAGTAGCCGCGAGCTGAGTAGGCGGGGCAAGAGTCCACAACCTGCAATTTGTCCATCAACCATACCTGGGGAGGGGTGAAAAATGAGAGAATAAAGAATAGAGAGATGTACGATGAGAGAAAAGTGAGGAAAGGGTTTTGTGGGAAAAAAAAAAAAAAACAAGCCTGAGGGCCAAGTGATTTAAGCAATACATATGTGAGACTGGGTGGGAAACATTACCTGCAGCAGTAGTGGACTCCCCACAAATCTGGTCGTCTCCTGGCGATAGAAAGCATCTAAGCCCATCAATGTCTCGGCCAATGTCATGGCGATGCAACTCTTTCCTTCTTTCAAGCCTTGAGCAACTTCAATCAAACGAATGCTAGATCCACTAAAGCCTGGGGCAAGCAAAAAGTGAGATAGCATGCACAAGCAAATGGCGTGTTGCCGAAAACCTTGCCAATAATGGTTGCCGCGGTCACCGGCATCAGAAAAGCGATGAATCAAGCCGAGGATGTCCAGTTCCCCGTTGCAGATCAGAGACCGAGCGTCATGCATGGTGAGCCCACACATCCGCCCTAAAGCTTGGGTGTGGCCGAAGCGAAACTGAGGCAAAATTTCTTCATGGCGTTCAAATTCCATCAAAACTTGAAAATCTTCGAAAGTTGGACATACCTCTTGCCCGTTGAAGCTAAACACAAGCATTACCAGTTCCAAAACCTTGCCGCGGCATGAAGGAATGGAAGGTGTAGCGGAGTACGGCTCAGCGTGAATAGTGCATTCAAGCCGAAGCCCCGGAAGTTCAACTTTTTTGAGCCATCTAGAGAGGCGATCCAAGCTGTGAGATTATCGACGAGAAACGCCTCCATTTTAGTGCAAAACTGAGATGAAATGAATCAACCACGGAGCTAGAACTTTTAAAGAGGATAAGGTACTGTTCGAGAGGACACGTGTCGAAAAATTGGTGGCTGCCAAGCTAGGTGGCCGGCCGGCCACCTTTTCTGGTAGGCCGACCACCTCTCTCCCCTCCAATGCAAAAAACTGGCCGGCCAGGTCCCAAAGGTGGTCGGCCATGCTGCAAAGTGTGTCTTTGGCCCTGTTCTACCCTCTAGAAGGAAGTTCTTGGCATTTGCATGCATCGAAAGTGTCGAAGGCCTCTATTTCCCTCAGTTTCGGATGCGTTCTGTCACCCAGATCGTCCAAAATGCACTTTGTTTATAGAGTTGTTGTTAAGTCTTGCTTATTGAGTTGTTGCTTTGCTTATCGAGTTGTTGTTTAGTTGGTTGAGATGTCTTGTTTATCGAGTTGTTAAGTTTTGTCGAGCTGTCGAGTTTCATGCATTGAGTTGTCACTTTTTGTTTAATCAATTTTGTTGTGCCTTACTTATTGAGTTATCAACTCTGTTGTGTTTTTCTTATCAAGATGTAAACTTGCTAAGGTTTTTTAAATTCTTAGTAAGTTAGGTTGTTTAGTTTGTTGCGTCGGTTCACTACCTGACTTGGCAAATACACAATGCACATTTCCATTCAATCTCATTTTGGTGCAAAATGATGTGATGCGATACTAAGAACATAAAATACAACACTTTTTCAAAAGCTGTTTCATTCCATCATACTTCCTTTGTTACGACATTTTTTTTACAAGGGTACAAGTTTTACAAAAAATAAAACTGCCTAACAATATACAATGTGCTAAAACTACTAGTAAAAAGGTAAATAAACCAGGGAACAACTGCATCAATGCTCTCAAGAGCAAGAATGAGAGGCCCTCTTCGTCCTCTTCTGCGGAACAGCCTCTGCACCATCATCACCATCATCTGACTCGAGGCTGCCATCCTCGGAACCCTCCTCAGCCTCATCTCCACTACCGGAACCGGGATCAGAGCCACCCTTTCTGTCAGCAGATGTCTCTGACTGGGTATCTGCAGCCTCCTCGTCCTCGCTGGACTCCTCATCTATGATGTGTGCCCTGCGTCCGCCTCGTCCGCGAGATGACTCCCCTTTCCCAGCTCCTTGAGAAGGCCTAGATGGCCCAGCTCCTCGGGAAGGCCCAGGTGGCCCGGCTTGTGGCCCGGTATATATCGGAAGCATCTAAAAAGGAAGAGTGTAATTTGGACGCATCAGCTCAAATATGTATATCAAATGCAGATACAAAGAAAGCTACATGAAATGGGCGCATACAGGTACAGTATGTAAATGTGGTGTGTGTCAGATATGCTCAACATAGGCAGCCTATCAATGCAATAAAATGTTCAAGATCAGCATGTCATCAGGAGTATGATAAATGCAAGAAAACTAACGGATACCTGGACACCCATGATGGACAACTGCGCCTCTCTCCGCAGGACCATGCCCTCAAGTGATGCTACCATCCCGAGCACCTCGTCTATGTACTCCCTGGGTGGCTGCAGATACAAGCTCAAGTCATCAATGAATAAGCAAACACCAAAGTATCTGAGTGATAAACGGAAAACAGTGGAACATACCAGTGGTGAGTCAGGGTCACTGACATATCGGTGGTCAGGCATAGGAGGCTCTATCGGAATCGGGTAGGAAGTCCCATATCGCCATCCCATCAACTCAGTCGGCATATCTGGCCATCTAGGATGATGATGAGTCGGAGGAATTGGGTGAACCAATCCACCCCCGCCTCTAGATGTGCCAGCCCTGCTGGTGGAAGGGACATCTGCAATCCGAGCCCGGCTTGATGAAGGCATACCAGCAGACCTCTTTGTCGGGGTACGGACTCCTGTCAGTGGAGGCATCAAGTATGTATGACGGTAGGTCGCATACTTCCCCTACCCCAAATGTAAGAATGCATCGGTACCTTGCATAGCACTAACGACACCCTGGGGAGGAAGCCTATCAGCCGTCCGCATGTCGTCTGGGGGCGCTGAAGGAATGTCCTAAGTAAGGTAGCCCCATACTTAACGCAAGAAGCGATCCCCCAAAAACCAGGCCCTACCAACTGGCCCCTCGAACAGGATCCTATACCAAGAGGCTCCCCATGCTCTGGCAAACTGAAATCGGAGGTCTCTGCCTAAAGGCGCCTAGGGCTGCCACGAGATCAGCGGATAACCGATGTATAAGCTAATCAGAAATTGTGAATGTGTAAGATAAATCAAAGATCAGAAACATGAAGGCGAGAGTTCGAAATACCTCGGTGACGCCTTGCATCAAAATCTTCGTAGGTAGAGGAAAGACTCCCGAGGTCTCGGCCGGTGCTGGCCCTCGAATACAAGTGAATAAGGGGTCACGAGGGGCACCTCCACCTCAAGCTCCAGAGCCAGCATCGGGAAGTACGCATAGATCCATAGCTGTGGAAAGCAGGCAGTAGCCATCGAGAATCTTTGAGTCTGACGAGAATATAAATACAAAATGCTGAGAGCAAAGTGCAAGGTACAGAATGTAAAGTGTGCTGTGTGTGCAATGTACAAATAATAAAAACCAGAAATATAAATCAAGAAGACAGAAAGTATCTCCCAGGCCCTCCAATAGCTGCCAACCATGTTCCCCCATCCGCGGGAGGTCGCACTCATATAGCAATAGAGAGTAGCCAGGCTGGCGCCACCCCAATCATATCGGCTAACCTGCGATAGGTCCACTAGAGCACTCAACAGATAGAGCCCGACAGTGTTCCCCCTATCGGCGAACAGAGTGGTCCCGAAGAGGAACATCAGAAATCCGCGGGTGTACTGTGCCACCTCTTCAAGAGTCTCAGGCTCCATCTCTACCCTCCTTAAATGGGAAGAAAACCAGGTATATCGGACTCTACCCGAAGATCTGTCAATTGGCGGGCGAGCTCCCAATAAATAGATCCAGGCGGCCTCCCACTAGCCCATGTCCTCGTCATATGGGATGGCCCAGCCTCCCACATCAAGGCCCGTCAGTACGGCGAAGTCAAACGGGGTCATGGTCATGTCCCCAGTCGCAGAGAAATGGAAGGAGTTGGAGGTGTCCCACCATCTCTCTACTAAGGCACCCATCAGCGTCTTACTAGCAGGACAACGAGAGATCCCAGTGCAAAAGGGCCCAAACCCTGCCAAGTCAACCAAATCCCGGACAGCCTCCGGGAGCTCCGCGTACCACTCTCTCACCACAATAGAGCCATATCCTCGCGTAGCACGAGAAGTCACCTGCATTCAGGGTGAGCACAGGCATTCAGTATCAGAATGAAATGAATAAGCTGCGTACAAATGAAATGTATAAGCTGTGTGCAAAATCAAATCGAGAATCTGAGAATGTGTTCGTTGAAAATTCAAGGCAATTTGTGTATTCAATATCAAGTGTTTGGACTACGTGTTCAACTCTCAATCAGTGTGAGCTCTGTGTTCACCTCAACAACGAGCTGCATGTTCAACATCAAGTGTTTGGACTGCGTGTTCAACTCTCAATAAGTGTGGGCTGTGTGTTCATCTCAAAGTTTGGACTGCGTGTTCAACTCTCAATCAGTGTGTGCTGTGTGTTCACCTCAACAACGAGCTGTGTGTTCGACATCAAAGTTTGAACTACATGTTCAACTCACAATTAGTGTGTGCTGTGTGTTCACCTCAATAACGAGCTGTGCGTTCGACATCAAAGTTTGGGCTGTGTGTTCAATTCTCAAACAAGTGTGTGTTGTGTGCTCACAATCAGAAAAATGGGCTGTGTGTTCATCATCAAAGTTCGAGCTACGTGTTCAACATCAACATCAAGTATTTGAGCTATGTGTACAAATTTCAAAATCAGTGGGCTGTGTGTTCATCTCAAAGTTTGGGCTATGTGTTCAAATTCTCAAGCAAGTGTGTGCTGTGTGCTCACAATAAAAAAAATGGGCAGTGTGTTCATTATCAAAGTTCGAGCTACGTGTTCAACGTCAACATCAAATATTTGAGCTGTGTGTTCAGATTTCAAAATCAGTGGGCTGTGTGTTCATCTCAAAGTTTGGGCTGTGTGTTCAATTCTCAACAAGTGTGTGTTGTGTGTTCACAATAAATATACGGGCCGCGTGTTCAGAAAGTCGGAGTGTTTGAACTGTGTGTTCAAGGTGCAAACGGAAGACGGTGTTTTAGACTAAACGTTCAAAACAAGCTGTGTACTTGAGTGAGCAGATAAACATAGCAAAAGCACGAAATGCACGAAAAATGTAGAATACATTGCAGAAAATGCAAAAGTGAAGTACATACCTCACGTGCTTGGTAAGAGAGGTGGGACTCTGGCTCCCGTAGTAGTAGATCTACGGGCGCTCGCTCATCAAAATCAGTGAAGTGGTAGAAAACGGCTAGAGGGAGGATGTGCGCCGGAGGGTCATACCACTCGGGAATAAATGGCCGAATCCTCGGGGGTAAAGACATAATGTCCGGCTCACTGCCGGCACCTGGAGAACCTCCGCCATGGGGAAAATGACCTGCTATTTCAAAAATCTGCAAAAAGGAGCAAAAATGAGCAAAATGAGCCGAAATTGGAAAAAGTCAACAAAAGTCAACTCCCGAGAAAATCTTCCAAATGTTGAGACAAACTTACCTCAAGCGGTGAAAATGAGAAAAGAAGCGCTGAGAAAAGAAGCGCTGAAGAGAACTGAAAGTTTTCGCGAAACAACTTGGCGTGGGGCGTTGGAAAACGCGTATGGAGCGCAGATCTAAGAGGGAAAATGCTCTAGGAAGGTAGAGGGGCTGATTTCGGAGTTAGATTTGTGAGGAAAAGGTGTTTGGCCGAGTGGATTTAAAGAAATGAGTGCAAAAAGACCAAACTGTCCCGGATTTAGGCTACGTGGCCGGCCGGCCACCTTTTCTGGCAGGCCGGCCACCCCTCTCCCTCAAACCTGGACGGTGGCCTCCCCCTTGGACCAAACATGGTCAGCAGCATTCCCAAGGTGGTCTCCAGGGTCCCTGCAAATTTTGGTGATGATTGGAGTCCCCGGCACCCGGGAAAGTACAAGGAAAGTGCACTTTTCGTCGCGAAATCCCTCCGCAGGAACTTCAACTCCAACTTTTGATGCATGTCTCATCGTTACTCGTCAAAAGCAAGGTGTATCCTTTTTGAATATGTTGTGACCCCTCCGGGAGGTAAACTGGAGGTTGCGATTGAGCCACCTTCGTCGAAACTTGCATTACTTTGCTCGTTGTTTCGTTTCAAAATGTGCATTTGAGTTTACACTTATCCTGCATTGTTATGCACGTCACTTGCATTCTCATGCACACCACTTGCACTGTTCTGCACGTTTCACAAGCATTGTCATACCCTTGTGCGTAACTTGTATTGTCACGTGCGTCGCTTCTCGCATTGCGATGCACTCACCCATCAACACCGCGTTTGCCTGCATTCGATATCACACTGAACATATGTTGCTAACTATGTTGTGCTTGTTGAGTTTCTTCCTTTTGCAGGCACGATATTGTATGTATGGTTCATTTGAGGCTGGTGTGACTAGACGTGCCGCAAAGGTATTGTATCTTCTCCGTGTGAGACGTGGTAAGAATTCAATGATTCTCCGCATCCTTCAACTGCATGAAATGTAGTATTGCTTTGTATTCTTGCTTAAAACTGTTGCATCTATTGTGAATATTTGCTTCATTACAGCTTGCTGCTTCGCATGATCATTGAGTTACATCCGGCTTTGTGCATATCGCTTTGCGTTTTGGCCCCTGCTTGCGGACATGCCTGCGGGCACATCTTTTTGCTTATCTCGCGTGTTTGTTTGAGTCTTCGGCCTTGTCAAAAATAGGTCGTCTCTGGGCTTTGACATTCACTCCCGTCACTTAAGACTTTTGAGTTACTCAAGAGAGGGCAATCATAGACACCCCATTTTGACCGACCTTAAGACTCGAGCGTCCTGTGGCCTTCGGTGATGTTGCATATTGTGCTCGTTCTGAAGTTGCGGAATCTCGGCCGCGAGCCTTGCCTCCGAACTTCCGGACTCTTTTGTGTTTTGCCTCGGTTTGCGAACTGGGTCCCGTTTTCTCCATTTTCTCTTCCCGAAGAGAGGGAGAGATCTTGTAGACCATCTCTCAGTGGCCGTAGGCTACGTTTCGTGGTCGTAGGCCATTTTTTCCGTTTGCAGCCCGGTTCTCAATTTTCGGAGCCGTCGGTTGTGTGCCTCGGTTCGGGACAGCTTAACCACCTCCGTTTGCTCCGATTTTTGGCATACACCTTGTTTCCTCCCTTTTGAGGCACACTGTGGCTCGAGAGACCATCTTCGTGGTCAAACGCCACCTCCAGTGCTTAATAGTCAGTTTTCGGGCACTCGGGCCGCACGTTTTGGCCCCCGAACCTTCGTTTTGCATCGGTTTGGGTTCATTTTTGGCGGAGACCTTTTTTTCATTATTAGGAAGGTTGTAGAAGGGTGGGAGGCCAGCAATTGTTCTAAAAAACCAGCTTTATTCGTTCATCGCTCTTCATCGCCTGTTTTCTTCACTAGAAAGCTGATTTTTTCCATTCCCGGACCACTTTTTCTGACTTTCCACCACACCATTGTGTTGTACACACCTGGGAGGCCACCAATATAGGTAGGCCGGCCAGTAATTCCCCCTGACCCTTTTGAACCTTTCTAAAAAGTTAGTTTTTCTCTCTCTTGGGTTACATTTTCTGGTTTTTCTCTATGCAGCTGTGTTGCACTCATCTGGGAGGCCACCTTTTTGGGTGGCCGGCTAGCAATTCTGCTTGACCTCTTTGACCCCTGGTCGGCCGGCCAGGGGAGGTGGCTGGTTGGCCACTTGGACCTTTTGAACCTGGCCGGCCAAGCTTGTCTCTCCTGGTGCATTCCAGCTGTGCCAGCTGTTTAGCACCAGATTCTCCGCCCGAGGGTTTGTCTTTTGGGGGGAAATTTGAATTGGTTTTTCCCCCCTTTTCTTTCACTCCTCTCCCTCTATATAACCAACACCCCACCTCCATTTCTAAGGGTTAGAAAAAAATCAGTTGGAGCCTTTGCATACAACCCTCCCTCTCTTTCTCATCCAAGCTTGAAACCACCTTGTTCTTGCACCATTTATACACCAACTCATAGCCTATCACCTCCATACTCCATTCCAACATCTTGAGGCTGATTTTCAAAGGTTAGGAGCTCTTTTTCTTAGATCAAAAGTTGCTGGAAATCTGTGCTACAAGGGTGAGTCCCTATTTCCTCTTTTCTTGCTTTATTTTGCATGATATTTTAGCTCATTTTTCTTACATTTTTGGACTTCAGCCTGAACTGAAAACAGTCTTATTTTGAGCTCATCTTCATGCTTGATTAAGGACTTTTTTCTGTTTGAGGTCTTCTACTCCCCCTTTGTGCTTTATCCCTTTTTTAGGGCTTATTTTGCATGGTACATTAGCTTTATTTGTAAGCATTTTTGGGCTTCAAGCCAAACTATAAAGTGTCTTATTTTGAGCCTCTCTTCAACTTTGTTGAAGGGCTCTTTGCTGTTTGATGCCAGCTACTGCCCCTTGTCCTCTATCTCTCTTTTAGGGCTATTTTTGCACCATGTTTTAGCCTTACTTGTAAAATTTTTTGAGATTTATTGTAAACTGGAAAAAGTCTTGTGTTGAGGCCCTCTTGATGTTTGATTAAGGACATTCCTTCGTTTGAGGTCATATGCTTCCTTGTATGCTTGATTGCCTCATATTTTGAGCCTTACAACTAAGCCCTTGTTGCATGCTTTGCTTGGCCTTCTAGCCACTGAAATCCAGTAGATTTTCAGTGGCTAATACACTATTTTGAGCCTCAAAAGTAGAGGGGGGTGACCCCCTTTCACCTTGTTTTGCTTGATGGTCTTTTTGGCCTTCCAAAGAGGCCCTATCTTGCATGCTTTGTTGACTGATTTCAGGGCCAATTTGATGAGTTTTAGGGCTATCAGATTTGATTTCCAGAGTTAATTTTTCCATGCTAAGTGTCCTTGATGAATGTGCTTAATAACCCATTGCATGGCCCTCTAAAAGAACCCATCATTTGTGCATGTGTTGGCTGCATTTCAGAGGTTATTTGGGCATGTTTTGGCATGTTTTATTCACTGATTTTTATTGGTTTGATGAGTTCTCACCTGGTTCATGTACATGCCATATAACCCATGTTTGCTAGTTAATTTTGCATGTTATTTTAGTCCATCATGCTAGCATCTTTTGGTCATGCTTTGAACTAGAAATTTTCATGTTTTGGGACTGCCTTGGTTCTGTCTTTATGCTTCATGATCAAATAATGCATGCTTTGTATAGCTATAGGTCAATACATGTGCCTAGTTTTGTGTCTCGGGACTCATCTCATGCATCGGGTGCCATATTCCCATGTTTCGGGACCACTTAGCATCATATTTCAGCACTAAAATTCACATGCTTGTATGCAATATTGCATCCCTTGCCATGTTTTGGTAGAGTGGCATTCTATGTGTCACGCCCCGAACCCGCCCCGAAAGGTCCGGCAACGTGACCGGCCAGTAATTCGTAAATTACCTCCGGCCTTACTGTACAAGACAAAAATAAACGGGGCTCGCGGAAGCGAAATAAATAACTAAGAGTCCAAGAGCTATGCATAATATGAACATTTATATACATGCCAAAAATAAAGTTAATTACCCACATGCAGTTACAAAACAAGCGACAAAAGATCATGTGTAGCACTTAAATACATGTACAAAAACAAAAGACAAAACTCCGCAAAACGGCCTTCCAGGCCTAGCCCCAGCTCTGAGGCATCCCAAACTCCGGTTGGCTTACAAAACGGCGGCTCAGCTTGAACTCCGCCTAGGCTTGACTTCCCGGCTGCTCACCTATAAATACATATATACGGGGGTGAGCTAAAGCCCAGCAAGTAACAGTAACGTAAAGGGGTTAGTGAATGAAGTCCAACATTTAATATAAAACCGTAATAAAACATTCATAAACATAGTCAGTCATCAGTCATCATATAAAACATACGTAATGGCGTACTCCATAGATCATAACATAACGTATCATAACATGTGTCGACAAACGACTAGAGTAACCGGTCCCGGACACCGATTAAACACATACCGAGATCTCAGAATGGCGGTCATGGGCCTACATATCCGTGCCGTCCCCCATGACTCAAGCGCATGGGCCTACACGTCTATGTCGTCCCCCACAACTAAAACTATCTATGGACACCATACTAGATTCGCAATCAAGACATTCATTCACGTAAAACATTATCATTTAAACATATCATAACATTTATCATTGAACATAATTCATAATAACATATCTTTACGAAAATGTTACTTACAGTGGTTTCCAATACCGGTTACACGGTCTTCGAGGCTTGTCCTGCAATTAACATCATGAAACATTTCTTAACATATATCATCATCAATTCACATAAGTCATGTCATTCTTTCATATTCATTTCATGTTCAATCCAATCTTCTTTACTTTAATTCATGTTCATAAGATGCTTAAGTGATGCCATCAACATGTTAAAATCAAGTAATTCATGCTGTACAACTTTCAAAATTTCTCTGAAAATAGCCTTCCGCCGGCGCCACTTTGGCGCTCGGCGGAACCGCCCAAAAGCTATTTGGGAGGTGTTTTTCGCTCGGCGGAACCCGCCGCTTCGGCGGACGTGCAAAAATCCGAAAATTCTGTTCTTTTTCCTCAAATCCATGGCTTCCTTCTTCCTTACAAATTCAACTTCCATTACATGAATTCCATAACCCAAAATACTTGAAACTCATCTTAAACCAACATCAAAACTTTAATGCAAAACCCATAGCAAGATCAACCATAAATTGAGTGGAGAAATCATAAACATGCACAACCAAACTTCACTTTTAAACATCCATGGAGGATCTTTCTCAGTTAAGCCAAAACCTTGAGTTCTACATACTAGATGTCAAGAATCAACAAACAATTCCATGAATTTAGAGAGAACTTCTTACCTTAATCACTTAATTTGAGAAGGTTGCTTGATTCTCCCCTTTTCTTTCTCCCTCTCACGATTCTCTCTCTCTCTCTCCCTTCCAGATTTTCTTTGAGTCAAATGAGTCAACAAGCCATATCCTTATCTATATATGTATATCACATAAATCAATTGTGCCATAATACTTAAGCCAAACAAGGCCCTTCCCATCCAATATAACAATTTGCTAAATGTTACAAGCCAAACGGAACTTAACGATTCAGACAGAAATCAGTCTTCAATTTATTGTTTCAGATGGTTCTAAAAATTCCCGGTATCTCGTAGGCGTGTTCAATTTCATTTTCTGAATTCATTACGGTCATCGATTTCAGTCCCAATGTTGTCATTTCAACAGATATTTCCCAATTCAAACAGATATTCTTCAATGAAATCATATAAACACATAATTAGGTACTGGTAATTACGTCATACAGGTCCGGGTCATTACATTCTCCCCACCTTAAGAAGTTTGGTCCTCCAAACTTTACTATCTTGGCAGAATTTCAATCATAACTCATAATCACATGTCATCATTCATTCCGGAGCATTCTATAATTCACAGAAGTTCATCATATGAGAAGGACAATTCAACAGTTCTATTCAGGTATTCAACTTAACAGAGTAGTTCCATAGCATTCAATTCCAAGATAGTTATATAAATATAACAGTCCATAGCAAAAGTAATAGCAAAGGAATTTGTTCCATCAATCATAGTCAATTGTGTCATGTCAAATTCAACATAGTTCTATATTCAGTATGTGCCATTGCATAGGTAACGGTTCTAATAGAAATTAAAATTGTACCTGTCTTTGCTTTGCCGGTATCCTGTGTCTTATCAGAAACTAAGGTGAAAACTCTTGCTTGTCTCAAGGTAGGACCCTCGGAAGCAGATGTTGCAATAAATGCTGTGGTGTCACTGCTGAATTGGTTCCACTAGCAAAGGATCTCTCATTTCTGGGATAAATTTGTGGGCAAGCTTTGGCAATGTGTCCTCTCTGTCCACATCTATAACAAACTCCCGTTCCACGGCGACATACGCCCCAATGCTGCTTTCCACATTCCTTGCAAGTAGGCACACCTCCCTTTGTAGTAGTATCATTAACAATTAAGTTTGATTTATCGTTCACGGAGCCCACCGATTCACTAACTATTTCTATTTTCTGTTTCTTGAATTTCTTATTTTCTCCTTCAGGCATGGTAGTTACTTTAGATGTCTTCAAAGCTGCAATATTCGTTTCAGCCATCAAGGCTCTATCCAGGACATCAACATACTTTTCTAATTTCAACACGTTCACCCTGTCAAGTACCTCTACATGTAGGCCACCCTCGAATTTTCTTGCCTTTTTATATTCTGTGTCAACCATATGTGGGGCATAACGAGCCAATTCTGTAAACTTACTTTCATACTCTCTCGACATCATACCGCTTTAGGCTGTTCAAATTCCGATATTTTCCTGTCTCGCATGCATTGTGGGAAATACTTTTCATAAAACATTTCTTTAAATCGGTCCCACGTCAAATCCCTATTCTGATCCCGTACCAGCATCCACCATCTCCTAGCTTCTTCGGTTAAGGTGAATGTCGCTAACAGAACTTTATATACATCATTGCATGGAAACACTTCAAAAATTTTCTCTGTTTCTAACACCCATGCTTACCTTTTAAAGGTTCAATGCCTCGCAAATTCAGTGGTTTCAACTTCTTATATACGTGTCAAACTGATAATATCATCATTAGTCATTGGTTCCACATGGACAGGTGGTGGTGGAGGAGGCGGAAATGGCTGTCTTGGCTGTGGTTGGTTTTGTTCCTGTTGTTGTCTTACCATCCCAGTTAGAGCCTCCATCATTCTTTCCAATCGATCTAGTCTAGCATCAGATGCTTCAATTTCATTTACATTCCTTGCACTAGTCTCCTCCATTTGTCTATAGAACCCATAACAATAGCACATTTCATTTTCCATATACTGTTTCCCTTACTATCTTACCATTCACAATTCTTGTTTCTCATATTCATAAAACACACACACACATGCACATATGCTCATGCCATGCTCTATATCTTTTCTAATGCACCTAACAGCTCAATGGACACGTGTGTGGGAAATTAACTCGTGCGCTCTGATACCACTCTGTCACGCCCCGAACCCGCCCCGAAAAGTCCGGCAACGTGACCGGCCAGTAATTCGTAAATTACCTCCGGCCTTACTGTACAAGACAAAAATAAACGGGGCTCGCGGAAGCGAAATAAATAACTAAGAGTCCAAGAGCTGTGCATAATATGAACATTTATATACATGCCAAAAATAAAGTTAATTACCCACATGCAGTTACAAAACAAGCGACAAAAGATCATGTGTAGCACTTAAATACATGTACAAAAACAAAAGACAAAACTCCGCAAAACGGCCTTCCAGGCCTAGCCCCAGCTCTGAGGCATCCCAAACTCCGGTTGGCTTACAAAACGGCGGCTCAGCTTGAACTCCGCCTAGGCTTGACTTCCCGGCTGCTCACCTATAAATACATATATACGGGGGTGAGGTAAAGCCCGACAAATGCGATAACGTAAAGGGGTTAGTGAATGAAGTCCAACATTTAATATAAAACCGTAATAAAACATTCATAAACATAGTCAGTCATCAGTCATCATATAGAACATACGTAATGGCGTACTCCATAGATCATAACATAACGTATCATAACATGTGTCGACAAACGACTAGAGTAACTAGGTCCGGGACCGATTAAACACATACCGAGATCTCAAATGGCGGTCATGGGCCTACATATCCGTGCCGTCCCCATGACTCAAGCGCATGGGCCTACACGTCTATGTCGTCCCCCACAACTAAAACTATCTATGGACACCATACTAGATTCGCAATCAAGACATTCATTCACGTAAAACATTATCATTTAAACATATCATAACATTTATCATTGAACATAATTCATAATAACATATCTTTACGAAAATGTTACTTACAGTGGTTTCCAATACCGGTTACATGGTCTTCGAGGCTTGTCCTGCAATTAACATCATGAAACATTTCTTAACATATATCATCATCAATTCACATAAGTCATGTCATTCTTTCATATTCATTTCATGTTCAATCCAATCTTCTTTACTTTAATTCATGTTCATAAGATGCTTAAGTGATGCCATCAACATGTTAAAATCAAGTAATTCATGCTGTACAACTTTCAAAATTTCCCTGAAAATAGCCTTCCCGCTCGAGCGGACTGAAAACTGTCCAAAACTGCTGGGAGGGTGTTTTCCCCGCTCGAGCGGGGAACCCGCCGCTCGAGCGGACTGTGCAAAAATCCGAAAATTCTGTTCTTCTTCCTCAAATCCATGGCTTCCTTCTTCCTTACAAATTCAACTTCCATTACATGAATTCCATAACCCAAAATACTTGAAACTCATCTTAAACCAACATCAAAACTTTAATGCAAAACCCATAGCAAGATCAACCATAAATTGAGTGGAGAAATCATGAACATGCACAACAAACTTCACTTTTAAACATCCATGGAGGATCTTTCTCAGTTAAGCCAAAACCTTGAGTTCTACATACTAGATGTCAAGAATCAACAAACAATTCCATGAATTTAGAGAGAACTTCTTACCTTAATCACTTAATTTGAGAAGGTTGCTTGATTCTCCCCTTTTCTTTCTCCCTCTCACGATTCTCTCTCTCTCTCTCCCTTCCAGATTTTCTTTGAGTCAAATGAGTCAACAAGCCATATCCTTATCTATATATGTATATCACATAAATCAATTGTGCCATAATACTCAAGCCAAACAAGGCCCTTCCCATCCAATATAACAATTTGCTAAATGTTACAAGCCAAACGGAACTTAACGATTCAGACAGAAATCAGTCTTCAATTTATTGTTTCAGATGGTTCTAAAAATTCCCGGTATCTCGTAGGCGTGTTCAATTTCATTTTCTGAATTCATTACGGTCATCGATTTCAGTCCCAATGTTGTCATTTCAACAGATATTTTCCAATTCAAACAGATATTCTTCAATGAAATCATATAAACACATAATTAGGTACTGGTAATTACGTTATACAGGTCCGGGTCATTACGCTATGCCTTAGGTTCGGTCCTTGGTTTGCGTGCATATATGCGCGCATTTCGATAGTCTCATTTTCATCTTATGGCCACTGATGTAAGTGTGGCTGAGGTCCACTCATGTTGGTGTAAGTCCATCATGCATTGCATATGCCATTTCATTTCATAGCATTGCGTATGCTAGGTTGCATGTTAGAGCACTGTGTATGTCGTGTTACATCGAGCATTGTGTATGCCATTTCATAGCATTGTGTATGCTAGGTTGTATATTAGTTGCATGGTGCATGCCATCTCATTTGCAATGTGTTTGGGATAGGAGTTAGCCCGAGCACGAGAAACGAGGGACGTTTCGTACTCCGAGTGACGGAACGTGTCTCAATTCCCGGTCGCCGACACTCCGGATTACCCATGATGGAGTCTAGGCCTTGTTTTGTTTATATGTGTATTCATTTTACATTGAGTCATGCAATTTGACTTATCGGCCATCATGCATCGAGATGCGTGATTGGTGGCACGAGGATCGAGGACTACACTCCCTGAAGAGTAGTCAAGCATACATATGTGAAAATACATTGCCATGCCCCTTTTTTGCTCTCTGTTGCAGCAAAGCAGAAACCGGCAGTCTTTTGGAGCTTCGTGCAATATTCCGAGCTTAATTGTAAACAGAGGCTAATTGGGGCATCGCAATGGATTTCCGCGCAAGGCAACTCAAGCATGCATCATTCATCATTCGGAACAGAGCTAAGGCGGTCCATGGGTTTGCATGCCAATTTACTATTTTCCTAGTTCATTTGTTAATTAATTAGGGTTTCGTACTTATTCGGACTGTAATTATTCATTTGAGACTGTATTATTTATTCGGACCCTCCGAGTGAGGGCACAATTGTAATAAGTATGCGTGCGTGTGATGTATGTCTTCCAACCCCACGTCTTTCACCCTTTTATTTACCAGCTTATGATGGTTAGAATAGGGCATGTTTCAATTAGCATACAGTATGATAGCATGTTTGCATTCATTCATCTGTTTTGCATGCACAGGGCTCGGCTCATCATACTCACTGCATTGTATTTCAATTCCGAGTTGAATACATGTTAGCTGTAGCATTCCATATGCCATTGTAGACACCTCATTTTTGACCGACCTTAAGACTCAGACGTCACCGATTGAGCGCTTGATGATGTTGAATATCGTGGTCGTTCAGAGGTTTCAGAGTCTCGGCTGTGAGCCTTGCCTCCAGACTTCCGGACTCTTTCGTGCTTTGCCTCGGTTTGCGAACCAGTCTCTATTTTATCTATTTTCTCATTCCGAAGGGAGGGAGAGGTCTCGTAGATCATCTTATTTGCGAACCAGTCTCTATTTCGTGATCGTAGGCCATTTTTCCCATTTCGGAGCTCGGTTCCCGATTTTCGGAGCTGTCAGGCCGAATGCCTCGGTTCGGGACCGCCTAACCACCTCTGTTTGCTCCGGTTTTGGGCATACATCTTATTTACTCCCTTTTGAGGGACACTGGGGTCTGAGAGACCAACTTCGCGGTCGAACACCATTTCCGGTGCCCTAACGATGTTTTGGGCCAGCCTGCTTTCGCCCCCGAACCTTCATTTTTGCATCGGTTTGAGTTCATTTTGTGGACCTTATTTTCATCACTAGGAAGGTCGTAGAAGAGTGGGAGGCCATGAATTGTTCAAGAACGATTATATTTCCTCATCGCCCTCCGTCGCCTGTTTTTCTCACTTGAAAGCCAATGTTAACCACCTTAAGGCCACTTTTTCCAGCTCTAAACCACATATTTGTGTTGTACACAGTTGGGAGGCCACCAATATCATATGGTCGGCTAGTAATTGTGTTTGACCCTTTTGAACCCCTCCTAAAAATGGCCTTTTCTCTCTCCTGGTTCACCTTCTCCAGTTTTTGACCACATAGTTGTGATGTGCACACATGGGAGGCCACTAATATGGCATGGCCGGCCACTAATCTTCATTGACCTTTTTGACCCTTGGCCGGTCGACCATGGGGAAGGCCGGCCGGCCACCTAAGCCCAAGAAAACTGGCTGGCCATCATCCTCAGGGTTGGTACATTACAAATCTATATTCCTTTTCCCCATATTTTGTATCCGGGAGGGGGTTGCCATTTTGGGGGGAAACTTGAATTGTTTTCCCCCCCATTTTTCCCCCTCTTTTTGCCTATATAACCAACACCCCAAGTCTGGTTTTGGGGGTTGAGAAAATTGCTTTCGAGCTCTCTTGCATACACTCTCCATTTCCCTCTCTTCCAAGACTCCAAACTTTAGGGTCCTTGCATCATTTACACTACACCACATAGCACCACCTCTCCAACCTCCATTCCAGCCACTTGGAGCTGTTTTTTAGAGCTGAGGAACACCACTTCCTGTGCCAAGAGGTTACTAAAGTTGAGTCTTCAAGGGTAAGTCCTTCTCTCCTCTTTTTGGTCCTATTCTTGCTCAATACATTAGCCATACTTTCTTGCATATTTGAGCTTCGACCCTAACTAAAATAAGAATTTTTTTGAGCTCTATTTCATGTTTGTTTAAGGGCTTCTCATTGTTTGAGGCTTCCTGTTTGCACTTGCTTCATTACCTCCCTTGTATGCCATTTTCTTGCATATTATTTTTGGCCTATGTATAAACTGTTATGAGCTCTGTCATAAACTGTAAAGTGGCTTATTTTGATCCCTTATTCAATATTGTTGAAGGGCTCATCACTGTTTGGGGCTTCCATTTGCCACTTGCCGTTATAACCCTCTTTTGGCCTTATTTTTGCATGATTTGTTAGCCCTTTGTGCTTATTTTTTTTTGGCTTCGGTCCAAACTGTAAATGACCTTATTTTGACCCCCTATTCATGTTTCATTAAGGGTTTTTTGTTGTTTGAAGCATCCTTTTTATACTTTGTGTTATAGCTCTCTTTTTGGCCTTATCTTACATAGTATTTTGAGCATACTTGTACACTGTTTTGGGTGTGATAATAAACTTTAAAATGCCATATTTTGGGCCCCTCTTCAACATTGTTGAAGGGCCCTCCTCTGTTTGAGGCTTCCATTTTCCACTTGCCTTTATATCCCTCTTTTGGCCCATTTCTTGCATGAGAGTTTAGCCATACTTGTGTTTGTTTTTGTGGTTTGTTTTAAACTGTAAAATACCATATTTTAGGTCCCTCTTCAACATTGTAGAAGGGCCCTTCTCTGTTTAGGGCCAGAAGCTGCTACTTGCTTCATTATCTCTCTTTCGGGGCCATTTTTGCATGCTAGCTTAGCCCCATTTGTGTTCACTGTTTGGCCATGATTAAAACTGTAAATATACTTTTTTTGGGGCTGTCTTGATTCTTTCTTCACACTTCATGTTCAAATAATGCATGCATTGCATAGCCATAGGTCATTCCATGCGCCTAATTTCATGTTTCGGGATTCATTTCATGCATTGGGTGTCATTTTGCCATGTTTCGGGACTGTTTTGCATCACTTTTTGCTGCTGAAATTTTCATGCTAGTATGCCATATTCCATGTTTTGCCATGTCTTGTTAGAGTGACATTTTCGTGCCTTATGGTCGGTCCTCGGTTTGCGTACACGCGTGCACGCATCTCGAGTGTCTCATTTTCATCTAATGGCCTCTTATGTGAGTGTGGCTGAGGTCCACTTATGTTAGTGTAAGTCCATTATGCATTGTGTATGCCATTTCATCTCATAGCATTGTGTATGCTAGGTTGTATGTTAGCGCATTGTGTATGCAATGTTACCTCGTGCATCGTGTATGCCATTTCATAGCATTTTGCATGTTAGGTTGTATCTTAGTTACATTTCATGCATGTCATGCATATTGCATTGTGTTCAGGATAGGAGTTAGCCCGAGCACGGGAAACGAGGTACGTTTCATACTCCGAGTGACGGAACGTGTCTCAATTTCCCAGTCACCGACACTCCGGATCATCCATGATGGAGTTAGGTCTTGTTGAGTTTTCATATGCATTCATTCCATATTAAATTGTGCAATTCGACTCCTCGGCCATCATGCATCGAGATGCGTGATTGGTGGCACGAGGATCGAGGCATGCATACATTTGTGAAAATACATTGCCATGCCCTTTCCTGCTCTCTGTTGCAGCAAATCAAGAATCAGCAGTCTTTCGGGGCTTGGCGCGCTTTCCAAAAACCATTGTAAAACAGAGGCTAATTGGGGCATCACAGTGGATTTTCGCGCAAAGGCAACCCGGATATGCATCATTCATCATCTGAAGAAGAGTCAAGGCAGTCCCTGGCTTGCATGCCAGTTTATTATTTTTCTTAGTTAATTTGTAAATTAATTAGGGATTTGTACATATTTGGACTATATTATTTGGACTGTACTATTTATTTGGACCCTCTATGCGAGGGCAATGTTGTAATAAGTGTGCGTGTGTGTGATGTATGTCTTCCAACCCCACGTCTTTCTCCTTTTTATTTACCTACTTATGATAGTTAGATTAGGGTATGTTTCAATTAGCATACAGTATGATAGCATGTTTGCATTCATTCATCTGTCTTGCATGCACCGGGCTCGGCGCATCATACTAACTGCATTTGTATTTCAATTCTAAGTTGAATACATGTTAGCTGTAGCATTCCATACGCCATGTTTAGAATAGCTGAGCCTGCTATAGTTGTATTTCTGCATGTATTGCATTAGGCATTTCTGTATATTTAGGACCATGCATGATTTCTAATCGGTTTCTGTTTTGGCTTGGAGTACTCGGTGAGTTTTATGCTTTAGCATCCTTGCATGCGTGTGAGTGACTGCCATGAATAACATGCTTACCATGAGACTATATGCTTATGTGATATAACTGCTTTGAATGCTTGTGGGTGGAGGTTGGGTTAGTTGGATTGGAACAAATCATTGACTGTGTGTTTTAAGCCCACTAGATAGTGACAAAATCATGTTTTCTAAGCCCACCTGAGGGTGGCAAAATCTGCGTTTTAAGCCTACCTGCGGGTAGCAAATCGTCTTTCAAAAACAAACATGAAATGTTTTGTTCCAATTCAAGCGACCCGGTCTATACTTGTATGCTGTGCGCATCACATAGTAAATCTAGGCTAATAACCGGAATAAGAACGCACAACATCTTCAAAACTAGATATCATGGTTAGTAGAGGCCGATCTTTGATCGGGCGAGCGGGGGTGCTCACGAAGTGACCTTCCCCAATCGTACCCAAGTTCCCGAGCCAAGGCAACTTTGGTGATGACGGACACGTGGCCTTAGGCAACGAGTCAGGGTTTCCTAAATTTCCCAAAATAAAATATTTAGGTGGCGACTCTGTATCTGGCAAAGCAGTCCATGTTTGGCACTTCTTTAAAAAAAAATCTGTTTTCTCAAAACGATTTGCCGGATTTGGACTCTTTGGTTCAGATTAAGAACCGTGACAAAAATCAAGTCTGAGGTGTAGCGAGGTCCCCCCGCGGGCTTGTTACAGTTTCTGGCGACTCTGTTGGGGACTTAGAGAACTTGACTCGAACTCATGATATCTGGTTTTGACTACACTTGTGTGTTTCTTTGCATTGCATTTGCATTGGTGCGCCTAGGACACCGTGTTTGCCATCTGCTATTCCTGAACGGTTTGCCGGAGCCTTGTCTTGTCAAGGCATGACCATAAGGCTGACCGGTTAGGGGCTCTGCCAGTATGGGAACACAAACCCCGGTTTTACCGGGGCACCCTTTTTGACCATTCGATCTAGTGCATATCGAAATCCATAGTGACCATTCCAAACTATGACAAGTTGCTTACTCGATATAGGTTGTTTGAAACTGCTGCGTGCGTAGTGAAACCCTAGCTCCTGACAAAATAGGACAGGGAAACCCTACCCCAACATAGGGGTGTTTGGGCTCTCACTTGCTTGTTATGTGCTTTTAGAGTGCGTGTCTACAGGGAATGCATGTATCAATTTACAAGTTTGGACATCAGGCCCGCGGGCACCAATTTAGTATTTTGGGATTCAATTTACCTGAGAGTAACAGTTTACAGGTAGAATTCAGTAGAGAGCACACTCATTCAGCTTTGCTCATATTGGTTATGGTGAAATCAGGCTGAGATGCTGTCAGTTTTCTCTTTTGCTAGGTAGTCTCGGAACCATAGCTTCAGAAGGCTCTAATATCCCCCGGGTACATTGGATCCGTGTTGATAGACTATGCTAGGTCAGAAATTCAGTTCAAGGGCAACCAATTTTCCTTCGCCAGTGGTAAGGCAAAGGAGGGGCAGACAGGGTTCATTTGTTCATCTGATCCGCCAATCACCAGTCACATCATCAGCAGACCCGTGATGGCACAGGGTTCAGAAGAATTTGTGGCTATGATAACAAAGATTAAATCGTGGAAGCGCAATGCGAGATGAGACCAAGATCAAACGCAACGCCTATCTGGCATCTGCCAGCATCCAAATTTCGGGACCAAATTAACTTTGACCCACTTCTGCCAGCTGAAGATTTGCAGGGTCCAGATCCTCGAGAAAAGTTGACTCAAGCTCGAGTTTCCACATCCCTGGTGCAGCCTACTGAGAGGCTTCATCCCTCTGATGTCAATGAATTCAGTCCGACTGCAATGAAAGTTGCGAACCTTGAGAAGCAATTCCAAAAGGCACAAGGCCTTAACTCCGTTCACGACATTGAGGATGGGTCCACCGAGGTTGCCGTAAGGCTCCCAGTTGGGAGTACCAATGCTGGCGGTAGCACTGTTTCCAAACCCGCTAAAGTCAACACAGTCGCTATAGCCGACCTTTTTGCCAAGGCCAGCCTACAAATAGCCAAATTTGAGCTCAGGGTAGATTTTTCACCCCCCTCCATATGAGCCTAACCAGCGCATTAAAAGTCCTGATGGAAAGAGGGCATCTCAAACCCCTTAATCCTCAACCTTTGCCAAACCCACTCCCTGCCAGACATAACCCCGACAAATACTGTGTATATCATCAGCAGCGCGGCCATGGCACCGATGGTTGCTACCGCCTTCGTCATGAGATCCAGAATCTCATTGACAACCAGACAATAGTTCCACCTCAAAACCCCAAGGACCAAGTACCTCATCCACATCTCAACCTCGGTCATACACTGCCACCCACCTACAACCCAAGTATATACACCCCGACCCATATACTCAAGCCCGAGATGTTTATCCCGGAAAGCATGGGCTTAAGCACGAAGGATGCACTTGAACCTCAATCATCTCAAACCCATGAATCTACTACTTCTGAGTTGAAGAGGATGATCGATGATCTTCAGAGAACTATGACAAATTTGGCCTCCGGGACATTGGCTCCATTATCAACCACATCACATACCAGGGAGTTCATGTCAAAAGGCTCCCCAGTCTTGGAACGGGATACATTTGAGGAATGCCAATCCCTTGGCAAAGTGGAGGCAAGTGGAAATAACAAGATAGGGGCGGACATGGATCCCCATGAACATCTTCTGTTGGCTTTTGAGGCTTTAAAAGCCGAGGGACTGAACAAAGAGCAAGTGCTCGCAGTTGTTGCAAAAACTGTGCACGACAAATTTGCCACTCAAGTTGGGGGCAGTTTGAATCAAGGGGCAAACCGAGAGAAGGGCTGTTGTACCAAGAATGTTCCTTTCAACTCTAATCCCGTACTTGGAAGAAATCAGCAAACCCAGTTAGCGCCTGCCAATCCCTTTACCGGTGCGTCCAGCAAAAATCCATAAACCTCAAAGTATCTACCCCGAGGACAGAGGGTCTTCCATGCCCTCTATATGCCTTTGTCCACGGCTCTCCAAATCCTTGTTGAACAAGGCCATCTCAAACCCCTTGAGCCTCGGCTCAACCCTCTTCCGCCACGCATGATGCTACCCAAGATTGTGCTTTCCATCAACAAACCGGTCATGACACCGATTCGTCCGTCTTCGCCACGAGATACAAAATTTGATTGACAACGGTCATCCCCGCACCAGTCCCGCAAAGTCTATCTAAGACTTGATCGCTGAATTTGTGGGGGATAATGTGATGTGATCGAGGATGAACCACTGCGGCGTGCTCATTTATTTCAGATATGGTGTATGGCACATACTGTTTTGAGCATTTGTGAATGCTGGTTTTTGTACATTCTGACTTAGGTATTGGGTCAGTCTTATTGTTTTGTTTTCGAGTTTGTCTTTTTGTTTTGAGTCAGTCTCTTTTGTTTTGGGTCTGTCTTGTCAGACGAGTCGATCCGCTGTATAGAGTTAGGTGATTCCGGGGGGTGTTACCTCGGGCGTCACCATTTTGTTTTTGTGTTTGTCTTTTCGTTTTGTTTTGAGTCTATTTCTGCCTTGGAGCCAGTAACGCCAACAGATTTGAATGACCAGCAGTGGTTTTTCATGCTTTTGTGTTTGCTTCTTCCATGTGCCAGTTGTACCAGAAATTCCAAATGAGATGGCAGTATTTGACTAGAAGCTGTGTCTTTTCTGTGCCTTGAATTCATTGCATCGACCTAAGTTTTTCAAAAGCTTTTTGAACACTGCGGTGAAAACGAAGAGGAAGGAATTCCTCGGTTTTGCAAAATTTTGATCAATTGAGAGAAAGAGAGGCGCTAAGCCCTTAATGAATGAAATCATGCTTGTTAGTATGAGTATCGGAAGGATCTGGCTTGATCCAGATTGGTTTTACTTGTCTTCAAGCAGTGATTTGTCGCTTTCTTAAAACTTTCAAAAATGTTTTATGGTCCTCGAAGACTTGTGTAGAATCGCTCTTGAGATTTTGACTTAGGATCGCTCTCACCTCAAGACTCGACCTCACTTTCAAACCTTGAATCGATTCGAATGTTCAACGGTTAACTACAATGTGAGGCCTGTGTGGCGGATTTGAAGCAATTTCGAACAAGAGGCCAGAAAGTCGGATCAAGAAGATCGAAGATCGAGAAGCTTGCAAAGCTAGAATGTAAGTACCCTTCGAACTAGGGGCAAAGATGTCAGATGTGCTCAAAGAGCCGAAGATGAGTCCTCTTGCAAATCAACAGCCACTCTCCTGGATACGGATGGCCTCAAAACCTTACAACCATTTGGCATGGACCAAGCTACACTTTTACCCTTTGAGAGGCTCGCTGGGCCGAAAACCCGGAAGGGCGACCCAGGCAAAAGTTAGAGCAAGAAAAATATATACAAAAAGCAAAAAAGAAAAAAGAAGAAAAGAGAAGAATGAAAAAAAAAAGAAATGAAGAAAAAGAAAAAAGGGAAAAAGAAGAAGAGAAATGAGAATGAAAAGAAAAGAATGGAAAGAAAAGAAAAACAAAGCTCGCAAGGTTGAAAACTTGCAACGGCCACCTTGGTAGAAGTTAGAGCCTAAAAAGGAGAGGTTAAATACCCGAGTGCACCTTAACCCCCGAACTATGTAAGACTTGATTCCCATGTTTGGGATACGTAGGCAACTTCATTCTGAAGTCTAGCCATAAACGCTTCCAATTTGATTGTGTCCATGCGATGGTTCTAGTCATCTTTGTCTTCTCTGTATCTAAGGATTTGGTTGCGTTCGTTACTTTGAGGGTTGACTATAATGCGCTGCGGTGCCATTCAAACAAGGGGCAACTTTCCGTTGCTATTCAATGCGCTGCGGTGCCATTCAAACAAGGGGCAAATTTCCGTTGCCATTCAAATGCGCCGCGATGCCGTTCAAACAAAGGGCAACTTTCCGTTGCCATGCAGTTCTCTTCAAGCACGAGGCAGTTTTCCTTTGGATCCGAGGTTGTGCATCTCAGGAGTAGGTTTCACGCTCGTTGAGCAAGTGGCCGTTTGCAAAAATAGTTTTTGAGAATTTTTACTGAGGTTGACTAATTTCTCGAAAATTGTTCCATCTTTTCCAAAAACTGGACCATTTCTTGGACCCGAAAAAGGAAAATTTTCAGTGCTCATAGCCTGACTTGCATAATTTCAAATCAGAAAACTGAACAAGCATGTTAATCTAACTCTCATTTTGGTCAAAATTGTTTTAGTAGAAAGCCAAAAACAAAAATGGTCGAAATGATGAACAAGGGGCACAGTTGAGTCAGGTGTTCTGTCTTTTCCCCATTATCAACATACTTGCCAGAAAGGGCACCATACTTGCCAAGAATGGCACTCTACCTGCCGGAAAAGGGCACCATTGAAGCTAGCCACAAAGGGCTGAAAGCTCCCTCATCTTCCGAGCAACGAGGTATCAAGCCAAGTGCGAAGCACGAACTGGAATGGATCAGGATATTCTACTCCCTCATCTAGACGGATCTGATCATGTCCAAACTCCCCAGCAGAGCATCGTCAACTGATGCCAGCTGCAAATTTGCTACACACCCAGTTGTAGCGCAACCCCTCTGTGGGAGGAATCCATTAGCTGTGAGCAGAAGAAAGAGAATCTAGCAGCATGCTAGGGACAAGAGCCTGCAACCTCCTGTTTATCCATCAACCACCCAGGGGAGGGATGAAAAAATGAGAGATTGAAGAATAGAGAGATGTGCGCTAAGAGAAAAAGTGAAGAAAGGGCTTTTTTAGAAAAACAGAGCTTGAGGGCCGAGTGATGTGAGAACCATAAATGAGAAAGGGTGGGAAACACTACCCGGTGAAACAGGCCCTCGGTGCACGTCTGAGTATCGTGTCTTTTTGTCTGTCTCGATTCTTGTTTTGAGTCGTCTCGAGTGTTACTCGATGTATCTAGGTTGTGTGCCTTTTATTTCCGTGTTGAGTCGTTTTACTGTGTCCAGTCGAAGGCTCAATACCTGGTCAAAAACTCATCTCTCAATTTCAAAAATAAAATCGTTTTGTGCTCCGAGTGCCGTGCCGTTCTCCACATTTGTGCAAAACAGAATTTATTCTTTCATAAAATCGCAGGTTCAACCTGTGTCATGTGAGAACAAAGGGAACCAGGACCTATCCGAAGCTATAATGGTTCCCATCGCAAAGCAAAAGCAAAAAAGGAAAATGTCGGGCATCTGAGTTTGTTCCAACTTCAGTAAACTCCGAGATCGCATTCTGTATGCACCTTGTCAGGCCTTCTCAATGCTCCGAAGTATGAGTGTGCCTCTACCTCAAGCTCAAGATCAAGTCTGCCTCAAATGGCAATCAGAAATGCTCTCTCTGAGTACCAGTTCGTTGCCAGGGTCATCTTGGCTTTTGTTTGCAATGAGGGAAAGTTGTGAATATGATCAGAAAGAAAAGTGACATCCGTGGCTTTTACATAGAGAGATTACCCCTTGTCAGCAAGAAATCATTCTACTATTCTTCCACTCGCGTGAGGCGCATTTGGATTTCGAATCCACTTTTCCTCTTTTCACGTGAAACGTGTTAGGATGCCTTTGTTTACCCGGTTAAAACCTTCCCTCTCTCCGTATGAAATACGTTGAGATACACCTGTTGGTTACACCATTGTTTACCCGGTTAAAACCTTCCCTCTCTCCGTATGAAATACGTTGAGATACGCCTGTTGGTTATACCATTGTTTACTCGGTTAAAACCTTCCCTCTCTCTGTATGAAATACGTTGAGATACGCCTGTTGGTTATACTATTGTTTACTCGGTTAAAACCTTCCCTCTCTCCGTATGAAATACGTTGAGATACGCCTATTGGTTACACCATTGTTATTCTCCCCGGTTAAAACCTTCCCTCTCTCCGTATGAAATACGTTGAGATATGCCTGTTGGTTACACCATTGTTTACCCAGTTAAAACCTTCCCTCTCTCCGTATGAAATACGTTGAGATACGCCTGTTGGTTACACCATTGTTTACCCGGTTAAAACCTTCCCTCTCTCCGTATAAAATACGTTGAGATACGCTTGTTGGTTACACCATTGTTTATCGGGTTAAAACCCTCCCTCTCTCCATATGAAATACGTTGAGATACGCCTGTTGGTTACACCATTGTTTACCCGGTTAAAACCTTCCCTCTCTCCGTATGAAATACGTTGAGATACACCTGTTGGTTACACCATTGTTATTCTCCCCGGTTAAAACCTTCCCTTTCTCCGTATGAAATACGTTGAGATACGCCTGTTGGTTACACCATTGTTATCTCCCCTGGTTAAAACCTTCTCCGGTTACATTGTAGACATGCTGGGCGGGTTGTTTTTGGACCTCCTCTCACGATTTCATCGTGGTTTGAGTGTCCCCTTCCTCACACGATTTCAGCGTGTTTGGAATTTATTTTAGGTTGTGTGGAATGCACTCCTGATTGATTTTCTTTGTTCTTCCTCCACTCACGAGTCCAGCGTGGTTGGTGTATGTCGCCTTTTTGCATCTATTGTACTCTCGGTTGCATCGCATCTATTATCCATTGCATCACATTTATTACATCCATTGCATCGTATCTGCTTTACTGTCTGGTCTAGGAGACCTTAAATCCTGCATCATCATTCGCGCTGTTTTGCGCATCGTACTTGCATTTTACTTGCATTTCATCGCACCGTCTTGTGCACTTTCTGGTCTAGGAGACCTTAAATCCTCTAAAGGTGCAATTCCTTTGGTGTTTGTCGTGCCCGAACGACTTCCAGTGGTCTGGTATAACTACCTGCCTGTGCTAGCAGTGAGTTCCTAGGAGACCAACTAAGATGGTGGAAACTAGAGTTCGAATAGCTTACGCCTAGAACGCAAAGGTTCGGGATTTCCGAGACTAAAGTCTAGTTTAAATACCCAGAGGTATATCCTCGGCTTGAAATCTGTATGGCAGCCCCATAGATTGAGATAGCATGTGTATGCGCCTCAATTCTGGATACTGAATCAACCTAGTCTGTCACCCTGTTGGAGAATAGGGAAAGCTGCGACCATAGTCAGGGAGAAAAGTAGTACTTGCAGTTCAACCAAGAAGAAGCGAAAGATCCCCAGCAGCATGAGGCACGATATTGTATGTACGGTTCATTTGAGGCTAGCGCGACCAGACGAATTGCACAAGTAGTGTACCTTCTCCGTGTGAGACGTAACGAGAATTGAACAATTCTCCGCACTCTTAACTGCATGAAATGTAGTTGTTGCTTTGCATTCTTGCTTAAAACTGTTGCATCTATTTGTGAATACTTGTTTCATTACAGCTTGCTGCATTTGCATGATCATGAGGTATTTTTTGGCTTCTTGCATTGACAGTTGAATTTTGCCCCCTGCCTGCGGACACATCTTTGTTTATCTCGCCTGTTTTGTCTAAGTCTTCGGCCTTATCAAAAATGGGTCGTCTCTAGGCTTTGATATTCACTCCCGTCATTTATGACTTTCGAGTTTCACAAAGAGGGCAAATCAGAGACACCCCATTTTTGACCGACCTTAAGACTCAGACGTCACTGATTGAGCGCTTGGTGATGTTGCATATCGTGCTCGTTCAGAGGTTTCAGAGTCTCGGCTGCGAGCTTTGCCTCCAGACTTCCGGACTCTTTCGTGCTTTGCCTCGGTTTGCGAACCAGGCTCTGTTTTCTCTGTTTTCTCTTCTCGAAGGGAGGGAGAGGCCTCGTAGATCATCTCTCAGTGGCCGTAGGCTACGTTTCGTGGTCGTAAGCCATTTTTCCCATTTCGGAGCCCGGTTCCTAGTTTTCGGAGCTGTCAGGCCGAATGCCTCGATTCGGGACCGCCTAACCACCTCTGTTTGCTCCGGTTTTTGGCATACATCTTATTTACTCCCTTTTGAGGGACACTGGGGTCCGAGAGACCAACTTCGTGGTCGAACACCACTTCCGGTGCCTAACAATCAGTTTTCGGGGTCCCGGGCTACGCGTTTTGCCCCCGAACCTTCATTTTTGCATCAATTTGAGTTCATTTTTGGCAGGGACCTTATTTTCATCACTAGGAAGGTCGTAGAAGAGTGGGAGGCCAGTAATTGTTCCGGCAACCAGTTATATTTCCTCATCGCCCTCCGTCGCCCGTTTTTCTCACTTGAAAGCCAATGTTAACCACCCTAAGGCCACTTTTTCCAGCTCTAAACCACATATTTGTGTTGTACACACCTGGGAGGCCACCAATATCATATGGTCGGCTAGTAATTGTGTTTGACGCTTTTGAACCCCTCCTAAAAATGGCCTTTTCTCTCTCCTGGTTCACCTTTTCCAGTTTTTGACCACATAGTTGTGTTGTGCACACATGAGAGGCCACTAATATGGCATGGCCGGCCACTAATCTTCATTGACCTTTTTGACCCTTGGCCGGCCGGCCATGGGGAAGGCCGGCCGGCCACCTAAGCCCAAGAAAACTGGCTGGCCATCATCCTTAGGGTTGGTACATTACAAATCTGTATTCCTTTTCCCCAGATTTTGTATCCGGGAGGGGGTTGCCATTTTGGGGGGAAACTTGAATTGTTTTCCCCCCCATTTTTCCCCCTCTTTTTGCCTATATAACCAGCACCCCAGGTCTGGTTTTGGGGGTTGAGGAAATTGCTTTAGAGCTCTCTTACATACACTCTCCATTTCCCTCTCTTCCAAGACTCCAAACTTTAGGGTCCTTGCATCATTTACACTACACCACATAGCACCACCTCTCCAACCTCCATTCTAGCCACTTGGAGCTTTTTTCCAGAGCTGAGGAACACCACTTCTTGTGCCAAGAGGTTGCTAAAGTTGAGTCTTCAAGGGTAAGTCCTTCTCTCCTCTTTTTGGTCCTATTCTTGCTCAATACATTAGCCATACTTTCTTGCATATTTGAGCTCCGACCCTAACTGAAAATAGCATTTTTTTGAGCTCAATTTCATGTTTTCTTCAGGGTGTCTCATTGTTTGAGGCTTCCTGTTTGCACTTGCTTCATTACCTCCCTTGTATGCCATTTTCTTGCATATTATTTTTGGCCTATGTATAAACTGTTATGAGCTCTGTCATAAACTGTAAAGTGGCTTATTTTGATCCCTTATTCAACATTTTTGAAGGGCTCATCACTGTTTGAGGCTTCCATTTGCCACTTTCCGTTATAACCCTCTTTTGGCCTTATTTTTGCATGATTTGTTAGCCCTTTGTGCTTATTTTTTTTGGCTTCGGTCCGAACTGTAAATGACCTTATTTTGACCCCCTCTTCATGTTTCATTAAGGGTATTTTGTTTTTTGAAGCATCATTTTTATACTTTGTGTTATAGCTCTCTTTTTGGCCTTATCTTACATAGTATTTTGAGCATACTTGTACACTGTTTTGGGTCTGATAATAAACTGTAAAATGCCATATTTTGGGCCTCTCTTCAACATTGTTGAAGGGCCCTCCTCTGTTTGAGGCTTCCATTTTCCACTTGCCTTTATATCCCTCTTTTGGCCCATTTCTTGCATGAGAGTTTAGCCATACTTGTGTTTGTTTTTGTGGTTTGTTTTAAATTGTAAAATACCATATTTTAGGTCCCTCTTCAACATTGTAGAAGGGCCCTTCTCTGTTTAGGGCCAGAAGCTGCTACTTGCTTTATTATCTCTCTTTCGGGGCCATTTTTGCGTGCTAGCTTAGCCCCATTTGTGTTCACTGTTTGGCCTTGATTAAAACTGTAAATATGCTTTTTTTGGGGCTGTATTGATTCTGTCTTCACAATTCATGTTCAAATAATGCATACATTGCATAGCCATAGGTCATTCCATGCGCCTAATTTCATGTTTCGGGATTCATTTCATGCATCGGGTGTCATTTTGCCATGTTTCGGGGCTGTTTTGCATCACTTTTTGCTGCTGAAATTTGCATGCTAGTATGCCATATTCTATGTTTTGCCATGTCTTGTTAGAGTGGCATTTCGTGCCTTAGGGTCGGTTCTCGGTTTGCGTACACGCGTGCACGCATCTCGAGTGTCTCATTTTCATCTAATGGCCTCTTATGTGAGTGTGGCTGAGGTCCACTTATGTTAGTGTAAGTCCATTATGCATTGTGTATGCCATTTCATCTCATAGCATTGTGTATGCTAGGTTGTATGTTAGCTCATTGTGTATGCCATGTTACATCGTGCATCGTGTATGCCATTTCATAGCATTTTTCATGTTAGGTTGTATCTTAGTTGCATTTCATGCATGTCATGCATATTGCATTGTGTTCGGGATAGGAGTTAGCCCGAGCACGGGAAACGAGGTATCGTTCAGACTCGAGTGTGAACGTGTCTCAATTTCCCAGTCACCGACACTCCGGATCATTCATGATGGAGTTAGGTCTTGTTGAGTTTTCATGTGCATTCATTCCATATTGAATTGTGCAATTCGACTCCTCGGCCATCATGCATCGAGATGCGTGATTAGTGGTACGAGGATCGAGGCATGCATACATTTGTGAAAATACATTGCCATGCCCCTTTCCTGCTCTCTGTTGCAGCAAATCAAGAATCAGCAGTCTTCCGGGGCTTGGCGCGCTTTCCAAAAATCATTGCAAAACAGAGGCTAATTGGGGCATCACAGTGGATTTTCGCGAAAAGGCAACCCGGATATGCATCATTCATCATCTGAAGAAGAGTCAAGGCAGTCCCTGGCTTGCATGCCAGTTTATTATTTTTCTTAGTTAATTTGTAAATTAATTAGGGATTTGTACATATTTGGACTGTATTATTTGGATCTGCTATTTATTTGGACCTCTGCGAGGGCAATGTTGTAATAAGTGTGCGTGTGTGTGATGTATGTCTTCCAACCCCACGTCTTTCTCCCTTTTATTTACCTTATGATGGTTAGATTATGGCATGTTTCAATTAGCATACAAGATGATAGCATGTTTGCATTCATTCATCATCTTGCATGCTGCAAGCTCGTATCATACTAACTGCATTTGTATTTCAATTCTAAGTTGAATACATGTTAGCTGTAGCATTCCATACGCCATGTTTAGGATAGCCGAGCCTGCTATAGTTGCATTTCTGCATGTGTTGCATTAGGTATTTCTGTATATTTAGGATCATGCATGATTTCTAATCGGTTTCTGTTTTGGCTTGGAGTACTTGGTGAGTTTTATGCTTTAGCATCCTTGCATGCGTGTGAGTGACTGCCATGAATAGCATGCTTACCATGAGACTATATGCTTATGTGATATAACTGCCTTGAATGCCTGTGGGTGGAGGTTGCGTTAGTTGGATTGGAACAAATCATTGACTGTGTGTTTTAAGCCCACTAGATAGTGACAAAATCATGTTTTCTAAGCCCACCTGAGGGTGGCAAAATCTGCGTTTTAAGCCTACCTGCGGGTAGCAAACCGTCTTTCAAAAACAAACATGAAATGTTTTGTTCCAATTCAGGCGACCCGGTCTATACTTGTATGCTGTGCGCATCACATAGTAAATCTAGGCTAATAACTGGAGTAAGAACGCACAATGTCTTCAAAACTAGATATCATGGTTAGTAGAGGCCGATCTTTGATCGGGCGAGCGGGGGTGCTCACGAAGTGACCTTCCCCAATCGTACCCAAGTTCCCGAGCCAAGGCAACTTTGGTGATGACGGACACGTGGCCTTAGGCAACGAGTCAGGGTTTCCTAAATTTCCCAAAATAAAATATTTAAGTGGCGATTCTGTATCTGGCAAAGCAGTCCATGTTTGGCACTTCTTTCAAAAAAAATTATTTTCTCAAAATGATTTGCCGGATTTGGACTCTTTGGTTCATATTAAGAACCGTGACAAAAATCGAGTCCGAGCTGTAGCGAGGTCCCCCCGCGGGCCTGTCTGCAGCCATGTTTAGAATAGCCAAGCCTATCTTAGTTGCATTCCTGCATGTGTTGCATTAGGCATTTCTGTATAGTTAGGATCATGCATGGATTTCTAACATAGTTTCTGTTTTGGCTTGGAGTACTCGGTAAGTTTTTACGCTTTAGCATCCTTGCATGTGTGTGAGTGACTGCCATGATAGCATGCTTACCATGATGCTATTTGCTTATGTGATATAACTGCCTGAATGCCTGTGGGTGAAGGTTGGGTTATTTGGATTGGAACAATGCATCCACTGTGAATTTTAAGCCCACTAGATAGTGGCAAAACCATGTTTTCTAAGCCCACCCGAGGGTGGCAAAATCTACATTTTAAGCATACTTGCGAGTAGCAAACCATCTTTCAAAAAAAAACAAACATGAAGTGTTTTGTTCCAATTCAGACGACCCGGTCTATACTTGTATGCAGTGCGCATCACATAGTAAACCTAGGCTAATAACTGGAATAAAAACGCATAATGTTTTCAAAACTAGATATCATGGTTAGTAGAGGCCGATCTTTGATCGGGCGAGCGAGGGTGCTCACGAAGTGACCTTCTCCAATCGTACCCAAGTTCCCGAGCTGAGGCAACTTTGGTGATGACGGACACGTCGCCTTAGGCACGAGTCAGGGTTTCCTAAATTTTCCAAAATAAAATATTTAGGTGGCGACTCTGTATCTGGCAAAGCAGTCCATGTTTGGCACTTCTTTCAAAAATCTGTTTTCTCAAAACGATTTGCCGAATTTGAACTCTTTGGTTCAGATTGAGAACCGTGACAATTTGAGTCCGAATTGTAGTGAGCCCAAAATGAACAGAACAGGACTCATCCTCCCGGGGCGTTCGGGGACATCCACAGCTGGTAAGCATCCTATGGAGTCTAAGTCAAATGTGGTGGAACATGCTTCAAAAATCAAGAAACGAAAGTCTTCTGGAGAAAGTTCATCACAAGGCTCTAAAGAGGGGGGGAAATAAAAAGTACAAGTTTAATGGCAAATGTTACATCTGTGACAAAGAGGGACATCGGGCCAAAGATTGTCGTAGCAAAGGTAAAAGCAAGAGAAGAACAAGCAAGAAGCCTGCTCAAGCCCATATGACCGAAGTGGACAATATTTCCAATGGTATAGATGATATCAATCTTTCTACAGTTGTTTCCGAGTCAAATCTTGTCCGAAATCCTAAAGAATGGTGGGTGGACACCGGTGCTACTCGCCATATTTGTGCCGACAAAACAGATGTTCACATCTTATTCTATAGTAGACAATGGTAAACAACTTTTTATGGGCAACTCCTCAACTTCCAAAGTTGAAGGACAATGAAAGATTGTACTCAAGATAACATCTGGAAATGAACTCACTCTCAACAATGTGCTGCATGTACCAGACATTCGCAAGAATCTTGTTTTTGGATCTTTGTTGAGTAAGAATGGGTTTAGGCTAGTATTTGAGAGTGATAAATTTGTACTTACTAAGAATGGGATATATGTAGGAAAATGTTACATGTCTGAGAGCTAGTTGAGAATTCATCGAGGGGAATGGGACTAAAGCCTATTAAATAATAGTTACCACAACGGTAACCCAACCTAGTTGACTAAAGATACTAAGATCTAGATTCAAAGGGACAATCGAGTTGTATATGACTCAGAAGGATCACTGGGGAGTTAAACTCCTACCCATTTCTATGATAAAATAGTGATGACTGCAGAGTTTTAGGTTAAGTAATACTTTTAATGATTCTTATATCTAGGTATACCTAGTGGAGTATGACAGGATATTCTTCATAAGAATCACCTATGTGAGTGTGAACTGGGCTAGTTTCTATGAGATTTGTGAAGAGCTACAATTCTCTAGAGCACTCATGAAAGACCAGGTTGTTCAGGGCCAAAATGAACACAATAGTGAGAACTAAACTGTGTCTGGGAATATACTGTGTGAGTTCTATTATCTTGGTTTACACAAACGGCTAAACAGTTCAAGACATCATGTTCACTGGTTAGCTAGTAAATCCGATGGTGTCTCACAAGGAAAGGTTCAAAGCCAAAAGCTACCTATTCTTTGCAGAATATTTTCAATTTCTGTACTCTCTATATTTACATCATGTTGTTGCATTTTCTCTCTGTCAATTTTATTCATGTGGGGGATTGTTGGAAAATTTATAAAGAGGTAGTTGTGAATTGAAATAGACTCCATTTTGAATGAAATGGTGTAACCTTTCATGGTGTCTTTTTGTTTTAAATGAAGGGTCAAACCTCCATTTGAATGAGAGGGTACAAACCTTTCATGGTGTCTCTTTATTTTAAAGAAAGGATTATGTCCCTTCTTCATAGCTTTTCTATTCAAATTGAATAGGTGCCAACTAAGCCTATATAAAGGCAGCCCCATTCCAATTTTGGTTGAAATTCTGAAAATTCATTTTTCTTGCCTTCATTTTGCTCTCTTGCGTCCTTTATTCTTCATATTAGATTTAGAATAAATTTCAGAGAGTTATAGAACACAAGGTTCTAGTTCGCCGGACAAATTTGTTTGAAGTGCTACTACAAATTTGTGAAGATCATTGTATCCTGGGAGATAAACATACATAATGAATGGGGTCCTTCTTTGCCTTTGGCACAGCGATCATAGCTCATTTTGTTGTACATTATGAATTTATTTTTATAATCTGAACCGTTCATGTTGTAGGGTTTGTTGAGTACTTCATGTCTACCAAAAATCATATTAATCGGATATCAATAACTATATGATCGAATTGCATATTTTTATACTATTTTTCAAAAGAAAAACTTATTGTTTATTTTTTTGGTTATCAATCATGTAGTTATTGATATCCGATTAATATGATTTTTGGCAGACATGAAGTACTCAACAAACCTTACAACATGAACGGTTCAGATTATAAAAATAAATTCATAATGTACAACAAAATGAGCTATTAATTTGGCAAGAAGGACCAGCTCCCACATAACCGTAAGCACCATAGCGGGGCGAATCTGTCTTAAGGACAGAGTGTCACACACTCGACTTGGTCTTTAATTATTGATTCGGTTCAACAAAATAAATTCTGTAAGTTTTATTTTATTTTGTTTGAATTATTTCAATTTATTTTATTTATACAGAAAATTATTCCAACAATATCTACATTGAGTTTAAAGAATTAAAAAAAAAATGGTAAGTTTTATCTAATAAAAATAGACGAATGGTTGAGATTCAGGCATCGTTTAGAAATAGGCTATTTTAGTTATTTTTTGATTTTTTTGTTAAAATATAAGGTAAAAAAAAACTAGTATGTTTGGAATGAATTTTTAATTTTTTACGCAAAGATATACAAAAAGTAAAGAAAAATAAAATCTTTGACTTTTTTGTATAAGTTATAGACTTTTTAGTTTTTTTAATATTTTTTTGACTTTTAGACTAAAACACTCGCATGTCAAACGAGACCTAAAAATAAATCAAAATATTAAAGTTTAAATTGGTAAAATTAAAAACTTAAAATTTATTTTGTTACAAAGGTCAAATTCCGAGTTTTTTTTTTTTTTTTTGTAATTTCTCCAAATAATAATAATAATAATAATAATAATAATAAAACCCTTAAAATATAACTGTTAAATTTACTTACAATAATGTGGATATCACAAATTATTTATTGATTTGTTGAAAAATCAACCACTATACTCTAATAAATATCAATGTCAAACAAAATATAAGTCGTCTCATTTGATTTTTAAAAACATTAAAAATATAATAATCAATAATATACATCAAATTTCAACTCATATGAATTTTTCAAAAAAAATAAAATAAAATATGTCAGTATATATCTCTTTATTACAATAAATGTTTTTGAAAATTTGTAAGATTTTATTTTGTTTTGTTTTAAACCAAAAGAGGAAAAGGCAAGCCAAAAAAAAAAAAATCAAAACTGTGGCCCACACCAGCACCCTTTTTGTTGGCAGCCAGTCCATTAGATTTTTTATTTTTTAACTTTTTAATTTTTTTTGATTATTTAGTCTTATGCTAAAATAGTCTTTTTTTTTTTTTTTTTTGAACGAAAAAAAAAGGGGATCGACGGTAGAGATCACGTCCCCCGTGGGCCCTAACTCCGGGTAACCGGTTGCCAGCTAGGAATTAACCTCCACCATGTGGGAGACCCACCACCAAAACACCAATGGAGGACAGACCCACGCTATAGCACAGGGCAAGAACGAGGAGCTTTAAAGAGCGTGTTCACCGAAGTGATTTCAAACACTCCCGTCTTAGGAATCGAACCTGCGCCAATGCTGAGGAATGGATAGCATCCTCCACCAGGCACCAAGCCTGGTGGTCTAAAAAAGTCTTATTTAGTGTGAAATTTTAATTTTTTTAATTTTTGTAAAGTAAAAAAAGTTTTTATTTTATTATGAGGGGAAATGTGACACTTCATTTTCAAATTGGTCCTGTCAGCAAGGTCATGCTGTATCGTGTCCACGTCCTGTATTCACCCAAAAAAGTGTCCACTTCCTGTCTCGATATTCATGTTTCTTAAATTGGAAACTGACTAATCACTCAACTAGCACTGTGTCTTGCAATTGGTTAGTCAAATAAATAAAGTTACAACAAAATAAAAAACCTTGCTGCCTGTGAATGTGAAAGAGACTAAAATAACCTAGTTATTTCACCTAGGTAAAATGTCAGTATAAGTTATTACATTATTTTTTTAATTTTTTATATATTTTTTCGTAAAAAAATTAAAATTTGTTAAAATAATTTATTCTCAAACAAAGCCTAAATCTGTTAAGTTAACTACCCCCAAGTACAACCTTTTGTTTGGATTTGTCTCGTCAACAAAATATTTATGAGAAACAACATCAAAATTGGTTAATAGTTTTGACCAACAGAAATGCTAGAAATCCTAACATTCCTATTAAATATTTTTTCAAATGTCTTATATCAGTGTAACACATTCAAGTGAAATATTTAATAAAAGATTTAGTAAAAATATTGAGACTTTTAGTATTTTTCTTTGACTAAACTATCCCATGATATAAAAAAATATGATAATATTATTTTTTTATTAATAAAATTAATAAATTATTAATAACATAAGATTAAGTGTTAAATAAATTAAAATTATAAAAAAAGTTAATATAATTATGTTTTAAAGAAACTTTCTTTTCGTTTAATGTGGAGATTGTATTGAATCATGATCCCTTACACCATAGCCACATCCCCCTGGCCATCGATTGGTGAGCAAAATTGAGGGGATTAGTGTTATGCTTGACAACCAATACGTCTAGGAAGACTTTTTAATTTATTTAAAAATTTATCAACTGCCAACATTGACAATGACAAGCAAAATATATATGTATATAACCTTAACATGTATCAATATATATATAATAATATAATCTTAACATAATTCAATTAATTAAAAAATTTATCAACTACCAACATTGACAATGACAAGCAATAAGTCTGGAAAGACTTTTAATTTATTCAAAAATTTATCAACTGCCAACATTGACAATGACAAGCAAAATATATATATATATAATAATATAATCTTAACATAATTCAATTAATTAAGTTATCAATCTATATTACTCATATAAAGAGAGAGCAAATCCATATGAATCTAAATAAATGATTATTAATAAAACTCACGTACATAACAAAAAAAAAAAAAAAAAAACCTCACAAAAATAAGTGATTACCAATTAATTCATCTCTAAAAATCAATGAACATGTATAAAGATTTCTGATTCAATTTGTTAGTTAGAGTTTTTTTTTTTTAATCTAAAAAATTTCAAAAATTAATTTGGTAAAAAAAATTAAAAAGAAACTCATTCTTTTTATATGATTTTCCCTTTTTTAGTAAATAATAATTTTTAAAATGTTTTTTTTAGTATTTATTTTTGTCAAATTAGTTTCTAATTTTTGGGAAAAAAATTAGAAAACAAATTTTAAAAACTCAACTAAACAAAATTACATATATTTGGAGCAAGTATTTATTTTATTTTATTTTTTAATTCTGTGTGTCAGGGTGTTACAATCCTTAGACATATTTTGAGAAAAATAAAATACATACCTATTCTCTTTGCTTGTCTTCATATAATAATAACAATTTAATAATCTAAATAATGTTTGATTTCAGTTTTTTGAATTCAGTTTTTTGAAAATTAATTTTTTATATTTTATATTTTTTTTTGTTTTTAGTAAATATTTTTAAAATTTTAAGTTTTTTTTTTTTATTTTTTTAACTTTTTAGATACACCTTACTTAGATGTATCTAAAAATTAAAATATTTGTGAAAATAATATTTTGAAAAATTAATAAATAATGGGTAAATTACACTCACCTTCCCTGAGGTTTCTGACAAATACAAGGACATCCGCTATAATTTCAATAATTACAGTAACCTTCCTTACTTTACTTGAGATTCTCTATATTCTCCTATTTCTTCAAATTAGAACAAACGGTGTTACTTGCATAGAATAAATGGCTTTATTACCCTTCCTTTTGAGCACAAAAAGACAATACTATCCTTGTCTTTATTCCTCTGTTCACCTTATCCTCTGTTGACCCACAAAATGACCTTTTTTGAATTTATTTTTTTAAAATATTAAAAAAATGTTTAAGAAAATTTTATTTTTTTTATTTTAAATATATAATTTTTATTTAAATATATATATTTTTTATTTAAAATATTTTATTTTATTTTGTAAATATATTTTTTTTAATTTTAATATTTTAAACTCAAAACACAACTCCATACTGAAATTGTAACCAAATACATAACTCAAAACTCAATTCAAATATTATTTTCAAATCTCATAACCAAATACATGACTCGAAACTCTACACTACTTTCCAAACTATAACTCAAATCGTAACCAAATAAATAACAAAAAAAGTTAAAATATTTAAAAATATATTTATAAAATAAAAAAATATTTAAAATACAAAAATAAAAAATGTTTAAAATAAAAACTACATATTTAAAATAAAAAATAATAATTTTTTTTCATATTAATTTTTTTTTCATATTTAAAAAATATATTTAAAATATTTTAAAAAATACAGCACATAAATATATGAAACATAGTGCACATTAAACTAAATAGATAAATATTTAAAATATAAAATATTTACCCTAAAAAAATAAATCCAAAGAATTTCAAAATACAACTCAAAAATCTTTTCGAAACTTAAAACCAAACAAATTTTCTCTTTTTAAAACTCATAACTCAAAATAAGATGTCACACTCAAATTATGATTCTAAAAATAATTTTAAAAAATTAAATTTTTTTCTTCTAAAATAGAGTTTTGAAAAAAGTTCGGTTTTGAATTTTGAAAAAATTTTTGAGTTGTGTGTTTGGTTATGAGTTTTGAAAAAATAATTTTTGAATTGAGTTTTGAATAGTTTTGAAATGTGTATTTAGTTATGAGTTTTGAGTTGTTTATCTTAAATATTTTATTTATTTTATAAATATATTTTTAAATATTTTTTTAAAAAAAATATGTGTTTAGTTACGATTTGAGTATAGAGTTTTGAAGATAATATGAAATTTCAAGTTATGTGTTTGGTTATAAAGTTTGGAAATAATTTTTGAATTGAGTTATGAGTTATGTGTTTTGTTACGATTTAAGTGTGAAGTTGTGTTTTGAGTTTAAACTATTGAAATTAAAAAAAATAAAATATTTACAAAATAAAATAAAATATTTAAAATAAAAATTTTAAAAATATTTAAATAAAAATTATATATTTAAAATAAAAAAAATATAATTTTTCTTAAACATTGTTTAATATTTTAAAAAAATAAATCCAAAAACACTATTTGTTCCAAACACTATGGTAAGGTCATTTTCTTCCAAACCTGTCCTCCAATCCAAAAATATTTTTTAATATTTTAAAAAGAATGGTAATAAAGTCGTTTACTATAGGAAAGTAACACCGTTTATTCCAATTTGATAGAATGGGAGAATCTGGAGAATGTCAGGTAATGTAAGGGAGGTTACTGTAATTATTGAAACCACAGGAGATGTCCCTATATTTGTAAAAAATCTCAAGGGAGGTCAATGTAATTTACCCATAAATAAACAAAAATATGAACACTATATTGAATTTTCATTTTTTTTGTATTTTTGGTATTTAGTGAATTTTTAAATATTTTTTGAACGAAAATTATACTTTTTAAGTGTATTTATGTTAAGTGTGTCTAAAAAAAAATTGCATAAGATATTAAAAAAATTCTGTAAAAACAAAACAAAATAAAATAATTTTTTTTTCTGGAAAGTGTTTTTAAAAAACTGAAAACATTTTTTCATACAAATCTTGTGAATCACATACATGTGAACATATTCACCCAAAAAAAAATTACATGTGAATGTTTCAAGGGGACAACCTACCAAAAAAAAATAAACAAAAAAAAAAACTACACACGTACTATATTTCAAAGAGATTCCCCATAATATGAACGGTTCAAATTATCGAAAGATGCTTAGGACAATACTCCATAAGAGAGCACAGTAGGATCCCCAAATTCTCAGTGGGACTTGGGGCTGCTGCTGTGCCTCTTTGTAAGAGTAAGTCCTAAATATTTTTCGATAATATGAACTGTTCATATGGTAAGGTTCGTCAAGAACATTATTCATATAAAAAATCAAGTTAATCGGATATTCATAATCCCATCATTAGGTCTTAATTGTTTTTAAAAATTTATGAAAGTTATGTTAACCGTTAATTTTTATAAAAACAAATGTACTTTGGTTATAAGGCTGCAGATATCCAATTAACTTGATTTTTTTAATGAATGATCTACTCGATGAACCCTACAATATGAACGATTCAGATTATCAAAAAAGGCTCGTGACGATACTCCATAAGAGAGCACAGCAGGATCGCCAGATCCTTTGATTTGAGCACACCTGTCAAAACTACATTGCTTCAAGAAAAAATAACAAAAATAATAAGGGAAAATTATATATTAAAAAAATCTCAAAATTTGATGTTCGTAAATCATGAATTTTTAATTTTATTAGTTTAAATTAATTTTTTTATTTATTTTTAATCTAAACCATTGACCTATTTTCATTAGCTAAAATGATGAAAAATAATATTTTAGATATTTTATATATATCTACATTGAGTTTAAAGAACTAAAAAAAAATGGTGAGTTGTACCTAATAAAAATAGACGAATGGTTGAGATTAAAAAAAAAATCAAAATAAGTTTAAATTCATAAAATTAAAAACTCAAAATTTATTTTGTTACAAATGACAAACTCTGAGTTTTTTTTTTTTTTTTTTTTTGTGTGTGTGTGTGTAATTTCTCCAAATTATAATAAAAATAATAAAACCCTTAAAATATTACTGTTGAATTTACTTGCAATGATGTGTACTATCACATATTATTTATTGATTTGTTGAAAAATCAATACTCTAATAAATATCAATGTCAAACAAAATATAACTAGTCTCATTTGACTTTTTAAAAACAGTAAAAATATAATAATCAATAATATACATTAAATTTCAACTCATGTGAATTTTCAAAAATATATATATATATATATGTCAAGTACATATTTCTCCTTATTACAATAAATGTTTTTGAAAATTTGTAAGTTTTTATTTTGTTTTGCTTCAAACCAAAGAAGAAAAAAAAAAACTCAAAACTGTCCCAACACCAGCCAACTTGGGGTGGCTATTGTGTTGCTGTGTAATCAAATGGGCCCATTTCGAGGGCTATTTTGATAATTTGAACTGTTTATATTTTAGAATACATAGAGTAAAATATACTTGTAAAAAATCAAGTTAATCGGATATCGTTAACCATTTCATCCACTCACATTTGTATCTATAAAAATAAATGACAATTGTGATTTAAAGTATTAAAATACATACAAATGTGAGTGGATGAAAGAGTAAACAATATTCGATTAATTTTATTTTTTTCAGGTAAATTCTGCTCAATATACCTTAAAATGTGAACAGTCTAAATTATCCAAATGGGTCCCGAAATGGGCCCATTTGTTTGCACAGCAATGGCTGTCCTAACATTTCTATAGGTCTCACATGAGTGTGAGATCTATATTCAAGTGAGATATTTGATAAAAATATTAAGACTTCTAATATTTTTCTTTGACCAAACTATCACGTATAAAAGATATGATAATATTATTTTTTTTATTAATATAATTAATAAATTATTAATAAAACAGTATTAAGAGTTAAATGAATTAAAAAGTTAATATAATTATGTTGCAAAGAAACTTACGTGGTGTTTGGCAACCCGGTTTTGGTGCATATTTTAGCCCCAACGGAAAAAATTTCAAAAATCCAGCACTCTAGCTGAGTGAAGGGAGTGTCCAGCTGTATCGCATTATTTACGATAAAAAGACAGGCTTGCCCTCCGAACCTGTGTCATCTGCAAAGAGAGACACACACGTCTCTTATCTCTCATATCTCACATGCTCTGCAAGTCTACCTGGAAGGTTACACAGCAGAGGCGAGTAGCTACTCCGGCGCACGCATTCCGGAGGAACTCACGGTGAACACCAACAAGCCGATCGTCGAGGATTCTTAACGGTAGGGATGCGAAACACCATTTTCACGCTTTTTCTGCACCGATCTGTGAACATTATGATCTTCCCTGCAATTTCTTTTTTTTTTTTCGGCTTCCGTCGTGAACTCCCCTGATCTTCCTGGTGCGCTTCACCAGGAAGTGAGTTTTTCATATTGATGTGTTTCGACCTAATGTATGCAAACCATTTTCCCTCTTTCAAATTTTCCTTCATTTTTGGTTTTATAAATCTTAAAGTAGATCAACCTTTTACTTCGTTTCTCCATGTAAATAAGAAGTACAAAATCCATTCACAGAGGAGATGTGCTCTGATTCTTGTTAGGAATTTTTTTTTCCCCCCCAGACTTCATATTTTCACTGTAACTACCAAAAAATTGGAGAAAATAACAAAAATGGAAATTATTTTTGGACAAGTAATTTGTCATAAAAATATGAAATTCAAAATTATGAAAAATATATAAAAAATTTGCCTTGTAGCAACAATTAATCAAATTACCCGATGCGTTTTTTGGGGAAAAATTGAACAAAAATTAAGTGCTGCTTTCAGTTGGTTTAATGAACTTCTTTACAGCAGTTGTTTAACGAGGCATCATAATTTTTTTTTTCATATAATGTCATTTTCAGTTCAAATAGGTTTGGCTTTGCACATTAACTGATTTGCAGCTCTCTGTTTTGCACTCTATGTACATCATTTCCATGCCACAACGCATCACCATTGTTGTGATGTATTGGACTACTTCTGAGATGCTACGCAAAATTAATGGAAAATGAATGCAGTTATGCAAGTGAAAATGAAGTATTTGTTCATATTTGTTCAATCTGTTATGCTGTTGATATTTGTTCCCAAACGTATCTATCCTGTGTTAGCCATTACAAAAGTCATCCTTCCTTTTAGCCATCACTGACACAACTCTTTCACAGGAAACAACTGTTTTTAATTTATGGACAGAAACAAAATGTTAAGAAATGGTGAAATGTGATCTGTATTTTTAGTAATTGGAATTCCCAAAGCTTTCTTAGTGACCTTAATTACCTATGAACTCAATCTGTTAATTGTCTGAAAACAATCAACTGTTGTTTTTATTTTGTGGATTGTAATTCCTGAAATATGTTATGCTGTTATAAATTCACTGTTACATTTCATGGAATAAATTTGCAATGCAATTATAACCCCAATCTGTGGTGTTGTTTTAGTTCTGTGCTTGGTCTGTGTGTAGTAATATGGCTTCCTCTTATTCCACTGCCACGTCAACATGGCCACAACGCATGTGTGCTTGTGGCTATGGCCACTGTTTTGTGAAGGTATCCAGATCTCACAAAAATCTTGGCCGTGCATATTATGTTTGCCCCCGCCCCGTGGTGAGTTGTAACAAATGATTATTTGTCACTCCAATTATATGCACACTATGAAGCCCATATCTAATAAATGTTTAACGTGTCTTACTCATCAGCAATGTGTTAATTGGATTGGTTGGTGTGACGAATCAGGGACACGAATCCCCAACCATGACTCTGGGTCAACCGATGTTATGCAGTTACGGGCTGATGTCGTGAATATTTTCAATACTTTGCGTGTAATGAAAACGGTGATTTGTGTGTTGTGCATCATGGTCATCATCTTATTATTGCGAATGTAACAACCATGTAAACCATTTCGTGACTGTACACAGTAGTTAGTGTTTTGGAAAAGAACTTTTCCGAACAAGTAAATGCTTTTGCATCGTTTGTATGTAACAACTATGCAGTTAGTAATTATCGTACTACTTTTTGTTAAAGCATGTGGAAGTTGTCTGTTGCATATTGTTCATAGTTTATTGTCTCAAATGTATTCATCAACTACGTTCTAATGTATACAATACGTCTTGTCACATTAGTGTAATGGCTACAACACGGTCGTCCCCTCGCACCCCGTCTAAGAATAAAGGGTTTGGCCCATCAGGTACCGAAGGCATTGAGGATGGCTTAGATCATGCACATAAGGCGAACTAGGACAGTGCAGCTATACAAATATTCCTAGAGTGCATTCAGGAAGCAATATTAGCGGGCCGTCGGGTGGGTACAACAATAACAAAAACAGGGTACAATGAAATTGCACTGAAATTCACAAAGCGCACGGGTAGACGTCATGACATTACACAGCTTAAGAACAAGTACGGCAGTTTGAAAAAGGAATGGCAGGCGCAGAACAAGTTGATGGATAGCAGTAAGGGTGTGACCGGCATTGGGTTTGACAGGGACACCGGGTTGTTCACAGCGTCAGAAGAGTGGTGGGAGAATCTTAAATCGGTATGCACTAACATATACTTTAATGGCAAGTTGTACTTTTTCAATTTCATTATTTGTCGTAAACTTTTGTCATAAACTTAAATTGTCCTTTGATTTTCATAAACTTAAATTGTCCTTCGATTTTTCATAAACTTAAATTGTCCTTCGATTTTTCATAAACTTAAATTGTCCTTTGATTTTTCGTAAACTTAAATTGTCCTTCGATTTTTCATTTGCAGACAAACAAGGTCGTTTACAAATTCAAGACGAAACCATTGGAGCATGAAGATTTGATGCGTGCAGTATTCACTGGTGCAACTGCGACTGGCAAACACCATTGGACGCCGGGAGAGAAGCCTGTGGATGTCGGCGAAGGTGAATCCGACTCAGTGGACTCTCCTAGGTTGACACCATTTACTGAACCGTATAGACCGGTCGTTAACTCACCTCCAAACTCCCCTACCATTAACCTTGAAGAAGCAGAACCCGGGACAAAGAGGAAAAAAAGAGGTAGCAGTAGTGGAAAGTCGAAGAAGGTCTCTAGTGGAGCATCGGTGCTTGCGGATAGTTTTAACCATCTGTCTAAGGCGGTTGAAGCACAGAAGCACCTGACGGTCAGGCACGGAACTGGTGCATCGCAAAAGTATGGCATTGAGCCATGTATGCAGCGGCTTATGGCTATCCCAGACTTCATCAGTACCCCCCTGTTCCATTTCGCATGCACGGCGTTAGAGAACGTGAATTATCGGGAAATATTGATGTGCATGCCAGATGATAAGAATGTAGTCGGTTGGCTTGCACAATTGCAGGTTTCGAAAGGCCTGTGAGTAGTTATGTTTGGTCGTTCGCAGAAAAAAAGGGACTTATTTGGTTTTGATGTAGTGTGGTTTTTGTGGACTACTTGTATGGGTCTCGTCTCATGGTTGTTTTGTTTTGTTTTGTTTTTTTTTTTTTTTGTAGTACTACATCGCTGTACTTACTACTACTTTACTTTTGTGCACGGTACATGCTTTTGTCTACTGCAGTATGGGATGATTGTGTAACCTCAACTTTTTGGGCATAGTTCAGTTTGATGGATTAATGTTTTTCTCAATCACTAGTTGATGTGTTCCAATTTACTGGTCCACGTGTGCTTACCTTATAACTGGATAATTGATTGGTGCATTGTGTGCATTGTAGGAGTCATCGACAAATAATGTGGAAAGGTCAAAGTAGCAACTACAGAAATTACAATGATGTAATCATCGAACTCGCTGAGGAAGAAGAAGACATACAAACAAGCATAATCAGTGACGCTGCGCAGCATGCAATGGAATATTACCTGAAGTACATGGAGAAGATCCCATGCCGAACTTCTATTCTGACCGGTCGTGCCTGGATTCAAGAATTGTTTGATGGGCATGTAGGCAGACGCGAACAAAATTTGCATATGCCGTTGTATGTCTTTCAAGCATTGTGTGACACATTGCGAAGCGACTTCGGTTTACGGGTACCTACAAGACCCCATGGATTACATATTGAAGAAAGTGTTGCGATGTTCATCCATACGTTGGACGGCTGTAGTAACCGAAAACTTCAGGAACGATTCCAACACTCGGGAGAAACTGTGTCACGACATTTCCATGCAGTGTTGGAAGCGATGAAGTTGTTCACAGAAGTGCATTGTAAGCCCACCCGAGATCAAAATAGTAGGCATCCATATTTGCGATGTAGGGAAAATACGTGCCTTTCAAGGTTAGAATATTAGTTGTCGTTAGCGGTTAATTTTAATTTGATGTGATGTATTTACACCTCATGTGATGTACGTTATTGGTGCAGCATTGTATTGGAGCGTTGGACGGTACTCATGTAAAAGCCGTGTTGCCTGCCCGTGATGCCGGCACATACTACGGTCGCAAAGGATATCTAACCCAAAACATATTAGCAGTATGCGACTTCGACATGTGCTTCATTTTCATATCTTGTGGTTGGGAAGGAAGCATGCATGACAGTCGCATCTTCAATGGAATAACTGAGAATGCACATGCACCGTTCCCGCACCCCCAAGAAGGTAACACATTTGAAATTAAGTGACTAAGTAATTATTAATCTTGTTGAAAATATTAAATTGACTGACCAAATGTAGGTAAATATTACCTTGTGGACGCGGGATATGCAAACAAGAAAGGGACATAACGAACATGTCAACTGTTGCTCTGTTCCGGATGACATGCCCACCGCGGAAGGAGGAGAAAATATGGATGATGGCCTCATGGTGGGGAATACAGATGTAGATATGGCAAGAGTTCGCGTGCGCATCCGTGACCATTTGCTTCGTATACGGAGTCAAGGACTATTGTGAAATGCTTGTTATCTAATGTATGTGTTTGTGTAATTTGTAATTTGTATTTCCGCATTGCAATGTGACTGTAACAAATTACTTATATTTGTAATTCGTGTACGGACAATGTCAGTGTGTTGCAAATTTTAATTTAGTTGAAGTACTATTAATATGAAATTCACCATTTCCCCTTACTGAATTGGCATTTTCACATAAAATTTTATTTTGTGGTCAATGTATATTTCATACTACTAATTTTTTTTAAAAGATAAATCTTATCAGAAAGTTCGTTGTATTTTTATCATGAATTTTAAAACGCGAACAAATTTTTTGTTCACCAGAAAATTAATTCGAATAAAAAATTAGGACTTGATTGGTATTGTTTTGAGAGATAAATTATGAAAATTAATTATGGGGACAGAGTTACAAAATGTAGTTGGTTTGTTTGGCTGTATATTTTCCAAGTAATTTGTGCGTACAGGAGTTCAGTAAATAAATTTAATTTCATTTCACTAGATGTGTATCACATAAGAAGTGATTAATTTTTTTTTTTCACAAATTCAGTAAAGCAAACCTTAAATTGTAATTAATTTTTATATGTGAAAATGAAAATAAATATTTCCAAACAAATGTTTTTAATTATTTGGAGAAATATATATAAATGTTAAAGTAATTAAATAAATTTTTTAATTATTTTAAATATGACAAAGTAACAGCAAAAAAGAAAATCAATTGATTTAGCAAAATATTTTATTGCAAACCTTAAATTGTAATTAATTTTTATATGTGAAAATGAAAATAAATATTTCCAAACAAATGTTTTTAATTATTTGGAGAAATATATATAGATCTTAAAGTAATTAAATAAATTTTTTAATTATTTTAAATATGACAAAGTAACAGCAAAAAAGAAAATCAATTGATTTATCAAAATATTTTATTGCAAACAGTTGACCCCAATCAAAGAAGTCGGACTGCGTGAATAATTTCGTGGCCACGTGGACATTCCATGAACATTTGCAATTAAATATTAGTAGGGGCAATTTGGTCAATTCACATTCCACAACCATTTCAAACATATTTTTCAATACCATAATTCTTAAAAAATCAATCCTATATTTCCAAACACACAAACTAAAATCGAGATCACCAATCAACTGGTGACCAAATCGCCAACACCAATCAACTGGTGACCAAATTTGTGTTGCGGGGGGTCTTTGTTATGATTGACAATCAAATAAGTTTAGGAAATCTTTTTAATTTATTTAAAAATTTATCAATTGTCTACGTGAAAGCTTAATCTTAACATATATCCAATATATATATATATACAATAATTTAATCTTACCATAATTTAATTAATTAAATTATCAATCTATATTACTTATATAAAGAGAGAGCAAATTTATATGAATCTAAATAAGTGATTATTAATGAAACTCACGTACATAGCCCGAAAAAAAAAAAAAAAATCTCACAAAAATAAGTGATTATCAATTAGTTCATCTTTAAATATCAATATTTTTTTTTTCTTTTGATTAAAAATCAATGAACATGTATAAAGATTTCTGATTCAATTTGTTTGTTTGAGTTTTCCAAAAAAAAAATATATATATATATATCTAAAAAGTTTCAAGAAAAAAAAATTCTAAAAAAAACTCATTCTTTTTATATGATTTTCTCTTTTTTGGTAAATAATAATTTTAAAAATGTGTTTTTTAGTATTTATTTTTGTCAAATTAGTTTCTAATTTTTGAAAAAATAATAGAACACAAATTTTAAAAACTCAACTAAACAAAATTATATATATTTGGAGCACATATTTATTTTATTTTATTTTTTAATTCTCTATATCACAGTGTTACAATCCTAAGACATATTTTGAGAAAAATAAAATACATACTTATTTTTTTTACTTCTCTTCATAAAATAATAACAATTTAAATAATTAAAATACTATTTTTTCTTACAAATCTTCGTCAATTAATGGTATTTTGAGAAATTAATAAAAAGTTCACTTTTAACTTTTTTTAACAAAAAAAAATTAACTTTTTTTAAAAAAAAACTAACTTTTTAAGTAGTAGTGACTTAAGTAAAAAAAATTAGTTTGGCTTTTTACTAACTTGACAAAGCAAGCCTTCCACGTAATCACTCTGAAAAAGTACATGTGAAAAGGAGATTCCCTGCACTACTACTATCGACGGGCAGTTTGTGGGTCCAGCTGCGCAAAAATCATCGCGTGATGCTTTAATTTCTACAGTCATCTCCTAGAGTGATGATTCAAGGTTGAGATTCAAGGGTTGAGATTAAGCTTCAATAGTGAGAGTGACCCATCTAAGGGTTGAGAAGCCTCACCAAAACCACAACGCCAACCAATTGTCCTTATCTGCTGTTTAGGGAGGAAAGCTCCAAACAGTTTCGCGCAAAAATTAGAGAATATAATTTTATTTTATTTTTTTGATAATAAGTACTATATATAATTTGTAACCCCAAATATTATCTTCATTTTGCTTGCAGTTGAGAGAGAGAGAGAGAGATGTACAAGTACGACATAGATTTGAGAATTGTAATTCCGGCGTTGGTGAAACTTGTCCACCAATTATTCCAAGTGTCCTCCGATGGGCCAATGTTGAACGTGACCCGGCTAAGCCTCGGCTTCTTCCTCCTCCTCCTTCTCCTTTTCTTCCTCGTTGTCTCGGTCAAACTCTCACTCACACTTTCAGTAGTTGCAGTAGCAGAGCCCATTCGCTTGCGCTTTGGCAATCAGTTCTGTTGCTCTTCTTCTGGCCTCCTTTATGTAATTGCATCGTTGTTAGCCTCTTTTTTATGTCCACCATCAATCTTTTGGCTCGCCTACCTCATTTGCATCTGCATCTCCCCTTGTTCAGGCGTCCTCTGCAACATGCTTAACCGCTCTTTGCAAGCAATTCCAATACCAATCCTTCTTATCACAGGCACCACCCCCACCACCCAAACCCACCACCACCACCAACAACAACAACAACAACAACAAACTACTACCACCCCTCCTCATCATCCACCACTTTTACGACAACCCATGCCCAGTTCATCTTCATCTTTATCATCACCACCTGTGCTTGAATTTCAATCGCATGATGAATTTGTAATTGACATTGATGACGATGATGACGAGAACTTGCAGGTAATCTATGGAGGACATGCCTAAACTTTGCTCAAAGCTCGTGTGTGTACGTTTGTCACCTTATATGTTTTCCTTCTACTTCTTGTATTGGTTCTGAGTTCCTTGTTGGGTTGTTGTTAGTTTTTTTTTTTTTCTCTTCCTCTTTTGGTGGTCATAGGATACGTGTCTCAGAAGTGTTCTGATTGGCGGACAAAAGGGAACTTATAAATTTTTGTCAAATTCAAATAAATTGAGTCGGTTGTCAACAGTGTCTTGTTGCGTTCTATAAATGGATAAATGGAAGACTGTTTGGTTAAGTGTATCTAAGTTATTTATATTTTTGTATTTGTTGTGTTCCATAAATGGAAGAGTGTTTCGTAAAGTGCATAATTTATATATTTTTTATTTTAAAAGTTTGTAGTAGGTTATTTGGTGTAATTTTTAGTTATAATTTGCTAAGTGTGTGAGTGAATTTCCGATCACACTGCCCTCCTTAGTGATTCAGCGGTAGAACACAGGCAGAATAGATGGCACCTGACTGACCTGCAACAGAAATATAAGAATCCCTGCGGTGGTTTCGACCACCCGGGGGCACTCCGACGATCAAGTCAGTATATCTCTCAAAGATAATCAAGTGCTAAACTCACAAGCTTGAGTATTAACAACGTACCTTAGACCCATGGGGGTACCTCTCTTTTATAGCCAATACAATCCTAGTCCCAATAGGGGCCCGGTCCTAATGGACTTAGGACTCCTGCTAATCTAGGACTCTCAGTGGAATTAAGACATACTCCCTGAGAGTTTATCTTTACCCCAAACTGAAGTCTTCCCCCAATCTAGGACTCTTGTCCACATCCAGGTTGAGTTCCCTCTTCATTCTAGGACTCTTGTCCCATATCCGCTTATCTCGGATTCCGATATCTTCGGAGATAACCTCGGCTTAACCGTGATTACCTCGGCATAACAATCAGGACACGTGGCACCTAAGCTGACACATCGGCGCCATCTTGGCCACGTGCTGGGGCTCAGAAAATATATCCCCACAACTGCCCCCTAGGTTCTATTACCTCGGCATTCTGAGGTGATGGAACCTATCTCCGAACTTTTTCTCGTACATCGGCCTAAGAACTTACTGGCCGAGATCATTCATTCCAGGATGGCATGTCCTCTTCAGATTCAAATCAATTCCCCTATTGTGCGTATGAGCTGTCATGCACCATCTTTCAACCGTTCTGGGGACGCGTTTCGTTCTTACTGGTCCGTGCCACTGACGCGCCAGCAAGGCGTCTTTCCTCCGCTTGCGCCGTCTGACGCGTGCGTTACCCTAGGCACAATTATTGCTTTGTTTTGCCGCCGCTTCACCTCTGACAAAAACGTTTGTCTCTCTCTCTCCTTCGCTTCACTTCTGTATTTCGAAATTCTTGTTCTCTTTTTCTCTGAAGCTCTTTCTCTTTCGAATTTCTTCCATTGTCCCAAGCTCGAAGCTCTGCATCAGTTCTGCCTTTGTCATTTCTGTGAAGCTCAAGCTGCTTTGTTGCCTCGCCACGACCTCGGAGAACTCATCTCGGCCTCATCTTTTCTGGTAAGCCCCTGTTCCCTTCTTTTCCAGTTCTTTGATCGTTACTGGTTTTTCTCGCCTCTACTGTTCTTGTTTATCATGTAATTTTTGAATCATTTCTTAATTTTGCATCTGAACACTTATACCATCTCACTTCTGTTTTTGGCCTTCCATTTTCTTGTGTTCTTCAATCTGAAACTTCTTTTTGCTTTCCTGTTTTCCAGATATTCTGCCTTCCATTCTCATTTATTCGTAGATTTAGGTTTGGGATTTGTTGTAGAACCATCAATCTCTAGGAAAAAACTGAAACAACCAGTACCTAGGTTTTAGCCGAGGTCTTTAAAACCTTTTAGGAATCCTCAGTTTCTGTAGCCAAACGCTTATTTTTATCAGGACCATGGGTGTATGGAGAGACAGAGTGAACACCCCAACCAAGCTTCAAAACTTTAGGCAAGAGTTCTCTATCCCAAACGATGTTCACCTCAGGCTAGCTGGGGAGGACGACTCCATTATGCCCGATGGTGACAAGATGCCTTTCCCCATAGTAGCCTTCGTCGGTGTGGACTTAGGTTCCCCTGATCCCCTCTTCATGAGGTCCTTCACTACTACACTCTGAACCCCATGCAACTTTCTATTAACGCCTTTAGGACACTCATTGGGATAATAGCTTTAGCTCGGCAGGAGGGTGTTAGAATCACTCTTGCTGATATCCAGTATTGCTACACCATGTGTGGCCTTGACCATAAGGAAAAAGGTTTTGTATACTATCTTAAGCCGAGGTCTACTGCCTACAAAATAGTAGCCGACCTTCGACTCAACAAAGTGGGGCGATTACTGATCGCTTCGAACCGAATTCGCCCAGATGAAGAAGTCCATCTCTTTCCCCTTTCACGCACGGTTAGAGAGGGTAAGGGTAAGAGCCCAACGTCAACTGCTTAGCTATTGCTTTCTTCAAAAATTTTGCATGTCTTTCAAAAATTTTATCTGTTTCTCATGTTTTGTTCTGTTTTGCAGACGTTCGCCAACCACCTAAGGACTTCCGTCAGTCCTTTTATCTCGGGAAAGATCTGAAGAAGCTCTTGGATCTTCCACTTGAAAAGCGCAAGGCCCCATTGCTCCTAAACTTCATACCCACGTACACATCAAAGTTGGCCGACGTTCCAAGAGAGAGGAAGAGGAGCACCTCCTCATCAACTGCCTCCACAGAACAAGTTGCTTCCACGTCTGAACCAGTCCAAGAAAAGAAACGCCGACGCAAACTCGTCAAAACAGCTGAAATGGAAAAACCGAAGAAAACGGTGCTCAATCTCTTGGCCGACCTGCCAGATGACATGGAGGATGATGAGCGCTCAAAGCAGTGCCCCACCAAAACCGAAGAGAACCAAGAAGACCCAACCAAAGGCTAAGGCTACTGAAGCTGATGCCGAGGCCGAAGATGCCGTGCCAATCTCCCAGCTAGCGGAGAGCAGGAAGACCACTTCTGCTCCTGTGAAGAGGTCGGCTGAGACGCAGCCCTCTGGATCTGGTCCATCGAAGAAGCAAAAGCCTTCAACCTCGGGATCCAGGGTTTCCAAAGTTCCCTGGGAGCCCAAAATTACACTTGAGGACAGGCCAGTTTATGCCAATGAAAGCGCCTCTGACGTTAACGTCGGCGTGGCACTCAGCATGGCTGTTCTCATCGAAGGTGATCTTGAAAAAAACTCCAAGATCAGTGAATACGAGAACTATGCCCTCATGTTGCAACGTTCTGTCCAAGTAAGCCTTCAGAACTTTGATAATCTTGCCTTATCTTCATACTTGTAAAATGTCATTTTCACTCTGTAATAACCTTTGTCTTTATGAACTGTCAGGCCGTTCAACACGCCCACGCCTTCTCTGTGAAGGCATTTGAAACAAGGGAGGAGCTCTCTGAGTTAAAGAAGGAGTTTGCTGCCCTTCAAAAGACCCAAAAAAGAGATCAACTGAGGATGAAAAAACTGGAAGAGCAGGCCACAAAGGCCCAATCAATTGCTCTCCAAAAGGCGAAATTTCTTTAGAACGTCAAGGAAGTAGCCGGCGAGAAAAAAGCCGAGGCTAAGAAATTTGAAGCCAGAAAGAGCTTAGGGATGCACTGGCCACGAAAAAGGCTGAAATTGAAGTTGCCTACAACCAAGGCATGGTAGACGTTGCTGAAGACTACAAGCTTCAGGTCAAGCAAGCTTGCAACAAAGGATACGTCCTAGGTTGGAATGCTTTGGCCAAGCTTGATCTTCCAACCGACTTCGCCATGGCGCAAGACCGAGGCCTGCGTCTTCCTTGCCCTCTTCCTCCATCTCCGAGCCAAATCGAAGATGAATCTGGGCCGGCGAAGATGAAGATGAAGCTTTGGTGAGAAGACCATCTCCTCCCAGATCGACTGTTGGAGATGAAGAGGTTGAAGTTGCTCTAAAAAGGCGGACTTTGGCACCTTATCTTCGACCTTCTTTTGGTGGGGAGAAGTGTTGATGAGACCTTGGCCGAGCTTGATCTTTCAAGTCGCCGCAGACAAACAAGCCAAGGTTTGAGAAAACAAAGAAGCCGAGGTTGTGGTGGAAGGCGGACCGAGGTTGTGGCGAAATAAGTCTTGAAGTTGTTCCTCAAGGACCCCGAGGTCTCACCAACCAACTCTGGTGAAACAACTTGAATGTCTTTTGTTTTTCTTTTGTACTTTGTTTCTTTTCTTTGTAAGTCGTTTTTTGTGGCGATGTGCCTATCTGCTGCTTGTAAACAACTTATTTATGCAACTGTGTATTCTTGAATGCTTTAGGCTTTTAATTCTTCTTACTGCTTCTGAATGATTCTATACTTAGAATATTTTGCATGATTTCCTGATTCTTCCTTCTTTGCACAATCTCCTCGGGTAACATACCTCGGGTATTACACCTGCAAATTTCACTTGACAAGAAGAGATCTGCATTCTTTCATAAATTTCAACAAGTATAGACAGATACTATTCAATGTTAACTTTTCTCAAGTTCCAAAGGCCATAAATAACAAATTCGGTTTGCCTTTCTTGTAAATTGATACAAATTTCAAAAATAATCAGTAAACTTTACTCAAGTCTTAACAAGTGTTTAGGCAATAATCTTTACTCAACTTGTAAATTGCTACAAATTTCAACAAGCGAGGTCAAGGAATCTTCTTGGCTTGACCTCAACTTGTAAATTGCTACAAATTTCAACAAGCGAGGTCAAGGAATCTTCTCGGCTTTAACTTGTAAATTGCTACAAATTTCAACAAGTAAAGATAGGAATTTATCTCGACTTAACTTTGACTTGTAAATTGCTACAAATTTCAACAAGTAAAGATAAGGAATTTATCTCAACAACTTTAACTTATAAATTGCTACAAATTTCAACAAGTAAAGATAAGGAATTTATCTCGACAACTTTAACTTGTAAATTGCTACAAATTTCAACAAGTAAAGATAAGGAATTTATCTCAGCTTAACTTTGACTTGTAAATTGCTACAAATTTCAACAAGTAAAGATAAGGAATTTATCTCAGCTTAACTTTGACTTGTAAATTGCTACAAATTTCAACAAGTAAAGATAAGGAATTTATCTCAGCTTAACTTTGACTTGTAAATTGCTACAAATTTCAACAAGTAAAGATAAGGAATTTATCTCAGCTTAACTTTAACTTGTAAATTGCTGCAAATTTCAACAAGTAAAGATAAGGAATTTATCACGGCTTAACTTCGGCTAAGCATTACTAATGTCTTCTCTCTGCCCCCAATGTGAACCTAAGTTCCTCTTGGGTTCTCATTATTCAAAAAACAACATCGTGCCAAGTTGTATAAGTTCAGAGAATTACGCTAAGATTTTATTGATCATATCGACAAGAAAAATCAAAGAACATCTAATGATAGAAAAACTTTAAATTACAAGTGTTCCATGGTCTAGGCAATGCTTTGCCTTCGTTATCTTCGAGCGATATGCCCCATTCCCTAACACCGAGGTGATTCTCAGGGGCCTTCGGTTTGGGCCAAGCTTGCCCTCTCTGAGATCCTTCTTATTGCCGCGACTTTTCTCAAGACTAGGTCGTTGACTTGAAAATCCTTGGATTGACCTTCTTGTTGTAAGTTTTGGCAAGTCGTTTGGTATCTTTGCAAAGTGGATTGCGACTTTCTCTCTTCTTTCTTCTAGTAGGTCCGGATCTCGGGCTAAGAGCACATCATTAGACCCGTTCTCAACTCCTGCGTTCGATCCACGATGCCGATCTCGATGGAATGATCGCTATACGTGCCATAAGCCATGGCAAAGGATTCCTGTTGATCTTCTCGGCGTAGTGCGATATGCCCAGAGCACGTTGGGCAATTCGTCTACCCACTTCCCTTTTGTTGCCTGCAGCCTCTTCTTTATCCCATCTAAAATGACTTTGTTTGATGCTTCGGCTTGCCCATTACTTTGGGGAAAGCTTGGTGTTGAAAAATAGTTCTTTATTTTGAACTTTGCACAAAAATTCTTGATGAGCTTGCTGTCAAACTGTGTTCCGTTGTCGGCAACGATTGCTCTTGGAATCACAAATCTAGTGATGATGTTTTTCCAGATGAAACTCTTCACATCCACATCTCGGATTTTGGCAAGAGGCTCTGCTTCTATCCATTTTGTGAAGTAGTCTGTAGCTACCAGTAGGTATTTCCGTTGCCCAGTTGCTTGGGGCAATTTTCCAACAAGATCCATGCCCCATTGGGCAAATGGCCAAGGGCCGAAACAGGTTCAGTCGAAATGGTGATGTATCAATGGTGCAAACCTCGCATTGTTCACACTTCTTCACATAGGCTTCAGATCTTTTGCATATAGGCCACCAATACCCCCGGTAATGGCCCTGTGAGCTAACGATCGCCTGCGGCTTCCACAAACTCCTTCATGAATTTCATACAGGAAGTCTTTGACCTCAAGAGGGTGTACACACCTTAAAAGAGGTCCAGTGAAGGATCTTCTGTACAGATGTCCTTCCGTCATCTTCAATCTTGCCGACTTCATCGACCTTGTCGCTTCCTTTCGATCTTCGCGGTTTACCCTCTTCAGAATGCAACAATTGCATCTATCCAAATTGTCCCAAGTCCACACATAATGCTTCTTGCATTGTGTGTGGTGACTCTATGCTCGGGCTTGATAGGTAATCCACCATGATTGTTCTCGTCTTTCCGGTTTGCATTGAGCTTGCTAAATTGGCCAACGCGTCGGCGTGGTTGTTATCATCTCGGCTAACTTGAAGAAGTCGGCAGTTTTGAAACATGTCTGCCAGCCTGATGACTTCCTTTGCATATGCCGACATCCTTTCATCTCGGGCAACGAACTCTCCTGTAGTTTGATTTACTATGAGTTGTGAATCACAAAAAACTATTACCTCATCTGCCTCTGCTGCTACTGCCAGCTTCAGTCCAGCAATTAATGCTTCGTACTCTGCCTCATTGTTCGAGGCTTTGAACCCTAGTCGAATAGACTGTTCCAGTATCTCCCCATCGGGGGAAATTAACACTACTCCTGCTCCTGCACCCTGCCGGTTTGAGCTCCCATCAACAAAAAGTTGAAAGGAGTCGCCTATGTAGATGCTGCAGGGTCTGAGTTTTTCCTTCCGAGGTTCCTTACCCTTTGACTGAGCTTCTCCTTCCTTGTTTGGACATCGTTCATCTCGGCTCAACGGAGCCCGATGTTCGATGTATTCTGGCGAGAACTCAGCTACGAAGTCGGCCAAGACTTGGCCCTTAATTGCCGTTCTTGGCACGAACTCCAGTCATATCGCCCAAAATTACTGCCCATCTTGCAATTCTTCCAGTCAAGTCTCCTTGTTGTAACAAGGATTTTAATGGGTGCTCTGTCAGAACCACTATCTTGTGAGCCTGAAAATAATGGTTTAGCTTCTTTGAGGCCATTACCAAGGCCAGCATTAATTTCTCCAGTGGTAAATACCTTGTTTCAAGATCGCCAAGGTTTTACTTACATAGTAGACCGCCTTCTCGCTTCTCTTCTCTGGACGATCACAACACTTATCAAGGCTCAAACCGCTAGGTATAAGAACAGCTTCCTCCCTGTGTTGAGGTGTTGAGAGGATGGGCCGAGGTAAGGTATTTCTTCAGTCGGCCAAAGCGCCTCACATTCCTCTCGTCCATAAAATCCGTGGCCTTTTTCACCAGATTGAAAAAGGGTTTACACTTGTCCGAACTTGCTTATAACTGTTTAGGGTCATGGCTCTTCCAAAGAAGCATCCGAACTGTTTAGCCGATGTCGGACTCAGAATTCCGAATGGCCTTGATCCGATCTGGGCCGGCTTCAATGCCCTTCTTGTCACCAGTACCCCAAGAACTTACGGATCCGACTCCAAACGCCAAGATTTCGATGCATTTAGTCGGAGCCGATATGTTTTGAGTATGTTGAAGACCTCTTCTAAGTCAGCGAGGTGATCCTTCGGTTCCTTGGTCTTCACGACCATATCATCGATGTAGACTTCCACACTTCGGCCAATCAAGGGTCTGAACATCTTGGTCACCAACCTTTGGTAAGTTGCTCTGCGTTCTTCAACCCAAAAGGCATGACTCAGAATAAGATGCACCTTTGGGAGTGATAAACGCTGTCTTCTCCTCATCCGGGGGGTACATGGCTATCTGGTGATACCCCCTATATGCGTCCAAGAAGCTCATCCTCCCATGTCCAGATGTGGCGTCCACCAACTGATCGATCTTTGGCAGAGGGAAGCTGTCTTTGGGACAGGCTTTGTTCAAATTTGTGAAGTCTACGCAGACCCTCCACTTGCCATTCTTCTTTTTTACTACCACGGTATTTGATAACCACGTCGGATAATTGGCTTCTCGGATGGCCCTGGCCTCTAGAAGTCTAGCTACTTCTTCTTCCACTGCTTCGACGTGCATCAACGTCGGTCTCCTGGCTCGTTGTATTACAGGCTTGGCCGACCTGTCAACGTTGAGTCTGTGGCATGTGACCTCGGGGTCAATGCTAGGCATTTCATAGGGTGTCCAGGCGAACACCTCAATATTTTTTCTCAGAAAGGCTTCCAACTCCCTTTCTTCTTCTTCGGCTAATCCTGTGCCGAGAAGAAAGAAGCGTTCCTCATTGCCCTCTTGGATGAAGATTTTCTTCAATGCTTCTTCACTCTTCTCGGTCGGTTCCTTGCCGACATCATCTAGGACCTTCATGTCCTCTTCAACCTCTCGCTTCTTCGGTTCTCGAATCTCGCAGTTAGCTTCATTGTTGCCATGGAGCAATTTTTTCGCAATCGATCTCCTCTGATTTCCTCAATCCCATGTTCAGTCGGGAATCGTAGCAGTTGATGCAAGGTTGAGGGAACTGCCTCCATTGCATGCAACCACGGCCTCCCCAAGATGATGTTGTAAGGCGAAGGTGTATCAATCACAATAAATTCTGTCCTCATCTTCTTCGTGCCAGCTTGTACCTCCAAGCTTGTTGCGCCTAAAGGCCATGTCGGCGTTCCATTGAAGCCGACCATCGGGCCGTTTGACTGCTCCATGTCATCAGGGTGAAGGCCTAACTCCTTATAGCATCTGACATACATGATGTCGCAGGAGCTGCCTTGATCAATCAAGATGCGTTTCACCTGGCACTCCCCAACCTGGAGGGATACTACCAGGGCATCATTGTGCGGTGTCGAACCATGTCAAGGTCGGCCTCGTGAAGGTTATCATTGGTCCTTGGCAATCTTCGTGCCGAGGTCTTTTCATCCGACTGGTTGACATGTCGCAGATGTTTCACCCTCTGCGTCTCCCGTATGTCGCTTTCATTCACCTTGAGTGGATCACGTTAACCACCCGAGGTCCACTTTGCACGTGGTCTTTGTCTTTGGGGGCTGCTGGTGCTTGAGGCAATCGTGCCTGCTCCTCCCTAGTTCGGGCCTCATCCACAAGGTCTCTTAAATGGCCTTGCCTCACCAGATCTTCTAAGTATGCTTTAAGGGCTCTGCAACCCTGAGTTGGGTGGCCCTGCTCATTATGGTAGGCACAACGCCTACCAAGGTTTCTCCCCATGAATTCTCCTTGTGTTTTTTGCGCTCAAGTAGGGTGATTTCGAATTTGGTCAAGGACCTTTTTGATTGGAATTGAACACCGCTGCCATCGCTTGTTTAGTCCTCAACTCCGCTCCATTGTTACCTCGGCCTCGCTTCGCGAAGCCGGTTTTTTCTGTCTTCAGATCCTTGTTCCCCGAGGTGTCTTCCTCGCTCGTCGATTTCTCAATTCTCGCCATGAGCTCTTCCATGCTCTTTAGCGGGGTTTTCGCCAAAGACTTCCGCAATGGATATCATTCTTCAGCCGTTCTTGAAAGATACGACCGCCACCTCTGGTTGCATTCGTATTCGATTGAACACCTCATAGTACCTCTTGCATAAGCTCTAAGGCTTTCGTCTTTGCTGATTTTAGGGCCATCAACGATCCACCCTCGGGTCGCAGCTTTGTTTGTTATGAACACGCAACAAACATCTCGGCCAGCCTTCCCACTCTTCACGCCCCTTTGGTAGTTTGTGGAACCACCGATGCAATCTCCCCAAAGGATGAAGGGAACACTTTGCGAGCAACGGCTCGTTCCCACGTGACAAAGCCATGGAATTCAAAAATAATCCAACATGGAAGTTACGGTCCGACTTACCATCATATATCCGAGCCCTAAGATATCAATCTTTTTCGCCGACGAATCTATCCAGTCGCCGAGAATGGAGTCCTCGCTTAACCGGAAGTTACTTCGACATTCTCCTGTTTCCTCTTGAGGTAATCTCTTAAGTCCTCTTTACTTCTTCCTGCACTTTGTCATTGGCTTCAAATTTTTGGCAAGACTACTCTCGGCCTCATGGTGGCCCTTTTGATCATTCTTCGCATGACGATCGAACATAATATCCGCCTAACATGCCGATGTTCTTGGGGTCCGCTTCTTCTCGCGGTATGTCGCCGGGACTCTTCTCGTCTCGGCTCTTCTCGCCGACTTCCGAAGGTCGGTGAGAGTACCTTCCGCTCTGGTATGTTGTTGGGGCTTCGGATTTCTTTCCGTCCCTTCTTCCGCCGCTTGTCTTTGGCATTGGTGTGTCTGCCGCAATGGATATGGCGGCATGACATTATTCTCATCATGAAGTTGACGACCGACTGAAGGTCTGCCAACTTATTTGCCATCTCCTTTACTTCTTCATCCCTCCTCAGACATCTGTCTTTCCATGTCTGGAGGTCGTCCTCGTTATAGTATTTGCCCCTATCTGCTTTCTTTGATGTATCACCGTTTTGGCCGACGGCGTTCTCTGCGTGATTCTGATCACGAACTTCCTCATTGTGGTCTCCTTCTTCCGCGTTAAGGTCGGCGGGTCTTCCACTCCCAACTGGAGCGTCATCCCCGACCTTTTCCCTCTGCGAGTTACTGGCCATCTACTCTTCTCTCGTTCCCACAGACGGCGCCAAATTGTGTGAGTGAATTTTCGATCACACTGCCCTCCTTAGTGATTCAGCGGTAGAACACAGGCAGAATAGATGGCACCTGACTGACCTGCAACAGAAATATAAGAATCCCTGCGGTGGTTTCGACCACCCGGGGGCACTCCGACGATCAAGTCAGTATATCTCTCAAAGATAATCAAGTGCTAAACTCACAAGCTTGAGTATAAACAACGTACCTTAGACCCATGGGGGTGCCTCTCTTTTATAGCCAATACAATCCTAGTCCCAATAGGGGCCCGGTCCTAATGGACTTAGGACTCCTGCTAATCTAGGACTCTCAGTGGAATTAAGACATACTCCCTGAGAGTTTATCTTTACCCCAAACTGAAGTCTTCCCCCAATCTAGGACTCTTGTCCACATCCAGGTTGAGTTCCCTCTTCATTCTAGGACTCTTGTCCCATATCCGCTTATCTCGGATTCCGATATCTTCGGAGATAACCTCGGCTTAACCGTGACTACCTCGGCATAACAATCAGGACACGTGGCACCTAAGCTGATACATCGGCGCCATCTTGGCCACGTGCTGGGGCTCAGAAAATATATCCCCACACTAAGTAAAAATAATTTAAATAAATTGAAATAATTAATTTATAAAAATTAGTTAACGGGCTTTTAACTTTCACTTTTAAATTATTAAGGACTAGTTTGGGTAACCTGAATCAGTTAAAAAGTCAAAAAATTACTCTAAAATCTAAAAAGATATCACTATTCATCAAAAAAAATAATTAAAAAATTAATTTTCTACCAAAAAAGTACACACCGAAGTCAACAATTTGCATTTCTTTGTCTTGGGCAAAGGACTAATGTTGAAATGATTGGGTGTGATTTGCACACACACCGCTGTTTGGCTTGTGGGGGCTATCACGGGTCCCGTTTTGATAATCTGAACCGTTAAATGTGTAGAACTCGTCGAGTACTATATGTCTGTAAAAAATCACATTGATCGGATATCGATAACTATATGATCAAATTAGTTATATATAACAAATGGATGGTGTTATAATTAATGATTGAAAAATAAGTAAATCTTATCAGATAGCTATCGACATCCGATTAACTTGAGTTTTTATAGGTACATAGTTTCGACAAGTTATACATATTGAACGGTTCAGATTATTAAAATGGGACCCGTGATGACCCCCACGCGCCAAACAAAACTGTCCAGTGCTTTGTACAAAAATTAGCCAATAATTTCCAATTCCAATACACTCCTTCCGATTTGTACGGCTGGGGCCCACCTCTCACTAATCATCTCTTACACACTCTTTTTATACAATTTTTTAATACACATTTTTTCATAAAAATCTAAAAAGTTAACCCAAATCTCCATATTTTTTTCTCAACTTTTTTAGTCCAAAAAGAAAAAGTGTACTTTTTTAGGACACCTCAAACCAGCCCTAATTTTAAGGAGGAGGATTCCGAGATTTTGGAATGAATGTCACTGTTTACGCTTGTGAGACTCACAACAAGCTCCGTTTCAATTATCTAAACTGTTTATTTTATTAAATATTTTGTGTATTTTATTCATACAAAAATAAATCGATCTGATAATTATAACTTGTTCAATTTATCTCATTTTTAACAAAAAAAAAATTATGATTTATTTTTTAAAAACATAAATTTTTTTTTGGTTAAAAATGCGATAAATAGAAAAAGTTATAACTATCGGATTGACTTAATTTTTTGTGTGATTTGAAAAAATGAACAGTTTAAATGATTAAAACAAAACACGTGATGGACTTTACTGACCTAAATAACACCCTCCAATTCAAAATTTAGACAAGAGGAGATGCTCCTAATTTTAAATATAAAATAAAATGCACCAAATCCAACCTATATTTGGCATCCTCTCTCCCTTCTTTTGTGTACTACATACATGCAATGAGAAAGATTAATGCTTGAGAACTTGTATTATTTTCGCCTTTTATTTTGTGGATGTTATTATTTAACTTGTAATCGGCCAGGCTTTGAATCCGACTGCTAAAAGCCGTACATAATAATGGGTGTATTGAAAAATTAGTTAAACCTTAATTTTTTGATTTTTTTTTTTAATTTTTTAGTTTTTTTATGTGAAGAAAAAAATGAGTTAAAAGTTTAAAAAGTAACTTTTAATCAATTTCTCAAAATGAGCCAATATTTTTGAAATTTCGTTTCAAAAATTCTTATAAGAAGTTACATTTTTTTATGAGGCCAATAGAAATCTGATTAAAAATGAAGTAAATTGTTTGCATCTAAAAAGTTTAAAACCCCGCCCCGGGGGGGGGGGAGTGGTGGTGGTGTTTCCTTAAATGTAAAATATATTGAATTTTTATTTTTTTACTTTTTTGGTTATTTTAGCCTGGGGCTAAGAAGCTTAGTTTGGGAAGGACTTTAGGCTTTTTTGACTTTTTTGTGAGAGAAATAATGTAATGATTATAGATTAGATGTGATGTTTTGTTTTATTAGATAAAAAAACCTATTTTATTTTTTGTGATTATTTTAGCCAAAAGAACCTCAGAACTATCTTTCCAAATGGAGCTTTAGTGATTTAAAAAGGGAGTCCTTTAAGTTTAGAGGGACACAACTTAAATGTAAAATATATTGAATTTTTGTTATTTTGAACTGTTTAATTCTCTCTTTTTATTTATGGACCCAAAGGTTCCATTTTAGTATGAATTACATAAAGGGTCAAGCATAAACGCGTGTTATCTATACTATACATTAAGCAAAAGGGGGTTTTTAACCCCAAGGCCTGTGGGAGTTTTAATATTCCAATTTGAATTTTCTAAATTTCTTATTAAAAAAAAAAAACTCAGTATTTATTGATTTGGTCAAAATCCCCTGATCAGCCATTATTAACTTTTTTTCAATTCATATGTCTTTCCACATACCTGCATTTATTGATTTGGTCAAAATTCTCTGATCAGCATTTAAAATCCCCTCATACAAATAATTATAGATACAATCTGTGTATAGTTACTGTAGTACTCTTTTCAACTTCTCCCATATACTATGGTTAGTGATAAGATTGTTAAATTATTTTTATAAAAAATCTTTAAAAACATAATTTATATATTAAAAAAATCTAAAACAAATATAAATATCTATAAGGAAAATGAGGCTTTTAACCCACGAGCCTTGTACGAGCTCTAATATCTCAATCTCAATTTTCTAATTTTTTTATTTTAAAAAAAAAATCTCAACCTTTATTAATTTCTCTCAACCCACAAGCCTTTTTGACTTCTCCCATAGTTATTGCAACACCCTTTTCAACTTCTCTCATATACTATAGTTAGTGATGAGATTATTAAATTATTTTTATAAAAAATCTACAAATAATAATTTGTATATTAAAAAATATCTAAAACAAATATAAATATCTATATCTATCTATATATTATATAAAGGAAAGGCTTGTGAGAGTTCTAAACTCTCATACCACAATTGTTGTTGATAGTACAGTGAGTCCTCGTGAATGGGCTGGACCGATCCAAGCTCCACAAGCCCACTGGATAACCTGCAAACAAGTTCAATCGGGGAACGGGGTAGTCCCCCGGCGAACCCTCCGGTGTGTGAATTAGAGAAGGTGATGGACAGAAAATGTAGAGAGAGAGAGAGATAGGAGATGAGAAACTTAACCTTCTTCTTGTCCTCGAGTTTTGCTTATATCCTCTGGTAATCATTTCGCTGTCTTAGTCGTTCTGATCTTCTTGTCGAAAGCTTGCGCCGTGGTTCGTCTCGTTCAGGGTGAGGGGGCGTCGTTCCGGCTGAGGGGTGTTGTCGCAATAAATGCGGTGATGGGTTGCATTAATGGTGATCTTATTTGGCAATAACTGCGCATCTTTGTCTCACGACATGGGTTGATACGCACCGCCACGTGTCCGAAACATCATTGGCCTTTCTGCCAGCTTGGCCTCAGTGTCTGCGGTTGTGTAATGAGGTCTGAATGGTGGGCTTGGGTTTGCTCATGGTGGGCCGTGGTCTCTGTGGGCCTATCTGGGCCTATCCATGTCAGTAGTCCCACATTCCCGAGTGCAACTTTAGACCAACGAAGGGAATAGTGGCCATAAGGAAAACGAGTCCGAGCGTGAGGGTGGCCGAGCGTGAGAGGCCGACCGTGAGGGTGGCCGAGCGCTAGAGGCCGAGCGTGAGGGTGGCCGAGCGCGAGAGGCCGAGCGTGAGGATGGCCGAGCGGGAGAGACCGACCGTGAGGGTGGCCGAGCGGGAGAGGCCGACCGTGAGGGTGGCCGAGCGCGAGAGGCCGAGCGGGAGAGTGGTCGAGCGCGAGAGGCCGACCGTGAGGATGGCCGAGCGGGAGAGACCGACCGTGAGGGTGGCCGAGCGGGAGAGGCCGACCGTGAGGGTGGCCGAGCGAGAGAGGCCGACCGTGACGGTGGCCGAGCGCGAGAGGCCGAGCGCGAGAGGCCGACCGTGACGGTGGCCGAGCGGAAGGGCGCGGGGCTCAAGAGGCGGCGTGTCACGTGATGACTTGAAGTGGAAAAGACAAGGTGAGGGCAGAAGTCAGTGCGCGTGGACCATACACGTGGCAAAATTTTTTGGGGAGGGGAAAGGTCAACCGTTGGATCAGGAGTGAAACGTCAGGGCATTATGATGGGCATTGATGATACAGTTTTGGCGGATGATTTGAAAGGTTTTCAAACTGGCGAAAATTAATTTGGACCCTTGGAATACAGGCAAACCGTGGGCTTTTGGTATCATACGATTCACCTACTTCTTTACAAAAACTGAAAACGGGCCAAGTATCAGTTCCTTCGTTGCTCGCGATACTCCATTGAGGCATTTCGTCAATTTCTTAGCACCTACATCAGAAGCTATTCGCAAACACTGCATAGGAATGGCTCACGAAGATACCGCAATTGTCAGGGTAGATCCACTGGGGGATGATGACGCGGAGGAACTAGCTGCACAATACAGGACGGAGAGGGTGGGGGAATCGACGAGGCGTTTCCATGGGTCCACCTTGGTGGCAGCTCCGACGCCGATTAGTGAGGTGGGGCCAGATCATTGGCACACAAAGGCAGACAAATCGACAGTGACAGAGGCGGAGTTGGACGGGATCCGCGAGAAGTACCAGATTCCAGCAGAAGTGGAGTTGCTGTTGCCAACATCAACGGAGAGGCCATCGGACAGCAGGCCAGGGGAGTTCTCCTTGTACGAGGAGGCTCTGAAAGGGGGATTGAGGCTGCCGCTGCCTCAAATAGTGGTGGACGTGCTCAACCACCTAGAAGTAGCACCGGCGATTGATGCCCAACGCACGAAAATCCTGGCCGGCTTTGTCTGAAAAGCGTGGGGGAAGGCGAATGAGGGGAGGGGGATGGCAGTGGAGGAGTTCTTCGCTTGCTACAAAGCCTCTGGTCAGCAAGAAACGTGGGTCACACTTCAGGCGGTGGTGGGGAAGGGGCTGGTGGCTGGCCTACCTACGTCGATTAAGGGCTGGCGTACGCGGTGGTTCTATGTTTCTGGCAACGGAGGGGTTGGGGTGCGCACCATTTGGAAGGTGCCAATCAAGACGGTGGAGGCAAGGTTGGGGTCTGAGGCAGAGGAGAGGGTGAGGAGGGTGAAAGAATGGAGGGAAAAGGGAAAGGTTAGGTGGGACGAGCTTGTACAGCCGTCTGCGTTGTTTGAGGCAGGGCTGGGTCCTCAGCCGACCGGAGGAGATCTGGACCGAGCAGAGTTGGAGGCGAGGAGGAAGGCGCAGGAGGCTGAGGATCAAGCCCTTCTTGCCAGAGCTGCTAGGTTCCAGAAAGCTCAGGACGACCGACCTGCCCAGCCAATGGCGAAGGAGAGGATCAGGCCTCGGCCAAAACCGTTGGGAGGAAAAGACTTGAGTACTTTTGAGCCGAGGAGGGCCCCTGTGGATCCTTTAAAGGAGAAGGCCAGAAAAGAGGGAGAAGTTCTGAAGAGGAAGAAGAAGAAGAGGAGTGCCTCAGAAGGGGCGGCAGGGCAGTCTGGGCCCAAGAAGTTGAAGGAGACCCCAGTTGTGGGGGAGACTCCTGCAATCAAAGATACCCCCGAAGCGGTTGGGGTCGCTCCCACATTGGAAGGCGTGAAGGTCGCCCAACGATGCAAGCAGAGTTGGGCCGATCGCGACGAGCCAAGTGGGAGAGAACAGATCCAAAAGTCGCACCTGGAAGGCGGAGTTGGGACCGGGGCGGCCATTTATCATGCACGCGTCGTGTGGGAAGCTGGAGGAAGAGATCGGCCAGTGAGGCGATCACCTGGTCAAGATTGTGGAAGAAATCGCTCTCAATCGACCTCTGGATTCAACGAGGCCGACTGCTCGGGGTTATGCTCACCAAATGGAGGTAACTACCCTAGCAGGACTCTGTTGAGGAAGGCAATTTGGGCGCAAGGTGAAAGGCCGGACCAAAGGGTGACCAAATTGAAAAAGGATAGTCAGTGGAAAGCGCCCATCTTGGTACCAAGCAGGATCAAAGCGGATCTAGAGGACACACGCCGTGGGTGGTGTCACTTGGAATTCCAACTTTCGGAGAGCGAAGAAGGTGGAAGAGGCCAAGAGCGTGGCCATGGCGGTCGATCGGCATGAGGAGGCCATGAGCAACAACGAGAGCTCGTTAGGCAAAAGGGACGAGGCGGATGCTAAGGTGGAGGCTCTGCGGCGTTGAAGGATGAGTGGCCAAAGGCGGAGGAGGAGAAGGTGGCCCGAGGAGGAGTTGGAAGTGGAGGGTGAAAAGGCGAGGCGGAGAGGAGAGCCTAAGGAAGGAGGTGGAGGAGGAGAAGATGAAGTTGGGCTGGCGAGGAGGCTGGAAGAGGGAACTGGAGGCTGAGAGGGCCAAGGCTGCAGCTGAGAAGGAGGCCCTACAAAAAGAGCTGAACGAAGAGAAGGCGAAAGCGGCCTCAGAAAGGGCAGCCTACCCTGATGTTTGTGTTGCAGCTGTTACTCAATTCAAAGGGTCTCCTGAGTTCCAGATGGCTATTGATGCAGCAGTTGCTAGCAGCATGGCAAGGGAAGAGTCTGGGGGGGCTGGCCCATCACGGACGACGGCTGAAGGAAGACCAGAGTCTGAAGTCATAGAGAGCTTCCAACGATCAGATTTTTATAAGCATGAAATGGCAGAGTTCTGGGACAGCGGCTGGAGAATGTTCAAACGCAAGGCTGAAGAGCTGTTCCCAGAGCTTGACTTCAGCAGGGTAGTGGTTGAAGAGGATGATGTGGCCCAGACCCCCCTAGATGAGGGAGTAGAAGAAGCGGACCTTGTCTCTAGTGAGGAGGAGGAATGATCTGGGGGATAGTTTTGTATACACAGCTTGTTTTGTTTTGTTTTTTGTTTTTTGTTTTTTTTTTTTGAAGGGATGTAAGTAAGTTGTACACACATGTTTGAATGAATAAAATGGCGTTTATGGTTGTAGTTGATGATGCCAGTATATCTTTCTTTGTGTTGGTTTGGTCTTGGTTTGTTTTTTTTGTGATTTTTTAATGCACTGATGTTTTCAGCGAATGCTTGTATCTTTAGAATATGACTAAGTGTCAAATTACCTTGAAAAAGTAGACTGGAACGTGATATTGAAGATGTGATTTGCAAATGAAATGGGGGAGAGCATCTTTAAAATATGACTAAGTGTCAAATTACCTTGAAAAAGTAGGCTGGAACTTGATATTGAAGATGTGATTTGCAAATGAAACATGGGAAGACACCTTTAAAATATGACTAAGTGTCAAATTACCTTGAAAAAGTAGGCTGGAACGTGATATTGAAGATGTGATTTGCAAATGAAACATGGGAAGACACCTTTAAAATATGACTAAGTGTCAAATTACCTTGAAAAAGTAGGCTGGAACGTGATATTGAAGATGTGATTTGCAAATGAAACATGGGAAGACACCTTTAAAATATGACTAAGTGTCAAATTACCTTGAAATGAAATGTGGGAGAGTATCTTTAAAATATGACTAAGTGTCACGTTATTTTGAAGTTGTGGTTAAGCGTCAGGCCATGACAGAGGGTTCTGCGTTATGAGCTTTCATTCATAGGTCTGACTGGGGCTTGTGAAAATGCTCACGTCTGGCTGAGGCTTTTGAAGGTGCTCAGGTCGGACTGAGGCTTTTGAAAGTGCTCGGTCTGGCCGAGGCTTTTGTAGGTGCTCAGGTCGGACTGAGGCTTTTGAAAGTGCTCGGTCTGGCCGAGGCTTTTGTAGGTGCTCAGGTCGGCCTGAGGCTTTGGAAGTGCTTGGACTGGCCAAGGCTTTTAAAGGTGCTCAGGTCGGACTGAGGCTTTTGAAAGTGCTCGGTCTGGCCGAGGCTTTTGTAGGTGCTCAGGTCGGACTGAGGCTTTTGAAGTGCTTGGACTGGCCAAGGCTTTTGTAGGTGCTCAGGTCGGACTGAGGCTTTTGAAAGTGCTCGGTCTGGCCGAGGCTTTTGTAGGTGCTCAGGTCGGACTGAGGCTTTTGAAAGTGCTCGGTCTGGCCGAGGCTTTTGTAGGTTCTCAGGTCGGACTGAGGCTTTGGAAGTGCTTGGACTGGCCAAGGCTTTGGAAGGTGCTCAGGTCGGACTGAGGCTTTTGAAAGGGGCGCTGCAAATAAAAGTTTCATGGAAGCTACATTCAGACTGTTGGATTATAGAAAGTTGGAACTCCAGTCGATAGTTGTATTATGTATTGAAAAAGGAAAATACAACGATTTTGACAATACAAAAGTGAGGATTCATTGATAGTAACGTTTCAGATGTTCAGCATTCCAGGGATGGGGAAGGTCTCGGCCATCCATATCTTGAAGTCGGTAAGTGCCTGGCCGTGGTCGGGCCTTCACCATGTAGGGCCCCTCCCATTTGGCTGCCAATTTTCCCTCAGTTGGATTCTTTGTTGCAAGAGTTGCTTCTCTCAAGACAAGGTCGCCAGTAGAAAACTCCCGTGGTCGGACTCTGCGGTTGTAGTGTGTTCTCATTTTCTGCTGGTACGAAGCCAATCTGACAGCAGCAGTCTCTTTGAGCTCCTCGATGAGATCGAGTGCCTTTCGGCGGGTTCTTCGACTGAGGCGAGGTCTGGATGTAAGAACCTGGGGGTGGGGAGACCGTCTTCTATAGGAATGACCGCATCAGCGCCATATGGTTAGCGAAAAGGGGTTTCCCTGGAGTCCGGCGATGGTTGGTGAGCCCAGAGTACATGTGGTAGTTCCTCGGCCAGAGGCCTTTAGCGACCGAGCTTAGTTTTGATGATCTTGAGAGAGCGGTTGGTGACCTCAACTTGGCCATTTGCTTAGGGGTGACCGGGAGAAGAGAAGCATGGTTGAATTTGGAGATCTGCACAAAATTTTCGGTATTTAGCATTGTCGAACTGTTTGCCGTTGTCAGAGACGATGGCTGAGGATCTCAATCTGCGGACAATCGATTGCGGATAAACTTGGTGGTGTTCGTTCGGTGATCGAGGCGAGAGGTTACTCGACCCACTTGGTGAAGTAATCAATGGCAACAATTGCGAACTTGGTCCAGCCTCGACCCGATTGGGAAGTGGACCAACGGTCGATACCCCATTTGGCGAGCGGGTAAGAGCGGTGATCGGCTCGATGGGAGGAGCATGGGGATGTTGGCGGTTACCGACACTTGTCACATTTCAAAGACGAAATCGAGGCATCTTTGTTGAGTGTCGGCGGAAGTAACTGTCTGAGTACTTTGTGTCTTGAGAGATCTCGCCACTGAATGATTGCCACATATTCCTTCATGGATCTCTTGCATTACATAGGTTGCTTGGGCGAGTGAGACATCGCAGAATGCGGTAGTGAAAACCGCTTGTAAGGACGCCGTCGACGAGAATGTAGTTAGCCGTCGAGCTCGACCTTGGCGACTCTTTGTTGGTCATCTGGGAGTTCTCCAGTGGTCAAGAAGAGGGAGATGTCGGATGCCCAGGGAATGGGTTCCGTCTGAAGGAATTGCACTTCTTGCAGGTCGGGTGAGATGGCCGGCTGAGTCAGGTATTCGAGGCGGACTCCATGGCTGAGGTCGGATTGGTCGGCGGAGGCGAGTTGAGCCATCTCATCTGCTTTGGAGTTTTCCGCCCTAGGTATGTGTCTGATCTGGAAGGTGTTGAAGAGATGAATAAGGGTGAGAGCCATGTCTCTGTAAGCCCGCATTGTGGTATCCTTGGCATCGAATTCACCCGTGATCTGGCCGACGATAAGTTGGGAGTCACTGAACACGTGGATGTGGCTAACACCAATGTCTTTGGCTAGACGAAGTCCTGCTATCAATGCTTCGTATTCGGCCTCATTGTTGCTGGCCGCGAACAAGAGGCGGAGGGCACATTTGAAATAACCTCCTTCGGGGGATGTGAGGATAAGGCCAGCCCCGCTTCCTTCCCTGCGAGACGAGCCGTCAACATTGAGTGTCCAACAATGAGGATCTTCGGGCTCTGGTGGAGTCGGTGGGGAATGAGGTTAGTGGTTGAAATTTGGATTGGTAAATTCAAGATGAAGTCGACTCTGGCTTGCCCCTTGATTCTTGTCGAGGCGATAAGAGATGTCGAATCGGCTTAGTTCTCTCTTGACCCTTGCATTAGTCTTCTGAGCTCGGGTTCTTTGCATGACCTTCTTCGTGGTCGGTGAGAACCACTATGGAATGGGCTTGGAAGTAGGGGAGTCGTCTGGAGGCGATGACCAAGGCGAGACGGCTTTTCTAATAGGGGGTAGTTCTGCTCCTCTCCACTGAGAGCGGGGCTGATGTAGTAGACCGGCCGTTGGACCGAGCCTCTCGATGAGTCTTTGCCGATTGCGGTGCTTGATACTGCTAGGTAGAGGAAGAGGGGCTCGCCGGTAATTGCTTGTGAGAGAAGGGGAGGATTGGCCATGCACTACTTTAATTGTTGGAAGGCTTCTTACTCGATTGTCCATTCAAAAGTCTGCAAGATGCTTTGAAAAATGGTAGGCACTTATCCGTTGCTCGGGAGATGAAAGCGGTTGAGGCGCCACTCTTCGATGAGCCTTTGGACCTCTTTAACGGTTTTGGGTATTGCATCTTGATCAAGGCCTTGATCTTCTCGGGGTTGGCCTCGATCTTGTTGGTGACCATAAAGCCCAGAACTTGCGGATCCTCGCCAAAGGCGCACTTCTCTGGTTGAGCTTCATCGATATTTGCGAAGGGTGGCAAAAGTCTCTCGTGGAGTCGGTGAGGTGGGTGGAGAGTTTGCTCTTGACTAGCATATCATCCACATACACTTCCATGTTCGTCCGTCGATGGTGGTAGAAGCGTATTCACCGACGTTGGTATGTGGCCCCAAGATTCTTTAGGCGAAACGGCATGACACGGTAGTGGTAAGTGCCGATCGGTGATGAAAGGTGTGTGTTTCTGGTCGGATGAATGCATCACGATTTGGTTGTACCCTGAGAAAGCATCCATGAAGCTGAGCATTTGATGACCGGCCGTGGCGTCGACCAGCAGATCAATACGGGGGAGAGGATAGCTATCTTTGGGACAAGCTCGGTTCAAGTCGGAGTAGTCGACCCAGAGCGCCCACTTGCCGTTGTTTTTCTGAACCGGGACCACGTTGGACAGCCATTTAGGATAATCCACATTTCGGATAAACTGGGCCTCGAGAAGTTTGTCAACCTCTGCAGCTATGAGATTGTTGCGCCCTGGATGGAAAATGCGCTGCCTTTGTCGGTAAGGTCGAAAATGAGGCTCGATCTTGGCGGTGGGTGATGAAAGAGGGTCGATGCAGCATGTGCGCATGAGTCGGCGAAGACGTCTGTGTTGATCGAGAAGCGGTCAGGTCGGCCTTTGCTTGGGAAGGCAGTTGGCTGCCGATTTTAGCAGTTTTGAGTGGGTTGGTGGGATCGATGTTAACTTCGACGAGTTCCTCCACGGGTTCGCCTCTAATCAGTTCATCCTCATCTCGGACGTCAAGTCCTTCAATGATCATCGCCTCCTTCAGTTTGACCTCTTTAAGTGAGGCCACATAGCATTCTCTAGCGACAGTCTGTTCTCCTCTCACCGTTCCGACCCCGAAATCAGTAGGGAACTTGAGGGCAAGGTGGTAGGTGGATGTGATAGCTTGGAAGGCATTGAGGCGGTCTTGGTGAGGATGATGTTATGTGAGAGGGCAATCAACAACAAGGAAAGTAAGCAACTTCGTGGTCTGCCGTGGGTACTCTCCAATGGTGATGGGGAGATCAATAGAGCCGATAGAGGTCACCCGGTCACCGGTGAAACCAACCAGAGGAGTTTGGAGTGGGGACAGGCTTTCTTCCCCGATCTTCAATTGGCGAAAGCAGTTGAGGAAAATAATGTCGGACGAGTTGCCATTGTCGATGAGGACTCGTCTGACCTTATAATTGGAGAGGACAGTGGTGATGACAAGGGGATCGTCGTGAGGGTAACGGATGCCTGCACAGTCGGCGTCCGTGAAGGTAATGGGCTCTGTCCACTGCTTGGGTTGCTTGGTGGGTCGGTCGACCGTGGCAACCGTCCTGTCGTCAGATCTTTCGAGCTCGCCCTCTGGTGGCGAGATGGTCCCCCACAAGCGAGGCCTCCTGAAATAACTCTGATTTCACCAACTGGCGGAGGCGGATTACCTTGAGGCCGAGGTTGTTGGTGGGGTCGGTCACGCCCCTGGTCTGGTTGAGCTGGTCGCCGTGGAGGGGTATGCCTGTGATTGTCTCTGTGGGGCTCGGTCCTTTGCCTCTGATGAGGGCGGGTATCGGTGAATCGGCTCAGGCGCCCCTGGCGAATGAGGGTCTCCACTTGATCCTTGAGGCTGATGCAGTCATCGGTGTTATGGCCATGATCCTGGTGGAAAGCAGCAATATTTCGGGTCTTCTGGACGGAAGGGTTCCGTGGAGGAAGAGGCCACTTGAGGGGTAATCCGTGGATCAGTTAAGGACTTGTTCCATGGGAGTATTGAGGGTGTATATCGCTCGAACCGCCAGAAGTCTGGTACCGTGCCGAGGAGGTCGGCATAGCGGGAAGTTTGGTTATGGTCGGGTGTTCTTGGGTTCTTGGTTTTTCTTTTTCTCACGGTCGGTATTTAGTTGTGGAGTCTGTAGGCGGCTAGAGAGTCCTCGGCATTCATGTACTTTGGGCTTTGAGAGCGGGCCGCCATGGACGTCGGGGGTTCTTGGAGAGGAGAAGAAATCGGATGATCATGAGACCCGGCCATGAAGGCTGTGAGGATGACCTTATCGTCATTTTCAGCGACTTGTAAGGCTTCGGTGTTGAAGCGAGTGACAAAGCTGCGCAGTGACTCCCCCTCGGTCTGACGGATGTTGAGGAGTTGGGTGGCCGGACGTCGCTGGCGTTGGGCTCCAATGAAGTGGCTCAGGAAAGAGTCACTAAGGTGCTGAAATGTAGAGACCGAATCTGGTGGCAACTGGCTGAACCATAGCCGAGCCGATCCCTTTAGAGTCACGGGGAAGGCTCGGCACATGATTTCGTCGGGGAAAGCATGGAGGATCATGAGTGTACGGTAGGTTTCAGTAGTCGGCCAGTCGGTTGTTACATCAAAGGGGTCGATGGTAGGCATTTTGAACTTGGGGTGTACGGGTTTGTCTCGGATGGAGGCGACAAACGGGGAGTTTGCTGTAGTGGAGGGCTTATGCTGGATGTTCTACATGACCCCTTGGAGTTGGAGTTTCATGGCTCGAAGTTCAGCGTCCCAAAGGGGAATGTTGTCACCACCAGAGGGAGATAGATGTTGACGCCGCTAGCTTCTCCCTCGGAGGCTGGAGCTATGACCGAGACTTGAGGGTGGAGGAGGTGGATGTATGTGTGGGTGAGTGGGTTGCAAGCCCCGAGTTGGGAGGATTGGGTTGTGGGACACGATATGGCACAGGACTTGTTCTGGATGGGGTGGAATATCTGGAGGTGGTGGAGGAATAGGGAGGGTTTGGAAGCGAGCGTTGATTAAAACTGGTTTTGTTCGGCCATACGGTTGATGCTGTTGGTGAGCTCGATGAAGTACTGTGGTGGGTTGTTTGGATTGGGAGGGTCGGTCTGGTGATCGGCGGCATTGTGGTGAGAAGCCATGGATCTGGTTGTTACCATGCACGTGACGGATGAGGTGAAAAAGGTTGCTGGAAAAGGGTCTCCGGCGGCAATGAACACAACTGGCGCACGGATAAAACCAGTTCCCACAGACGGCGCCAACTGATAGTACAGTGAGTCCTCGTGAATGGGCTGGACCGATCCAAGCTCCACAAGCCCACTGGATAACCTGCAAACAAGTTCAATCGGGGAACGGGGTAGTCCCCCGGCGAACCCTCCGGTGTGTGAATTAGAGAAGGTGATGGACAGAAAATGTTGAGAGAGAGAAAGATAGGAGATGAAAAACTTAACCTTCTTCTTGTCCTCGAGCTTTGCTTATATCCTCTGGTAATCATTTCGCTGTCTTAGTCGTTCTGATCTTCTTGTCGAAAGCTTGCGCCGTGGTTCGTCTCGTTCAGGGTGAGGGGGCGTCGTTCCGGCTGAGGGGTGTTGTCGCAATAAATGCGGTGATGGGTTGCATTAATGGTGATGTGCTGTGGCAATAACTTTGCAGATCTTTGTCTGCTGACATGGGCTGTTCTGCACCCGCCACGTATCCGAGCATCATTGGCCTTTCCTGCTCAGTTGGCCTCCAGCTGTGCCGGGTTGTGTAATGAGGTCTGAATGGTGGGCTTGGGTTTGCTCATGGTGGGCCGTGGTCTCTGTGGGCCTATCTGGGCCTATCCATGTCAGTTATTTTTTGTGATTTTAAAAATATTTAAAAATAATTCTATTGGCTAACAAAGTAATTATAGATTTAAAAAAAAAAAACCACCTAAAATTTTGAATTACAAGTTCCTAAAATCTCTCCCCCTTCAATTTTCTCTATTTCCTAAATCCCATCTCATAATAAAGTAACTATACATTTAAAAAAAAAAAAAAACACAAATCTCATCTCATATTTAAAAAAAATAAAAAATTATAGATTAAAAAGAACGTAAAACCATAATTGCTAATTTTTGTAATTTAAAAAATATTCAAAAATAGTACTATTGGCCAACAAAATAACTATAGATAATAAAAAAAAAAACTAAAATTGCTAATTTTTTTAATTTTAAAAATATTTAAAAATAATATTATTGGCTAAAAAAGTAAATATAGATTTAAAAAAAAAATTGAATTACAAGTTTCTAAAATATCTCCTCTAATATTTATCTATTTCCTGAATCTCATAATCTATTTATGCTATATGTTATACCAAAGTGACTTTTCATTTTAGAGGCCCTAAGTGTTTTAAAACCTTAAATATAATTTTTTTAAAATAATATAAATCTCATACAATCTTTTCTCTTAAAATAAATCTAATGAAAAAAAACTCTCCCACCTCCTATAAAATGTATACTATTAAAATATTTTACAACTGGTCTAATCTATATCAACAATGATAGAGACCACTAATTTTGGAGCTCTAAAGATATCACTAATGACATGGTACTCAATAAAAAAAGAAAAAAAATACAACACCAAGACCAAAACATCAAATCATTCATGGTGGGGCCTACTGCCACATCATTAGTGGTAGCACTAATTAGTGCTCTCACTCATTTTCCAATCTATATAAACCTAAAATTAAGCCCAACATAAAATAAAAATTAAACCTTATATCCAAATTCTCTCTCTATTCCATAATTAAACACAATTTTATTCCCAAATAAATTTAAGTATATCTATACTATATATAATTTTTTAGAAAAATCTCATAATTTATTATTTTTTACAATGATTCCATGATTTATAATTTAGAAAAGAAAAGATGAAAAAAATTATTCTTATGCACTCTTTTTCTAACAAATTCTTTCTTCTATCCAAAAATCTTAGCTATCATACATTATACTTTTTCCAAGCCATTCATGTCTTACTCGCCCTATAAATATTATATTCATGGAATAATGAAACTCATTTTTTTTTTAACTTTACTTTTATGAGACAAATTAGAGGTTAGTTTATGTTTAATCTGTTTTATTCTTTAAACAGACTCTTTTATCTTTTTGGTACACCATTTTTTATTTTTCTTCTTCTTTTTTATCTATGACCATTTTTTTGTTTTTGTATCTCATATTTTGTGTGTCATTTCTCCTTCCTCTCTACTAACTATTTTCTGTTTTTTGTTTATAACTATTTTTTGTTTGTTAATATTATTTTCCTAGAATTTTTATACTAAAATGGCGTGATAGAGTCATTTGTAGAATGAAAAAACATGTCACTTACTATAAAGTGATAGATAAAAATCCAAACAAAATATTTTCTAATAAGTTTTTTGTATTGATTTTATATTTGTATATCATTGCTTTTTTAAAATAAAAAAAAATTATTTTTAATATTTTTTTGATATCATGATATGTGTTAATTGACAGTTGGTCCAAAGCATTATTTTAAAGGCACATAATAGTTTTTCAAAGTTATAAATAGAAAATTTTAATTTTAATCAATTTTTTCAAAACTATTAAAGGTGTTGGTCAATTATTTAATTATTTATCTTTAATATGTGCAGGTCCTCTATTCCTTTATGATACTTCTCTCTCTACTCCACTGTGAATTCATATGTTTTTAGAAAAAAAAAATCATATGTAATTTAAAATTTTGAATCTTTTTATATAGGAAGTTAAAAAATAAATTTTAGAATTTAAAATGTAACTATACAAAACCATAGCCTTTTAAATATAACTATATTTATATTTAATCTTAATCTATCTATTACCTATCCTTATTTATAATATTATATAAATAAAAATGTTGTACAATAATTGAAGTTCAAAGTCCTAATCTATTTTTTTTTTCAAAATTTAAAATTGTTAAAATGCATATGTTGCAATATCATTAATTTCTTCCTATTATAAATTTTATTTTATAAATTTTATAAGATTTGTTTAATGACTAATATTTAATTTTTGTAAAAAAATTCCAATATATTCCTTCCAAAAGGTAATATTGCAAATCTACAAAATCATATTTTAAAACTCAAAATTATTAATATTTTTTATTTATTTATTTTTATGTTCAATAAGCATGTTAAAATATAAATAATATCCAAATAAAATTATACGTATTAATAAATATGACATTAGTTTTAATTGTAATCACAACTTTTTAAGGTCTTTATTCATTTTTAACTTTTTTTGATATTTTAAATTACATGTTACGATAATTCTTTATTATTTATTAAGTTTTTAAATTATTTTTCTTTCAAAAACCAATATAATAATTTTTTAAAATTCATATATTTTTATTCTAAAATAGTAAAGTATTAGAACTATGTCATATTTTTTTTTTATAACAAAGCATAATTTTAATTGTTAATTGTCATACAACAATTTTAATATATGTTTATGAGTAAATATTTTAGTAAAGGAACATTTGAAACAAAACTCTTAAAATTATATATAAAATTTTATTTACGAGAGAAAAAATACAAAAAATTAAATATAATTATTATATTTTTAATAAATAATATATTATTTTATCTCGTGCATAGCACGGGTGACATGCTAGTATGAATTTATTGAAAAGTTCAACACATATGATTATTACCAAAATATTAAAATTTAATATAATATAAAAAAGAAAAAAAAAGACATTTAAAAATTATAATTCACATATATGGAAATAATTGTGAAGTAGATATGAATTCTTTAAAAAGTTCAACACATATAATTATTATCTCTCATAATAACAAGTATAAAAAAAATTCTTTAAAAAGTCCAACACATATGAATTCCTTAAAAAGTCCAACACGTGATTATTATCAAAATATTAAACTTTAATATAGTATAAAAAAGGAAAAAAAGAAAAAAGGAAGACATTTATAAATTTAAAAAAAAAAAAAGAAGAAAAAGTGGTGAAACACAACCCGTGCATAGCACGGGTGATATGCTAGTATATTGAGCGACAAATGTGAGTTTTCTGATAATGTTGAAATTACTAAACGTAATATTTCAAAAAAACTTCTTAGCTTATTTTTCCCAAACGTGACATTCCAATATTATACTTCAAAACGTAACATTCCAATGTAACATATTAAAAAACTTCTTAGTGTACTTTTTCTAACCATAACACTTCAATCACTGTAACACTAAAAAACTCCTTAGTGTACTTTTTCCAAACGTAACACTCTAATGTAACACACTAAGAAACTCCTTAGTATATTTTTTTCAAACGTAGCAACGTATATTCCAAAAAACTCCTTAGTGTACTTTTCCCAAATATAACACTTCAATCAATGTAACATACAAAAACTCCTTAATATGTTTTTCCTAAACGCAACAACGTAACATTTCAAGAAAACTCCTCAATGTATTTTTTTCAAACATAACATTCCAATTAATATAACACATAAAAATCTCTTAGTGTTTTTTTTTCCCCCAAATGTGACACTAAAAAATCACATTAATAGAAATATAAATTTCTGCGCTCGAAAATAATTTTCCATAACCTCACCTTTACATTTTCATCTTAAAAACAAATCAGAAAATTGAAAAAATGAATTATAAAAGAATATTCACTTAAACTCAAATGGCATCAAATTAAATAAATATAGCTTTTCAAAACAAAAAGCACTAATTGATCTATAAGAAAATTCTTAGAACTAAATGGATCGACATTCTCTAATATGAGATTTATGGGTAAATTTTCTTTTAAAAAAAATCACAAATATTATAATTTTTAAGTATGTCTAGATTAGCTACATCTAAAAAGTTTTAAAAAATATTTAAAATATTAAATAAAATCATTAAAAATGAAAAAATAAAAAATAAAAACTCAATTTCAAAAAAATTATCCTAAACCAAACAAAGTGCTATGTTTTGTACACACTAGTAATATGGGTGTGAAGCTTACCTGATATGTAATACCATATGAACATGTGGGTTAAAAAATGTGGACGTTAGATTGAGGCCTATTGAATGCCAAAACTTGAAACAATAAAGAAACGAAAAAAAGATAAGATACAAATTAAATTGCTAACCACTCTATCAACTATGAATAATATTAGGAATTATAAAAAATATATTATGAAATATTTCATAAAATTTTTTTATTCTTTAATTAGTGTGTGATATTTTATTATATGTGTAATCTAAAAATAAATTTTTTTTCATAATTACCTTCATCATATTTTTTTTTTCTTAATTCCTATCATTACTCATCAACTATTTACATGCGTATGAAATTCACAAGAGGGGCATCAACTATTTACATGCGTATGAAATTCAAAGAGGGGGGGGGGGGGGATCAACTATTTACATGCGTACGAAATTCACAAGAGGGGCATGCGTGTGAAATTCACAAGAGGGGCATCAACTATTTACATGCGTATGAAATTCACAGAGGGAAGGGAAGCGAAGGGAAGGGAAGGGAAGGGAAGGGGAGGGGGGCGTTGACCACGGCCAACTCCTTTTAAGTTTAGATGGACCTAACTTAAAATGTTATTATTTTTTCTACTTTTCATATTTAGTGATTTAAAAAAAGGTAAAGAATTAATAAATTTTAAATAGTAATCTTATGAATTGTTTGATTCTCTCTTTTTATTTATGAATCTAAAGGTTTCATTCTAATACGAATTAGATATAGGGTCAAGCATAAACGTGTGTTACGTGTTGAGTGACAAATGTGAGTTTTTTTTTTTGATAATGTTACTAAACGTAACATTTAAAAAAAAACTCTTTAGTGTATTTTTTTCAAACGTGACATTCCAATATAACACTTCAAAATGTAACACTCCAATGTAACATATTAAAAAACTTCTTAGTGTACTTTTCCTAAACATAACACTTCAATCAATGTAATATTAAAAAGCTTTTAGTGTACTTTTTCCAAACGTAACACTCTAATGTAACACACTAAAAAACTCCTTAGTATATTTTTCTCAAACGTAGCAACGTATATTTTTAAAAAATTCCTTAGTATACTTTTTCCAAACGTAACACTCCAATCAATGTAACACACAAAAACTCCTTAATATACTTTTCTCAAATGCAACAACGTAACATTCCAAAAAAACTCTTAACGTATTTTTCCCAAACGTAACACTTCAATTAATATAATACATAAAAATCCCTTAGTGTATTTTCCCCCCCTCCAAAATGTAGCGCTCTAATATAATACTTTAATGTAACACTCCAATATAACACTAAAAAATCACATTAATAGAAATATAAATTTTCGCGTTCGAAAATAATCTTCCACAACCTCACCTTTACATTTTCATCTAAAAAACAAATCAGAAAATTAAAAAAATGAATCACCAAAGGATATTCACTTAAAATCAAATGGCATCAAATCAAATAAATATAGCTTTTCAAAACAAAAATGACTAATTGATTTATAAGAAAACTCTTAGAACTAAATGAATCGACATTCCCTCATATGAGATTTATGGATAAATTTGCTTTAAAAAAAAAAATCACAAATATTATAATTTGTAAGTATGTCTAGATTAGTTATATCTAAAAAATTTTAAAAAATATTTAAAATATTAAATAAAATCATTAAAAATGAAAAAAAAAAAAAAAACTCAATTTCAAAAAAATTACCCTAAACCAAACAAAGTGCTATTTTTTTTTTTACAGACTAGTAGTATGGGTGTGAAGCTTACCTGACATGTAATACCATATGAATATGTGGGTTAGAAAATGAGTGAGTACATTAGATTGAGGCCTATTGAATGCCAAAAGTGAAACAATAAAGAAACAAAAAAAAGATAAGATACAAATTATCGCTAACCGCTCTATCAACTATTTACATGCTTGTGAAATTCACATTATATAAATTTCACACATACTAGTGATTGATAAAATAACGGTGCTATTATAAGCGTTCTACCAATTGTTTTAAAGCTTCATTTATAAATTCTAAACTCTTTAGAATTTCTTTACCTCCAAATAATACTAAAATTATTTTTATAAAAACATTCCACCTATTTAAATGTACACCCCCCACATCCTAAAAGGCCTCTCTCTCAAAATCCAAACAAAACCCACGGCGGTGAAACCTTCCAAAACTAATGAAAAAAATTTATGGTGATTAAGAAATTTTTTCTCTACTTTATTATGAGGTATGTCAATCTATTTGATTTTTTTTTTTTTTTTTTCCTATTAACTCTTTTCATATACACAAGACAATCTATTAACATACTTCTCTGGTTGGTTTTCTGTCATTCGTTCATGGTTTCACTATACTTGTGTGCTCTCTATGTAAGCAAAACTGGGCAGGACTTCACCCACCGATCGGCCACTTGGTCGACCGGGTGGGTGGTTTAACCTCCTTTGTTTGCTTGCTTTTGCTTCTGCTGCTGCTACTACTCCGATTATCTGTTCCTAAACAAATAAAAAATGTTCAGTTATCTATTCTTGAACAAATAAACAATGTTCGGGCGTGTCTTCCCAAATTTCAATCATATATTTAGGAGTTTAGTCCTAAAAAAATAACAAACAATTTTTATTATTTTTGTCATTTTTTTTAAGAAAACTTACCTTTACAAGGCCAATCTCTTATGAGTGAAAAACACCATCAAAGTTATGAACTTCTGCTGAGTTTTTATTGTTGTACTCTTCTCGTCTCATGGGGTTGTGATTATTGAAAAAAATTCCACTAATTGTCATTGACAGAGAAGTGTATGTAATCAAATGGTTACCACCGTTGCCGCCGAAATATTACCGCCAAAGGATTTTCAAGGTTTTAAGGGTGGGTAAGTTTTGAAAGTGGGATTTGGAGAAGATAGATTGGTGGTGATGGAGGTGTGTACTCTTATAAATCCTAATTCATGCCGTAGTGGTATGTGGACTTAATTGTGAGATGAGGTGTCCCAAAATTATTGATGTCATTTTTAGTAATTTCATTTGAGGTTATTATTGCAATAAATAAATAAATAAAGCTAAAATATAGAAGATCTAAAATAATTAATGGAGTGTTAATAGCAACACTCTAAAATAATTGATAAATTTAAGGATAAATTACATTAACACCCTTAAGGTTTGCTCTTAATACATATTTCTCCTTAAAGTTCTAAAAATTACAATCCCCCTAAGATTTATAGTTGCATTATAATATGCCACATTTGTTAGTTAATAGGTAGAATTGTTTTTTGATCAGAGTCGATAGTTAGATTGACTAACAATTTTTCGTAATGTCAACGGTTAATTTTTTCTTAATGCTAACTTAACCCTCATGCACTTTCGCATTCTACAACACATCATTTTCTCTCACAATTCATCACCCAAGTCATTTTAGAAATTATGTGTTGTTCTTGGAATAAATTCACATGATATTCTATCTTAATATTTATTAGTTAAAATTATGGGACTCCATACTTTTTGTTAAGATTTTAAGAAATAAATTGACAAATATCAAATAATAAATAGTGTAAAATAATACTACAAAACCACCGATTAATCACTCCCATTTTAGACAACCACCACCTCTCCTTCCTCACATTACCTTCCATCACCACCACAATCATCCTTCCACAACTCCTAACACTCCCCGAACAAACTCATGCACACAAATAAAAAAATCTTCACAACCAACTTATTAAACTGCACAAAGATAAAGAGGAAAAATAGAAAATCAGATATTATAGAAATAAACAAATAAATAAATAAACCAGACAGTAAGTGATAAAAAGAAAAACAGAGCTTCATTTTACCAATGCACACATACACATTTACAGACAATTACCCACATTCTCTCATATAAAACAGTCATAAACTCATATATAAAATATTTGAGACCCTCATAAATTTTTTAAAATTCAATTCACAATAATATAATCGGATCAGTGTCAGTTTTTTATTAGTTAAAATGATATGGGTCTCACTACTTTTGCCACATCATTATAAATACATTTATAAATATAAAATGTGAGTTTCTCACATTGTGGAATTTATACTCACATCTACATGTGATCAAATTCACTTTACAAACACAAAACCACCACTGTGATATACTAATAAAAAACAATGTCCATGACTTTACAAACCCAAAAACAAAACCCTACATGGTAACATTAATCCAATTTACCTGGTGAAATTAATCAAAAAAATCTACTTCAATTCATGTTGAGATGGTGATTGGTGGGTTGGGTGGTGCGACAAAGGGTTGATGGTACTGAATTGATGGTCGTTGGTTCCGCAACAGGGAACTCTTCGCAAATATTTGTTGTTGTTGGTGCTGCAACACATTGAGAGGTGGTGGGTTCGTATATCAACGGACGAGGATGATGATTGTGCCAAGCCATCCCTCAAGCCATGATCGACAACACTACAGGCTGCAATCACTTGCAGAGATTTGGGGTTTTTATTTTGCTAAATGATTTTAGATGGCTTAATTCAATTCAATTTGATCCAATCATGAGTTTTGATTATGGGAGTGGCTTCAATTGGAAGGGCTTTGATTTTTTATTATGGTGGTTGTGGTTTGTGGTTGTGATTGGCATAGTGACAAAGGGAGGAGGAGTGGTGGGTCGCCACCGGCGGTGACAAGTGATTAGTGGTGATGGAAGTTGTGAACTGTAGTAGGATACATTAATGGTGTGGTGATGGAAGTGGTGAAGGTGGGGATACATTGGTAAATGGCAATAGTGGGGAGGGGGACTGGTGGGGATACAATGGTGAAGGGGAAAAGTGGCAGAGGGTATAAATATGGGTTTGGGTAAAGAAAGAAGAGCATTATGGTACTTGAGTAATTTTTTTGGGTAGTAAAGGGTAATTTAGTCATCTTGATTTTGATTTTTTTTTTTTTTCGACACTATTACAAATCAAATTCTGAGGATCGGTATGTCAAAAGAGATTTGTATTGAAAATAAATTTGGGAGGATGTCAATGTAATTTATTCATTTTTTTGAAATTTATAACTATCACAGATGTCATAAATTAGAACTTTTTCGTCTAGAATGTAGAGGAAGAAAGCTTTCCCGTGGTATCTCCTCAAATTATAAGTACTACTTAACAAGACATTGGCTCCGTTTAGTAGGGTTTATTTTCAGTTTATTTTACTTTTTAGCTTAATTTAAGTTATTTTGATATGTTTGATTCAGCTTAACAATACAGGTTATAGCTTTTTATAAGTCAAAAATTAACTTATTCTTTAAGTGGGGGAGGAGAAACTTAATTTATAAGTCAAAAATCAGTTTATGTTCACAGTTATAAATTATAAGTTGCTAAGGTATAAATTAATCACTTTTCCACAACTCTACCAAACGGGACCATTAGTCCACCCCGTTCGGAACAATCTTAAAAAAATCAGTTTTTACTAAAACAAATAGGAAAATTATAAAGTTAAAAAGCTTTATCATTTGTTAAAAAATGCCGCATTAATTTTTTATAGTTACAAAAAGAAAATTTTAACTTCTCAAACAAATCAATTTAGAAATGCAGCCTCAAACGTCTATGGTATAAAAATATACATTCTTTGATACTTTACCACAATAAATAGGAAAATTTAAATTTAAAAAAAAAAAAAAATTGAAATGGAAAACTAGCACTTTGTTTCTTACTGCTGCAGAAAATAAGAAACATGAAATGGTAAATTACACTTATCTCCCTTGAGATTTAGCATAATTATAGGAATCTCTTCTGTAGTTTTAATAATAACAATAATATCCCTTACTTTTGAAATTATAATACATTTTGACCCATTGTTAACCATCTGGTAGCACTCTTGTCAAAATATGCTGATGTCACATGTTTTAAGACCTTAAATGCTAATCACTCTATTTCATTTTAATTTTTTGAAATCAATTTTTTGAAAATTAAGTTTTTTACTTTTTGTATTTTTAGTGAATAGTTTTAAAATTATAAGCAATTTCTCTACTTTTTTAGATGCACTAAAATGTAAAATATTTTAAAAAATTAATAAATACACAAGAATACGAAAATGTAGGGGTGATTGCGGATCGAGTTGGATTTGATGATATCTCATCCGCCATTCGTATAAAATAAGGCAGATTGAAAAAAATCAATCTGCATCTGTTCATCAATTTGGTGAGTGAGGATTGAGTGAGCCATGCCGATTGGTGGATAAATGCAATCAGTTTAGTGGTTTGGACTTTACAAATTTTGAACATTTTTTTGAATTATAATTCATAACTTTTATAATCTCAAATAATTACTAATTTAAATATATATATATATATATATTTGTTGGTTATATATTTTGTATAAGTCAATCGCAGCTTAACATGTAACTCATAAAAGATAATTTGAGGAGTTAATGTAAGTCTCCAATCAACGACAGATACATGGCAGTAGCAGTTAGAAGGTGCAAGGTAACGGGGCCCAACGGTGACTCACAATTCAAATTCAAATTCAAATTCGTGAGGGAAGTCCAACTGCAAGAATGACATAGTGGAAGCAAACTGTTCGAGGCCATAACCAGTGATCGTGAAAGGGCATTTCGAAGGTTAGAAGACCACTTTGACGATTACGATTAGAGGGTATAATTAGAAGAGATGGCTAACAAAAATGGTCCAGACTCAAATCCCGAAACCCGTTATTTATTTTATATTTTTCTTTCCAGTTTTTACATTTTTAGTTCTTCAATTCCTATACTGCACTTCAATTCTTAGGAGTAGTTCCAAGTAATCTATTGCTATAAAACCCTTCATAACTATGGAAGTGTGAGGATATCATTGTAAGTTCTTATTATTTAATGAAATCCAGTTCTTGAAACAGTTTTTATCTATTGTTATTGTCAATATTTTTAATTTTCTTCTAAGCAAAGCCATCAGTAAAAGTTTTCTTCACTGAGGCTAAAAGAACCTCAGCACAATCATCTTGATAATTGGTTGGCAATTAAAATTTATGGAAGAACTTATTGATCCTTACTAGCACGCTTAAAATTGCATTATTAACTTTCGAAAGTTAAAAAAGTCAACATATATTTTTTGGCATGCCCAGTGAGATCTTTAAGAAAGAGCCAACTTTTGGCTAGAGCTCTCCCATCGTAAGACAATAGAAAAAGGTTTTCCAACTCCAGTCCTCTAATTTTTCGAAGCTCATTTTCTTACCAAAATGCCCCAAAACTAACACTTCAGCAAATTAGCATTGTTTTCAGTTATGGAATGATTTGAAAACTTCAAAAATAAAAAACTTCTGATCTAGTCTAGCTTTGGTTGGCTCAGCACACTCTAGTTGTCGGCTAGGACACTCTAGCGCCCTGCACACTATGGTCTTCTCGGCCACTGTGAATTCCAATACCGGCCAGCATATCATTTTTTTTTTTCATTTGTATGGTTACATATGGGTACCCGTGTGTACCAGCAAATATTGTAATGGATTTTTCGCTATACATTATATATGTATATGTACGGGAAAGATTTATGCCTTCTCGTATAATCCTGTTGATCAAGTCTGCGTTCCTCCGTACGACGTCGCTTTGTCACCTGAAAACACAAACGTGAGCTGGCCGGCGGGTGTGTGCCGGAAATCTCTCCGATGCCTAAGTCAGCAAGACAAGTAGGCAAAAGCTCAACGTAGTCAGGGAGCAAAAGTTGCATTACCTCTCCAAAGGTGATATTGGTGAGCTTATATAGGTTCCGTGTGGCACAATCCTGGTAGGACTCTTACTCCTCCGTGCATAGAGTCCTTCTAGGATTACTCCTCCTTACGTAGAGTCCTTCTAGGATTCATACTCCTAGAAGATAATGCTTATCCTCTAACACCCTCCTCACTGCTTAAGTCAAGTGAGATGGCTTTACTATGGCCGAATTCCTTCAGGACCGAAGTAAACACTAGTTCGGCATTAACCTTCCTCTCCCCTACCTCGGTTTTCCCATGCCACAACCGAGCTAATCATAAGAGGGTTGAACCGAACTATGGCTTGGCCAAACCGGTCTAACACATCCGAACCAGTCACTCCAAGACCGGTCTACTCCTCCCCGAAGTATCATAAACCGACCTAACTTCGTCTTCTCTTGGGACGGACTAGCTCGTGATATGCCACGACCGATACATCAGTACCGATTTACAACCGAACTACCCATACTCCTCCTTTCTTAGTGGCGTATTCACTATCCTCGTACTTGGGCTTACCTCGCCCAATATCTAGCTCGGCCTAATTTTACGAATATAAATTACCCTCTCAATTGCCCTTAATCCCATCTGCTCAACATGATAGGGATTACGTCTACAAACCGAACTAAAATTTTAGCTTATCCGGTAGAGCTACAATCCTTTAGCTACTCCAGAAATGAAATACCTTCGAGCTTCTCCAGAGCTAAGCTTAAGCCGAGTTGAATCGTCAGGTCAAGCGTCTCTTCAAGTCTGAACATGAAGCGTTCCACATTCCAATGACACGTGGCAAGCCCTATTGGCCGTTCACAATTTATTCTTGCCGCCCTCGTGCCATAACTTTTGAGCAGTCCGCCTTTTTGCTTTTTACACAAACTTCTCAGATTCAAAAATCATCCCATACACTGTTTATCTTCTCTCTCTCTTGTTTTTGCCTTTCTTTCTGCCACTCGAGCTCGTGCCCCCCATTACCGTTGCTGTTCTTCCTCCTCATCCTCTGCTTCCCCACCAGGTAAACACACGAACATGTTCTTTGTTCATCTGTTTTTTTTTTTTTTTTTTTTGCTTTCATTTTAGTCCATAGTTATTCATGCTATGTGTTGCTGCAAAACACTTTGTTTTTCTTCTACCATATCTGTACTTTCTGAAGAACTTCACAAGAACACTTAGAACATACTGTTTTAACTAGTAGCATACCTCTTTGATCTTTGTACATGTTTCAACCGAACTAGAATACTGTTATTGCTATACAAAAATCTAGGCAGACGGAAACCGAACTAGAACTTGGAGCATACCACAGTAGTTTCATAAGGCCAATAACCGAAATGAAAACCCACCGCACTAGCCACTCATGAGCACATAACCGAGCTAAAACCTCAGGGGCCAAGCCAGCATTCAGAGTTCCCAAACCGCACTCAGAAAGCTGCCCCTTGACGTTCAGCCGGGATGACGAAACCAAATAGTAAAACCGAGCTAACCGAATACCCTGTCAAACCGAGATAACATGATCCTTTGCAAACCGATGTAGATAACATAGCACCCTGTAGAGCCGAAATAAGATTAGCCTTTTCTTGCTTTGTTTCTGTAGCACGGTCCTCGATCTGTGCTTAACAGCTTGTCTTTTCACTTTGCAGACTTAGGTTGCCAGGCACGCCCCTGCGCTCAGCCGAGCTACTGAGCACACTTTTTTTTCAACCGAAGTAATTTATCTATAACTTATACAATAAAATGGGGAAGTATAGGTGTCTAGTAGAAACCCCAGGAGGCTTAGCGAATTGAAAGGACTACCAAATCGGCCGATGTAAACCTAGTCCTAGCTAACAAGACATAGAGCCATGGGACAATGAAGGCTTTGTCCCTTTACCATTCGATCCATAGTAGAGACCTGACTCGATTCCCGATCCGACCCACGATATGTGAATTTTTAAGACAAACCAGACTATGCCCCACACAAGCGTCCACTAATACATCTTAGAATAATAATGGGTATAGCCGCTTTAAACCAACAAACCGGTCTCAACCTCGGTTTAGCCGAAATACTACACCAATACTCAATAGGCTCAAAGAATGATGGCTGGTGTTATTACTTGAGAATACGCCGTGGCCGAGAAAAAATAATAAAACACACACCGGATAAGGACTTGAACGACGACGACTTCTTTTGGGTTTCTGGAAATTTTGAAGACTTTCAGGCCCAGATCCCTGGCCGAAGAATAAACTGGAAGAAAGGAGAGCCCGGTATCCATACTTCGGTTGCATTCCTTAATTTTGTTTAACTCGGTTTTCTTTTCTATAACCGAACTAACCCTTGTTTTATTTTTTGCAGATTCAGCTTTCCTCCATTCCCAGTACGGTCACCCCAACCTAGGTGTTCTCCGCGCCGCACTGCGAGTTCGAGAGAGAAGTTGGGCTAAACTCCTCGACTTCGAACCGACTTATCGATACTCCGGTCGCCGCAAAGCAAGGGTGACCGACTTCCTCCTTGAAGACCCTCCAGAACCGGACCCAACCTTGCCAGAAATCGTGCTAGTGCCCCTAACAGCCGAACAAGAGATGGCGAAGAAGAACAAAATGAAGGCCATGCTCACCTCAACCACCAGGGCCGAGGTGCCACCATCCCACCAAACCACTGGAGCCGTGGTCGCGCTTCCATCCCAACAACCATCATCCTCCGCCCGAGCTAAGCGCCGGACAAGCAAAGCGGCGTTTGGTTGATGAGGCGAAACCATCATTCCACCGAACCTCGAACCCAACTTGCAACCGAATCATCGGCCAACGTGCCTACCAACAAATGGGCTCCCTTGCCTTTAACAACCGAGATATCCTCGACCTTGATTCGTCGTCGAGGGCGATCATTCTTGGCCTTCAATTTGGCGGGGGTGTTTGTCTACCAAAGGACATGGAACACCACAGCAAGCGGCTCAACACCGAGCTAAAGTCCATTCGGTCTGCCACGAAGTCCATGATCTTGGTAAGCACGACTGTTCACTTTTGTTTTTTTTCCAACTTGGAGCGCGGTTAAGACTGACCATTATTATACTTTCGGGCCCTCGGAAACACGATAGCTCATAGGCAAGTAATGGAGCTTGAAAAAAGACAAGGCAAGCCATAAAGGAAGCGAAGCAAAAGGCAACGAATCGACAGTTTCACCAAAGGATGGCGATCTGGAGGTAGGGTGGCTCATCTCAGGACTAGTTGCCTCGGTGACAGTGATAAACAATGTTGTGACCGAGGTGAAAGACAAATACTTATGGGAGATGGTGGAGCTTGAAAACAAGAAGAACACCGAAATAAAGGAGTTGGAGAAGAAGATGGAAGATGCTTCCAAGGAAGGCTTCAAGGAAGCCGAAGCAGGCTATACTCTGCAATGCGAAGCATCGAAGAATTTATTCTTTAAGTGCGGCTGGAGAGGTGCAATGGAGAAGATCGGTTGTGGACCTGAAACCGAGGTCTACAACGCTCCGGAGCACTTCATTCCGGTCTCACTGCAAGACTACGCTGATGAAATCCAGAAACAATTTCTTGGTTCATCTGATGATGATGATGACGATGAAGAGGCAGCCGAGACTCAAGCTATCCAAGAGCAAGGTGGTGATCAGTCAGCTCGGTTGGAGCCCACGATTGAAAACGCGGCGCCCGAACTGCCAACCGAGACTACTCTAGCTGGAACACGAGTATGCGTCTTGACCTTGGAGCCGATCTGGATCTTGAGATAGATGATCTCTTTGATTGAACTTGTGCTTTCTACTTTTTCTTTCTTTTATTTGATTATTGGAACTATGTAATGGCTAGGCTCTGACCCCACAATTGTACTTCCTTTGTCTTTCATGAAGAATCTTGAACTTTCATTAGGTTACGTACTTGCATGTTTGTACTTGTTTTGTAATGAATTTATTTACACAACTGTGATCTCGGTTAGCTATCTAACTCCTAGCCAACCACTCTTGGTAGATATAAATTACTTCGGCTGGAGAGTAACAAGAGTTAGGCTAATCTAGACAACCACTCTTGAGCCGATATAACTCACTTCGGCTGAAGAGTACAAAGAGTTGGTTTAATCCAGCTAACCACTCTTCAGCCATAAACTTACTTCGGCTGAAGAGTACAGAGAGTTGGTTTAATCCAGCCAACCACTCTTCAGCCGATATAACTCACTTCGGCTAAAGAGTACAAAGAGTTGGTTTAATCCAGCCAACCACTCTTCAGCCATAAACTTACTTCGGCTGAAGAGTACAGAGAGTTGGTTTAATCCAGCCAACCACTCTTCAGCTGATATAACTTACTTCGGCTGAAGAGTAACAAGAGTTTGGTTTTATCCAGCCAACCACTCTTCAGCCGATATAACTTACTTCGGCTGAAGAGTACCAAGAGTTGGTGTAATCCGGCCAACCACTCTTCAGCCAATATAGCTTACTTCGGCTGAAGAGTAACAAGAGTTGGTGTAATCCGGCCAACCACTCTTCAGCCAATATAGCTTACTTCGGCTGAAGAGTAACAAGAGTTGGTTTAATCTAGCCAACCGCTGAGTTGGTTTTTACAGCCAACCAGAATAAAGTGTTTTGGTTTTTCCGACCAAAACGTCCTGCAGCTTGGATCCTTATCCTGGGCTTAGGAAAGGTGTTGGTTTAATCCAGCCAACCTCTGAGTTTGGTTTTTCCAGCCAACTCAGGATAAAGTGTTTTGGTTTTTCTGACCAAAACGTCCTGCAGCCTGGATCCTCATCCTGGGCTTAGGAAAGGTCATAGTTGGTTATTCCGGCCAACTATGTTTACAATGTTAACTTTCTAAAGCTGCTCTCTATTGAAAACAATAATGCTGAAAAGAATCGACTTGTTTTATTGAGGAAGTAAGAAATTACACATGCTTAAAAGGGAAAAGCTAGAAATAAAACAACTTGAGATTTGCCGTATTCCATGGTCTGGGAATTCTTTTGCCGTCCTCATCTTCCAAGTGGTATGCCCCTTTGCCTGCCAATCCGACCACTTTGTAAGGTCCTTCCCAATTAGGTCCCAACTTGCCGTCTCCTGGAACCAACGTGTTTCCCATCACCTTGCGAAGTACCCAATCGCCGATCTTGAACTGTCTTGGATGTACTGTTTTGTTGTATTTCCTGGATAGCTCTTGTTGGTAGGAGGCGATGTGAACCAATGCTCTTTCTCTTCTTTCTTCTGCCAAGTCAAGTTCGAATGCGATGGCTTCCCCGTTTAGGTTTGGATCAAAGTTTTCGCTCCGAATTGTAGGGAGCCCGACTTCTAATGGGATTACTGCTTCCATGCCATAGGCTAAGGAGAATGGAGTTTCTCCCGTTGACCGCCGTGGTGTGGTGCGATAAGCCCATAAAACGTGAGGAAGCTCTTCTGCCCACTTGCCTTTGGCTGTCTCCAACCTTTTCTTCAATCCGTCCAAGACTACCTTGTTTGACGCCTCTGCCTGACCATTTGCTTGGGGATATGCCGGTGTGGAGTTGTAGAACTCTATCTTATATTCTTCACAAAAGCTTACGAAATTACGCCATCAAAGCGGGTGCTTATTATCAAATCGCCGCTTTTGGTATGCCAGCGAGTAATGATGTTACGCGGACAAACTTCTTCACATCTTTTTCCTTGATTGGCCTTAAGGCTTGCTTCCACCCACTTTGTGAAGTAGTGCATTTGCAAGAAAGAACTTCTGTTGCTGGTCTTTGTTGGGAGTGGTCCACTATGTCTAAGCCCCACATTGCGAAAGGCCATGGACTAATGAGAGGTAGGAGTTCTCTGGCAGGTTGATGTATTTGATGTGCAAACTTTTGACACTTTTCGCATTTTTTGACATACTTCTCTGAATCCGCTTGCATGTATGGCCACCAATACCCTTGTGAAATAGCTCGGTATGCCAATGATCTTCCTCCTTGATGGCTGCCACAAACCCCTTCGTGTATTTCAAACAAGAATGCTTCTACCTTGCTGGGGTGGACACATTTTAAGTAAGGTCCTGAGAACGACTTCTTGTATAATGCCAAAGATGGAGAGAGCCAAAATCGTTGCGACTTGGCTCTTATTCTGTTGGCTTCCTTCTTATCTTCTGGTAGAGTGCCGTCTTTCAGGAACAGTATGATGGGATCTATCCAAGAAGGACCTAACTCCGCACAACATACCTCTTCAGCTTCCGGGTCTTCAATGCTTGGTCTGGGCAGATAGTCGATCAATAGAGGATGTGGGATGGAGGTATCTGCCATTGAGGCGAAGCCTGCTAGTTCGTCTGCTCTACTATTCTTCTCCCTGCCAATCTGTTCTATCCTCACCGTCTCGAACTTCTTGATCTCGGTTCTGACTAGCTCTTGGTACTTAGCCATTCTGTCGTCCTTTGCTTCGTAGTCGCCAGAAATTTGATTCACCACCAACTGTGAGTCACTGTAGACCATGAGTTCAGTGGCCTTCATGTAGGCCGCTGACTTAAGTCCTGCAAGAAGCGCTTCGTACTCCGCTTCATTGTTTGATGCTGGGAAGCCAAGGTTGATCGCTTGTTCCACTACTAGGCCGTCTGGAGAGATGAGGACTATGCCAAGTCCAGCTCCATGTCGGTTGGATGCCCCATCCACAAAGAGCTTCCACATCTCCCCAACGAACAACTTCCAACAAGTGGAGGGGTCGGATGATGCCTTGGGGTCTTCTATGCTAGTGTCTTCTCTAGAGTCCATAATTGCAATCTGCCCCTTATCTTCTGATGGGCCCAAGTCATTAGTCGCTAGTGAATTTTGACTTGGTGTAGTAAGGTTGGCTTTCTCCTTGCCTTCTCTACTATGGTCTGCCTCGGGCTCCGGCTGAGTAACCTGGATTAGGGGTTGCGCTATTCCGGCGTCAATCTCCATCCCTAGTTCGGTTGTGTTAGTCAGATCGATTGGGCAGACTTGGTGGCTTCCAGGAGTGAACTCTGCGACGAAGTCTGCCAAAGATTGGGCCTTTCTTTGCGGTTACGGGTTGGAACTTTACATCATATTGTCCCAACTCCACTGCCCACTTCAAAATCCGCCCAGAAAAGTTTGCCCTCTTAAACAAAGCTTTTAGTGGAAAGGCTGTGAGGACGACAATGGTGTGGGCGTGAAAGTAGTGCGCCAATTTCACGAGGCCATCATTAAGGCCGATGCTAGCTTCTCTAGAGGCAAGTACCTTGTTTGCTCTAGCAATGTCTTCGACATAGAAGATAGGTAGATGTTGGATTCATACATTCGAACCAACCTTTGCACTTCTAGCGTCTTTGAGGCGCTAAGTAGAGGAAGAGTTCTTCTCCAGTCTTTGGGGTGACAAGTAGTGGTGGAGAAGACATGTATTCCTTCAAACTCTCGAGCTCGGTCGCATTCTTCGTCCCTCAAACTTAGCTTTTAATGGTGAAAGAATGGGCCTTGATCTGTGCGAAGACCGGTGATGAATCGGTTAAATCTTTTTGCCATCGGTGAGTCTTTGCACTTCTTTCCGAGTTAGGTCTCTCTAACTCTTGAATTGCTTTGATTTGGGAGAGTGCGCCTCGATACCGATTGGTCACCGAAACCGAAACTTGCGGACCCTACACGAATCGCGCCTTAGAAGCGTTAAAGCGCGGCTTGTGTTGCCGAGGATCTGGAACATCTCATCTAGGTCCCTTAGATGGTCATCCGCATCCTTGCTTTTGACCACCATGTCGTCGATGTAAGCCTCAATTGTTCTGCCTAACAATGGCTCAAACATCTTGGTGACCATTCTCTGAAACGTCGCCCCTGCATTCTTCAGGCCAAAGGGCATGACTTTGTAACAATATAGTCCTCTTGGAGTGGTGAAGGATGTTACTTCCTGGTCTGGTTCGTGCATGGCTATCTGATGGTAGCCTCTGTATGCGTCAAGGAAGCTAAGCCTGCTGTGCCCTGCGGTTAGGTCCACCAATTGATCTATCCTTGGCAAGGGGAAATTGTCCTTTGGGCACGCTTTGTTGACCGTCTTGTAGTCGACGCAGACGCGCCACTTGCCATTCTTCTTTGGCACTACCACGGTATTGGAGATCCATCTTGGGTAATGCACCTCTCTGATTGCCCCTGCTTCTAACAAGTTTCCAACTTCTTCTGCCATTATCTCGGCGTGGTGGAGTGCCGATCTGTGAGTCTTGTTGAATAGTGGCTTTGGCGAGATGGGTGGGCGTTGAGTTGGTGGAGATGAAGTTGGGATCAATGCACGGCATGTCGTATAGGGTCGAGCAAACACTTCGATGTTAGAGGTCAAAATTCCAAGACCTCTAGCCTCTCGTATTGAACAACGATGAACCAAGCGAGAAAGAACTTGTCGGGTTCTTTTCATCTATCCTGTCTTCCACGCTTTACGGCTCTTTGCTTTAGGCGTCTGCGAATAGTTCGTTACTCTCCGGTTCTTCCACCGAATGAACATACCCCTTCGCAGCGCGGCTTTTACTGTCACAAAGCATTGTTTCGACATGATCTGATCCCCATAAACCTCCTCTATTACTCCGGTGTCGTTGGGAACCTCATTACTTGGTGGTAGGAGGATGCCACGGGCGCATGGCGTGACCATGTTACGCCTAAGATGATGTTGTAGGTGGAGGGACCTTGACACCAGAACTCCACTTGCTTCGTCACACTTCCATACTGTTGGAAGGATGATTTTGCCGGTAGCCACTCCGGCATAAATTGAATCAATCAAAGGGATCTGGCGGGGCTAAGTCCTTGTCTTGCGGCTTGAGTTGCTTGAAAGTTTCATAGTACATGATTTCACCACGAACTACCTTGGTCAATCAGAATCCGCAGCGTCAAAATCCTTGACTCGGAGAGTGGCGACCAAGGCATCATTGTGTGGGCGGTATATTACATCCAAGTCTTTATCCGAAAAAAGTCATGACGTTAGTAACATCCTCTCCTTTTTGGCGGTTGGGCACTTAGTACTTCTCTTAAGTGCTCTGCTTTTTATTGAACCTCACGAGTTCGCATCAGCGCTCTGGTTCAAAGACTCCATGAATTACGTTGATGGCCTTGTGGCGGGCGTCCATCGGCATCCGTTAGGTTTGTTGTGATCTGAGAAATTTGCTGCGCCCTCTATGTATTTATCGGTGGCTGCCGCCACCAACTCTTCGAGATCTTTGCCTCAATGGCGTGCGATTCTCGATTCGGTGCCCTTTTTCTTTGTGGTAGGGGCATACGGATCTGTCATCATAGTCCTTCGGGCCTTGCCTAACTTGGCGAGCCACTTGACAAAAACTCGTCTCGAATCTCGCTAAGTATACGGTAGATCGGCTTCTTGAATCTGAGTGGTTATGGCGGTGCGGACTCTTAGCCATCTCTTATCTGGTCCTCGCCATTGTCTACTTTGCCTCGTCCGTTTCGGTTTTGGCGATCTACGCATTGACCTTCTTGAGGTCTTCTTCTCTGCAGGCGGTCGCGCCAGATTTTGCTTTGGCACGCAGCGCCATCCTCTTCTACGATGTCTTGATGCACTCTCTATCGAGGGCCTCCATGGTAAGGGTGGCGTCATGGTGATAGAGTCCCTCGATCTGTTCCGATGGAAGGCCTCTTTGTCTTCTTGATGGCGAGGTTGGTTAGGCGATCCCAATCTGGTTGAATGTCTCCCAGTAGCGACTGTTGTATGACCTCAGGGTCTCCTTGTCGCCCATGTCAATGGAGAGTAACTGGTCAATCTCCACCGGGGTTTTTGTGTTTGTTCTGAATCGCGTTACAAACGCCTCCGCCAGTTGCGCCCAGGAGGCTATGCTGCCCTCTGGTAGTTTTTCAAACCAAGTCAGGCCAAGGTCCCCAAGGCTTGAGGGAAATAGGATGCACATCAAGGCCTCATTCATGGATATCTGACCATGACTCAGCGAAAGTGGCTCAAGTGCGTATAGGGGTCCGTCTTCCCCTCATATGTATTGAATTTAGGCTGTAGGAAGCTTTGACGGAAAAATGGCGTTCTCTATTCTTTGGGGACGAATGGTGAGGTCTGTGACCTCGCCAAAAGCCTTGTCCATTGGTTCGTATCTTGGTAGCATTGGCATTCCAACCTCGGCGCTTTCATGCGTCAGGAACCAACCGCGCAAGGCAGAACCTGTGTGGATCGCGCTCTGGCGTCCTCCTTCCATCGTGCCTTCTCTTCTAGCATGGATCGCATGGTCGGACGATCCAGGTAATTCCGTCTGTCTAGACCTTATGCAGTGTGTATGTGAAGGCCAATAAGTGCTCCCTTCCGTGTAGGACCTCTCGGATCTCGCCCTCTCGGACACAGGTGGCGAGTCTGGAAGATCTGGTCGCGTGTCGCTTTGTCACGAGGCTTCTATTCTCAGTCGAGGGTGTAGAATTCCTACTACGACCCTCTGAGTGGCGAGGGGGCGTCTTGTTGTTGCGCCCCTCTCCTGTCGCCACTTCTTTTCCTTTCATCTGGCGCTTTAGAGACTCCATGTCCGCCGCCATCTTACGGATCAGTTCGTCTTGCTCTCTGACGCGATCCTCCAGAATTTGAGGATCAACTCTGCGCCTTTGTCTTTCTGGGCTTTGCGAACGAGAGGGATGAGGGCTGCCATTCCTCCTTCGTCCCCTCGCATCCCTCCTGGAACTCTGCCTTTGTGGTTCCAGGCTCGCCATGGGAGGGACCAAAGGTAGGCCTTCGCGCCTTGCACCTCCTTCTGGAGTTTGTCCGTCAATGGCGGACTGAGGCAGTTCTTCGTTGTTCGCCATTGATGTTCGAGAAAAACTTGATCAAGAGGTTGTTCTTGTCTGCTATTCCCACAGACGGCGCCAATTGTACGGGAAAGATTTATGCCTTCTCGTATAATCCTGTTGATCAAGTCTGCGTTCCTCCGTACGACGTCGCTTTGTCACCTGAAAACACAAACGTGAGCTGGCCGGCGGGTGTGTGCCGGAAACCTCTCCGATGCCTAAGTCAGCAAGACAAGTAGGCAAAAGCTCAACGTAGTCAGGGAGCAAAAGTTGCATTACCTCTCCAAAGGTGATATTGGTGAGCTTATATAGGTTCCGTGTGGCACAATCCTGGTAGGACTCTTACTCCTCCGTGCATAGAGTCCTTCTAGGATTACTCCTCCTTACGTAGAGTCCTTCTAGGATTCATACTCCTAGAAGATAATGCTTATCCTCTAACACCCTCCTCACTGCTTAAGTCAAGTGAGATGGCTTTACTATGGCCGAATTCGCCGGGACCGAAGTAAACACTAGTTCGGCATTAACCTTCCTCTCCCCTACCTCGGTTTTCCCATGCCACAACCGAGCTAATCATAAGAGGGTTGAACCGAACTATGGCTTGGCCAAACCGGTCTAACACATCCGAACCGGTCACTCCAAGACCGGTCTACTCCTCCCCGAAGTATCATAAACCGACCTAACTTTCGTCTTCTCTTGGACCGGACTAGCTCGTGATATGCCACGACCGATACACGAGTACCCGATTTACAACCGAACTACCCATACTCCTCCTTTCTTAGTGGCGTATTCACTATCCTCCGTACTTGGGCTTACCTCGGCCCAACATCTAGCTCGGCCTAATTTTACGAATATAAATTACCCTCTCAGTATACAAAAATTATAATAACCTAGAAATTTTAATGTACATTCTGTGACATTCAACACCAAATCATTTAATTTAAGCATGACATAAACATGTTATCCAGCACTATCTCTATTTGTTGAGCATAATTATTAACTTAACAAAGAATAGTATGTTCTGTACAAAGTACAATATGTATCACATGAAAGGGATGAATCTGATAGCAAACATAACCAAAAAATGTTCTAGATTAAAGATTAACTGGATCAAGCAAGCAAAATATTGAACTTAAGAGGATTAAGATTGGTCCGTTTGTTCTATACTTGTTCTAGATTAAAGCAAGCAAAGTATGCCATCTTAAAATTTCACATCAAAATGTTTGCCCTAATCTGATAGCAAACAGATTTTGAATATAGAGTAGAGAGTGAGAGATAGAGAGGGTGATTTATATGTGTAACGGAGAGGGAGGGCTTTTAACTAACCGATCCGGTCTTTTGGAGCTTCAGGTGATCTCTTCTTTACCAAGGAAAGCAGCTTCAAGCCTTAAAGAGTCAAGCACTCTATTGCTAGTCGCCTTTGCCCCAAAGTCAAAACCCAAATGTTAGGGCTGAATGAATGAAAGGTTTGGGCAAACACTCAGGAATCAAAGTTTGTGTACCAGACTGGTATACTTGCATATCAAAATTTACCAAAATTCTACGGTGAAACATCCTGGTAAGCATAAAGATTTTCAATGAAACAAAACTTCATGGAAGCGGTCCTATTATTGGATTGGTACGATACATCTTAGACAGTATAGGACGGGATTAATAACTTTGCTCCATATGGTGGTCTTCCGAGTTAAGCTCTATTGAGCCACTTGTATCGATATCTTCAGAACGTTGACAAGTTGAGACCTCTTGTCCATGTTGAATGACCCTATGCATGTTCGGAAACCATTGAACAACTTTAACATTATTAGTAAAAAGCCATTGCTGTTGCATTTATATTCTTGTAAACCAGAGCTTTTAACATTGTGCCAAGAAATGCTCTTTCTCTTAGATGACTCGCCCAATAATAAGAAAATACTTCATCCCTTCCCAACTCAATGTTTTGAGTATGTACACTATATGTGTTAGTTGTATATATCTATATTTTCATATTGTACACCTTATCATATTGTGCATTACTTCCCATATTAGCTTCTCCTTCTCCAATATAAAGGAGTCTTGTATTCACTCATAAATACATTCAATACAATTGATTAAATATAATACATATTATTTTCTCTCTCTCTCTCTCTCTACTTTCATAACATGGTGTCAGAGCTTAGGGTTCTCTCCTAGCCCTCTCTTCATTTTTTTTTTTTTTTTGGTTGTCTGGCAACTTAATTCTACCTTACGTTGGTTTCTGCATATTTAGTCCATCCTTGATTCAACGTCTGGACTATACCATCATCTTCGTCTCTTCAAGACAAAGGCCTTAACACCACTAGAATCACCTCCATACAATGTCGTATGTGCTTTCACGCGCCTCCCGAACATTAGTCACGCGCTGTGACGCTTTCTACGCACCCCCATGCGCCATTTTGGCCCTGCCTCACACTATCTTGCGCCGTAGCCTCACTTGCTAATGTGAGCCGCGTGTTCTACCATCATCACTGACGTCAGCCCTGGCCTTCAGTACGCCGTTGCCCTTGTTTGCTAACGTGAGTCGCGCCTCTGCTGACATGAGTTTCCCTCTTGCTGACGTCAGCCTTGCACTCTGTTTGGCCAAAATTGAATTTTAGGCTTGTTTTGCCTATTTTTTGCACCTTTTCTGATCATTTTGGCTTGGTTTCCGACTATTTTCGACGTTCTGGATTCACTGGTGCCCTTTGTTTTATCTAGTTCTACTCCGCCATCACTAGTTCTCCTTTGTGATTCATTATTTAATCACCTCATAACTTGTTCAGACAATTATCCTCAGCATGGTCGCTATTCTAGACCCTCCACAATATACAACCGAGATTAGTCTTCAGCACATTTCGCATCTACTACAGTTGCCTTTGGTTCATCATCTGTTGTTGCCCCGTCACCGCCTTACATTCTTCAAGACATTGAAGCTATTGTCAAAAAGGTTATTTCTACCTCTGGTACACCCTCTACTGTCCTCTCAGTTACTCCAGGTACCTCTTCTTGGTATTTTGATTTCGCTTCTTACAACCATATGACCTTTGACCGTATACTTTTCTCCTTTATTATATCTTCTTCTACATTACCTGTTATTCACATTGCTATTGGCTCTCAAATGCATGTTAGTCATATAGGTCATATTTCCACCTCTACTGTTTCTCTACCCCACACTTATCTGATTCCCAGTCTTACACTTAATCTTGTTTTAATTGGTCAACTCTGTGATCTTAGCCTCACTGTTATCTTTTCTCCAACTGGTTGTGTTGTGTAGGATCTGAAGACGGGACAGACTCTTGGGATCGGTCGTAGACATGGATGTCTGTATGAGCTCATCCACCTTCGTATTCCCTCCTCTAATCCTTCCACTTTCCAGATTGTTGCTCCTATTACTGCTAGTTCTCCTCTTGCCTTATGGCATTTTTGATTAGGTCATGCTTCTTTTGGTCGTTTACGATCTCTAGTTTCCAATGGTCAGTTAGGTCCTATTCTAAATGATAAAGTAGATTGTCTATCTTGTCAACTAGCAAAACAATCTGCTTTACCATTTCCATCCAGTACTTTTATGTCTCATGTACCTTTTGATCTCATACACTCTGATGTTTAGGGACCATCACTTAATACCACTATGGGAGGATCTAAATACTTTGTCATTTTTGTAAATGATTTTACTCGTTTTATCTGGTTATTTCTTATGAAGTCTCACTCTGAGTTACAACAAATATACTATGATTTCTCACAAATAGTCAAAACTCAATTTTCTTCCATCATCAAAGTTTTCCGTGCTGATAATGCCCAAGAATACAAAGAAACAAATTTTTTGAGATTCCTTTGTCAAAATAGCACACTTTCTCACTAATCTTGTCCTGGTACCTCCTAACAAAAGGGTCGTGCTGAACGTAAACATCATCATTTTTAGATGCTGTTTGTACTCTTTTAATTTCTTCTTCTTGTCCTGAGCGTTTCTGGAGGGAGACCGCTCTCACAGCTGCCTATACTATCAACTGTGTTCCTTCTCCTACCATTAACAATCATACTCCATATAAGCACTTATATGGCTAACTTCCTATCTATTCTCGTCTCTATGTGTTTGGATGTGCTTGTTTTGTCCTCCTTCAACCATAAGAGAGTTCTAAATTAGAACCTCGAGCCCGTCTTTGTTGCTTCTTGGGGTATGGGATTGAACATAAAGGCTATCGTTGTTAGGATCCTATTTCTCAACGTCTTTGTGTCTCTCGTCATGTGGTTTTTTGGGAAGACAGGATGTTCTCTTCTATATCTAAGTTTCATTTGTTCATTCCTCCCACTACATCATTCTTCACAGATCCCTCTCTTTTATTTGATGAGCTTGATACAGACACTACTTCTGCCCTGCTACCTCCAATCTATCCTAAGGATCTTGCTCCGTCTCCTGGTCCTGCTGATGCTCTACTCCCTAATCCTACTCCTAGTCCTGCCCTGCTACCTCCGGCCCATCATAAGGCTTCTGCTCTATCTCCTGGTCCTACTTCTGAGGTACCTTTTCGTCATTTTACTTGAGTAACACAATCTTCTATCCTTCTTCATGATTTCATTATTGGTTCTATTGCATTTTCCTCTCATAAACCTACTCCTATCGAAAGGCTTGTTCTAACCCTCTTTGGCAGCAAGCTATGACTGATGAATTACAGGCCTTTAATAAAACTCATACTTGGGATATGGTCGATCTTCCTCCTAGCAAAATTGTTGTTAGTTGCAAATGGGTTTACAAGCTCAAGGCTCATTCTGATGGTTCTATTGAGCATTACAAAGCTCGTTTTATTGCCCGGGGGTTTATGCAAGAATATGGGATTGATTACGAAGAAACCTTTGCTCTTGTTGCCTGCCTGACTTTTGTTTGTAGCTTACTTGCCATTATTGCTGCTGCTGCTCGCCACTGGAAACTTTGTTAGATGGATATGAAGAATGTATTTCTCAATGGCGATCTCACTGAGGAAGTTTATATGCAACCTCCACCTGGTTCCTTTATTCTGCCCTCCAAAGTCTGTAAACTTTACTGTGCTTTGTATGGGTTGAAATAAGCTCATCGTGCTTGGTTCGCTAAGTTTAGCTCCACCATTCATGATTTTGGATTCTCCTCTAGTGCCTATGATTTTGTCCTTTTTATTCGTAATATAGAGCGTGGTACTATTTTTCTTCTTCTCTATGTGAATGATATGATCATCACTGGGGATAACACAGTGGGTATATCTAGTCTTAAATAGTTTCTCAGCCACCAGTTTGAGATGAAGGATTTGGGTATTCTCAGCTATTTTCTCAGCTTGGAAATCTCTCATGATCCGTTTGGTTATTTTCTCTCTCAAGCCAAGTATACTTCTGATCTCTTGGCTCGTGCTGGTCTTATTGATTGCAAGACTGCCTCTATTCTCGTTGATCCTCAAACTCGTTTCTCACCTCTTGACGGTCACCTATTGTTTGATGCTACTTTATATCGTCAGTTAGTTGGCAATCTTGTCTATCTCACGGTTACTCATCCAGACATTGCTTATGCTTTTCACATTGTTAGTCAGTTCATGGCTGCTCCTCGCTCTTCGCACTATAATGCTCTAGTTCACATTTTACATTATCTCAAAGGCACTATGTTTCATGGTCTTCACTACTCTGCTCACTCTTCCCTCCAGTTACATGCATTTTCTGATGCTGATTGGGTAATGGACCCTACTGATCGCCGTTTTATTACAGGATTCTGCTTCTTCTTGGGTGACTCTCTCATTGCTTGGCGTAGCATAAAGCAAACTCTTGTTGCTCGTTCTAGTACTGAGGATGAGTATCGTGCTCTTGCTGACACTACTCAAGAGCTTGTGTGGCTTCGTTGGCTTCTTTCTGATATGGGTGTTTCTCATCCTACTGCCACTAACCTTTATTGTGACAATCAGAGTGCTATTCAGATTGCACATAATAATGTCTTCCATAATCGCACCAAGCATATTGAGATTGATTGTTACTTCATACGGCAACATGTTACTAGTAGCACTGTTCACCTAATCTTTGTTACCTCTGCCGATCAAACAATCGACATCTTCACCAAGGCTCATCCTCCAGGACGCTTTTCTTACTTTCCAAGCTCAAGTTGATATCTGCATTGCCACCTTGAGCTTGAGAGGGGGGGGGGGTGTTAGTTGTATATATCTATATTGCCATATTGTACATCTTACCATATTATGCATTACTTCCCATATTAGCTTCTCCTTCTCCTATATAAAGGAGTCTTGTATTCACTCATAAATACATTCAATACAATTGATTAAATACAATACATATTATTTTCTCCCTCTCTACTTTCATGACAATATGTTCAATTCTTGCATGAGAAAAATCACCAATTGTGAATTTCTCAACAACTCTCTTCACTTCAATCAGACTATGCCTAGGTTCCTTCTTCAATCCACTACCCTTCAACATCTTTCTTGCCTCTGCAACACAATTCGACGTCCCATCTGAAGCCTATAAATTTGATAATAGAACATAGGGTGAAGTAGTAACGGGATCACATTTCAAAAGCGTTCTTGCCAAACGTTCCACAATTAAAACATTTCCATGCAGTCAACAAGCAGAGAGCAAGCTCATTAAAACAACTGGATCATTCCCAAAAGGAAATTTTTCTATGTATTCTACAGCCTCCTTTAGTCTCCCAGCTTGTCCAAGTAGATCTATGAGGCAAGAGAAATGCTCAACGTCAGGGGCAATCCCATAGATTTCATTTATAGAATTGAAATAGGCTTGGTCCTTATCCACAAGCCCTGCACGATTGCACGTTGTGAGAAGTACAATAAATGTAACAGAATTTGGCTTCAAACCATGCTCCTTCATCTGCTCAAACAATTCTAGGGCCTTTGCCTCATGCCCATGATTTCCAAATCCAACAATGATGCTATTCCATGATACAAGATTGCGACAGCCCATTTTATTAAAAACAGTTTGTGCATATCTATTGCAACCATATTTAGCATGTATGTTTACAAGTGCATTATCAACACCTACATCTCCATCCAATTTTGTTCTGATTAGATGAGCATGAATCTGCTTGCCATGGCGTTCAAAAGCAATGCCAGCACATGCAGCAAGAGCACTCGCATACGTGAAATCATCAAGCCATAAACTAATTCCATTTGTCATCTCTTTGAAAATACTCGAACCCTTTCCATGATCATCACAATGAGAACAAGCAGCAATAAGGGTATTCCATGAAATGAAATCTTTCTTTTCAATTAATTTGAAGGCCTTGTCTACTTCTTCTTTCATACTGAACTTCGAGTACATTGTTATTATCACATTTTGAGGGAAAGGCTATGGTGTACACTTTGTGTGCACCCTATCACAAATTGTTATAACTTTACCACAAAATTTTGTAACATCAACTATAAAATGCATAACCTTGCCACAAATTTCCGTAATAAATGTCTAAAATTTTGTGATTCATGTAACCACTACAAGAAAAAACACCTTTGGCGACTAAATTTTTAGTCGCCAAAGGTCCTTTTTTAATCGCCAAATGTTGAAATTCGGCTTTTCCCGACTAAAAATGTTCGTCGCCCATTTTGTCGCCAATATATGGTCGTAGATTCCTTTGGCGACTAAAAACCAGTTAGTCGCCAATTCTATGGTCTTCAGCGACTAAAGTTTTTGTCGCCAATACTCAATTTCGTTTTTGGGAATTTTACCTTTGGCGACTAAACGGTTTGTCGCCAATAGTTAATTTTTTATTATATTATTTATACCTTTGGCGACTAAAGTATTTAGTCGCTGAAAGCATTTTCAAAAAAAAAAAATTTTTGCCTTTTGCTGTTGCTCAGTTTCGAACTAGTGACCTCCAAGTTCCCAACTTTGTCAAACTTTAGCAACACTCTCTCCCCCACTATGCCACTACAACCTCACGCGAATATTAATGCGACATATATTATTTATATACTATTTATGCCGGTATTAATACATACTATATATAAATAATTATTTTTATTTAATGTATTTTATGTAAAAAAATAAAGTATTTACTAAAAAAAAAATATTAGAGCACTTTTGGCGACTAAAATTCAGATTTAGTCGCCAATTCTATGCCATTTTGCTACTAAATGCTAGTTTGTCGCAAAAAAAGATTAATTTCCGCCCAAAAAAAGTACTTCCGGCGACTAACCTCATTTTCCGTCGCCAAAACATCCACTTTTGCCGACTAAACTCAGTTTTAGTCGCCAAATTGTCCACTTTTAGCTACAAAAAATATGTTTGTCGGTAAAGGCCCTATATTCGGCGACCAAAGTTTTTTTTAGTCGCCAAAACCTATAGTTTTGGCGACTAAATGGTTTTAGTCGGCAAAAACCGTTCCTTTTAGCTACTAACATTTTTTCAGTCGCTAAAACTACTATGTTTGGCGACTAAACTGACTTTTAGTCGCTAAAGGCCCTATATTCGGCGACTAAATTGCTTTAGTCGGCAAAAGTGCTCAGGTTTGGCGACTAAACTGATTTTAGTCGCCATTTGTACTACTTTCAGCGACGAATATGCTTATTTTAGTCGCCAATTGTGCATTTTCTTGTAGTGAACAAAAATTTCGGTTTAGTTACGACATTTTTTTTTAACATCAATTTATATTGAGATTACGCAAATTTGTATGGTAGGGTGCATGGAGTTGGGGTTCCTGTTGTGCCACAGTAGGCTACTGTGAGGCCCATTGAGGGTGTGTCTTAAGTCTTTTTCGATGTTCCGAACCGTTCATATTGTAAGGTTCGTTGAGTAGACCATCCATGTAAAAAATCAAGTAAATTGGACATTTGTAGCCTCATAATAAGAGCACATTTGTTTTTTCAAAAAATAAACGGTTTACGTGATTTTAATAATTTTTTAAAAACAATTAAGGTTTGATCATGGTGTTACAGATATTCGATTAATTTAATTTTTTTGTATGAATGATATATTCAACAAACTTTATAATATGAACGATTCAGATTATCAAAATATACTCGGTAAATACCTTTAGAAGTCCTCACACCCTCAACCCAAGGTGCACACCATAGAGTTTTCCCATTTCCGATAAATGGGGTGGAGTCAAGTTTGAGCTTGATTGTTTGGCAATGCAATTGCATTTTTCTCCTCAAATCATCTGCAATGCTGCAAATCCCAAAAAATAAAAAATAATCGTTTTTTTTCTTTAATTAATTCTTTTATTTTACTTTTTAGATCACTCTCTCTACACTAGATATACTTAAAAAAAAATAACAAATATTTTTAAAAAATCACTAAAAATAAATTATTCTAAAAATAAAATATGACCTTTTAAATTTGATCCCATACTATAACAACAAGTGTCATCATGTGGATGTGGGTATTCCATGGAGAGAATGAATTATACTCGGATGACCCGTAAACTCTTTGGCTCACGGTTGGTCAATTAAGGGTTAGTTTGGGATGTGAGTTGGTTTTTTGATTTTTTGACTATTTTAGTATGGGCTAAAAAGTCTCGTTTGGGATAGACTTTTAGATTTTTTTGATTTTTGTGAGAGAAAAAATGAAATGATTATGGTTTGAATGTGACATTTTATCTTATTAACTTTTTAGCATATTTTGTCCTTTTATGGCTAAAATAGCGAAAAAGCCAAGCTTTTTGGCATGCCCAACGAAAGCTAACTGATGACAAATTAGTAGCTATGGGAAAATTATTCTCTTTATTATGAAAAATTATTGGTTATTTGAGAGGCACCACGTAATTATATCTTTGCTCAATCATAAACTATCATGTTTCCTTATATTTTCTAATCACTCAATACAAAATCATGAATCTCACTCCCTCTATCAATTACAATGCATATAGAGTGCGTGATGCTCTAGGCCAACCAAGAACTTCTCCTTTATTATTTTGTCTCTAATTGACTTTCCCGACTTGAGCTGGGTTTCTCTTCCGACTATCATGGATTATTTATTTTTTGAATAAATTATAAATATATTTTTTTAAAATACAGATTACTCCTATTTTTAGAATTTTTTTTTTATCTAATAGAATTGTCAGAAAAAATAAAATTTCTAACTTATTTATTTATGAAAAATGATATACAAGCCCACTTTTTAAACCCATTTATAGACCCAATAATGTGTAAGTGATATAATTGATTGATAATTAGAGAATATATAAGATAAAGCATTACCTTTAATATCCTAATTGATTATCATATCACTGGGTTTGAAAATTTAGTCTAATTTTTTGTCTTGAATAGTAATGTTCATTTTTTTATACAACAATAAAAATATATGAATTGTTAATTAAAATATATTTATAATATCATTAAAAACTGTCATTAACTTAATGTATTAATAAAAAATATCATTTTTTTTATGTGATTATAAACTTGAAGGGGCGTGATGTAATTTTTGAAAACACAAAGAATAATTTATATTTTAAGCAAACTTCAAATGATATATTTGTAATTTATCCTCCTTTTTATTTATTTTTTATTTTTTTATGGTGATTTAGTTTAGTGATAAATTACATTTTGCCCCCTTTATGTTTACTATTTTCTCATTTTGGTCTTAACTTTTGTCTTTCACATTTCAAGTGTTTTTTTTTTTTTTTTTTTTTTTAAAATTTACTTCAAAACTAAATTTTGTTCAAAATTAGACGTAAAACATCATGTTGACATAACAAAAATTATTATATTTGAGTTTAAGTTTGTGCTAGAGGTATAGGTTAAATATAGGGTAAACCTCCTTAAACTATGACTCATTTACACTTTGTCATTCTAAATTTCAAAACTCAACAGTTAATCACTTCAGCTAATCACATCGAACCATTATGTTGCTACACTTAACACTTTCATTAGAATTCTATTAGGGATTTAAATGGAATTAAGTCATATATAAAGCACATGAAACACTTATTAATTTTTTAAAATAATATTACTCATTATTGTTTTTTTTAGAATAATAATCAGTGCATTTGGTTTCAGTTTTTTGAAAATTGAGTTTTTTTTTTTTAATGAATATTTTTAAAATTTTAAACAACTTTTTTACTTTTTTATATATACCTTACTTAGATGTATCTACATAGTAAAATATTTGTGAAAAAATATTTTAAAAAATTAATAAATACACAAAAATATGAAAAATGTACTGAATTTTCGGATTTATTTTTTATATTTTTGGTATTTAGTGAATTTTTTAAAGATTTTTTTCACAAATATTATACTTTTAAAGTGTAATTATGTTAGGTGTGTCTAAAAATTTAACAAGTAGCTTAAACTATTAAAAAAATTCAATGAAAACAAAAAAAATACAGAAAATGAAAAAGTAAAATTTTTTGAAAAGTGAATTCTGAAAGCTGAAATCAAACAGAGTGATTTTCTAGTGATCTTATTTGCACTTTGTCTCCCTTCTTAGTGACAAAATGAAAATGAGATCATTAGATAAGTGCATCATTACCTTAATAATTTAGTAAATCTATTTACACATGATCTAATTTTGTGTAAACCTCTAATAGAATATTAACAAAAAAGATTAATTATAATAAGATAATACTTTGAGGTGATTTGTGATTGAGTTTTAAAATTTATGGGGACAAAATGCAAATGTTATGTCAATGTGATTTTCTTGTCTAATTTTTGACAAAGTTAACTTTATGAATAAATTAAAAGAAAAAAAAAATCTTAAACTATGAAGACCAAAATAAGAAAAAACAAATATTTAAGGAGCAAAATTTAAAAAAAAAAATGATGAAATATAAAGAAACAAAGCATAATTTATCCTAATTTTAGTTAATGGTTCAATTCTTGCAACGGATTAGATAATGGACCCCGTAAATTTCGCTTGTTATGGATCCGTAAGGATCTCAGCGGAAAAGGGGTGCCTAGTAGTTATTACCGTGCGGCAAAAGTAACACGGCTATGGTGTGTCTCATTTTTCTTTTTCTTTTTTTTTTAATATAATCTTTCCTTTGTTTTTCCCTTTTTCGTTTGCGTGTGTGCTGCTGGTTAGTTTTAGTTTGAGCAGACTTGTCAAAACTACATTGCTTTAAGAAGAAATGACAAAAATAATAAGGAAAAATTATATGAAAAAAATCTCAAAATTTAATGTTTATAACAAAATAAATCATGAATTTTTAATTCTATCGATTTAAATTAATTTTTTTTAATTTATTTTTAATCTAAACTATTGACCAATTTTCGTTAGCTAAATTGATGGAAAATAATATTTTAGATATTTTATATATATCTGCATTGAGTTTAAAAAACTAAAAAAAAATGGTGAGTTTTACCTAATAAAAATAGACAAATGATTGAGATTAAAAACAAATCAAAATATTAAATTTTAAATTGACAAAATTAAAAAATCAAAATTTATTTTGCTACAAAAAAACTCTAAGTTTTTTTATTTAAATTTCTCCAAATAATAATAATAATAATAATAATAATAATAAAACCCTTAAAATAATGATGTGTATTATCACATATTATTTATTAATTTGTTGAAAAATCAACCAATATAGTCGAATAAATATCAATGTCAAAAATGTATAACTAGTCTCCTTTGATTTTTAAAAACATTAAAAATATAATAATCAATAACATGCATTAAATTTCAACTTATGTGAATTTCTAAAAATAAAAAATAAAAAATATGTCAATACATATTTCTTCTTATTACAATAAATGTTTTTGAAAATTTGTGAGATTTTATTTTGTTTTGTTTGAAACCAAAGACGAAAAGCAAGCAAAATATATATATATATATATCAAGACTGTCCCAACACTAACGGGCTTGGGTGGCTGCTGTGTCCTTTGCGGATTTGAGGTGGCTGTTGTGTTGCTGTGTAATCATATGGGCTCATTTTGAGATTCATTTTAATGATTCGAACCGTTCACATTTTAAAATATATTCAGTAGAATATACTTGCAAAAAATTAAGTTAATCGAATATCGTTAACTCTTTTATTGTTAGTGGATGAAAGGCTTAACGAAATCCGATTAACTTAATTTTTTGCAGGTATATTCTACGTAATATACTCTAAAATATGAATAGTTCGGATCATCCAAATAAGTTCCAAGATGGACCCATTTGGTTGCACAACAGTAGCTGTCCTAACATTCCTATTACTAAATGTTTTTTTAAATGTCTTATATAAGTGTAAGTCTCACATGAGTGTGAGGTCTAAACTTAAGTGAGATATTTGATAAAATATTTAGTAAAAATATTGAGACTTTTAGTATTTTTCTTTGATTAAACTATCCTGTGATGTAAAAGATATGACAATATTATTTTTTTTATTAGTCTAATTAATAAATTATTAATAAAACAAGATTAAGTGTTAAATGAATTAAAAAAGTTAATTTAATTATGTTTTAAAGAAACTTAGGCTCTGTTTGGCTTCATTCTAGAATTATAATTCTACCCTTATATTCCAACCCTTTGTTTGGTTATAGTTTTCAAAATATAATTCCAAATCACATTTTAAAACATATTTGAAAACATATTTGGTAACCAGAGAGTTTTTGAATTTTTAGGTCTACCCGATCGTCTGCCCGGATATCCTTCCGGAATGTTTTTGAATTTTTGCGTCTACTAGGTTGTTCGCCTAGACATCTGGCCGGTTGACCGGAACAGTGTTTTTTTTTTTTTTAAGCAATTGCCACCTGTTATTTTAAATATATATATATATATATTATATTTGTTTTTGATATTTTTTAAATATAGAAATTATTTTTTTAGACCAAAATGACATTATTTGGCCATTTATTTAAAATTAACAAAAAAAATTTAAATAAAAATTAATTGTCATAGTAATTTTTAAAAAATAAAAAAAACATTTTTAAGCAAAACAATTAAAAAAAAAATTCCAATCAAATATATAATCAAAATTAATTTTAAAACATTAGATGATATTTTTTTAAAACAAAATATAATATATATTTTTTAATATTTTAAATAAAAAATAGTTTAGGAATTTTTTGAATTTTTAAAATACAAAATTTATTTTTTTCAATAATTATTTTTTTGAATTGAATTTTAAAAAGAGTTTGATTAGGAGTTTTGAATAGAATTTTCAATAGAGTTTTGAGTTGTACGTTTGGTTATGAGTTATAAATTTTTGAATAAAGTTTTAAATTTTTTTTTCAAAACTCTTAACCAATCAACATTTCTTATTTCAAAACCTACAATCACACAAATTTATCTTTTTAAATCATGATTTAACAACTCACAAAATCAAAATATAACTTCATTCACAAACTATGATTTTAAAACTAAACTAAACAATACCATAATTTTCGTTTAATGTGGAGATTGTATTGAATCATGATCCCTTACACCATAGTCATAGTCTGTCATTGTCATTGCCATTGCCCACCACCATCAATTGGTGAGCACATTGAGGGGCTTATTCTTATGATTGACGGTCGATAAGTCTAGGAAGCCGTTTTAATTTATTTAAAATTTATCAATTGTCTACATGAAAGCTTAATCTGAACATATATCCAAAATATATATATATATATATATATGTTGGGTTGGGAAGTGGGTTAATTTTTTAACTATTTTAGTTTGGAGGTAAAAAATTTCGTTTGGAAAGAATTTTATAATTTTTTGATTTTTTTAATTTTTTGTGAGAGAAAGAATATAATAATTATGAGTTGGATGTGATATTTTGTCTTATTAGACTAAAAAGACTATTTTTTTTTTTTTTTGTGACTATTTTAACCAAAACAGTCCAACCCTCAACTTCCCAAAGGAGCTCACAATAATCTAATATTCATATAATTCAATTAATTAAGTTATCAATTTATATTACTTATATAAAGAGAGAGCAAATTCATATGAATCTAAATAAGTGATTATTAATAAAACTCACGTACATAGTCCAAAAAAAAAAAAAAATCCTCACAAAAATAAGTGATTATCAATTAATTCATCTTTAAATATCAATATTTTTTTTTTCTTTTGATAAAAAATCAATGAATATATATAAAGATTTTTGATTTTATTTGTTTGTTTGAGTTTTCAAAAAAAAAAAAAAAATTCTAAAAAATTTCATAAATTGGTTTGGTAAAAAAAATAAAAAAAAAAACTCATTTTTTTTATATGATTTTCCCTTTTTAGCAAATAATAATTTTAAAAATGTGTTTTTTAGTATTTATTTTTGCCGAATTAGTTTATAATTTTTGGAGAAAAAAAAATTAGAACACAAATTTTAAAAACTCAAGTAAGCAAAATTATATATATTTACAGCACGTATTTATTTTATTTTTATTTTTTAATTCTGTGTATCACGGTGTTACAATTCTAAGACTTATTTTCAGAAAAATAAAATACATACCTATTTTCTTTACTTGTCTTCAATTAATAATAACAATTTAATAACCTAAATAATTAAAATACTATAATGTGTTTGGTTTCAGTTTTTTAAAAATTTAATTTTATATTTTTTTGTATTTTTTTGTATTTTTAGTGAATATTTTTAAAATTTTAAGTAATTTTTTTTACTTTTTTAGATATACCTTACTTACATATATCTAAATAGTGAAATATTTGTGAAAAAATATTCTAAAAAATTAATAAATATATAAAAATATGAAAAATGAACTAAATTTTTGTATATTTATTTATATTTTTGGTATTTGGTGAATTTTTTAAAGATTTTTTTTCACAAATGTTATACTTTTTAAGTGTATTTATGTTCAGGGGCGGAGCTATGCTTTGAACAGCTGTGCCAATTGATACCACTGAACTTCAAATTTTTGATAAAGTATATGTAAAAAATTATGAGCATTTACAAATTGAACTTAGTGGGTCTAAATAAAATAAATTAATTTTTAAACTTTTACAAATTGACCCAATAGGTAAAAACAAAAACAAAATCAAACTTTATGCAGCGATTTTAGAAAATGAAAAGTCGTCGTGGACAATTGTAATAATGTAGATATTTACTTATTTTTGGTGAAGTAATGGTGTTAATATCCAAATATATTGTTTTTACTTGTAATTTCACTAGTTTGGGTTACTTTTGTTAATGTGATTTGAGAATATATGAAATTTACAAAATATTATGTGAATGTTAATGTTGACAGATTATGTAGAATTAAAAATATAATATATGACATTGATGATACTTTGTTAAATGACCCTGTTAAGAGAAATTCCTGACTACACCATTGTTTATGTTAGGTGTGGTTAAAAATTTTAAAAATTACTTAAAATATTTTAAAAAATTTGTGAAAACAAAAAAAAATATGAAAAATAAAAAATAAAATTTTCTGAAAAATAAATTCTAAAAATTAAAATAAAATAAAGTGATTTTTTCTTGAAATTCTTCGTGAATTACATGTGAACGTATTCACCCAAAAAAAAAAATTTACATGTGAACGTTTCAAGGAGACAACCTACACTCAACGAGATTCCCTACGATTACACAGATTGACCAGTGGGTCCCGTTGTGTTGGGTTTTATAACCCCAATTTCGATTCGTAGCTCGAATCTTGTGACTCGAGAGTGGCTCGAATTTGGTTTTCTATCCTCTGCGGGCGTGTGCTCGAATTGAATGAAGTATCAGAGCCAAGCATCATATTTGGCGGCAAAACACTAAAAAAGGAACGAAAAAGAAAAGGAGTCTTGACTGGTATCATTCGTGAGTGGAGCGATGTATCATTCATAACTTAGCAGCACTGTACATTTTCGATCTAGGTTGCTGTTGCTGCCGTGGGTGCCGTTGTGTCGTTCATAGTTGAAGAAGAGGAGTCTTGACTGGTATTTTTGTTTTCCTTTTCAGTTCTTTGCTCGTCATTTGAATCTCCTTGTACTGTATTTTTGTTTCCCTTTTGCGCAAATCCACTCTGTTTCTCTGCTCGTCATTTTCGTATATATATATGATTCGGTTCAAGTCACTCAAATATATATCATGCCCATAGAAACAAATTCGTTTGGTTGTGACTTGAATCTGTTTGGTTCAAGTCACTGAAATATTGATTATTTGAGAGTGAGTTGGTTCAAGTTCTAACTTCTGTTTGGTTCAATAATTATTTGAAAATTCAAGTTACAAGGTTGGAAGCCATCTGTAGAAATGGGTAGTGGGTCGGAGATTTTTGAGGCCTCAAGCCAAACAAGAAAATGGGCATTTGGCAATAAGAATTTTTTTTGAGATTTTTTGGCCTACAGGTCAAGCCGCCTCTAGAAGTTAGAACTAGAGTAGTATCGTGTGACCACTATAAGTCAGCTCAAGTTCTCTTTCTGAATCAGATTCACTTCCAATGTGGAGCACACTACTCTGTATCATATCAGTCTTTCCGGGCTTACTATTTCAAAGATGAACTCTTTTCCATGTTGGGCTTGCTAACTTCTCCAGTCAAGATGGGAAGCCATGAAATATGCCAGTAAATCTAACATGTATATTCGCATATATATGTTAGATTCATCCCAAATATATCCATAATTTGAAATCAATCTTTTACTTCAAGAAGTATAAGAAAGTTTTCAAATCCTGTAGGTCACATATTTGAACTGTTATATTGAAATTGTACCATTTTCTTGTATAGTATTCGAGAATAATTGTTATGATAAATACAAGAATAGTTTTAATACTTTGCATGTCTTCTTATTTGAATAATTTTCTTGAGTTAGCTTCACATGTCTCCTTATTTGATTCCATAGCATTAGATAAAGATAATTGTTTGTAAGATAATTGTTTGTACTCTAAAATTTTGTATTCTATTTAACTTTGAAGGTACAATGGATATTGATTCGAACAATAATTTTTTCAACGGGAGTGACGAATTTCAAGAAGAAGATAACAGTCTTTCATTTAATGAGTGTGAAGATGACGAAGTTGAAGAAGAAGAAGTTGAAGAACCTAAGAAGGGAATGTATTTTAGCTCAAAGGAAGAGGTGTACGCATTTTATGCAGAATATGCCAAACACTCGGGATTTGCTATAGCTTATAAATCACAAAATTTAACATGTGATGGGGAAGTTAAGTACTTTGGAATTGAATGTACTAGGGTGCGGAACAGAACAAAAAGATCATAAATAAATCCTTTGGAACCATCTTTGTCATCAAAAAATGAGTGTAAAGCAAGGGTAAGAGCTAGTCTACAAAAGGATGGAACATAGAAGTTAACCACAGTTGTGCTTGAGCACACTCATGATTTGGTTGCGACTGACTCACGGCATTTTGCAATGAATAAGAGGATTGTTACGTCGGTGAAGAGGAGATTAGAAGTTAACGATGCAGCAGGAATTGGTGTGGCTAAGAATTTTCATTCCATAGTTGTTGAAGCGGGGGGATATGAGGCATTAACGTTTGATGAACGAGATGCAAGGAATTATATCAATAATGCTAGAATGTTGAGACTTGGGGTAGGAGACGCCAAATTAGTTACACATTATTTTCATAAAATGCAACAACAAAATTCAAACTTTTATTCGGCAATTGACCTTGATGAAGATGGTTGCATGCGCAACTTGTTCTGGGCGGATGCAAGGAGTAGGGCGGCTTACAAAGCATTTGGGGATGTTGTCTCTTTTGACACAACCTATTTGACAAACAAATATGACATGCCATTTGCTCCGTTTGTAGGAGTTAATGACCATGGACAGTCAATTTTGTTCGGTTGTGGGTTGTTAAGTAATGAGAACATGGAGACTTTTGTTTGGCTATTGAAAGAATGGTTGAGTTGCATGTCAGATGCTCCCCCAAAAGCGATAATAACTGACCAGTGCAGAGCTATGCAAAATGCCATAGAAATTGTTTTCCCAGAGGCTCGGCATCGTTGGTGTTTATGGCATATTATGAAGAAAATTTCCGAGAAATTGAGAAGATATTCACAATATGAGTCCATTAAGGTTGCTTTCAGTAATGCAGTTTATGACTCATTCACAATAGATGAATTTGAGGAATACTGGGAAGCAATGATTGAAAATTTCAATTTGAATGATAACGAGTGGTTGGGGGTATTACACCGTGAGCAACATAAGTGGATTCCTGCCTATGTGAAAGACATATTTTGGGCTGGCATGTCAACTACACAACGAAGTGAGAGTATGAATGCATTCTTTGATGGATATGTGAACTCCAAGACAACGTTGAAGCAATTTGTTGAGCAATATGACAATGCGTTGAGAAGTAAGGTAGAGAAGGAGACAAAAGCAGATTTTAAGTCTCGTAACAAATTGTATGATTGCTTAACGGTGTATCTTTTTGAGAAGCAATTTCGTGCAGCTTACACTAATTCCAAATTTAAAGAAGTTCAAGTAGAACTGAAGCGTCTAGTGTATTGTCGTGCAAATCTTATCAAACAAGAGGGAGCAGTTTGTACCTATCATGTAAGGGAGGCTATTGTTGTAGGTGAGGGGATGAAGAAAGTAGAGTTTGGTGTGTACATTAATTCAACTGAATGTGAGTTCCAATGTATGTGTCGGTTGTTTGAGTTTAGAGGTATTATGTGTGCACATTCACTTTCTGTGCTCATTGAGAGATCCATATATGAGGTGCCAACTAAATACATTGTTTCGAGATGGAGAAAAGACTTGGAAAGAGGCTACACATGCATTCCAACCACATATACTAACTTTGGCTCTTCTCTACATCCAAAGTTGCATGATAACTATCACAACACGTTGGATGAGATCCTAGATCTTGCTACCAATGATGATGCTAAACACAAAGTGATTCAACTTGGGTTGATGAAAATCAAGGATGGAGTGAGAACAGTTCAATCAAGTAGTGCGAGTAATGTGCCATGTACTAGTTCCTTACCACCTTCAAGTAGTACTTTACCACCTTCCCATACTTCACCAAAAAGTCCGCCTCGTATCAATACTACAAAACAAAGCATGACTCGCAATGTACGAAGTCCTTTGGTTGCTCGCCGAAGAGGCCGTCCATGTACCAAATGGAAGGTTAGCAAGGTTGATGCAATAGTCAATCGATTGAAGGAAAAGAATAAGGTGCGTCAAGGTGAACCTCGTAAGTTAAGCTTTCCTTGTATGGGAGTCGTACAACACACTATGTATGAACCGGTACGTGTTAAATATGAAGGTTGTTTGGGGTTTTTTTATTTTGGCTTATAATTTTATTGCTTGAAATTAGTAATTTACTTGTGTTACTATTTCATCATTAGGTGCCGCCAAGTCAACATTACTATCATCCTTCTATGGATGCCATAGCAAACCCTTTCCTTGTCTCGGTATGTGTTCAATGGACTCAATATATTCCACTTTGTTTGTGGAATTTTGTTTTTATTATTTACTTTATTTTTACAGGCACCAGTTAGCACAAGTGGGGACGACATTGGGAGCACATCTCACCAAGAAGCTGGAATGGTCAACAATATTAGCAGTGAAAGATCGATAGTACCGTCATATTTTGTTGACTTGAAAATCGACGAGGATCCGAATCTCCCATTTTTTTTTAGTTTCGAAGTGGTAATTGTATGTGAATTTCGTTTGTAAACTTCAGATTGTTCACTTGAATGTCCCATATGTTTGAGTTCAATGAAATGAATCTCCCATATTTTTGAGTTGAATGATTTGGAAATTTTTTGTTATTCTTACAAATGGTTCCGTAGTACTTGCATGAATATGTTGTTAGAAATTTTTTGTTATTCCAACCATATGTTATTCCTAGAAATTTTTTCTAATTTTTTTAGTTGAATGAATATGTTGCTGATGAACTCAACTCTGCAAATCTGATCTGATTGAATGAAATCTGTTAGCAATGGTCTCTGCAAATCTGGTTTATGTCTGGCTGCCCAAATCTGTCCTGTTTTGTTCTGTTCTGAGTTGCTGATCTGGTCTACTCTTGGAGGTGAATCTGTTCTGATCTGTTCTACATTGGCTGATTTGATCTGACCTCGTCTACTTGCTGGTTTATTTGTTGGTTTATTTGCTGGTTTAATTGCTGGTTTATTTGCTGATCTGTTCTATATTGGTTGATCTGATCTGATCTGCTGATCTGATTTGAGTTTATTTGCTGATTTGATCTGAGTTGCTCAAATAGGAATTGAGTGATCTGATCTGCATTGGCAATTGTAGCCATGTCAAGTTCGGGGTTTTAGGGGCTTTTCACTAAGAAAATGTATGGTGTGCCCACCCTTGAATGTTATCAGGTTCTTTATCTAACCTGGGTCTTGTTTTATTTCCTAGCCCCAAGTTAACTTCCATATGGATAGCCTTATTTCACCTAATAACTTGAAGGAACCAGGTAAAATTCATTTTTTGTTGACCTGGTGCTGGCATTTGCCAAACCACTTTTTAGCAATCTGAGTTGAGTTCTTTTGCAAGTTTGGATTTTATAATTAAGTTGTTCAGAAGATCAACAAGCTTGATCTATCTTGCAGCTATTGAAATTCCTATAGCAGTATAACAGAATGCTGGTCCTTGTTGCAATCCCACTTTATTTATTTTGTAGATGATTGTTGATTTGTTCTAAGATTTTCTTGAATCCTTCAACCTGATTATCTATCATAAAACCAATTTGATAGACCATCACTGATAAGGCAAAGAAACTGAAATGGGAATTGGCTGATCTGATCTGCATTGGCTGATCTGATCTGTTCATTTGTTCTATACAAATAGACCATGATTGATAAGGCTGATCTTAAATGGGAATTGGCTGATCTAAACAGGCTGATCTGATCTGTTCATTTGGTTCCAAGTGCCACATGAAGCTATAAAATAATTAAAGAAAATAATTGAACAGGTTAGTTCCAACTGCCACAGGTTGGTTCCAAGTTCCAAGTTCAACCTGTTAAGAAATGCATGCATGTCAACATTTTCTGAGAAATAATGTCAACCTGTTCAACTTGTTAAGAAATACATGCATGTCAACATTTTCTCAGAAATAATGTCAACCTGTTCAACCTGTTTTCTTACATGCATAGCAATCTTTTCTGAGCACAATTCCTATCATATACACTGTTAAGAAATGCCCCTGTTCATTCAACAAATTTCACACTTTGTTAATGTCAACCTGTTCAACCTGTTATACACATTCAACCTGTTAATCATTCAAGAAATGCCCCTGTTCATTCAACAAATTTCACACTTTGTCGAGTTCAACCTGTTCAACCTGTTATACACATTCAACCTGTTAATCATTCAAGAAATGCCCCTGTTCATTCAACAAATTTCACACATAGTCAAGTGCACACACTGTTCATTTAACACACTGTTAAGCAACCAACATAATTCAACAGATCTCACACACTGTTCATTCAACACATTTCATCTCAAACAAACTTGTTATACACTTGTTTTTTCAAACCATCAGATTTTTAAGCACCAAAAAAAAATTACAAAACAAGTACAAAAGTAGATTACAGTCATAGCATGTTCCAAAACCTAACAACTGAGTCATTTACATGATAAAGTACAAAAATACAAAAAATACAATTACATAAGTCATTCCCTTGAAAATTTTCTCCATCCTTTGAAGCCTTCTATCATGCTCACCAACCCTTCTCCTTAGATCTTTAATTTCTTATGTTGTTGAATCTGTCCGAGGTCCAACAGTGGCACGGATTGTGGAGGTAATGTCGTCGTCGTCGTCATCTGCAAACCACCTGAAGTAATTGCAGTGTTCGTTCCTAGTCTACAATGGACAAGAATCAGTTGATCAATAAAGGACAAATCAAATTTGATAGACCATCAGATTCATTTATATAATAGGTACTTACATATTTTCTTGGGCAAACAAAATAGGCACGTCCTTGATTTCCATTCTCTTTGCTTTGTACAATACGCATGGAAGCTACTTTTCCACAATTACAATACCTTGGCTTTAATCTCATGTCCGTATTATTAGTAGAAGTTGAAGCCATTTCTTTATCTGCATAACAAATACCAACAGATTCAACTAACGATATTCTTCCTATATATATTTTTTTATCAACAATGCTAGAAGGTTGAGAGTTGGGCTTTGGAAATTCAAAAGGATTCGCTACGCTGTGCAACACAGCTGCAACTCAGCAACAACTAAAGTTTATATGGTCACATTGTGTGTGTATTGGAAGGTAGCTTATATATATATATATATATATGAGTGATAGGAATGCTTATATGGTCACATTGCTCACAAAGGTTTTGGCAAGGAAAAAATGGATGACTTACATGATTATAAGCCTGCAATGGTTATGTTTGGGCTGCAGGTTATCTATGCAGGGGTTTCTTTAACAACCAGAGCTGCTCTTTTCCAAGGAATGAGCCCTAGGGTTTTTGTGGCCTATAGGCAAGCCATAGCTACCCTAGTTATTGCTCTAATAGCTTATTTCACAAGGTTGGTTCTCTCTCTCTCTCTCTCTCTCTCTCTCTCTCTCTCTCTCTCTGATGCATTATAAATATAAAATTTTTCACAATTTTTATAAAATTTTTCACAGTGAGACTATGTTTAGATCATGAATTTAGGTAGATGTTTGAAAAAATACAATAAAATAAATAGAAGGAGAAAATGAGACAAATAGATATGAAATATAAGTTACATTTTTTCTCAATTTCCCTTACCTTTTTGCAATTCCCAATTCAAATTCATCATCCAAAGTATAATTCTAAATATACAAAAAACAAAACAGAGAAAAACATGGATGTATGAACATGATTTTTCAAGATTGGTAAAAATTTGTCACAAATTAAAGGCTATTAAATCAGAATGTGAACATTTGACAATAGATCAATCTAATAAGGGCAAATCCCAAACCCAAATAAGAATTTGTCTAAAAATTTGTCACAAATCAGAATGTGAACACAAAGTATAAGGGCAAATCCCAAACCCTAACTTTCAAGGAAAATCACAGATTTCATTCTTGAACACAGAGTTCACTAAAATTTGTCACAAATCAGAATGTGAACACTGAGTATAAGGGCAAATCCCAAACCCTAACTTTCAAGGAAAATCACAGATTTCATTCTTGAACACAGAGTTCACTAAAATTTGTCACAAATCAGAATATGAACACAGAGTATAAAGGCAAATCCCAAACCCTAACTTTCAAGGAAAATCACAGATTTCATACTTTCAAATTTGTGATTTTCCTCAGAGAACACAGATTTTCCTCAGATAAAATCAGAATGTGAACACAGAGTTCACAGATTACCTCAGATTCGCTATCGTCCTCCGTCCTCCGTCGTGGTTCGAACTCCTTCAAGAGACAAGTGAGGGAGGCGAGAGTAAACAGGTAGAGAGGAGAGAGGGATGAAAGCGAGAGTGAGAGAGAGGTTTGTTGAGAGCAGTTCCGATTCGTAGCTCGAAATTCAGAGGCTCGAATTTGGCTCGACACCAAAACGACGTCATTTTGGTGTCCTCTTTTTTTTTTTTTTTTTTTTTTATTTCCTTTCCCTGTTTTGAAACAGAAGGGATGGAGATGAAGAAGAAGAAGAAGAAGAGAGATGGAGCAGAGGAGACACCATCATCAGCAACCAATCATCAACAACCAAAATCAAAAAACAACACAACAACTATTCAAATCATCATCTACAATAACAAACCAAACACAGATCTATTCTGTAGATCAACACACAGATCATCAACAATAACAAACCAACTATTCTGTTCAAAACAACCATTTCGAGCCATCGTCGAAATCAACACACAGATCATCAACAATAACAAACCAACTATTCTGTAGATCTAATCCCATAAAAAAATAGTTTTTTTTGTTCAAAATCAAAATAAAAAAAAAAAAAACAAACCAAACACAGATCTACAGATCTACATTGTTGCCATCGTCGACCGTCGCCAGCTCTCTCTCTCTGTCGCCATCGTCGACCATCGCCGACCGTCGCCAGTTCTCTCTCTCTGTCGCCATCGTCGACCTCTCTCTCTCTTTCTGTTCGCCCTCCCGCTCTCTCTTCTCTCGCTTTTTCTCACATTCTCTCTCCCTCCCTCCCCTGTTTCAGATATAAAACGAAAAAAAAAATTACAAAACGACGTCGTTTTGAAATATCGGGCCAATCGAGCCTTGCAACTTTTGAGCTACCAACCTTTATTCTTGTTGAGAGTGAGAGAGGTGAGAGAGACAAGAGGGAATTGCTAAGGAGAGTGAGAGAGGTGAGATAGGCGAGAGTGAACTGCTAAGAGGGGAAGAGAACGAGATGAGGGAGAAATTTCAACTTTCGAGCCATTCGAGCCCGAAACATTCGAGCTACGAGTCATTTCTCTTTATAACCCAGGGAGGATTCCAAGCACTTTCAACTTTCCAGCAAATGGCGTCATTATTGATTTGGGGTTATGTTTGATTTTGGTTTTATGTTTGATTTGGGGTTATGTTTGATTTTGGTTATGTCTGCAAATGGCGTTATGTTTGATTTTGGAGTGTTTTGAAAAGTTGGTAAAAAATTTTTTTTTTTTGTTTTTTTTTTATTTTGTCTTTTTGTGAGTAAATTATGTGAGAAGTGACGTGATTCAAAATGGGTAAAAAGCCGAAAACTGGGTTTTTACTAGCTTCCTAAAAGACTCCTTTATGTTTGATTTGGGGTTATGTTTGATTTTCTCAAAATGGATAAAAAGCTAGATGCTGACTTTTTACCAGCTTCTCCAAAGACTCATTTATGTTTGATTTGGGGTTATGTTTGATTTTGGGTTTTGGGTGGGGGGTGGGAAGGAGAGGGCAGGCACTTTCACAATTTTCCTATAAAGGAGGGGCGAGGGGAAGGCAACTTTCACAACTTTCCTGTAAAGGATCCCAAGCACTTTCACAACTTTCCTGCAAATAGCGTTATGTTTGATTTGGGGTTATATTTGATTTTGGTTTTTGGGTTATGAGGGAGGGCAAACATTTTCACAACTTTCCTGTAAAGGGGAGGGGAAGGGCAACTTTCACAACTTTCCTGTAAAGGATCTCAAGCACTTTCACAACTTTCTTGCAAATGGCATTATGTTTGATTTTATGTTTGATTTGCCGCTGGGGGCCGCGCGGGGGAGGGGGGGATCCCAAGCACTTTCACAACTTTCCTGCAAATGGCGTTATGTTTGATTTGGGGTTATGTTTGATTTTGATTTTTGGGTTGGGGGGGAGAGTATCCATTCTATCCATTATTAGGAGGAGGACTATCCACTATTGAGATTATAATTTGGAAAAAAATTTTATTTGGTATTTTTTTTTTAATCCGTTAGACATGGAGTCCTGCCTGACTCCTTATCCCCCATATAGGAGATTATACTATCTTAGAGGGTATGAGACAATTTTCATTTAACTATTTACTGTTGAGATTAGAATATGAAATGATAATTTTGACTCTCTATTATTTAATTATGTATTGTGGAGAAGTGGTTTGGAAATAGTCTTCAGTTCCTGGGAGACGCTAATGATTCTCAGCTAGTCACCTGAAAAGATGGAAACACTCCGGTTGGGGGTGCCGGAATTAGCACTCCGACGGACAAGTTAGTTCAGACACTCAAGATAGCATTTTGTCTAAGTTAAGTGGAGTGATTCTTACATACCTACTAAACATGTTGTTCTTGTATTTATACCTGTTTCTCTCGATCCTCGAGGCCAGGGCCTACTTTTTGATTATTATCCTTTACATTATCCGGCTCCAATGCTACACACTTATTCAGCCCAAATATTGCATTCGGACACAGCCGATTATTATTAGCCTTGTATTGCGAGCGCCTTCTGCCTTTGTCAATTATTCGGCTCCCAAAATTGCCCCCCGAACTCCCTATTGACGGTAGTTAATCGGCGTGTTTGGTCTTGAATTGGAAAATTTAAAATAGGTCAGGCGGCTTCGCGTATCCCAATATAGATGTCAGGATACACACACCTTTTCGTTCATCATTACGCTTTCCCGCCTCAATCGTGCATTTCGCATTTGTTGTGATTTGAAATTTCAGTCCTTTCGAATGCACAATTCGTCGAGTATTCGAGACTCTTGGACCGCCAGCGGATATCCCTTCTCTGACTCGCATGTTTTTCAACTCTTCTCCGTCTACTCTCGTCTCCGTTTAATCTTCGTAAGTCTTCTTCTCCCTTCTTTATGATCCTATTTTCTGTTTGTCGTTTCGATTCCGGCGAAACCTTGAATCCTTGCGAACATGGCTAAACACTTGAAAGACCTCCTTTCCGAGGGTCGTATTTCCGGATTCCGGAGACATTTTTCCATTCCCGACGACGTCCACTTATCTCTTGTAACGGACAGTACCCTTGACATGGAGAGGGAAGACCAGAATACAATTGTCTTCCCTCTCCTATCCATAGCGAAGGGCGGAGTCCGTTTTCCCCTACACCCATTGCTTAGGGCCGTCCTTCGCTATTGGAGTTTGATTCCTTCTCAACCTAACGTAAATTTCTTTCGAATCATCATGGGGGTGATTGAGTTGAATTGACGTCTTAGGATCAACCTTGGCATTTTGGCGATTCAGCACTGCTACGCTTTGGCCAAATCTTCCAGTCGGCTGGGGCAATACTTTCTTAGGGCCAAGGACACTGACCATCACTTGATAACCATGCTTGCCAGTTCTGGTAAGAGGGTTGACGACGTAATGGTCAATGTCCAACGTAATTGGGAGTTTGATGAAGGCGAAGACCATCTAGATCCTATTCCCAAACGAAAGGTGATCCAGGTTGCCGCGTAACGCCTTGTTGTTTGTTGACTTACCCTTTACTCGGCTTTTTTCCTTTAATCACCGCTTGTTCTTTGCAGGTAATAGATTGAAGAAAATTCTTCCCTCAACTAACGGGGCGGTCCTTGAGGAGATCAAGTCTGCGCTCAGATACTTTGGCCGTCCAAACGTACAAAAACAAGAGAGAGCGTCTTACATACTCCTCCGATACGAACCGACTTGTACTACATTCTTGGCTGCGGAAGGCATTCCAATTCCATTCGGCGATCAACACCTTTCGGCTCTTATCTTTCCCAGCTTGAAGAGCCTTAGGCAAATCGGCCTCGAAGATTCGGATTCGAGGGCAGAGGCTGAGCCGGTGGTAGAGGTAGTTGCCGAACCAACCAGAGAGGTTGCTAAGGAGGCCGAAGAGGTCAACGAAGCGATACGCTCAGCATTTGAGGCTACGGGACTTAACCAGCCTTCACCGTCCACTTCGGGTCAGGCAGAGTTTTCGTCTTGAGATATTTTTGCAAATTTGGGGGACCTACCCGATGATATTTTTGAAGCTATGGCTGGGGAAAGCCTTACGCAGTTGGCGCAAAAGAAAAATGCCAAACGAATGGCTGCTCAAAAGAAGGCCGAGGCCGCTCATTCTGAGCCCACCTTGATTAAACTTTCATACCCGTTATTGAAGAGACGATTCAGGTCGCTGAGGCCGAAACGGGGAAAGAGGTTGAGGAACAGGTCATTGATGAACGGATGATTCCGGAGGAAGCGGTAGCGTAGAGGGAAGGGGTCGGAAATTAGCCTTGCTGCCAAACAGCCTCGTTTAGAAGAGTCGAGTGTGGCTGCGCCTTTTATTGTTCGGTCTAAGATCAAAGATACGTCGAACTCCTCCGATCCTTTAGCCATTGAGGATCCAGCCGTGGCGTTGAGCCTCGCGGCTTCAATTTCCTTGCCGGCTGATGTCGCAGCCTTTCACATTGTGCCGGATGTTTTGGTCGTAGCCCTATCTGTGCAGTCGGCGTTCCTGGTTAGTGACCATCTCAAATTCTCTTGACTTTGTTTTCATTAAAGATATCTGACGATCCCAACTTATTTTGCAGACTGTTGGCAGGATCGCGGACCTAGGCCGCCGCCTCCAAGATGCCCTCGGCAGAGTTGATCGTTTGCAAGCGGAGGCGGACGGTCAAAAGAGTAGGGCCGAATTTGAAAGTATGAGAGCCGCGATGGAGAGTGAACGAGCTGAAGCAGAGAAAGAGAGGCTCGTTCAGCTGAACAGCTCCGTTCTGACGCTGAGAGTAAGGCAAATACGAGCGAAGAATCGTTCAAGTTAGCCAATGAGGCGCTTGCCGAGGCGGAGGTCCAATTAGCGGAGCTCAAGGCCGCCAAGGAGAAAGCCGATTCTGAAGCTTCTGCAGCATTTGAGGCAGGAAAAAGTGCCGTCTTCACGGAATATGTAGATGAAGTCCCCAAATTCGAGAATCGGGGATTCAAACATGGATGGCTCAAAGCCCTTGCTGCCGCTGGAGTTACATTGGCCTTGCCAATTCTCTACGAGCAAGTGGATGTTGAGCCACTTGAATCTGACCCCGAGGATTGATCTGGGAGTCATCTTGATTTTATTAAGTGCTTTTGATTTTGATGTAAGTTTTTGTTTGCTAGACTTTTGTTGGCTCAGGGTAATTTTCTTGTATAAATTGGTTACTATTTGCGCTCAATTTATTAATGAAAACTGCCTTGGTATTTCTCCACTACTTGTCCATTGTTTGTGAAGTTATGTTAATGAAGGATACTTTGCCTTTGACGAATTTGGATAAAATCAGGAATTGAATTATCAGAAATTGAATTAGAAATTCGTGTGTTGAATCAGAAATTGAATATCCTACGACAATATTGAATTATCATTTATGTGCCGCGTAGTGGGTACTGAGCCGAATCTATGACAATACTGAATTATCATTTATGTGCCGCGTAGTGGGTACTGAGCCGAATCGATTGATGAATCTGCCCTTGCCCTAGGCGGTGCATGATCATTCGGGCGCTGGAGGGGACGACCTTAAGATTTGTGAAGGGTCGATTCATGAGCCGGCTGGGGTACATAAGTCGAATAGATTTATGAATCTGCCCTTGCCCCAGGCGGTGCATGATTATTTGGGCGCCGGAGGAGACGACCTTAAGATTTGTGAATGATCGATTCATGAGCCGGCTGGGGTACATAAGCCGAATAGATTGATGAATCTACCCTTGCCTCAATCGGTGCATGATCTTTCGGGGGCTGGAGGAGATGACCTTAAGATTTGTGAAGGATCGATTCATGAGCCGGCTGGGGTACAGAAGCCGAATAGATTGATGAATCTGCCCTTGCCGCATGCGGTGCATGATCATTCAGGCGTTGGAGGAGACGACCTTAAGATTTTTGATAGATCTGTCTGCCTTTGCCCCAAGTGGGTCGATCCAGTCGATGCTGTGCGATTGAGGTTTTTACAATTAATGAGATGGCCTCGAGGGTGCTGCCGCTGTAAAGGATAAATGATTAAAGGTAAAACTTTTATGAGCATAGCAGACAACTGACTCCAGCGTTTGAAAGTATCGAGTGAATGTCGAATAGACTCTTCTTTAATAGCAGAGGGGAAGCAAGAACGTTGGCTGAGCTAGGTGGAGACATGAATCGAGGTAATGACCCTCCGCGCATAGGGAGCAGGAGTTCTAGGGATTGAGAGAGGCGTTAGTCTCCTCGACGTTGAAGCAGGTCGCCCAGGCGGGACAAGTAGTCGTAAGGCAGAACTTCTCAACCTCGAGTCGAGAGGGGACCTGAGGCGAATCCGCGCCCATTAAGCTTCGCAGTATTTGTGGGGAATAGACCCATGATGGAGGCGGACTTGATCTTTCGAGACCCAAATGTAGCGATCGAGTTTGCTCGACAAATTTTCCCACCTGAGGTTCAGCAATCGATGGTAAATTGCTAGGACTACGAAGTGTTTTGCGAAGGCGTTCACGGGGTGGTGAAGGGGCTGTACACTGCCTATGAAATCGACATATGGTTGCGCACTGCCCGCCGAGAAATGGAGAAGAATGATGAACGTATTCGAAGTTTGGAGGCCCGCGCAGAGGCGGCTGAGTGCGAGTTGAGGAAGACCAAGGCGGCATAACAACGCTGGCAGGAAACCAATCGTGGAAGAGGGTTACGGTCGGCTTATCGATTCGCGCTTGCCGATCGTGAGACGACGAGTATGTTCGTAATGGAGAACGCGAAGGGAAGGGCCTATGGGAAAGGTTTCCATGAAGGCCAAAAAATTGGAATCGAGAAGACCAAGAAAAAACTTGCCAAAGAAGTTTGCCAATGTGAGAATCGTGGATTTAGGCACGGTTGGATCAAGGCATCTCAAGCCGCAGAAGCTCTTCGAGCGGCAGGTATTGATTCGGCATCACCACTCTACCACAGTGAACATTTTCCGTTTTCTGCTTTTGAAGTCGAGAAGAGTGATGATGAGGGTGACGCCGTATAATTATATTTATTGTAAGGCTGAAACGTAGATCACGTTCAAAACTATGTAATTTATTTCTTGTTTTGTTGAATAAAAAACGTTCTGTTACAAATATTTTATTGCAGTTCGTATTCGGCATGTATGTGTTTCGTTTTATTGTGTTTGAATGAATATATAAGCGTTGACCGGCAGGGTCAATCCATATTTGATAGCCGTTTACTCCTGACAAGCTATTGTAACTTGAAGCCAAAAGCCGGTGGGTAGAGTGGCTTTGGCAAATTCAACTCGGCTCGGGGCCTAGATTTTTGGCAAGTGTGCGTGCTTCAAAAAGTCGTTTGGATAACTATGCCGTGGCGAATGTCAACCGACATTTTTCTCATGGAGTTTAGTGTTAGTGAAATCGCCTCAGGATTGGGGCCTCGAGATCGCTGCCAGTATTGAAAATAAAAGGAGTGGACGCTTTGTGCAGATAAACAATCGCTTATGTGAGGTGGGATAAGTGGGGATGTTAGTTAGAGGCAGGAGTTCAGCCGACCTTGGGGTTGCAATGGATTGTGGCAGAGGAGCCATTCATATGGGAATTAGGGCGTCCGAAAGTTGGCATGAACCTTCAAGTCGTCGAAGCAGATCACCCCGAAAGGAAAGGCAACGATCGTTGGATTTATTCCTCCTTGTCTTGGATCTTTGCCTTGACATTGTCAATGGTATCAGGGGAGGACTTGGGCACAGTTGGCTCGAGGCATTGCGAACCGCAGAGGACTTCCAAGTGACGGGAGTTGATTCGGCACTGCCGTTTTACCAATGCGCCTTCTCCCCTTTTTAGCTTTTGAGATTGGAAATGGGTATTGTAGTGCTCAAATGCAAGTTGCGTTTATGTAACACTATCTGATTAAATAAAAATTTTAATGCTCAAATGCGAGTTGCGTTTATGTAACAATTGTTTGATCGAATAAAAAGTTGTATTTCAAACATTTGCGTCTTATTCTGAATTTTTTATTTGTGTCTTGCCTTGACATTGTCAATGATTGAAAAGTTTTGTTTTATTCGTGCCAAAGGGTATTCCGAATCCGGCGGATTAATCGGCCCTAAGGTGTCATGCACCAAAGGGGGCTTCGAATCCGGAGTCTTAATCGGCCCTAAGGTGTCATGCACCAAAGGGGGGGCTCCGAATCCGGAGACTTAATGTGGCCAATCGTGATAACCACGAAGGGCGCTCCGAATCCGGAGACTTAATCGGCCCTAATGTGTCATGCACCAAAGGCCAATCGTGATATCCACGAAGGGCGCTCCGAATCCGGAGACTTAATCGGCCCTAAGGTGTCATGCACCAAAGGCCAATCGTGATATCCACGAAGGGCGCTCCGAATCCGGAGTCTTAATCGGCCCTAAGGTGTCATGCACCAAAGGCGGCTCCGAATCTGGAGACTTAATGTGGCCAATCGTGATATCCATGAAGGGCGCTCTGAATCTGGCGACTTAATCGGCCCTAAGGTGTCATGCACCAAAGGGGGGGCTCCGAATCCGGAGAGTTAATCGGCCCTAAGGTGTCATGCACCAAAGGGGGCTCCGAATCCGGAGACTTAATGTGGCCAATCGTGATATCCACGAAGGGCGCTCCGAATCCGGAGACTTAATCGGCCCTAAGGTGTCATGCACCAAAGGGGGCTCTGAATCTAGAGACTTAATCAGCCCTAAGGTGTCATGTACCAAAGGGAGCTCCGAATTCAGAGACTTAGTGTGGTCAATCGTGATATCCACGAAAGGCGCTCCGAATCCGGAGACTTAATCGGCCCTAAGGTGTCATGCACCAAAGGGGGCTCCGAATCTGGAGACTTAATGTGGCCAATCATGATATCCACGAAGGGCGCTCCGAATCCGGAGACTTAATCGGTCCTAAGGTGTCATGCACCAAAGGGGGCTTCGAATCCGGAGACTTAATCGGCCCTAAGGTGTTATACACCAAAGAGGGCTCCGAATCCGGAGACTTAATCGACCCTAAGATGTCATGCACCAAAGGGGGCTCCGAATTGTTATCATGATGAGCGGCACAATGGGGTTTGTGAAATGAATTGAGCGACAAAGAAAGATGGTTTGCATTGCAGAAGTGAAATATATACAAGTATTAAAGCCCACAGGTTGGGTCAATGATAGGGTTTTCATAAAATCGCTGCTTGTGCCGATTAGGGGGAGCCACGAATCTCTTCAATGCCATGGGCTGTCGGGAAGCGCACAAGCTGATGATAAGTGCTTGGAACGGCCTTCATAATATGTATCCAGGTTCGCCTTATGATGACATTATACGGCGGAGGGAGCTTTACGACCAGGAATTCTACTTCGACCATTTTGGAGCCCGCTCGGACAGGTAGTATGATCTTCCCTAACGGGTACTCGGGATTCATATTAAAGCCGAACAATGGATGAGGCGCCGGAGACAGATCTGATTTGTTGAGGCCAAGTTTGATGAAAGTTTGGTAGTACATAACCTCTGAAGTACTCCCTGGGTCTATGAGAATGCGTTCAATGGTGAACCGATTTATGCGTAATCTAATGACCAACGGATCAATGTGGCAAGCTGTTGTGCCACTAAGGTCGGAGTCATTGAAAGTCATTGTCAAAGCTTCTTTGGGCCATTCAGTCGGAATATGTTGCTTCTGGGGGATTGGATGCAATTGAATTGTGTGCACGGTTGGGGGTGCAGGCAGGCTATAGATCACATGGATCACGCTAAGTGGAGGAGAGTTCTGCCTCAAGGCAAGTGCCGTGGTTAGCTTTACCTTTCTTACGTACTGTTGCAGTCGACCGTCTTGCACCAGTTCTTCCAAATGATCTTTTAATGCGTAGCAACTCTCTGTTTCGTGGCCGTGATCCTTGTGATATTCGCACCGCCTATCCCTTCTTCGCGTGTCGGGCGGCCCCACCATCTTTGACGGCTATTTGAAAAATGGAAGGTGTTGGACTTTGGTCATTATTGCAGCGATTGGTTCTGACAACTCTGTGTACTTTTTGTCGGCACGCCTCGAACATCTGCTATCGTCTTGCAGTTGCTCATTCGTCCAGTGGGAACATTGATCGCTTGATCGGCGAGTATCCCGCCTTTTGTCTCGTTTAGCGCGTTGCCGAGGCTTTGGGCTAGGAGGTGGCACGGAACTTATTAGTTGAGCGATTTGAAGGGGGGCCATTTTGTTGGACATTTGGCCGGCTTTTATTTTCAAGGCATCATCTTCTACCTTGCAATACTCCTCAACTTTCTTCATCAACGCCCAGACTGTTTTGGGAGGTCTTCTGGTCAGGAAACTACGAAGAGAACTATCAGGATGTAGTCCAATTTTGAAGGTGGTGATGGCTATGGAGTCATTGCAAGCGTCGTCGACGAGGTTGAAGCACTCCCAATAGCGCGTTGAATACGCTCTGAGCGTTTCTCCTGACTGAATCTGCATAGCCCAGAGAGAGTCGGCCTGCTTCGGCTGTACCTCGTTGGTGATGAATTTGGCCCTGAAGGATTTCTGTAATTGATGGAAGCTTTTGACGGAGGCCGGCTCCAGCTTGTAATACCACCTGACAGCTAATGGCCCCAGGCTGCTGGGGAATATTCGGCATATGAGGGCTTCGTTGTCTGCATGCAATGTCATGGCCTGCTTGTAATGACGGATATGATCAGCGGGGTCTGATTTTCCATCGTAAAGAGTGAATGACGGAGCTTTGAACTTCTTGGGCAGGGCCGTCCTTGCAATCCGTCGGACAAAAAGATCGTGCTGGTCATCTTCGTCTGAACTGCTCCTCCTACGCTTGTTCCTTGTATGTAGACTCTTTTCGGAGGAGCTGGAAGTTTCGGATCGTCCCTTCTTGGTGAGCTCCGTGGATAATGAGTTGGAGTCGCTATTGGTATCCTTTGGCCGGGCTCAAGGTCGTTGTCCACCGGCCCTCGGGGGTCATTCGGGATCTTGGCGCATGGCTTCTCTCGATTTTGCGACTTCGAGGGTCAAATCTTGACGGAGATATTCATTTTCAACGATCATGTTCTCTAGCCTCTGTTCGTTTTGCTTTGTTTGTTCCATGATCGCCTGCATTGTCTCTTGCGCTGAAGTCGTTGGTGAATCGAAGTTCAAAGCACGTCTTGCGGCGATGGTTTCTTTCCCGAGCATATTTGCTGGAGTCAGGTCATCTCCCTGTGCGGTCTCGTCAATGGCTACCGAAGGATCTCCAGTCACACCTGCCATGGATGTATTTAAGTATCCCACAGATGGCGCAAATTGTGGAGAAGTGGTTTGGAAATACTCTTCAGATCCTAAGAGACGCTAATGATCCTCAGCTAGTCACCTGAAAAGATAGAAACACTCGGATCGGGGGTGCCAGAATTAGCACTCCGACGGACAAGTTAGTTCAGACACTCAAGATAGCTTCTTGTCTAAGTTAAGTGGAGTGATTTTTACATACCTACTAAACATGTTGTTTCTGTATTTATACCTGTTTCTCTCGATCCTCGGGGCCAGGGCCTACTTTTTGATCATTATCCTTTACACTATCCGGCTCCAATGCTACACACTTATTCGGCCCAAATATTGCATTCGGACGCAGCCGATTATTATCAGCTTTGTATTGTGCGCGCCTTATGCCTTTGTCAATTATTCAGCTCCCACATGTGTTATATTTAATAAAATTAAATAAAATTTAAATATCTCAATGTAAAAACAAAATAATTTTGTTTAACTTTTTTTAATATTTTATTTATTTAATTTTTTAAAATAATTTTTTATAGATATTTTATTGATGTTTTATTTTAAAATTTTGTTTATATTTTATTTAATTTCATTTTTTAAATTTTAATAGATGTTTTATTTAATTTAATTTTTTAATTATTATTATTTTTAAAAATAAATTTATTTAAAATTTTAATTAAAAAATAACATATATTTTTATTGATATTTTATTTATTTAATTTTTAAAAAATAAAATTATTTAATTGTGTAAAAAATAAAAATAAAATAAAATTTATTGAATCTAACTAAAAATAATTAAAATATTAAAGATATGTTTAATATTGCTATTACTTAGTAAATAATTGAAAAATGGTAAAATAGTCTTTTGTTCATTTATTTTATCTAGGCCGGGAAGATCTTCTAGTCCGATAAAGACGTCGTCGTAAACTTCCCCTCGACCTGAGGTGGATGGAGGGTTAGCTGAATTAAGGCCGGCTTCTTCAAAGGCTACCTTTAAAGCCTCGTCTACTTCGATCTCGGATTGGCCGAATTCTTCAGCGACCTCAACTTCCGCACGCTCCGAGTCGAATCCTTTGATACCGATTTGGTGCAAGTTTCTGAAGTTGGTCAAAATAAGAGCCGTTGGAAACTCCTCGCCCCTTGGCATCGGGATGTTTTCTGTTGCCGAGAAAGTCGTGTAAGTCGGCTCATATTTAAGCAGAATATGGGCCGCCTTCCCTTGTTTCTGAAGGCTTGGACGGCTGAAGTATTTCAACGCGACTTTTATCTCTGAAAGAACGGCGTCATCGGTCGAGATCGAAACTTTCTTCAAATCGTTTCCCCCACAAGCAAAACCATTAGGTCCCAAAAGTGAAGCTTTACAAATATAAAAAAGGAAAAATAAACACAAGAGGCTATACGGCCACCTGGTTCGCCCCTCCGCCTAGGAATAAGATTGAGGTGATCCTCGCCTTCGCCGAATTCCCAGTTGCCTTGGACAACGACCATAACGTCATCGACTCGCTTCCCAGAGCTGGAAAGCATAGTCACTAGTTTATGGTCGGTGTCCTTGGCCCTAAGGAAATAACGACCATGCCGACTGGAAGACTTGGCCAAGGCATAACAATGCCGAATGGTAGGAATGCCGAGGTTGATCCTAAGGCGGTGGTTTAGAGCTACAATTGCCATTATGATTCTAAAGAAATTGACATTGGATTGGGAAGGAATTAGACCCCAATGGCAGAGCATAGCCCTAAGGAGTGGGTGAAGGGGGAATCGGACACCACCCTCTGCGATTGATAGGAGAGGGAAGACGATCGTGGTTTCATCAGCCCTCTCCATATCAAGGGTGTCGTCTGTCACGAGAGACAGACGGACGTCATCAGGAATGGAAAAATGGCATCGGAAGCTAGAAATTCGATCCGGAGAGAGGAGATCTTTCAAATGTTTTGTCATTTTCTTCAGTTTATAGGTATATTCTAAACCAAAAACAAACCAGGAAAAAAGGATTTAGAGCAGAGAAGGAGAAAACTTACAAGAGACGAAGAGGATAGTGAAAGAAATGAAGTTGCAGAGATAATTCGGAAAGAAGTCCAGAGACAAGTATCTGAGAGTGTGTATGTATTTGAAAGGACGTCCAAATTTTAAATCATAATAAATAGAAGTATACGAAGGGGTGGGAAGTTGAAATGATGACCGAGAGGCGTGTGCTCAGACATCTGCATTGGAATGAGATCAGCCGCCAAATTTCGGCCCTGACATTTCGAGTTCCAAACCAAACACTCCAACCAACTATCATTAGTGGGGTGCTTGGGGGGCAATTGTGGTGGCCGAATATTGCGGATCGTAAAGAGGCCGAATGGCTGAACTTGGAGAGTTGTAATATAAATATAGTATTCGGCTTCGTCCCACAATTTCAAATCATACCCTATTCAGTCAAAAGGCCGGTTGGGTTAGGGGCCGAGTAAAAAGCAATTTGCTTTAAAAGAAGCCGAATGGCGAACTAAAGGTAGACCCAGCCCCGAGGCCCAAGAAAGAAAATATATAAATAGAAGAACAACAACCAGAAGGAGGTATGTGAGAACTATTGTGCTTAACTTAGAATACAAGTAATCCTGAGTGCAAAGACTAACTTGCGCGTCAGAGTGCTAATTCCGGCACCCCCGACCGGAGTGTTTATTCATTTTTAGGTGACTAGCAGAGGATTACTAGCGTCCTCCAAGATCAGAAGAGTATTTACAAACCACTTCTCCACACTGTGTATCACAGTGTTACAATTCTAAGACATATTTTGAGAAAAATAAAATACATACCTATTTTCTTTACTTGTCTTCATATAATAATAACAATTTAATAACCTAAATAATTAAAATACTATGGTGTGTTTGGTTTCAGTTTTTTGTTAATTGAGTTTTTTGTTTTCCGTATTTTTTTATTTTTAGTGAATATTTTTAAAATTTTAAGTAATTATTTTACTTTTTTAGATGTACCTTACTTAGATATATCTAAATAGTAAAATATTTGTGAAAAATATTATAAAAAATTAATAAATATACAAAAATATAAAAAAATGTACTAAATTTTTGTATTTTTTTTTATGTTTTTGGTATTTAGTGAATTTTTTAAAGATTTTTTTCATAAATATTATTTTTTTTAAATATATTTATGTTAAGTATGTCTACAAATTTTAAAAATTACTTAAAATATTAAAAAAAATTATGTACAAAAAAAATATAAAAAACAAAAAATAAATTATGAAAATTGAAACAAATAGATTAATTTTTTCTTAAAATTCTTCGTGAATTACATGTGAACGTATTTACTAAAAAAAATTTAAATGTGAACGTTCAAAAGACAAAACTACAATGTGCCGTATTTCGAGGAGATTCTCTACACAGCACCGCGGGACAATTTAATGGCTTCCCTCCAGTTCTTACGGGACTGGGAATGACTTCCCTCTCACCCTTAATCGGATGGGAGGATGTTATTAGGCGTATGGAAATTTATTATAGGTTTCATTTTAATAATTTTAATTATTGATGTATAAAATTTATCAAGTATTATATATTTTTATAAAATTAAATTGATTGAATATCGATAGATATGTGATTAAATTAATTTTGTATATAAAAAAGTAGACGGTAAAAAAATAAACGGTCAATAAAATCTGATCCGATAAAATAATTATCAATATCTCATCAACGTAATATTTTACATGTATATATTACTCGACAAATTTTATACATTAAATAATTTAAATTATCTAAATAGAACCTGTTATGGTCCCTCACGAATCCAAAAATACTTTCCAGTCCCATTAATGAGAGAAGGAAAGCCAATTCCCTTACAAATTTTCCAGTGGGTCCCGTTGTGCTGTGTAGTGTTTTAGCATTACTTTAATGAACGAAAATACTTTCCAGTCCCATTAATGAGAGAAGGAAAGCCAATTCCCTTACAAATTTTCCAGTGGGTCCCGTTGTGCTGTATAGTGTTTTAGCATTACTTTAATGAACGAAAATACTTTCCAGTCCCATTAATGAGAGAAGGAAAGCCAATTCCCTTACAAATTTTCCAGTGGGTCCCGTTGTGCTGTGTAGTGTTTTAGCATTACTTTAATGAACGACGTGTCATTTAACCACATCCACTATCCACCGTGCAATGTAGGGTTTTAGAATTATGAGCAGTGATTCGGACCCCTACTGGGGGTGGCACCCCAGTGACGTGGCAGCACCGGATTCGCTGAAAGCCTAAAAAACAAAAAAGAAAAAAAAAAATTTTTTTTTGGACCAATCCCGTGTGACCCCCAGTACCCCCACTGGGGGTCTGAAGCTTTTTCCTAGAATTATTTTATGTTGTGTTTGATTGGAGAATTTGAAGAGGAATTTAAAAAGAAAAAGGAAAAGAGAAAAATTTGATAAAATATGAATAAAATATACCTATATTTCACTTAATTTCACACACCTTTTTTCTTTCTCTTTTTAAATTCTTTTCTAAATTCCTCAACCAAACACAGCATTAATAAATGGCGTGTCAATTTACCCCAACCATCATGAGCGAGGAAAATTCCAAACACTTTCTGCAAACACAAAAAAAAGTAGTATATATGTGTTCTACTCCAAATCGGATTATCTTCATCTTGCTTGTAGGAGAGAGAGAGATGTACAAGTACAACATAGATTTGAGAATTGCAATTCCGGCGTTGGTGAGACTTGTCCACCAATTATCCCAAGTGTCCTCCGATGGGCCAATGTTGAACGTGACCCGGCTAAGCCTCGGCTTCTTCCTCCTCCTCCTCCTCCTTTTCTTCCTCGTTGTCTCGGTCAAACTCCCACTCACACTTTCAATATTTGCAGTGGCAGAGCCCATTCGCTTGCGTTTTGGCAATCAGTTCTGTTGCTCTTCTTCTGGCCTCCTTTCTGTAATTGCATCGTTGTTAGCCTCCTTTTTGTGTCCACCATCCATCTTTTGGCTCGCCTACCTCATTTGCATCTGCATCTCCCCTTGTTCAGGCGTCCTCTGCAACATGCTTAACCGCTCTTTGCAAGCAATTCCAATTCCAACCCTTCTTATCACATGCACCACCCCCACCACCCAAACCCATCAACAACAACAAACTACTGCCACCCCTCCTCCTCATCATCCACCACTTTTACGACAACCCACGCCCAGTCCATCTTCATCTTTATCACCACCTGTGCTTGAATTTCAATCGAATGATGAATTTGTAATTGACATTGATGACGATGATGACGAGAACCTGCAGGTAATCTATGGAGGACATGCCTAAACTTTTCCCAAAGGTCTTGTGTGTGTATGTTTGTCACCTGATATGTTTTCCTTCTACTTCTAGTATTGGTTCTGAGTTCCTTGTTGGGTTGTTAGGTGTTTTTTTTTTTTTTTTTTTTTTTTTGAATTCTCTTTTGGTAGTATTGGTTCTGAATTCTCTTTTGGTAGAGAATTCTTTTGGTGATCGTAGGATACGTGTCTCAGAAGTGTTCTGATTGGCGGACTAAATGGAACTTACAAATTTTTGTCAAATTGAAATAAATTGAGTCGGTTGTCAACAGCATAGTTGTTGTGTTCTATAAATGGAAGATTGTTTGGTAAAGTGTATCCAAGTTATTTATATTTTTATATTTGTTGTGTTCTATAAATGGAAGATTGTCAACAGTATATTTGTTGTGTTCTATAAATGAAGAATGTTTGGAAAGTGTATCTAAGTTATTTATATTTTTATTTTTGTTGTGTTCTATAAATGGAAGAGTGTTTCGTAAAGTGTATTATTTATATGTATTTTTTTATTTTAAAAGTTTGTAGTAGGTTATTTGGTGTAATTTTTAGTTATAATTTGTTAAGTAAAAATAATTTAAATAAATTGAAATAATTAATTTATAAAAATTAGTTAACGAGCTTTTAACTTTCACTTTTAAATTATTAATTTAAGGATGAGAATTCCTAGATTTTGGATTGAATGTCACTATTTAAGACTTGTGAGACTCACCACAAGTCCCATTTTAAAGATCTGAACTTTTTATTTTATCAGATATTTTGTATATTTCATTCATAAAAAAATAAATCAAGCCAATAACTATAATTTGTTTAATTTATCTCGTTTTTAACCAAAAAAATTTATGATTTATTTTTCAAAAATATAAAATTAAAAAAAAAATTGTTAAAAATGCGATAAATTGAACAAGTTATAGTTATCAGATTGAATTAATTTTTTGTGTGATTTGAGAAAATGAACAGTTTAAATTATTAAAACAAAATATGTAATGGATTTCACTAGCCTGAATAACACCATCTAATTTAAAATTTAGACAAGAGGAGATGCTCCTCCTAATTTTAAATATAAAATAAAATGCACCAAATCCAACCTAGATTTGGCATCCTCTCCCCCTTTTGTGTACTACGTACATGTAATAAGAAAATGATGAGAACTTGTATTATTTTGGCCTTTTATTTTGTGGGTGTTATTATTTAACTTGTAATGGGCCAGGGTTTGAATCTGACTGCTAAAAGCCGTACACAATAATAGGTGTTTTGAAAAATTAGTTAAAAATTAATTTTTTAAAATTTTTTAAAATTTTTAATTTTTTTATGTGAGAAAAAAATAAATTAAAAATTAAAAAGTGACTTTTAATTTATTTTTTAAAATGAACTAATATTTTTGAAATTTCGTTTCAAAAATTCTTATGAGAAGTTACATTTTGTTCTAAAGCCAATAGAGATCTGATTAAAAACGAGATAAATTGTTTGCATTTAAAAAGTTTGAACCCCTTTTTAACCCCCGCGAAGTGTTGAATTGACCACAGCCAAGTCTTTTAAGTTTAGAGTTTAGATACACATAACTCAAATGTTAAAATATATTGAATTTTTATTATTTTTTTTACTTTTTATATTTAGTGATTTAAAAAGGGAGACATTGACCACGGCCAACTCCTTAAGTTTAGGTGGACATAACTTAAATATAAAATATATTGAATTTTTATTATTTTTTCTACTTTTTATATTTAGTGATTTAAGGCATTGGCCACGGCCAACTCCTTTTAAGTTTAAATGGACATAACTTAAATGTAAAATATATTGAATTTTTATTATTTTTTTACTTTTTATATTTAGTGATTTAAAAAGAAGGGGGGAAGGATTGACCACGGCCAACTCCTCTAAGTTTAGATGATATAACTTAAATGTAAAAGGTGTGTTTGGTAACGTTTACGTTTTCAGTTTATATTTACAAAAATTTTATAAACTGATTTTTGTTTATTTTTAGAAAAACATAAACTACAAACGTGTTTGGTAATTGACAAAATTTTTTAAAAATTTTAAAAATATAAAAAAGAGTGAAAAATGACAAGTGGTGACAAGTGGCTGCGGAAGACGGTGGTGGAAAGTGGTGACGGTAGGTGGTGGTGGGTGGCGGGTGGTGGGTGGTAGCGAGTGGCCGACGGTGGTGGGGGCGGGTGGCGGTGGGTGGTGGTGGTGGTGGTGGGTGGTGGGTGGTGGGTGGAGTGGGTGGGTGGTGGTGGTGGTGGTGGTGGCCGGATGGCGGGTGGTGGGTGGGTGGTGGTGGGGGTGGTGGTGGATGGGTGGGTGGTGGTGGTGGCAGTGGGTGATGATAGTGGTGGTGGTGGTGGTGGTGGTGGTGGTGGTGGTGGTGGTGGTGATGGGTGGGTGGTGGGTGATGTGAGGTGGGTGGTGGTGGTGGTGGTGGTGGGTGGTGGTGGTGTGGGTGGTGGGTGGTGGTAGTGGCGGTGGGTGGTGGTGGTGGGTGGGTGGTGGTGGTGGTGGGTGGCGGATGGCGGGGGTGGTGTGGTGGTGGTAGTGGTGGTGGGTGAGTGGGTGGGTGACGGTAGCAAGTGGTAGCGAGTAGGTGGGTGGTGGTGATGGTGGCGAGTGGTGGGTGGTGATGGTGGATGGGTGACGGTGGCGGGTGGTGGATGGTAGCGAGTGGGTGGTGGTGGCAGGTGGTGGTGGTGGGTGGGTGGTGTGGCGGTGGTGTGGTAGTGGCCAGGTGGTGGTGGGTGGTGTGGTGCAGTGGTGGGTGGGTGGTGGTGGGTGGTGGTGGGTGGTGGCGGTGGTGGATAGTGGTGTGGTGGTGGTGGTGGTGGTGGTGGGTGGTGGTGGTGGCAAGTGGGTGGCGGGTGGTGGTGTGGCGGTGGATGGTAGTGGCGGGTGGTGGGTGGTGGCGGGTGGGTGGTAGGCGGTGGGTAGTAGTGGTGGTGGTGGCAAGTGGGTGGCAGGTGGGTGGTAGTGGCTAGTGGTGGTGGCGGGTGGTAGGTGCTGGTGGCGGAAGATGGTGGTGGAAAATGGTGGCGGGTGGTGGCTAGTGTTGGGTAATAATAAAAAAAAAAACTCAAAACTCAAAACGGAAACACATTTTTTATGTTTTCATTTTTTGGCAAAATTTATAAACTGAGACCACTGATTTATAAATCAAAAATTTTACCAAACAAGTTTTTATTTGAGTTTTTAAAATTTTTGTAAATATAAACAGAAAACTGAAAACGTAAGTTTTACCAAACGGCACCAAAATATATTAAATTTTTATTATTTTTTCTACTGTCTATATTTAGTGATTTAAGAAGGGCGGGTCCTCTAAGTTTAAATGGACATAACTTAAATGTAAAATATATTGAATTTTTATTAATTTTTCTATTTTTTATATTTAGTGATTTAAAAAAATGTAAAGTGTCAATAATTTTTAAATAGTGATCTTATGAACTGTTTGATTCTCTCTTTTTATTTATGAACCCAAAGGTTCCATTCTAATATGAATTACATAAATGATCAAGCATAAATGCGTGTTATGTGTTGAGCGATAAATGTGAGTTTTCTGATAATGTTAAAATTACTAAACGTAACATTTCAAAAAAAAAAAAAATTCCTTAGTTTATTTTTTCCAAACGTGACACTCCAATATAACACTTCAAAACATAACACTCCAATGTAACATATTAAAAAACTTCTTAGTGTACTTTTCCTAAATATAACACTTCAATCAATGTAACACTAAAAAACTCTTTAGTTTACTTTTTTCAAACGTAACACTTCAATGTAACACACTAAAAAACTCTTTAGTATATTTTTCTCAAACGTAGCAACGAAAAACTTCAATCAATATAACATACAAAAACTCCTTAATATACTTTTTCCAAACGCAATAATGTAACATTTCAAGAAAACTCCTTAACGTATTTTTACCAAATGTAACACTTCAATTAATATAACACATAAGAATCCCTTAGTGTATTTTTTTCTCCAAATGTAACACTCTAATGTAACACTCCAATGTAAAACTAAAAAATCACATTAATAGAAATATAAATTTCCGCACTCGAAAATAATCTTCCACAACCTCACCTTTACATTTTCATCTAAAAAACAAATCAAAAATTAAAAAAAATGAATTACAAAATAATATTTACTTAAACTCAAATGACGTCAAATCAAATAAATACAGCTTTCCAAAACAAAAAGGACTAAATGATTTATAAGAAAACTCTTAGAACTAAATAGATCGACATTTCCTCATATGAGATTTATGGGTAAATTTTCTTTTAAAAAAAAATTACAAATATTATAATTTTTAAGTATGTCTAGATTAGCTACATCTAATTTTTTTTTAAATATTTAAAATATTAAATAAAATCATTAAAAATATGAAAAAAAACAATTTCAAAAAAATCACCCTCAGCCAAACAAAGTGCTATTTTTGTACAAACTAGTAATATTTTTTGTTTGTTTATTTTTTTTTTTTTGGAGGGGGGTCTAGGCATTCACCACGACCAACTCCTTTTAAGTTTAGATGGACATAACTTAAATGTAAAATATATTGAATTTTTATTATTTTTTTTCACTTTTTATATTTAGTGATTTAAGAAAAAGGTAAAGTATCAATAAATTTTAAATAGTGATCTTATGAACTGTTTGACTCTCTCTTTTTTTTTTTTTTGTTGTAACGCCCTCAAAATAGTACAATAAATATAACCTAAAGCGTACATAGTTGATAATATAAATCAGAGAAATAGTCTTTTCATTACATGAAAGTTAAAGATAAAAAAGAGTTCAACATAAATATATGCCTATTGGCTTACACTTTTCCAAACTTTGACTTGATTACAACAAAAGTAAGCTTCGTTCATTACATCTTAAGCTCTTAACTTTACAAAAATAGACAATCAAAATAAGAAGCTCTTGCTCTAGAAAATTCCTACAACGCTATTGCCTTGGTGAAGGCATTCCATCATTACTTGAAAATGTTTTTCCCAAATAGGCTAAGTCACAGCCCAGTAGAAATCATCTAACACAATATATGGGGTTTAGTAGAGATATAAGTACAAAATGCATATGTACGGGAAAGAAATAAACCTTATCGTATAATCCTGTTAATCAAGTTTGCGTTTCTCTGTACGACGTCGCTTTATTACCTGAAAACACAAATGTGAGCTAGCCGGCGGGTGTGTGCCGGAAATCTCTCCGATGCCTAAGTCAGCAAACTAGACAAATAGGCAAAAACTTTGTGTATTCGAAAATCAAAGTTGGGTTACCTCTCCATAGGTGATGTTTGTGAGCTTTTATAGGTTTCGTGCGGCATAATCCTAGTAGGACTTTTACTCCTCCATGCAGAGTCCTCCTAGGATTCATACTCCTGAAAGATAATGCTTATCCTTCAACACCTCCCTCACTGCTTGAACCAAGTGAGATGGTTTTATCATGGTAAGACTTCCATATGACCGAAGTAAGCATGGCTACGCTGAGCCGTAGACTAGACCGAACTATACTTAGCCCGGTTCTCTCTTTCATTGTACCTACTTCGGCTCTTACTGTATAAACCGCGCTAACCATAGTGTGGTTTAGTCCGTGCTAGCATTTTGTTACATACGATTGAACTGGCCATACTATGTCGCGACCGGACTGACTACACGTAGCGATCAGCGACCGAACTAACTGTAGTACTCTTCTGGGCCAAGATAGCAATAAGATCTCAAGGACCGGACTAACCCAGGGTCGTCAGGGACCGGGCTAACTACAAGGCACTGTAACCAGCCTAACTTCCAGGCCTTTTTATTCTGTCCGCCGTAATGTGGCCCATAACGGCCCATTGCCCATTTCAGCCCAATTTCCATGTAAATTACCCTCTCAATTGCTCCTTAATTCCATCTGCGTAGCATGATAGGGATTACCTGTCAACCAGCCGGGCTAAAACTCTCTTTAGCCTATTTAGCCGAGCTAAAAGACCCTTAGCCTTTTCGGCCGAGCTATAGACTCTTAGCCTTTCCTAGCCGAGCTACTCTCACCGGGCTCTGCTTGTCAGGTCAAAATGTCTCTTCAATTATGAAAACTGAATCGCTTCTACTTCCCACGACACGTGGCATGCTCTGATTGGCTGGGGGCAGCTGTCACGCCACCTTCGTATTTCGCGAGATTTGAACAGTCCCACATTTTTTTCGTCCTTTACACAAAACAAACTTTTTCATTTCAAATCACTCACTCCTGAGCTTCTACTGTTCAATCTCTTCCTTCTCTCTCTCAAGCCTCCATTGTTCTTCGACTTTTTGCAATTGTGAAGCTTGTGGCTGCATTCTTCTTTCATTTCCTTCCTTCTAGCCTGGTATGTTAACTCAAATCTGTTTCTCTTTTCTTTTGTTTTCCTTCTTGTTGTATTTTGTTTTAATCCATAGCATACTATTCATGTGTTTTCACAAAACACTGTTTCTACTTAGCTTCGTGTTTTCTGCACAAACATGTAATAAAACCACTTTGATTCTAGAAATAACATGAGAAACACTAGGTTTGATCCAAAAACACGTCCCAACCGAACTAGGATACTGTTTGTGCTACTTGTAAATTTAGCCAGATCATAACCGAACTACGACTTGCGTACATACCAATAGTTTCAATAAGTCACCATCTCATGATTTACGTTAGCCAAGATAAACGAACCGAACTAAGTCTGAACTTGGTGTACTTTGGAAACCTTAATTTCGACCGAGCTAAGTCTTGGGGCTAAACCAGCTTTCTTAGTTTTTAGACCGAACTCAGAAAGTTGCCCCAAGAAGCTCAACCGGTCTAATAGAACACTTTCTCTAACCGAGATAACGAATCGCTCGCCATGACCAAGCTAATAAACCCCTTGCTCAACCTAAGCTACCAATCACCTTTGTTGAAACCGAGATAGGACCTATAATACTTCACATAGCCGAAGTTGGACTTCTTTTATTCTGCTTTTACTTTGTAGCACGGTCCAACAAGCTATGTTTAACACCTTTCTTTTCCACTTTGCAGACTTAGGTTGCCCAGGCATTCCTATGAGCGCTCAACCGAGCTACTGAGCACAAATTTTTGGCCGAACTAATTTATTCATAATTTATAAGATAAATGGGGAAGTATAGATTCTTAGTAGAAACACCTGGCGGTTTAGCCGAACAAGATATCGCTCCTTGGGGAAACCCAGGTTTTGTTCCCTTCACCCTCCTTTCCATAGTTGAGACCAGACTAAGATTCCCGGTTCAACCCTTGCTTTGCGAATTTCTTAGGCAAACTAGGATTTGCCCTACCCAACTTTCCACCAACTCATACCGCATAATAAACGGTATAGCCGAACTAAACTACCAAGCTGGCCTTGACCTTGGTCTAGCCGAAATATTCCACCAGTACTCCATAGGCTCAAAAGACGACAGGTGGGTTTACTATTTAAGAATACGCCGCTGTTGAGAAAAAAATAATAAAAGACATACCGGATAAAGACTTAAATGACGACGATTTTTTCTGGGTATCTGGCAATTTTGAAGACCACCAAGCCCAGATCCCAGGCTGCAATATAAATTGGAATAAAGGAACACCCGGTATAATTACTTCGGCTCCATGCATACTTCTATTTTACTTCGATTTCTGATTTCATAACCGATCTAACAGTTGTATTCTTTTTGCAGATTCAGCCCATCTTCAATCCTTGTACAATTACCCCAACCTGAACACACTCCGCGCCGCACTACGTTTTCCAGAAAGAAGTTGGGCCAAACTTCTTAATTTTGAGCCGACATACCGATACAGCGGTCGCCGAAAAGCCAGAGTAACAGACTTTCTGCTTGAGGACGCCCCTGAGCCGGACCCCACTTTACCGTAGATCAACCTCATCCGTACTACTGAAGAAGAAGAAATGGCCAAAAGGAACAGAGTAAGGGCCCTTCTAACCGAGACAAACCGTGCCGAAGTACCACCACCGAGCCAAAACCAAGAAACCGTGGTGGTGCTTCCATCTAACAACCCTCCTCGTCTCACCCCAGCAAGCGTGCTCGGACTACACCAACTGAGCCACGCCTTGTTGATGAGAATGAAACTACACTTCCACCAAGCCATCTACCAAGTCCGCAACCGGAGCCTGCCAACCGAGCTAGCTCCTCAAAATGGAGTCCAAAAATGACTTTTCAAAACCATGCTATTCTTGACACTGACTCTGTGGTGGCGGACAAAGACCACATGCTAGCCTTCAATTTGGCTAAGAGTGTGTATCTGCCCTCCGACATGGAGCATCACAAGCACTTGACCGAGCTGAAGGCCATTCGGTCGGCGACTAAATCCATGATCCTGGTAAGATGCCTCTCTTGTCTCTCAAATTTTACAAACTTTTAGTTCGGTTTTGTCATTAATTTCTTTCCATTCGTTTCAGTCTCTTCAAAAGAGCCAAATTGCCCATAAAAAGGTGCTGGAGCTCAGGAAAACAGCTAGGCAGGCCATGGCAGAGATCGAAGAAAAAACAACCGAGCTGAAGGAGTCACAACAAAAAACGACCGAGCTAGAAGCTGAGGTAGCTTGTCTAACCGGACTAGTTACCTCGGTTGAAGCTGACAAACAAAAGGCATTGACCGTGATAAAAGACAAGTACCTTCGTGAGCTAGTCAAGCTTGAAGGGAAAAAAGACGCAGAGATTGATGAACTAAAGAAGAAGGTGAACGGTGCCAACGTTGAAGGTTTCAAGGAGGCGGAGGCCCTCTACATTCCACAATGTGAGGCTGCCAAGGATTTGTTTTTCAAGTGTGGCTGGAGAGGTGCTGTGGAGTAACTTGGTTGTGGGCCCAAAACCGAGGTCAACAATGCTCCTCAGTATTTCATTCCGGCCTCGCTGGCGGAGTATGCTGCCGACCTTCAAAAGAAATTTCTTGAAGCGTCTGATGATGAAGAAAAAAATGAGCCAACTGAGACTTCGGTTGTCAATGAGCAAGCCAATGATCAGTCAGCTCGGTTGGAGCCAACGGTTGAAGACTTGACGACTGAAACCGTGCTTCCAATAGAGACCAAGCTCCAGACCGAGACTGTTCTGACTTCTGAAACCGGTGCTCGTGTTGATATTGATGCCGATCTCGAAGATCTTTTCAACTGATTCTGTAATTTTCTTTTTTCTTTTGTTTTGGACTTGTAACTGGGCTGCGGCTTCTCCTTTGTACTTGCTCTTTTCTTAATGAATGAAAATCTTCTTTTGTGCTCAACACTTATTCCGGTTTTGATCTGGATGCTTGCCCTTTGTAATAAGTTTTCAATGACTTCTATTGCTCTAACTGTTATCTCGGTTTGCTTTCCTGTTTGAACATGCTTTTCCAACTGCTTACTAGCCAGCCACTCTTTAGCCGGTGTAATTACTTTGGCTGAAGAGTACCAAAAGTTAGTTTGATCCAGCCAACCATTCTTTAGCCGATATACTTACTTCGGCTGAAGAGTATAAAGAGTTTGGCTTAATCCAGCCAACCATTCTTTAGCCATACCCTTACTTCGGCTGAAGAGTACAAAGAGTTGGTTTAATTCAGCCAACCTTTCTTCAGCCATACCCTTACTTCGGCTGAAGAGTACACAGAATTGGTTTAATCCAGCTCTCTTCAGCCATACCCTTACTTCGGCTGAAGAGTACAAAGAGTTGGTTTAATCCAGCTAACCTCTAAGTTGGTTTTTCCAGCCAATTTAGAATAAAATGTTTGGTTATTCCGCCCAAACGTCTTGCAGCCTGGATCCTTATCCTGGGCTTAGGAAGGGTGTTGGTTTAATCCAGCCAACCTCTAAGTTGGTTTTTCCAGCCAACTTAGAATAAAATGTTTGGTTATTCTGACCAAACGTCCTTCAGCCTAGATCCTTATCCTGGGCTTAGGAAGGGTATTGGTTTAATCCAGCCAACCTAGAATAAAGTGTTCTTTCTACCTCTAACTCACTAATTTACTAAAACAAACTTTTACAGAAAAAAAAATATGTTTATTCTGAAAAGACAACTATTTGTTTTATTGAGAAAGGGAAAAAATTACATATACTTAAAAAGAAAAAAGCTAAAAATAAAATAACTTGAGATTGGCAGTATTCCATGGCCTGGGGATTGTCTTGCCGTCTTTATATTCTAAGTGGTATGCCCTTTTGCCTGCTAATCCAACCACTTTGTAAAGTCCTTCCCAATTAGGCCCTAATTTGCCATCTCCCGGTACCAAGGTGTTTCCCATCACTTTGCGCAGTACCCAATCTTCGATCTTGAATTGTCTTGGATGCACTGTTTTGTTGTATTTCTTGGATAACTCTTGCTGGTACGACGCAATGTGAATCAGTGCTCTATCTCTTCTTTCCTCCGCAAGGTTGAGCTCCAATGTTATGGCCTCGTCATTCAAGTCTGGATCAAAATTCTCGCTTCGAATCGTGGGGAGGCCAACTTCCACTGGGATTACTGCCTCCATACCATAGGCTAAGGAGAATGGTGTTTCTCCTGTTGATCGCCGAGGTGTGGTGCAGTAAGCCCATAAAACACGAGGGAGCTCTTCTGCCCACTTGCCTTTTGTTTTCTCTAACCTTTTCTTTAATCCATCCAAGACTACTTTGTTTGATGCTTCTGCCTGTCCATTTGCTTGGAGATATGCCGGTGTAGAATTGTAGAACTCTATTTTGTACTCTTCACAAAAGCCTCTGAAGATTCTGCCGTCGAACTGAGTGCCGTTATTTGATATTAGTGCCTTTGGCATGCCAAATCGAGTGATGATATTCTCCCAGACAAACTTTTTTACATCTTTTTCCTTGATTGATGCCAAGGCTTCTGCTTCCACCCACTTTGTGAAGTAGTCGGTTGCTGCAAGAAAGAACTTCCTGTTCCCTGGTGCTGTTGGAAGTGCCCCTACTATGTCCAATCCCCACATTGCGAAGGGCCATGGGCTAGTTAGAGGTAGAAGTTCTCTGGCCGGTTAGTGTATTTGGTGTGCGAACTTCTGACACTTCTCGCACTTTTTGACATACTTTTCTGAATCCGCTTGCATGTATGGCCACCAATATCCTTGCGAAATTGCTTTGTATGCTAGTGATCTTCTTCCTTGATGGCTACCGCATACGCCCTCGTGTATCTCAAATAAGAATGCTTCCACTTTGCTGGGTTGGACACACTTTAGGTAGGATCCTGAGAACAACTTTTTGTACAATGCTAGGGATGTGGAGAGCCAAAATCGCTGCGACTTTGCTCTTATTCTGTTGGCTTCTTTCTTTTCTTCTAGTAGGATGCCGTTTTTTAGGAACAGGATGATGGGATCCATCCAAGAAGGGCCTAGCTCTACGCAACATACCTCTTCTGCTTTGGGGTCTTCAATGCTTGGTCTAGGTAGGTAGTCGATCAGTAATGGATGAGGGATGGAAGTATCTGCCATTGAGGCAAAGCGTGCTAGCTCGTCCGCTTTGCTGTTTTCCTCCTTACCGATTTGTTCTATCCTGACTACTTCAAATTTCTTGATCTCTGTTATGACCAACTCTTGGTATTTTGCCATCCTGTCATCCTTTGCTTCATAGTCGCCAGATATTTGGTTTACCACCAGCTGTGAGTCGCTGTAAACCATTAGCTCGGTGGCCTTCATGTAGAATGCCGATTTGAGTCCTGCAAGAAGCACTTCATACTTTGCTTCGTTGTTTGATGCTGGGAAGCCAAGGTTGATTGCTTGCTCCACTACTAGGCCGTCTGGAGAAATGAGGACTACGCCAAGCCCTGCTCCATGCCGGTTGGATGCTTCATCCACGAAAAGCTTCCATATCTTTCCAACGAAGAACTTCCAGCAAGTGGAGGGATCAGATGATGCCTTGGGATCTTCTATGTTGCTGGTGTTTTCTTCAAGGTCCATGCTTGCTGTCTGTCCCTCGCCATCTGATCGTACCAATTCTTTATTTGTTGGCGAGTCTAGACTTGGTATAGCATGGTTTGCTTCTTCCTTCCTTGCTTTGCTTTGGTCTGCCTTGGGGTCTGACTGAATATCCTGCACCAGGGGTCGTGCTATTCTGGTGTCAACTTCCATCCCTAATTCGGTTGTTTCAGTCAGGTCGACTGGGCAGATATGATGACTTCCTGGTGTGAATTCTGCGACAAAATCTGCCAAAGCTTGAGCCTTTATCGCGGTCCTGGGTTGGAACTTGATGTCATATTGTCCCAACTCTACTGCCCACTTCAAGATTTGCCCAGAAAAGTTCGCCCTTTCAAACAAAGCTTTTAATGGGAAAGCTGTGAGGATGACTATGGTGTGGGCGTGAAAGTAGTGCGACAAATTCCTTGAGACCATCATCAAGGCTAATTCCAGTTTTTCCAGTGGCAAGTACCTTGTTTCGGCGCCCAGCAATGTTTTGCTGACATAAAAGATGGGTAGATGTTGGATTTCTTCCGCACGGACCAACACTGTGCTAATTGCGTGCTGAGAGACTGCTAGGTATAGGAAGAGTTCTTCTTCAGGTACTGGGGTGACAAGTAGTGGTGAGGAAGACATGTATTCTTTTAAGCTTTCCAGAGCGTGGTCGCATTCTTCGTCCCACTCAAATTTGGCCTTTAAAGCATGAAAAAATGGTCGCAGTCTGTCTAACGATCGGCTTATGAATCGATTGAGCGCAACTGCCATGCCGGTGAGATGTTGTACTTCTTTTACTAAGTTTGGTCTTTCCAAATCCTGGATTGCTTTAATTTGGGAGGGGTCTGCTTCGATACCCCGGTTGGTCACTAGGAAACTGAGGAATTTGCCAGATCCTACTCCGAACGCACACTTGGACGCATTGAGGCGCAATTTGTGCTTCTTCAGGATCTTAAACATCTCACTTAGGTCCTTGAGATAGTCGTTCTCATCCTTGCTTTTGACCACCATGTCGTCGATGTAAGCCTCCATTGTTCTGCCTAACAGCGGTTCAAACATCTTGGTGACCATCCGTTGGAATGTCACCCCCAGCGTTCTTTAGGCCAAAGGGCATGACCTTGTAGCAATACAGTCCTCTTGGAGTTGTAAAGGATGTGATTTCCTGATCTGGTTCATGCATGGCGATTTGGTGGTAGCCTCTGTATGCATCCAGAAAGCTAAGTCGGTTGTGCCCCGCCGTTAGGTCTACTAGTTGATCTATCCGTGGTAGAGGAAAGCTGTCTTTTGGACATGCATTGTTGACTGTTTTATAGTCGACGCAGACACGCCACTTACCATTCTTTTTTGGCACTACGATTGTGTTGGAGATCCATCTTGGGTAGTGTACCTCTCTGATTGCTCTTGCCTCCAGCAGGTTTCCTACTTCTTCCGCTACTATCTCGGCATGGTGGAGCGCCGATCTACGTGTGCGCTGAATGATTGGTCTGGCGGATGGGTGGACATTAAGTTGGTGATAGATGAAATTGGGATCAATGCCTGGCATTTCGTATGGTATCCAGGCGAACACTTCGATGTTAGAGGTCAAAAATTCCAAGACCTCTAATCTCTCAGTGCTGGACAACGATGAGCCGAGCAAAAAGAACTTATCCGAGTTCTTCTCATCTATTCTTACCTCTACCAAGCCTTCCACCGCTTTTGGTTAGCGGCTTTGCCGACGTCTACAAACAGTTCATTGCTCTCAGGTTCTTCCACCGAATGAACATATTCCTTGGCGGCGCGGCTGCCGTTAACCGTAACAAAGCATTGCTTGGACATGATTTGGTCTCCAAAGACCTCTTCAATTACCCCGGCATCGTTGGAGAATCGCATTACTTGGTGGTAGGATGATGCCACCGATCGCATGGCATGCAGCCATGTTCTTTCTAAGAAGATGTTGTAAGTGGAGGGGGCTTTCAATACCCAGAACTCCACTTGTTTCGTCACGCTTCCTGCCTTGACTGGGAGGATTATTTTGCCGACGGGCCATTCTGGCATGGAGTTGAATCAATCGGGGAATCTGGCGGTGCCAAGTCTTTATCTTGTAACTTCAACTGTTTAAAGGTGTCGTAGTACATTATTTCACATGAACTGCCTTGGTCTATCAAAATCCGCTTGACGTCAAAATCCTTGACTCGGAGAGTGACAACCAAGGCATCATTGTGAGGGCAATATATTCTTGCCAAGTCTTTATCCAAAAAAGACATGACGTTCGTGGCCTCTGTCTTTCTCTTCTTGATGGCAGGTTGGGCACTTAGTACCTCTCTTAAATGCTTAGCCTTTTTGATTGACCCTCTGAGCTCGCATACACGCTCAGGTTCAAAAACTCCATGTATCACATTGATAACGCCTTGAGATGGGCCGTTGATTGGCATTCCGTTGGGGTTATTATGTTCCTGGGGGGCTGGTTGCGCCCCTCCTTCAATGTATTTATCTAGGTGACCTCCTGCCACCAACTTCTCCAGGTGCTGTCTTAATGGCGTGCAATTTTCAGTGCGGTGCCCCTTTTCTTTGTGGAAGGTGCACCGTGATCTTTCGTCATAGTCCTTCTGAGCTTCCCCAAGCTTGGCTGGCTATCTGACGAAAGGCTCATCCCGTATTTCGCTTAGAATTCGGTAGATCGGTTTCTTGAAGACCGTGGTTATGGCAGTGTGGACTCTTAACCATCTTTTATCCTGGTCCTCTCCGTTGTCTCGCCTGCCTCGTCCGTTTTGTTTGGACAGTCTACCGCGTTGACCTTTGTTGAGGCCTTCTTCTCTGGTACTGTGGTCGTGCCAGATTTTGTTTTGGCACGTGCGCCATCCTCTTCCACCCTGATGTGCTGATGCACCCTTTCCATCAAGGCTTCCGTGGTGAGGGGTGGTGTCATGGTGATTGAGTCCCTAAGTCTGTTCCTGACTGGAAGGCCTCTCTTGTATTGTGCAATGGCAAGATTGGTGGGACAGTCTCCAATCTAGTTGAAGGTCTCCCAGTAGCAACTGTTGTAGGATCTTAGGGTCTCCTTATCGCCCATGTCGATGGAGAGCAGCTGATCGATCTCCACCGGGGTTTTGGTGTTCGTTCGGAACCTTGTGACGAACACTTCAGGCAATTGTGCCCAGGAGGCTATGTTGCCTTCTGGAAGTTTTTCGAACCAAGTCAAGCCTAGGTCGCCAAGGCTAGATAGGAAGAGGATGCACACTAAAGCCTCATGTCGTCGGTATATTGCCATAACCTGGCGAAAGTGGCTCAAGTGTGAGTAGGGGTCCGTCTTTCCCTCATATGTAGTGAATTTGGGCTGAAAAAAGCCTGATGGTAGGGGCGCGTTTTCAATCGCCGGAACGAACGGTGAGGTCTGCAGCCTTGCTAGTGCCTTGTCCGTTGGTTCGTAGGCAGGGCGCGGTATTGGCATTCCAACCTCGACGTTTCCATGCGTGTGAGAAGCCAACCGCTGTAAGGCAGAAACTCTGTGTGGATCGCGTGCCCTGGCATCCTCCTTGCATCGTGCCTTTTCCTCGAGCACGGTTCGTAAGTCGGACGATCTGGGCAACTCCATCTGTCTGGATCTTGTTTGGTGCGTATGTGAGGGCCAATAGGTGCTTCCTTCAGTGTACGATCTCTCAGATCTCATCCTCTCAGACCTGGGGTGACGAGTTCTGGAAGACCTAGATTGAGTATCGCCTGTCCTGAGGCTTCTACTTTCTGCTTGAGAGGGTGTGGTATTCCTACTACGACCTTCCAAGCGGCGATGGGGCGTCTTGTTTGTGCGCCCCTCTCCTATCGCCACTCCTTTTCCCTTCACCTGGCGCTTTAGAGATTCCATGTACGCCGCCATCCGACGTATCAACTCGTCTTGCTCCTTGACGCGATCCTCCAAAGCCTAAGGATCAATCCTCCGCCTTTGTCTCTCTGGACTTTGCGAACGAGAGTGATGGGGGCTGTTAGTCCGCCTTCTACCCCTTGTATCCCTTCTGGGATTCTGTCTTTGTGATTCCAAGTCCGCCATAGGAGGAATAAGAGGTAGACCTTCGCGCCTCGCGCCTCCTTCTGGTGTTTGTCCGTCAATGGCGGACTGTGACAAATCTTCGTTGTACGCCATTGATTCTAAAAAGGAAAAGCTTGATCAAGAGGTTTTGTTCTTGTTTGAATTCCCACAGACGGCGCCAATTGTACGGGAAAGAAATAAACCTTCTCGTATAATCCTGTTGATCAAGTCTGCGTTCCTCTGTATGACGTCGCTTTATTACCTAAAAACACAAATGTGAGCTAGCCGGCGGGTGTGTGCCGGAAACCTCTCCGATGCCTAAGTCAGCAAACTAGACAAATAGGCAAAAGCTCTGTGTATTTGAAAATCAAAGTTGTGTTACCTCTCCATAGATGATGTTTGTGAGCTTTTATAGGTTTCGTGTGGCATAATCCTAGTAGGACTTTTACTCCTCCATGCAGAGTCCTCCTAGGATTCATACTCCTGAAAGATAATGCTTATCCTTCAACAACCCCCTCGCTGCTTGAACAAAGTGAGATGGTTTTATCATGGTAGGACTTTCATATGACCGAAGTAAGCATGGCTACACTGAGCCGTAGACTAGACCGAACTATACTTAGCCCGGTTCTCTCTTTCATTGTACCTACTTCGGCTTTTACTGTATAAACCGCGCTAACCATAGTGCGGTTTAGTCCATGCTAGCATTTTGTTACATACGGTTGAATTGGCCATACTATGCCGTGACCGGACTGACTACACTCAGCGATCGGCGACCGAACTAACTGTAGTACTCTTCTGGGCCAAGATAGCAATAAGATTTCAAGGATCGGACTAACCCAGGGTCGTCAGGGACCGGGCTAACTACAAGGCACTGTAACTGGCCTAACTTCCAGGACTTTTTAGTCTGTCCGCCGTAATGTGGCCCATAACGGCCCATTGCCTATTTCAGCCCAATTTCCATATAAATTACCCTCTCAGCATATACAATGCCTTGGGATAAAATATCCACAAATTTATATATTTGAAAGATACCATATTCAAATCTTAACCCATTTTCCTTCAATTCATATTCCATTCACTTATCTTTCTTAATTCATGAGTCAATTTCGTTATTTCTTAACAACTAAACTGAGTCTACAACTCAATGGTTTTCAAATCATACAACACATATACGTAAACACTTCAAACTTTCATTTCACGGATATTTCGTCTGTGGGCAACCGTCAAACGGGACCCATATAAACGTAGGCTATACACACACTACAATTTCCATTTTACGGATATTTTGTCCGTGGGCTAAGCACCCATGTACAATTTCAGGACTTTCACCCAAGACACTCTAGCCAACTTAATTATAATAGAGTCTATCCTCTTTCTCCTCCCAAACAATGGAGTCTATCAACTTTCTCCTCCCAAACAATCATACATATACAATGTATTTAAACACAGTCATATTTAATGACAATCATCAATAGATTAGTTTCAATTCACTTAATCCACATGCAATATCTACAACAGTTAAAGTTATCCTCCATCGATAGCCCAATATAGTTAACTCTAAACAGATATTTAATCTCACACAAATAGTTTATTCAAAACTTCCAAATGTGTGAAATAATACATATTCAATTCCACAATTTATTTCAAACATCATTTTAATTTCATATTTTCAATGGAAAATTCAATTATTTATACAAAATAACAATTTGATCCAATTAGGGCAAAAATCCATTTTTCCAAATATCAACCCAAGTACCAAAATTCACCATTTAGACACAGTATGAACATGTTTTCAGTCCCCAAACTCATTTATTTCATATTCACCAAAAACTCCTCTTTTTCATTTCACGCCCAAACCATAGGTTTGATCAAACTACTCCCAAATCCCATCTTTGTTACGCAATCACAAATAACTAAGCTAAAAATCATATGATAGTGTAGAAAACCCCTACCTCAGAGAGTGAAGACGAGCCAAGCAAGAGTGAAACACTGAGAACACCGAAACCCACTTCTATTCGGATCAAAATAAAGATCTTGAAGCACTCTACCTTTTTCTCAAAGGCACTAGGATGGAAATCCCAACGGATCTAGATGAAACCAAAAAGAGAATGTGAGTTTTAGAGAGAGAAACTCAATATCTAGATATTTGGGGAGTTTTAGAGAGAGAGAAAGAAAAGAAAAAGTGATTAAAAATGACATCTTCACAGACTATTTTACACGCAGTTCGCTCGAGCGTGGAAAGTGACGCTCGAGTGTCAGACACAAAGGTCCACTTGAGCGTGAAAAGTGGCGCTCAAGCATGGGATACGTTCCTTCACAAGTTTTGTAAACGAAGGACCCCGCTCGAGCATGAGACTGGACGCTTGAGCATCCAATGCATTCTCCCAGTATTTGCAGAACTGCAAAAATACTAAAAGTTGACAAATCCCGCTCGAGCACAAGAATGGTCACTTGAGCAAAGGAGAAAAATTTGTGAAGCCTACTCGAGCGCAAGAATGCCCGCTCGAGTAGAAGAGCCAAAATCTAGGCATCACAGGTTTGGAAAAACAAGCAACCAATTTGTTCCAAACGCACAATTACAACTCGATAACAAAAATAGAGAAGAGACAAGGGAAGCAAGACATGAATAACCATTCTAAACCATACCAACCCGAGTCTGGAATACAACAAGTAATGGGTCAAAATCGGAATAGCTATAACCTCTCCCCTTAAAGAATTTCGTCCCCGAAATTACAAATCAAGCTCAAAATCAACATTAGACCATTTACAACAATGCTATTCCCAGAAATTCAATATCATGACCCATCATCCATTTTGTCACGACCCAAACCTGCCCCTATGGGTTTAGCATCGCAACCGGCCAGTAATCTGTGATTACCGAAGGCCTGCTTAACAGTAATGATAGTAATACAGAGTAAAGGGGCTGGCAGAAGCCAAAACAGTAAATAAAAGATGTCCAATGAGCTGTGACAATCTGAATGCAAAAAGACTTTTATAAACAAGCCACATTCATAACCAAAACATATATATATACGTCAAAAACACAAACATCCAGACTAGGGACTAAATCCCTAACTATAACTGTACAGTTAAGTCTTAAATATTAATTACAAATCAGAGACAAAATGGTGAAACTGAGATACCCCAAAACAGCCGTAGCTTGAACCGATTCGGAACCTCAAGGTTAGGCACGGTGGTTGGCTTGACAAAACAAGAGCTTAACTTGACGCTCATAGCATCGGTCCAGTGCCTGGACACCTACATATAAATATAAACAATGAGCTAAAGCCCAGTGAATAACATATGCATAAAGGGGTTAAGAATGAATGTCCTTCCAGTAATTGAAACAGTCAATTGTATCAGTTAATCAGTTATTCAATCAATGGCTCATATTTCGTGCCCTAACAATCATTTAGGAAACATAATAGTCATATGTGGTACATCTAATAGCAAAGCAGTACAGTAGGTCTTAACAGACCAAACAATCAGTTGATGGCTATCAAACAATAAACAGTAGTGGTCCCAACATTGGAACCGACAGAGATCTCTGTAACAGTAACAGTAATAGTAACAGTAGGTTGCTATGGATGCCACGAGTATAGTTTACAAATAGGACAAACATTCATTCATTAAACAATAACATTTCAGTAAGCAGTACAGTTGATCATTTAGAAAATAATTATAATTGAACATATCTTTACAACATTGTTACTCACAGAGCACTGGGCTATAGGCAGGCTAATGAACGTCCTCGGATGCCAACCATACACAGTTACAGAACGAACACACACTAAATTACATTCTTGGGATTAATGACTTACTCCCTTAACTTGACTTGGTGTGGTTCTATACCATTAACCTCATTAAGATGCCTTAAACTTGGCCTATAAATGCCTAGGATGGAATGAGGATGCAAAAAAATGCACTTTAAAACACTTTTCAAAATTTGCTGAAAACAGGGGTCTCGCTCGAGCGTGGCTTTCTACGCTCGAACGAGCTTTCCAAGACAGAGGGGTCGCTCAAGCGTAGACTTCCTCGTTCGAGCGGTCTGTAAAAATGCAAAAGTACTGGATGTTGAAAATCCCCGCTCGATGCTCGCTCGAGCGTGAGACACAGCTCTTCGCTTGAGCGTAGGTCTTGTCGCTCGAGCGTGCATCTGCGTGCACCGAAAACCTAAGAGCTTGCAAACTATGCTCGAGCCAGCATTCCGTCGCTCGAGCAGAGCGCTAAACAAAAGATGGTTGCTCGAGCGTGGAATCCTTTGCTCGAGCGTGGAAGCCAAAATCTAGAATTCCAGATTTGCTCCCAAAACTCAAACCAAGAACTAAACATATCAAAACTCATCCTTTTGGGCCAATTTTCTGGAAAACACTTGAAAACTCATACTACAACATGTTTTGAAGATCCATTTTGTAAAATCAAGCCCAAAGGTAAGCCAATTGAACACAATTTCAAAGAAACTTTCACGAACTATGTAAGAACATAACATGCATGAGCTCCTATGGATTCCAATGCTCCAAAACATAACCAAATGCAAGTTTGAACTCTAAAATATGGTGAATCTATGGACTACAACCAAAATCTGAGCTTGCATGTAAGAATTTCATGAAAGCAACTTCAAAATGCTATGATATGAACATGCATGCATGAAATCACTCTTAATTTAACACATTAAGCTAATCCTTGACTCAAATCACTAATCTTTCCATGGATCATGCAAGAAACAACTTAATTTCATAATGAAGAAGGTGAATTCCTACCTTAGGTCTTGAATTTCCAAGTGTAGGAGTCTAATTTTGCAATTCTCCTTCAATTCCTCCAATTCTCCAAGCCAAACTCTAGATGAAACAATTTTCTCCTATCTCCCTCTCTCTCTCTCTCACGGTTTGGTCTAGGAAGTGGATGAAGAAATGATGCATCAAGTGTGTGAGTTAAGTCCCAAACAAGATTTGTAAAGTGGCCCACTAAATGGCAATTGTGTAATAAATCCAAACTAATGTAATTTAACATTATTTAATCTAATTTAATCATACCAAATCAATTTTAATTAAACCTACCATAATTCACATAAATCCTAATTAGCATATAACACTAATCAATTTCTGATTCGGTCGCCGACAGAGCCTTCAATTCGCAATTCGGAATAAAAACACGAACAGATCATTCAGTTATCAAATAGATGGAAATGTATTTAAAACAATATACTCATGCAATCAATTCCGGATTTCATTCTAATCAATTACTTATCATGCTCAAAGATAGTTTAATATTAATTAGAGGTGAGGGTTGTTACACATTCCCATCGACTCGATAACCCAAAATGAAATTACATTATACAATTTCCTGTACATTTGCAATGTTTAAATTGAAGTCTACGTTCTCAAAATTTTACATAGCATATACAATGCTTTCCAAAAGTGATACAACATATATGATATTTCATATTTTCAAAACATATACAATGTTTAAAATAAACTCATGTTTCTAAAATGTAAACAACATACACAATGCTTCTACCTTTCCAAAACATATACAATGTTCTTATATTCTACCAATCATAATTGCGATGCAATACATGTTTAAACATTAACAAATAAGTCCGGATACTTTTCTCGGTCTTCCAATTCACGTTCCCAAGTTGCTTCCTCAACTCCATGATGTTTCCACAACATCTTAACCAAGGGAATTGTCTTGCCTCGCAAGACTTGATCCCGAGTATCCAAGACCCTCACCAGTCTCTCCTCATACGAGGCATTCTAATCTACCTCTAAGTCAGTCCAATGCAATACGTATGATGGATCCGGCTCGTACTTTCGAAGCATACTAATATGAAACACGTCATGAACTCCGGAAAGTTGTGGCGGCAACGCCAACTGATAAGCAACCTCTCTCACCCGCTCAAGGATTTCAAAAAGACCTAATGAATCGAGGAAAAAACTTCTCACTCTTCCCAAATCTAATCAAACCCATCTAGGTGATATTTTCAGAAAAACATGATCTCTCACCTCAAAAGACAAGGGTCTCCTCCTACGGTCGGCATAACTCTTCTGGCGAGTTTGAGTCGTAACCAACCTTTTACGAATAAGTGTCATCTTCTCTATCGTTTCCCAAACCAACTGTAACGAGTTGAATCAAATTGAATTTATACTTTAATCTCAGTTGGGGATTTATTTTAAATTATTAAATTCCATTGATTTTGGACCCAATTGATTGAATTGTGACCCGTTAGTAATCATGTAATATTATTATGGTTTTATTATTATTATTTGATTATCATAAAAGAGTTGTGAATATTTATGGTGTGTACCATTAAACGAAATATATTTTGTGGTGAGAAATATTATATTTACTTTTATCATTAAAGATGTTGAATTGTATTTTTAATTATATATATATGGTTAGATATTTTTTTAGTTAAAAACAAAACAACAAAAAAGGAAAAATATCTATAAATATCTATAAATAGTAATCAAATAGATGTTTTGTTCAACTTTTGGGTTCTTGCCGTGAGGAAAGAAAGAAAAGGGGTTCGAAGTTGGTTTTTCTTGGGTTTGATCTAGTGTAAGTCATTTTTGACCCCTAGTGCTTTGGATCAAAACGTAGAGGGCGAGAAAGGCGTCATTTGGCCTCGAACAAATTTAATTTCTGTCGCCAAAAAATTTGAAAGCTTCTTGACCTGAGGTAGGGATTTTTCCTATACTTCTTTATACATTTTACTTGATTATATGGAGCTTAGAGTTGTATACAATTTAATTAGAATTTTTGAAAAATTTGTGACTTATTTACGTAAAAGAGAAATTTTGAGAAAAATAAAGAGTTGATGCCCAAATTATGAAAGTGTAAACTTGGAATATGTTTGTAAGGTTATGAAAGAGCTATGTTTTAAATTTGAACAAAAACAGACTTCGACTCGATCGATTTTAAAATTTTTACCGGTTTGCGACCAAAAGAGCATTTTTAAAGAAAACAAAGGAATTATGTTTAACTTTTGGGGTTTTTGATCAAAATAGGATGTCATAGTTGAATAATGCTTGGAGAATGAGTTTGGAAAGAAAATGATGTTTTCTTGAATATTAACGGTATTATTTTGCTTAATGTATATGTTGGAATAAAACCGATACGGTTAGAAATGGACCTTGAGAGGTTACCAGACGTGATTGTGATATGAAAACTAGTGTAGTTGTTCATATTTGATAAAATGTGGAATAGATCGTATTATCAAAATTTTTAGAATTTGATTGTTTAAATATCTATTTAGAAATATTTGTTTTGGGGTATTGGGGGAGGATAGCCATGATTGTTGCAGAAATGCATGAGACTTAGGTAAATTGAACAACATTTCTTATTTGTTGCATTGGACATTGCATTACATTAACTTCATTGAAAATGTATCTGTTTGCAAAAAGATAAATACTTGGTGAATCTAGGTAGGGGGTGTAGAATCGCGCGGTTAGGTGTCGAGCCTTTCAGTTTACTGGTAAAAATGACAGTGGTAGTGCATTAGGGCCTACTTGCAAACACTCACCTAGAGATTCACAGAGCCTGTATTCATGTAACAGATATGGTTTAAAATGGAAATGGTTTTATATCTGTTGTTGCATCTCAGCATTGCATGCTTTATAAAAAGAGAGATAAACTGTTTTATCATGAGCATACTCTTCTTTAATCTTGTCATGGTCCATATGTTGTGTAGTTCATCTCTACTGGGCTGTGGCTTACTCTATAAGAAAAACCATTTCAGGTATAGGTGTTATGCCTCCGCTAAGGCACTGACTTGGGAGAACTCGAAGCTGAGGCTTTATTTTTGTTTTATGGTTATTTATTGAATGTAAGCCCAGGGCTGTATTTGCGTTGAGTTGAAACTCCATTTTGTGTAACCAAAAATGTTCTTGGATAAATTTGTAAGCCTGTAAGGCACTTATTATCTGTTTGGCTTTTATTTCATACTTGTTGTAGAATGCATGCTTGGGATTGGAACTGGGACATTGAGATGTGAACAGCATATGTTTGGCATTTGGGATTAAATGGAAATGGATGTATGGAATAGTTAGTTATATATATGTGTTTGTCTATTAAGTGGGTTTGTTGTATAAATAGATATACCCTGTCCAATTTTTCGAGGCGTTACACCAACTCTGGGCCCAACAAAGGTGCATCACCCACCTTGGCCCAACACACAGGAGATCTACAAGGTCGACCATACAAGGCCTCAAACGGTGCCATGCAAATACTCGATTGGAAGCTATTGTTATAGGCAAACTCCACTAAGGGCATGGGCATCTCCCATGAACCCTTGAAGTCAAGGACATACCCTTGAAGCATATCCTCAAAGATTTGAACAGTATGCTTGGATTGCTCGTCAGTCTGAGGATGATACGCAGTACTAAAAGTCAATCTGTGCAAGCTCTGCCATAACCGAGCTGTGAAACGTGGATCTCTATCTGAAACAGGGACCCCGTGCAACCTCACTATGTCCCTGATATACAAGTCAGCAAGATAGTCCACTGAATCACTTACGCATATAGGTATGAAATGCGCAGACTTGGTTAACCGGTCAACTACCACCCAAATGGTATCACTACCCCGTTGAGCCCTCGGAAGGCCCGTAACAAAATCCATCGCGACATGCTTCCACTTCCACTCGGCTATAAGTAAAGGCTGTAATAAACTCGCTGGCCTCTGATGCTCGGCCTTCACTTGCTGACAAGTAAGGCACTTTGATACAAACACGACTACATCCTTCTTCATACCCCTCCACCAAAACTGGAAGCTAAGGTCGTGATACATCTTTGTGCCTCCCGGATGCACCGCAAGATGAGAATAATGAAACTCTCGGAGCACTTTCTCTCAGCAAAACTCTGGCACAAACAAACAGTCACGGTATCTCACACTCAGGTCGGGATACACACTCAAGCCTTTTTCTACATTCCCATTAGAAATCTTTTCTCGAAGGGTTTCTACCTCAAGGTCACACATTTGCGCTTCTAATACTCGGTTCACAAATGTAGGTTGTGTAACTACTGTAAACAAGGATGTAGACACAACAGACTCACCAAGATGTAAGTCAAATTCACCAAGAGTACCCAACATTTCCCATTCTCGGATGGCGATAGAAGCTACACTACTAATTGAATTCCTACTCAAAGCATTGGCCACAATGTTAGCCTTTCCCGGATGATAATGCAACTCAAAATCGTAATCCTCTATGAATTCCATCCACCTCCTTTGTCTCAAATTCAAGTCCATCTGTGTAAACAGATACTTCAGACTCTTATGATCGGAAAAAAACCCTAAATTTCTCTACATACAAATAGTGCCTCCAAATCTTTAAGGCAAAAATCACTGCTACTAGCTCTAGATCATGAGTAGAGTAATTCCTCTCATGTGTTTTCAACTACCGTGAGCCATAGGCTACTATCTTTCCTTCTTGCATCAACACATAACCCAAACCTTCCCGTGAGGCATCGCAATAAATTGAATAACCCAAACCCCTCTCCGGAATAATTAAGATTGGAGCCGTGGTAAGTCTAACCTTAAGCTCTTGGAATGACTTTTCACAATTCTTGTTCCACACAAACTTAACTCCCTTCCTTATTAGTCTAGTCAAATGTGAGGCTAGCCTAGAGAAATCCTTCACGAACCGACGGTAATCCCCAGCCAACCCCAAAAAACTACGAATCTCGAAAGCGTTTTTAGGTTGTGCCGAATCTTGGACTGCCTCTATTTTGGATGAATCTATAGTCACCCATTCCCCGGATACTACATGGCCTAAGAACTTAACCTCTTTTAGTCAAAACTCACACTTCCCAAACTTAACATACAGTTTATGGGCTCTAAACAATTCGAGCACCACTCGTAAGTATTCCTTGTGTTCCTCCTCAGAGGGTGAGTAAATCAAGATGTCATCTACAAAGATGACTACAAAACGATCTATGAACTCACGGAAGATCCAATTCATCAAATCCATAAACACGGCTGGAGCATTGGTTAGCCCAAAAGGTATTACTAGAAACTTATAATGGCCATACCGCGTACGGAAAGCCGTCTTCGGAATATCCTCCTCCCTTACCCTCAACTGATAGTAACCCAATCTCAAGTCTATCCTAGAAAAACAACAAGACCCTTCAACTGATCAAACAAATTATCTATACAAGTGTAGACATCCCCGAACGCCCCGGGAGAATGAGTCCCCCATTCCGTTCATTTTGCGCTCACTACAGTTTAGGACTCAATTTGTCACGGTTCTTAATCTGAACTAAAGAGTCCAAATCTGGCAAATCGTTTTGAGAAAATAGATTTTTTTTGAAAGATGTGCCAAACATGGACTGCTTTGCCAGATACAGAGTCGCCACCTAAATGTTTTATTTTTGGGAAATTTAGGAAACCCTGACTCGATGCCTAAGGCCACGTGTCCGTCATCACCAAAGTTGCCTTGGCTCAGGAACTTGGGTACGATTGGGGAAGGTCACTTCGTGAGCACTCTCGCTCGCCCGATCAAAGATCGGCCTCTACTAACCATGATATCTAGTTTTGAAAACATTACGCATTCTTATTCCGGTTATTAGCCTAGATTTACTATGTGATGCGCACAGCATACAAGTATAGACTGGATCGCCTGAATTTGAACAAAACGTTTCATGTTTGTTTTTTGAAAGATGGTTTGCTACCCGCAAGTAGGCTTAAAATACAGATTTTGCCACCCTCAGGTGGGCTTAGAAAAGATGGTTTTGCCACTATCTAGTGGGCTTAAAACTCACAGTCAATGCATTGTTCCAATCCAAATAACCCAACCTTCACCCACAGGCATTCAGGCAGTTATATCACATAAGCAAATAGCCTCATGGTAAGCATGTTATCATGGCAGTCACTCACACACATGCAAGGATGCTAAAGCGTAAAAACTTACCGAGTACTCCAAGCCAGAACAGAAACTACGTTAGAAATCCATGCATGATCCTAACTATATAGAAATGCCTAATGCAATACATGCAGGAATGCAACTAAGATAGGCTCAGCTTATTCTAAACATGGCATATGGACTGCTACAGCTAACAAGTATTCAACTTGGAATTGAAATACAATGTAGTGAGATTTTGGTGCGCCGAGCCCGGTATATGCAAAACAGATGAATGAATGCAAACATGCTATCATACTGTATGCTAATTGAAACATGCCCTAATCTAACCATCATAAGCTGGTAAATAAAAGAGAGAGAAAGACGTGGGGTTGGAAGACATACATCACACGCACGCACACTTATTACAATTGTGCCCTCGCTCGGAGGGTCCAAATAAATAATATACAGTTCCAAATGAATAATTGCAGTTCGAATAAATAGAAAATCCCAATTAATTAACAAATTAATCTAGGAAAGTAGTAAATTGGCATGCAAGCTAGGAGCTGCCTCGACTCTGCTCCAGATGATGAATGATGCATGCTCGGGTTGCTTGGAGCAGAAATCCATTGCGATGCCCCAATTAGCCTCTGTTTACAATTAAGCCCGGAATATTGCGCGAAGCCCCAAAAGATTGCGGTTTAGATTTGTCGCAGAGAGCAGGAAAGGGGCATGGCAATGCATTTTCACATATGTATGCTTGACTACTCTTCAGGGAGCATAGTCCTCGATCCTCATGCCACCAATCACGCATATCGATGCATGATGGCCGAGGAGTCGAATTGCATGACTCAATATGGAATGAATGCACACATAAACACAACAAGGCCTAAACTCCATCATGGATAATCCGGAGTGTCGGCGACTGGGAATTGAGACGCGTTCCGTCACTCAAAATACGAAACGTCCCTTGTTTCCCGTGCTCGGGCTAACTCCTATCCCAAACACAATGCAAATGAAATGGCATGCACTATGCAACTCTAACATACAACCTAGCATACACAATGCTATGAAATGGTATACACAATGCTCGATGTAACACGACATACACAATATTCTAACATGCAAACTAGCATATGCAATGCTATGAAATGAAATGGCATACGCAATGTATGATGGACTTACACCAACATGAGTGGACTTCAGCCACACTCACATCAGCGGCCATGAGATGAAAATGAGACACTCGAGACACGTGCACACATGTACGCAAGCCGAGGACCGATCCTAAGGCACTAATGCCATTCTAACAAGGCATGGCAAGGCATGAAATATGGCATTCAAACATGCAAGTTCCAGCACTGAAATGTGATGCAAAATGATCCCGAAACATGAAAAACAAGGCACCCGATGCATGGAATGGTCCCGAAACACAAAACTACGCACATGCATTGACCTATAGCTATACAAAAGATGCATTATTTGATCATGAAGCATAAAGAAAGAACCAAGGCAATCCCAAAACATGAACATTTCCAGTTCAAAGCATGGCCAAAAGATGCTAGCAAGATGGCCTAACATAGCATGCAATTTTGACTAGCAAACATGGATTACATGGCATGTACATGAAGCAAGTGAGAACTCATCAAACTAGAAAAAAAATAAGTGAATAAAACATGCCAAAACATGCCCAAATAACCTCTGAAATACAACCAACACATGCACAGATGATGGGTTCTTTTAGAGGGCATGCAAAGGGGTTATTAAGCACATGCATCAAGGACATTTAGCATGGCAAAAACAACTCTGAAAATCAAAAAAGATAGTCCCAAAACTCATCAAATTGGCCCTGAAATCAGTCAAAAAAGCATGCAAGATAAGGCCTCTTTGGAAGGTCAAAATGACCATCAAACAAAACAAGGTGAGAGGGGGTCACCCCCCTCTGATTTTGAGGCTCAAAAATGCATCAAAGGCACTGAAAATTCACTGGATTTTAGTGGCTAAGAGGCCAAACCATGGCCAATGCAAGTGTTCTAATGCATAGCCCTAATCATGAAAGAATGAAGCACGCATAGGGGAAGATGGCCCCAAACAGAGAATAGACCTAATCAAACATGAATATGATGTCAAAAAAAGACTTTTTTCAGTTTAGGTCGAGGTCCAAAAAGGGTCACAAATAGGGCTAATGTATCATGCAAAAATAGCCCTAAAAGAGAGAATGGACAAACAGGGAAGTAAATGATCTCAAACAGAGAAGAGCCCTTCAACAAAGTTGGAGAGGGGCTCAAAAAAAGATACTTTTCAGTTTTTGGAAAATCCCAAATATGCTCACAAGTAAGGCTAAAATATGATGTAAAAATGGCCCTAAAAGAGAGATAAAGGGTAAGAGGTAGTATCTGGCCTCAAACAGTGAAGAGCCCTTCAACAAAGTTGAAGAGGGGCTCAAAATAGGTAATTTATAGTTTGTCTTGGAGCCCAAAAATGCTTACAAACAGGGCTAACATATCATGCAAGATTAGGCCCTAAAAGAGAGATAAAAGGAAACGGATAGTAGATGACCCCAAACAGAGAAAAACCCTTGATCAAACATGAACATGAGCTCAAAATAAGACTGTTTTCAGTTTGGGTCGGAGCCCAAAAATGCTTGCAAGTATGGCTTATAGATGAAGCAAGAAAAGACTAGAAAAGGGAAAAAAAAGGACTCACCCTTGTAGAACCAAACTTCAACAGCTTTTGGACCAGGTTTGTAAGCTCTCAATCTCTGGAAATTAGCTTTAAAGGGCTGGAATGGATGTTCGAGGTGTGGTGCTATGGGTTGTAGTGCAAATGGTGCAAGAACCTTAGGGTTTTGGAGCTTGGATGAGAGAGAGGGAGGATTGTATGCAAAGGCTCTAAACAATTTTTGTAACCCTCAAAGATGGAGATGGGGTGCTAGTTATATAGAGGAGAGGCCAAGGGAAAAGGGGGGGAAAAACCAATTCAAATTTCCCCCCAAAAAGGGTGACCCTCGAACAGTAGGTCAAGTGGAAAATAGATGGCACAGCTAGAATGCACTCATGGAGACAAAAATGGCCGACCAGGTGCAAAAGGTCCAGGTGGTCGGCCGACCACCTCCCCTGGTCGGCCGGCCAATTCAAAAGGTTCAGGTGGCCAGCCGGCCAGTTTACCTGGTCGGCCGACCAGGTCAAAGAGGTCAAAAGTGGCCAGCCACCCCCTAAGATGAAGCCCCAGAAGTTATCTTTCCAATGCCGCAAACCTTGCATTAATATTCCTCCTGTGGAAAAAGTTATGCCAGTTTTGGTGAAGCCGCGCAGATTCGGTCCAACCGGATTGATCCCCTACTTCAACCAATCATATCTCCCCTACCAAAACTTGTCCTTAGGAGATTCTTGAGTGTAAAATGAAGCCCCGGAAGTAATCTTTCCAATGGTGGTGGCCTCATATCTTAATTCCTTTTGTGCAAAGAGTTATGCCCGTTTCAGTGAAGTCGCGCAGATATTTTCCTCCTTCCCGGATTCATGCTGAACCACTTTTGACCAAAACAGCTGGTTTTTTAGAAAAATTGCTGGCCTCCCACCCTCCTACAAGCTTTCTAACAATGAAAATAAGGTCGCCACCAAAAAAAACCAAGATGGATGCAAAACGGAGGTTCGGGGGCCGAAACACGCAGTTCGGGGCCCCGAAAACAGGCTGTTAGGCACCGGAAGTGGTGTTCAACCACAAAGTTGGTCTCTCGGGCCACATTGTCCCTCAAAAGGGAGGAAACAAGGTGTATGCCAAAAATCGAAGAAAACAGAGGTGGTTAAGCGGTCCCAAACCGAGGCACACGGCCGACGGCTCCGAAAAATCGAAAACCGAGGCACAAGGCCGAAAAATGGCCTACGACCACGAAACGTAGCCTACGGCCATTGAGAGATGGTCTACGAGACCTCTCCCTCCATTCGGGAAGAGAAAACAAAGAAAACAGGGCCTGGTTCGCAAACCGAGGCAAGACACAAAAGAGTCCGAAAGTTCGGAGGCAAGGCTCGCAGCCGAGACTCTGAAACCTCTGAACAAGCACAATATGCAACATCACCGAGCGCTCAATCGGTGACGTCTGAGTCTTAAGGTCGGTCAAAAATGGGGTGTCTACAACAAGGCATTAGGTACTTGTTTTTAACAGTTACTTGGTTCAACTTCCGGTAATCTATACAAAGTTGCAACGCTCCATCTTTCTTCTTAGCAAAGACAGCTAACGCTCCCTAAGGCGAAGTACTAGAACGGATAAAACCCTTATCTAACAACTTCTGGAGTTGAATCTTCAACTAACTCAACTCAGTGGGTGCAAATCGATACAGTGCCATGCCAGGCACTAAATCAATAGAGAACTCTATCTCTCGGTGAGGTGGCAAACTAGTAAGGTACTCGGTAAAAACATCAGGTTATTCACAAACCACCCTTGGCAACTCAATGCGGACTTCATCACACTCACTACTCTGAAAGCTAGCAAGAAGACAGTTAAGACTCCATCTACACGGATCATACAACGGTGATAAAACTCTATCCACCTGGTCCTCCAAGAAATAAAAACAATTCCCGCTCAAGGTACATACTGTAACCTTCTGGCGGTAGCATTCTATAACAGCCCGCTATGACGATAACCAGTCCATACCCAAGATAACATCAAAACTAGTCATATCTAGCAAAACAAATGCAAATAGAAGTCAATGACCGGCAACCTCAATGTCACAACCCCGATACCCCTGTTTCAGGATAACCTCATCACCAATAAGTGACTTTACACAAATAAGAGATGCTAATTGTGCCAGCTCCAACCCCAAAACCGATGCAAATGCAGATGAGATAAATGAATAGGATGTACCCATATCAATCAACACATTAGCAACAAAATTACAAAACAAGAAGGTACCTTTCACTACAGAAGGAGCAGGTACAAGATCTGGCGCCGTAACTACATACACACGCCCTATAGGTCTCTGCTCAACCTGTTCACCCCTCGGAGCATGCGCCTAATGCATTGACTGAGTCGAAGAGGCTCCCTAATTAGCCCCCGAGGCCTGTGCAGACTATGCTGGCTGGTGACTCTGCGTCTGCCTCGAACCAGACACACCAGACGTACCACCCAATTGTGGGCAAGATCTCTTCAAGTGCCTCGCCTATCCACACTGGTAACAAGTGGGTAGTTGCCCTCTACACTAACTTTGACCCTGAGAACGGGCTGAAGACGAAGCTGCTCGTTGCCCTCCTCCTCTCTGTGGGCAAGCTGGAGACTTGTGGCCCAATTGACCACATTTGAAGCAAGTCACATCACCCTAACCACCTCTCCAAGAACCCGAACTCGGCACTGGAAAAGCAGACTTCGACTGTACTCCCTGGGACTACTAAGGGTTAGAACCCCTCTGTTCTTATCGTTCCCCTAACTGTCCTGACTCCTCTTAGAGCCCCTCATCCTTTCTTCCTCAGCCTGCATAATAGTCTCAAGATGGGCCGTCGCGTCCACAAGGCACCCATAGTCTCTAATCATAGATCCAGCCACTCTGAACATGAGCCCGATCCTCAGCCTATTCTCAAACTCCAAACAACGGCGTTCTTCTGTCGCCACTAACTCAGGTGCAAACCAAGAGAGGCTAGTGAAGGTGGCCTCAAACTCAGTCACTAGCGTGTTCAACTGCTTGAGTTGAGAGAACTGATCCCTCAACTTTTCCCTAACTGTGGGAGGCAAAAACTTTTTCTAGAAGGCGTTGCCAAAGGCCTCTCAAGTCCCTCCAATGTGTCCTCACGCATACTTTCACCACTGACCCGCATCTCCCTTTAACTGGCTGGACACCAAGGTCACTCTCAAGCCTCCATCTTCGATGCTGAGCATCTCAAAAGTCTTCACCATCTGCTTTAGCCACTTATCTGTTTTCAGCGGCTCCTTAGGATCACCCAAAAATTCATCCAGATTCGATTGGAAGAACTCTCTTTTTAGAAAAGATGGCCCTGCTTCAGCTACCTAGGCCTGGACTTGATTCTCTGCTCTAAGAATGTCCATAGACTTCCTCAATGCTCTAGTCATTTCGCGGGCTAAGGCGCCCATGGCCTGTTGGCCTACCGGTTCGGCCACATTGGCCTGACCAACCCCTTCTTCCTGTGCCAAAATTTCATCCGGTATAGGTACGTTGTGCATTCCAGGCTTATCACGCTTGCTACCACGACCACGTCCTGACATCCTAATAAAGCGAACATAAGGGATTAGCACATTTACAAATATGCCGAAGCTAACTCACTCGTGTTCTAATACGTTGGACAACAATAATTCACTCCACATAAGCACATAGTCATGTAAACACATACGAATTTACTTTCTAGATAATGATCATCCTGCGACGTTGCTAGAGTTCCAATTAGAAACAACAGTGATCAAGTGCTCTTCTAATAGGACTTCCAGTAACCCGTAGACCCAATCAGTATCTTAGGAACTAAATCTCATACCCGTATAATCACATAAGCACATTGTCACATAAGCACATATCGTTCATACTTAAGTCTCTAACAAGCGTAACAAACTCATTATGGTACTAACCACTTTCACATACCCAAAGTATTCAAACTTGGTACGCTTTGATACCAAGTTGTAACGCCCTCAAAATAGTACAATAAATACAACCCAAAGCGTGCATCATTGATAACATAAATCAGAGTAAATAGTCTTTTCATTACATGAAAGTTAAAGATACAAAAGAGTTTAACATAAATATATGCCCTATTGGCTTACAATTTTCCAAGCCTTGACTTGGTTACAACATAAGTGAGCTTCGCTCATCATATCTCAAGTCCTTGGCTTTACAAAATATATAATAAAAATAAGAAGCTCTTGCTCCAAAAAATCCCTCTAATGCTATTGCCTTGGTGGAGGCATTCTATCATTACCTGAAAATGTTTTTTCTAAATAGGGTGAGCCACAACCCAGTAGGAATCATCTAACACAATATATGGGGTTTAGCAAAGATATAAGTACAAAGTGCATATACAATGCCTTGGGATAAAACATGTACAAATTTATATATTTGAAAGATACCATTTTCAAATCTTAACCCATTTTCCTTCAATTCATATTCCATTCACTTATCTTTCTCAATTCATGAGTCAATTTCGTAATTTCTCAACAACTAAACTAAAGCTACAACTCAATGGTTTTCAAATCATACAACACATATACGTAAACACTTCAAACTTCCATTTCACGAATATTTCATTCGCGGGAAATCGTCAAACGGGACCCATGTAAACGTAGGCTATACACGCAGTACAATTGCCATTTTACGGATATTTCGTCCGCGGGCTAGGCACTGATGTATAATTTTGGGACTTTCACCCAGGACACTCCGGCCAACTTAATTATAATAGAGTCCATCCCATTTCTCCTCCCAAACAATAGAGTCCATCCTGTTTTTTCTCCCAAATAATCATACATATACGATGTATTTAAATACAGTCATATTCAATGACAATCATCAACAGATTAGTTTCAATTCACTTAATCCACATGCAATTTCTACAACAGTCAAAGCTATCCTCCACCGATAGCCCAATACAGTTATTTTTAAACAGATATTCAATCTCAAACAAATAGTTTATTCAAAACTTCCAAAGGTGTGAAATAATACATATTCAATTCCATCATTTATATCAAAGATCATCCAATTTTACATTTTCAATGACAAATTCAATTATTTATACATAATAACAATTTGATCCAATTAGGGCAAAAATCCCTTTTTTCCAAATATCAGCCCACATGCCAAAATTCACCATTTAGACACAGCATGAACATATTTTCAATCCCCAAACTCATTTATTTCATATTCACCAAAAACCCCTCTTTTTCATTTCACTCTCAAACCCTATGTTTGATCAAACTACTCCCAAATCCCACCATTGTTACACAATCACAAATAACTAAGCTAAAAATCATATGGGAGTGTAAAAAATCCCTACCTCAGAGAGTGAAGACGAGCCAAGCAAGAGTGAAATACCAAGAACACCGAAAATCACTTCTATTCGGATCAAAATGAAGATCTTGAAACGCTCTACCTTTTTCTCAAAAGCACTAGGATAGAAATCCCAACAGATCTAGATGAAACTGAAAAGAGAATGTAAGTTTTAGAGGGAGAAACTCAAGATCTAGATATTTTGGGGAGTTTTAGAGAGAGAGAGAGAAGAAAAAGAAAAAGTGATTCAAAATGACATCTTCAAGGATTGTTATACACGCAGTCCGCTTGAGCGTGGAAAGTGACGCTCGAGTGTCAGACACAAAGGTCCACTCGAGCGTAAAAAGTGGCGCTCAAGCGTGGGATACGCTCCTTCAAAAGTTTTGCGGATGAAGGACCCTGCTCAAACATTCAATGCATTCTCCCAGTATTTGCAAAACTACAAAAATACTAAAAGTTGACAAATCCCACTTGAGCGTAAGAATGGTCGCTTGAGCGAAAAAGTAAAATTTGTGAAGCTCACTCGAACATAAGAATGCTCGCTCAAGCGGAAAAGCCAAAATCTGGGCATCACAGGTTTAGAAAAACAAGCAACCAACCTATTCCAAACGCACAATTACAACTCGATATCCTAAATAGAAGGGAGACAAGGGAAGCAAGACATAAATAACCATTCTAAACCATACCAACCCGAGTTCGGAATACAACAACTAATGGGTCAAAATCAGAATTGCTATATTTATGGACCCAAAGGTTCCATTCTAGTGTGAATTACATAAAGGGTCAAGCATAAACGCGTGTTATGTATTGAGTGACAAATGTGAATTTTCTGATAATGTTGAAATTACTAAGCGTAACATTTCAAAAAAAATTCCGTAGTGTATTTTTCCCAAACGTGACACTCCAATATAACACTTCAAAACGTAACACTCCAATGTGTTACCCAAAAGACAACCTAAAAGGGGGGGTGAATTAGGTTTTTACATTTAAAAATTAATAATATCCTAATAAAAATTATGACTAGCACAATAGATAAATATTGTTAATGAAATAAAAATAATTAAAACAAGTGTTCTAACAACTATGTCAGTTAATGATTTTAGCACAGTGAAAATGTGAAATATAACTACAGTAATTTAAATAACATAAATAGATAAGGGAGAGAGAGGCAAACAAATTTATAGTGGTTCGACTTCAACTCAGCCTACGTCCACTCCTTAAGCTTCACTTGAGATTTTCCACTATGCTCTAGCTTCACGGGGGTGCTAGGAACCTCTTTACAAATGGAGCAATCCTCCATGGATTTTACACAGACTTTCTAAGTCAAGAACACTGAGTGTACTACACTCTTACAAGGTTGAAAAGAAGGTGTTTTTGCTTTCATAGAAAGTTACAAGAATTATCTCTCAAAGATAGATAGAAAAATGAAACTTTTGTTTTTCTGTAAACCTCACACAGGAAAGATAGACTTAAAGCTATAAGGCTTAGTGTATACTTTCTGAGAAAGGATGTAAACAAAAATTGAAGAACACTCCTCAGAGAATTTTTCAGAGAATAGATGTGAGTGATTATAGATCAAAGAATATTTTCAAGTTTTTTTGTAACTTGTTTACATTAGAGGCTTTGGTATATATAATGAAAATTATAGCCGTTTATAGCCGTTGTATTCATTTGAATTTATAGCCGTTGTACTCCATCATTACTAATTTGAATATCTTCCACTCCATCATTACATATTTGAATATCTTTCACTTGAACCTTTTGAACCTTTTGAATAATTTATAGCTGTTGTACTCCATCATTACAAATTTGAATATTTTCTACTTGAACCTATTGAACCTTTTGAACTGCTATTGTGCTGGGCTGTTTGAACTTCTGATTTAATCAAATATTAAATACATTCTAACAACATTTATGATAAAAGTTTATGTGAGAAATAATGGGGCAAAATAAATTTTGATTCTATTTTTCTCTTTCAAATGAATCATCAAAATAAATTTTGATTCTATTTTTTCTCTTTCAAATAAATCATCAAAATAAATTTTGATTCTATTTTTCTCTTCCAAATAAATTAAAATATAATTAAATAAATCATCAAAATAATTAAGTCTAACACAATGTAACATATTAAAAAAAAATTTAGTGTACTTTTCCTAAACATAACACTTTAATCAATGTAACACTAAAAAACTCCTTAGTGTACTTTTTCTACACATAAGACTCCAATGTAACACTAAAAAACTCCTTAGTATATTTTTCTCAAACGTAATAACGTATAATTAAAAAAAAACTCCTTAGTATACTTTTTCCAAACGTAATACTCCAATCAATGTAACACACAAAAACTCTTTAATATACTTTTTCCAAACGCAACTACGTAACATTCCAAGAAAACTCCTTAATGTATTTTTCCCAAACGTAACACTCCTTAATATACTTTTCCCTTATGCTGTGTTTGGTTGGGGGATTTGAGGAGGGATTTGGAAAGGGAAATGGAAAATGTAGGTGAAATGAGAATAAAATATGCCTAAATTTCACATAATTTCGCACTCATTTTCCTTTTTCCTTTCCAAATCCCTCCCCAAATCCTCTAACCAAACACAGCATTACTGTATTTCCTCCCCCCCCCAAATGTAGCACTCTAATGTAACACTCTAAAATCACATTAATAGAAATATAAATTTTTGCACTTGAAAATAATCTTCCACAACCTCACCTTTACATTTTCATCTAAAAAAGGAACCATAAAATTGAAAAAATGAATCACAAAGGTATTCACTTAAAATCAAATGGTATCAAATCAAATAAATACAACTTTTTAAAATAAAAAGGACTAATTGATTTATAAAAAAAACTCTTAGAATTAGATGGATCGACATTCCCTCATATGAGATTTATGGGTAATTTTTCTTTAAAAAAATTACAAAAATTATAATTTTTAAGTATGTCTAGATTAGTTACATCTAAAAAGTTTTTAAAAATATTTAAAATATTAAATAAAATCATTAAAAATGAAAAAAAAAAAAACACAATTTCAAAAAAATTACCCTAAACCAAACAAAGTGCTATTTTTTGTACACACTAGTAATATGGGTGTGAAGCTTACTTGATGTCTAATACCGTATGAATATGTGGGTTAAAAAATGTATAAGTACATTAGTGGTGTGAAGCTTACCTGATGTCACTACGCCAAAATTGAGCTTTAGCGGCGTTTTTTTACCGCCGTTAAAGGCTGTAAAACCGCCGTTAAAGCCTTTAACGGCGGTATTAACGGCGGTTTCGTTACCACCGTTTATGCAAGTGTCGGAAAAAGTGAAACCATCGTAAAAAGGCAAATTACCGTCGTTAAAAGTCGACCAAAAACGGCGGTAATATAAGACCAAAAACGGCGATTTTTTACCGCCGTAAATAGGTTCAAATTTTTCAAAAAATAATTCTTTCTTCTTGCACTCCTCAAGTTTTGAACCCAAGACCTCTCATCCACCCACACCAACCACTCTGCAACAGCCACTCTTCATGAAATATATTCCCTAAATAAATATTTAAACATTACTTTTACTTTATTGTAGATGGTTTCGCCGGAACTCGCCGGAGTTTCGCCGGAGCACGCCGGAGTTTTGTCGGAGCTCTGCCAGAAGAGACCGCCATCATTAACGGCAGTAATGGTTGGGCATTAGCGGCGGTTTTGTTACCGCCAGTAGTATTAACGGCGGTTTCGTTACAAGTGGGTTTTTTTCTTCGTCGTTAAAGACACTTTTAGTGGTGGTTTTTTTAACAGCGATAACGAAACTACCGTTAATGATACATTAATGGCGATATTAATGGCGATTTTCGTTACCGCCGTTAATAGTACCTTTAACGGCGGTTTTCGTTACCGCCGTTAAAAAAACCGCCGTTAATGCCCTGTTTTGGCGTAGTGTGTGTAATACCATATGATTATGTGGGTTAAAAAATGTGTAAGTACATTAGATTGGGGCCTATTGAATGCCAAACAATAAAGAAACAAAAAAAGATAAGATACAAATTAAATTGCTAACCACTCTATCAACTATTTACATGCGTGTGAAATTCACATTATATAAATTCCACACATATGAGTGATTGATAAAATAACGGTGCTATTATTGGCATTTTATCAATTATTTTAGACCTCCACTTATAAATTGTAAACTCTTTAGAATTTCTTCTCCTGCAAATAATACCAAAATTATTCTTAGAAAAACATTCCATCTATTTAAATACACACACCCTACACCCTAAAAGGCCTCTCTCAAAATCCTCACAAAATCCACGACGGTGGAACCTTCCAAAACTAGTGAAAAAAATTTATGGTGATTAAGAAATTTTTTCTCTACTTTATTATGAGGTATGTCAATCTGTTTGATTTTTTTTTTATTTATATTAACTCTTTTCATATAGACAACACAATCTACTATCATATTTCTCTGGTTGGTTTTCTGTCATTCGTCCATGGCCTCATTGTACTTGTGTGTTCTCTATGTAAGCAAAACTGGGTAAGATTTCACCCACCGATCGACCTCCTAGTCAACCAGCTGGTCGACCAGCTGGGTGGTCTAACATCCTTTATTTGCTTGCTTCTACTGTTGCAGCTCCGATTATCTGTTCCTAAACAAATAAGAAATGTTCAGTTACCTATTCTTAAACAAAAAAACAATGTTCGGTTGTGTCTTCCCGAATTTCAATCATATATTCAGGAGTTCAGTCCTGAAAAACTAATAAACAATTTTTATTATTTTTTTCAAGAAAACTTACCTTACATGGCCAATCTCCTCTGAGTGAAAAATACCATCAAAGTTATGAACCTCTGCTGAGTTTTTATTGTTGTACTCTTCTTGTCTCATGGGGTTGTGGTTGTTGAAAAAGTTTCCCTCATTGTCATTGCCAGAGAAGTATATGCAATTAAATGGTTACCACCGTTGCCACCGGAATATTGCTGCCAAAGGATTTTCAAGGTTTTAAGGGTGGGTAGGTTTTGAAGGTGGGATTTGGGGAAGATGGATTGGTGGTGATGGAGGTGTGTACTCTAATAAACCTTAATCCATGATGTAGTGGGTGTGTGACGCCCCAAAAAAATTGTGAACTTCAGAGAATATATTATCAATTAAATATAGGGTTTATCTAAGGTTAAGAGTCTAGGAAACAGCACTAATGAGTCCTATAACCAATAACCAAGTAAGATCCCAGATCGCCAGAGAAGTCAAGTTAGCCTCTCTTCTAAGTCCAGCTTTCTTAAGTAGCGCACTATCATTTGACAGATCTTAAAAAGCATTGACGCAAGGTCTCATAAGTAATGCAGAGATATGCATAGGATTACAAGGTAAATAATAATTTCAGTGTCTCAAATTTAAAATTTACAAAACGAGCCCCATTACTATTACAATCCAAGAATAAATCAAAGCACAGTAAAACCAATAAGCGAAATGGTTCCGAACTTTCTCTAAGGCAAACTTAAGTCTTCAAATGTCTCTGACTCTTCGTTGGCTTCGTACATTTCTTCAATACCTGGCATGAAACGCCATGAGTTTTGAATGCCTAGTAAACACACACACACCCTGTCCCTTTTTCCCACTCTAATACACAATAGCAAATTACAACAATAAGGGAAAAAAGCATAACATTCAAGTTATTAACACAGGTTACAGGGTTAGTTGTTAGTAGTCTAGAAATCCCCCAAAGAGATTTCGTCCTCCTAATCGCAAGAATCGGACGTGGATTATTCGGTATACCCCATTTTTTGCTGCTTTGTTGCAGAACTTACCTCGGATGCCTAACAACGGTTATATACCGTGTAGTGCCAACCGCAGGGCCTCAAAAGAGACGGTAATAATGGGCCTTGCCCAAATCCCTCCTTACACTAAATACCTAGGGTCCGAATACAACCGCTCCGTTCAAGGCTTCCGAAAACCACTTGCGCAAGACTTTAACTTCCAAATAGGGAACGCATCCCGTCAACCAAATCAATATATTAGTAATCTTGTCCAAAAATTTGCAACCCATTACCACCCATTAAGTTTCCCGTTTGAGTTAGATAATTTAAGTTAAAGTTAGGACATGCTCTTGAAATAACATCTATTGCACAAGTTTGAATAACTAAATAGTACAAATAAAAGAAAATAAGGTTACAACACATGAGATTCACATATGAAGATAGACACAAGTAGCTCTAAGCATATTCAAGTAGTTAAGGGAATAATTTCGCACAAGAATATAATTTCCAGATTTGCATAAGTGTGAGCACCATCGAAGGATTAAAATAAAACACATAAAACTATGACATGTGTAATATCATCTCGAGACATGATCATAAATTAATAAGCATATTTATGAACACAAGAGCATAAAACACTAATGAAAACAGAATTTCCAGATTCAGTACTACCTAAAGATTATACTCAAAAGGGCTATTTTAGATTTTTCCAGAGCACAGCCTTCCTGTAGTTCGTAGGGAATTTTATCTAGTTTTCAGAGCATTTTTTAGAAATGGAATAGTTTTTCCAGATTTGTAGTTATTTCAGAAATACTCCAGCTCTGTCCAGATTCGTCGACCGTTACGAAAATCAGATTTTCTCACAAACCGCTCACTCGTTTTCAATGAAACCAATTTTCCTTGAAAGATAACTCCTTAAGAAAGATTTTGACATAAAATGGATGTCCAAAATATTTTTATACATTTTTCTACAATGTTTGTAAGGTGGCTGTAAAATAGATTTTTCTGGCACAATTCTTGAAAATAGAAAGTTGGTGAGCAAAGAGGTCAGCTAAGGGAAATTTTCCACTTATCTTGTGATGAAAACATGCTAAATAATATGTATTAAACTCAGAAATTTAAGGTGAAGATGTGCCTTTGAAAATTTTGAAAGATTGATAGGGAAAAATGTAGTCTTATACCGATTAAGAGAAATAGAAGAAGGGTAGAATCAAGGCTCAACTCCTTTCATGTTTTACACAAGAATACCATTATAACACATCTGAAAATACCATTTTAAACTTCTAATAACATGTATTTGAAAAAGGAAAGTGGAAGAGAGAGTTGTGTTGTGGCTTACTTGAGGGTTGTTAGAATTGCTAGCAAACTTTTTCTTCCTCTCCTCTCTTCTACCAAGCTCACCCTCTTTCCTTTCTTCTCTCTCAGCTGAATATAGTGTGTATAAGTGTTGTTCTTGTATGTAAAATGCTAGGGGAGGGGTTGTTTATATAATGAATTTGGTGCAAAAGGTCCTAAATGCCCCTTGGTTGGAATTGGATTGGATAGTTTGGATTTAGTTTGAATTCAATGGAATGGTGGAGGATTAAAGGTCTTAATTAGGTTCCTAAATATGATCTAGTTAGGGTTTTCCTTCTAATCAAACCAATCTAGTTGCTTATATACATATATATATATATATATATAAGTTTGTACTACGTCAAAGATTTTTCTTCCTTAAATCATGAAAAATTGTCTCATAGTACATTCATTACACCTACAATGGTGATGGCTAGCCACATGATGGTGAATTGATGGACTTGTTTTATATATATTTTTTTTTGGTACAATTGTTGGAATTTGTAAAATAAAATGTTTTAAAAAGATTTTAGGATACAAGTATATATATAAATATATCGAAAATGTCTCGTAGCTCGAAAGGGTCGAGCTTGAAACGGCTCGAAAATGGAAGAAGATGGGAGAAAGAGAGGGAAGAGGAGGAGAGAGGGAGAAAGAGAGAGGAGAGGGCTCGTCGCCGTGGGTCGTCGCCGATCGTCGCAGCAGACCGTCGCCCAGCCGACGTCAGCAGACCACCGTCTGCCCCGCCCACCTCCCCTCCTCCTCCAACCGGTTTTATGGCCCCTCCTCCTCCTCCTCCCTTCTCTTCTTCTCCCTTCTTCTTCTTCTTCTTCTTCTTCTTTTTCTTCTTCTTCTTCGTTCTGTAACAAAACTAGGGAAGAAAGAAAGAAAAAAAAAAATTCGACACCAAAACGACGTCGTTTTGGTGTCGAGCCACGGTTTCGAGCTACGTAACATGGTCGTAAATATATAATGGTACTTGTTTGGGGTCAATTTATAATTTAATAAAAATGTGAGGACTTGGGCTCAATTACAGTATCTATTTCAAGTATAAAGTTAATAAATTAGTGTTAGGAAAAATAATTCGGTTTGTATTATCTTGCTTTGAATTTAAAGGTAAATAACCAAACGAAAACTGTGAAAACCGGAAGTTAAGGTTTAGAGCAATTAATCTAAAATTTGAGAGTTAAATAATTAATATTAAAGTGTTAAAAATAATTTCTAAGCTTCTAGGGTCGATTAGGGTTTGTATGGGTTCGCCCGTGATGCGTTTTCGGTTCTAGAGTTTAATTTGCGAATAATCGACGAATTAAAGGCTTTATTATAGTAACTTAAAATTTAGGGACCTAATAAGGTTTACAAAAGTTAGGGGTCTCACAGTGTGGGCTTAATTGTGAGATGGGGTGTCTCAAAATTATTGATGCCATTTTTAGTAATTTCATTTGAGGTTATTAGTGTAATAAATAAATAAATAAATAAAGCTAAAATATAGAAGATCTAAAATAATTAATGGAGTGTTAATAGCAGCACTCTAAAATAATTGATAAATTTAAGGGTAAATTACCTTAACACCCTTAAGGTATGCTCTTAATACATATTTCTCCTTAAAGTTCTAAAAATTACAATCCCCCTAAGATTTATAGTTGCATTATAATATCCGACTAACAATTTTTGGTAATGTCAACAGTTAATTTTTTCTTAATGCTAACTTTACCCTCATGCACATTCTACAACACATCATTTTCTCTCACAATTCATCACCCAAGTCATTTTAGAAATTATGTGTTGTTCTTGGAATAAATTCACATGATATTCTATCTTAATATTTATTGGCTAAAATTGTGGGACTCCATACTTTTTGATAAGATTTTAAGAAATAAATTAAAAAATATCAAATAATAAATAGTGTAAAATAATACTATAAGACCACCGATTAATCACTCCCATTTTAGACAACCACCACCCTCTCCTTCCTTACATTACCTCCCATCACCACCACAATCATCCTTCCGCAAATAAAAAAATATTCACAACCAACTTATTAAACTGCACAAAGATAAAGAGGAAAAATAGAAAATCAGATATTATAGGAATAAACAAATAAATAAATAAACCAGACACTACAGTGATAAAAAGAAAAATAGAGCTTCATTTTACCAATGCACACATACACATTTACAGACAATTACCCACATTCTCTTATATAAAACAGTCATAAATTCATACAGAAAATATTTGAGACCCTTATAAATCTTTTAAAATTCAATTCACAATAATGTAATCTGACCAATGTGAGTTTTTTATTAGTTAAACACTCAATGATATGGGTCTCACTACTGTTGCCGCCACATCATTATAAATATATTTGTGGATATAAAATGTGAGTTTCTAACATTATTGAATTTATACTCACGTCTACATGTAATCAAATTCACTTTACGAACACAAAACCACCACTGTGATATACCAATCAAAAACATTGTCCATGACTTTACTAACCCAAAACAAAACTACCACCATGAGTCAAGAAGCCAAGAGACTACATGGTAACATTAATCCAATTTACCTGGTGAAATTAATCAAAAAAATCTACTTCAATTCATGTTGAGATGGTGATTGGTGGGTTCGGTGGTGCGACAAAGGGTTGATGGTACTGAAATTGATGGTTGTTGGTTCCGCAACAGGGAACTCTTCGCAAATATTTGTTGTTGGTGCTGCAACACATTGAGAGGTGGTGGGTTCGTAGATCAACGGACGAGGATGATGATTGTGCCAAGCCATCCCTCAAGCCATGATTGACAACACTACAGGCTGCAATCACTTGCAGAGATTTGGGGTTTTGATTTTGCTAAATGATTTAGGATTTTTTATTTTGCTAGATGATTTTTGGTGGCATAGCCTTAATTCAATTCAATTTGATCCAATCATGAGTTTTGATCATGGGACTGGCTTCAATTGGAAGGGCTTTGATTTTATATTATGGTGGTTGTGGTTTGTGGTTGTGATTGGCATAGTGACAGAGGGAGGAGGAGTGGTGGGTCGCCGCCGGCGGTGACAAGTGATTAGTGGTGATGAAAGTTGTGAACTGTAGTAGGATACACTAATGGTGTGGTGATGGAAGTGGTGAAGGTGGGGATACACTGGTAATAGTGGAGAGGGGTAATGGTGGGGATACAATGGTGAAGGTGAAAAGTGGCAAGGGGTATAAATATGGGTTTGGGTAAAGAAAGAAGACCATTATAGTACTTGCGTGAAGGGGCTAAATGCGAAATGGGCCAAGTCTAAGCCTTGGGCCGGCCCAATTTGACAGAGCCCAAACCCAAGTGGGTCAAATGAGCATATCTTGTGAATAAGTTCAAATTTCAACTTCATGATCAATAGCCTGCCCAAGTCCTCCAGACCTTGGGCCCAACCCACAACGGAAAGGCTAGCCCAGCCATAGCGCTGGTCTGGGCCAAGCTTCGGAACGGAATGTGTGGGCCGAACAGATAATAGCTCAGCCCATCTCCATAAACAAGCCTGGACAAGGCCGAGCCGAGGAACGTTTGAACCGAACTGAAGTACATGAGTACCGAGCTGGAGAAAACTCACAAGGAAACATGGGATCTGTAAGTGTAAGTATGTGCAGGATGCCACCTCAGCTGGTCTCCCACACCTAGAATCACGGAAGTTGTTGAGCCAAAGGAATGTGGTTAGTTATCAGCATGCTTACCATGAGAATATACAATCAATAACAACTACCAAGTGGTCCCCCGCCTAGGGCAATGCTGAAACGACACTTGGCAGCATCTATGCTCCATGAACTCATCTTGAGAAGCAAGTAAGGAACACTATATATACAACATGAACTTCACATTGAAGGTAAGTGAACTATTCCAGTATAAACCACTCTTACATACAAAACTCGACACTTCACCAATTGCTGATTCCCACACCGGAGGGGTTATCCGGCCAACCCCGGCTAGGCAGCTCTAACGGTTCCTCTTGTGGCAGGAGCCCTAGTCCTCGGATAGTCTAGCTGAGAGCGGAGCCCCGATCCACTTTCATCTAGTGCGGAATCCGGTACGCACAATTGGTGCGTTGAGCGTGGACCATTTTCATTTCTGAGCTCTGCATTCAGTTCCGGCAATGGGGATTGAGGATGTTCCGCCTTCATCACATACCCCGCAGACGGAGAGGACGAAGGACAAAGGTTTGGCACTCCCGACAGTTCTGGAGGAGCAAACTGGAAACAATAATCGAACCCCCGAATCTGTCGAGCATCGATTGCCGTTCGCCAGAGGTTCTTCTCATCATTTCCTTCTGGAAAAGGATTATAGAGATCGAATTATAGATTCCATAGGAATGGAGATACAAGAATTTAAAACTCAACTTAAGAAGGTGTTGGGTGATCCGACGGAGAAGAGGACAGAAGCAGAGCCCTCTCGTTTACAACGTAGGAGCTCATCTAGAGAATTACCAGTGAAGAAATTCCCCAGGAATGACTTCGGGCAACGAAGCCAACCAATCCCAACACAAAGCAAAGCGGCAAGTAGCCACACCCGTGGGTCACGCCGAAGGAGGGCCAAGAAACAGAAGACGGATAGTCAACAAACTGAGTACCCTCCTCAGGATCTTCGCACTTGGCTGATCGGCAATAGGCAGAACGAGCAACATCGAGATCATTTGGACCGTACTGTTCACCAGAGAGAACATTGAGCACTGGACAGACTTGTCTCTTCGCCATTCTCTCCGGAGATTGAGGCCATGAGGCCTTCAAAGAAGTTTACTCCACCAAAGTTCACTTCCTACGATGGGAAGTCGGACCCTCTGACGCATATCAGTCATTTCAGACTGATGATGTCCCTCTGGAGTCGAGATGAGGCACTGATGTGCAAAGTCTTCCCATCCAGCCTGGGAGAAACCGGGCTTCGATGGTTCGATCGACTCCCCGCTGGATCAATTCATGGTTGGAAGCAGCTCTCCGAAGAGTTCCTGGCCAGGTTTGTCTCCAACACTAAGATCCCGAAGGAGCCGGATACACTTTTCGACCTCAGGAAAGAGCAGGAGGAAACGCTGCGCAGTTATGCTAGGAGATACTGGGAAGAGTATAACGATCTGGAAGAAAATGTGTGCAGCGAGCAAATGGCCGTCATGTCCTTCAAGCATGGTCTGCGTCCGGAAAGTAAGTTAAGACAATCACTTACCAAGCGCCCGGCCACAGCTCTGAAAGACTTGCGCGCCAAGATTGAGCAGTATCCTCGTCTGGAGGACGATCAGATCCCCATTGAGGTAGTATCAGCAAAACAAGCAGCCCGGCAGAAGAAGAAAACGGATCGAGGAGAACACCGAGGGATTGCAGTGAATGAGGTGGATAAGTCTAAATCCCATGAAGCCGTTGTGACCGTGTTCAAGGAGCCAATCTATCGAATCCTGGAGAAGATCAAGAGAGAGCCCTTCTTTGTTTGGCCGCCGAAAATGTTGGGAGATCCAGCTCGGCGCAATCAGAAGCTCAGGTGCACCTACCACCAAGACAGGGGACACATGACTCAGAACTGCAGGGCACTGAAGCAACACTTGGAGGACCTGGTAGCAGCTGGGCACCTAAGGGAATACATTGATCACGGTAAGGAGGTGGCCGAGCTGGGGAACCCACTTCTAGAAGCAAACATTGAGCATCTGCCCCGACTGATAATAAATGTGATCCATGGGACAGCGGCTCAGGAATCTGAGTAGGCACTGAAAGAAGAGATCGCTAAGGCTGCTCAAATTCAGCGAATCATGTCAGTGGAGCCGCGTGAAAAAAGGTATGTACTGCATCAAAATCCCCCAATGCCTTTGTTTCATTTACTAGCAAAGATTTAGAAGGCATACAGCATCCACATACTGACGCATTGATCATAACTGTTGGGATTGGGAAACGCTTTGATGTAAAACGAGTCCTAGTAAATCAGGGCAGTGCAGCAGACATACTGTATTATGATTTGTTCAGGAAGCTTGGCCTCTCCGAGCAGCATCTCACCACAGCGGCAGCTCCGTTGGTCGGTTTCAATTCGCAGCCGGAGTGGCCGCTCGGCCGAATAGTATTGCTAGTCGTAGCGGGAACCAAAACCCTCCAGATAGAGTTCTTGGTTATTAATACACCATCCCCTTATAACGCCATACTTGGCCGACCGTGGATTCATCGAATGGAAACAGTCCTTTTAACCTATCACCAGCTCATCCGTTTCCCAACGGAATACGGAGTAGAGCCGATTTCGGGGGACCAAGTTGCTTCCAAACATTATTTCATGGCAGCGTTAAAGGCAAAGCAACTTTGCAACCGGGTACAGACAGTGGAAGTGGCCGGACAGCCAGTCTTGGAAGATGTGGGAGGAACTCTAGAGGAAAAGATGGTGGAGGATTTGGAGAAAGTCTTGATACAAGAGGACGACTCGGAAAAGTACTTCCTTATCGGTACCTCGCTAGGCGCTGATGAGAAACTTCAGCTGCTGGAACTGTTGAGGGAAAATATGGAGGTATTCACATGGTCAGCATATGATACTCCAGGATTGGACCCAAAATTTGCTTGCCACAAGCTCAACATCAATCCTGCAGCTCGGCCCATTGTACAGAAAAGTCGGAGATCCTCAGTTGACCACACCGAAGCAATAATTGCCGAAGTCGAAAAACTCCTGGCCTCGGGAGCAATCAAAGAAGTACAGTACCCGCAATGGTTGTCCAACACAGTTGTAGTCAAGAAGAAGAACGGAAAATGGAGAGTTTGTGTGGATTTCACTTGCTTGAATAAAGCCTACCCAAAAGATAGTTTTCCACTGTCTCGCATTGATCAACTAGTAGACTCAACAGCAGGGCATGAGCGCATGAGTTTTCTGGATGCCTATAGCGGTTATCATCAAATACCACTGTTCGGTTCGGATCAAGAAAAGACAGCGTTCATCACTCCAAGAGGGACTTACTGCTATAGAGTAATGCCGTTCGGCCTCAAGAACGCCGGAGTGACCTACCAGAGAATGATCACTCGGATGTTCAGAGACCAACTGGGGAAAACCATGGAAGCCTATATAGACGATATGGTAGTAAAAAGCAAGTTCGCTACAAACCACCTCACAGACTTGAGAGAAGTTTTTAGCATCCTGAAAAACCACCAGCTTCGCCTCAATGCCTCGAAATGCGCCTTCGAGGTAGGAACAGGGAAGTTCTTGGGATACATGGTCACTCATAGAGGAATTGAAGCGAATCCGGATTAGATCAGGGCAATACAGGACCTCGAAGCGCCGACAAAGTCTAAGGAACTGCAGAAATTAGCCGGGATGGCAGCCGCCCTGAATCAGTTTATTAGCAAATCCTCAGATCGGATGAAGCCCTTCTTCCAGCTCTTGAGGAAAAAGGCAACATTTGAATGGAATAGTGAATGTACCGAAGCACTGCAGAATCTCAAAAGGTACCTCAGTACACCCCCTCTATTATCCACTCCAGAACCGGAAGAGGAGCTGTATCTCTATCTAGCAGTCTCAGATCATGCCGTGAACGCAGTATTAATACGGGAAATTGATAAGGAGCAAAGACCAGTGTATTACGTTAGCAAAACTTTACTAGATGCCGAGACACGGTATCTACCACTGGAAAAGTTGGCTTACGTGCTGCTTATTGCCTCGAGAAAGTTGCAACATTACTTCCAGGGGCATACCATTAATGTCCTCACTGAATTCCCTTCAGTGCAGATTCACGAGCTGATTTTCTGGCGAACAAAAAGTGGGCGAGAGAGCTTGGTGAGTTTGACATTCGGTATCAACCCAGGACAGCAATCAAGGCCCAGGTCTTAGCGGATTTTGTCGCAGAATTTACTCCCACCCAGAGTACCGAACCGGGGAATCTGAGCTCGACACAGGTGCCATGCACCACCGAACAAGGGAAACCCAGCGCTTCGGAAGCATGGAAACTCTTTATCGGAAACATCTGGCAACTCTACGCCGATGGTTCGTCCAATAACCGAGGCTCGGGGGCAGGAGTAGTTCTTATTTCTCCAGAAGGATTTATCTGGGAATAAGCTCTCAGGCTAGGCTGGAAAGCTTCAAACAACGAGGCCGAGTACGAAGCATTATTGGCTGGCTTACGAAGCGCCGAACACTTCAGTGCAGAGCAACTTCTTGTTTTCAGCGACTCACAACTAGTGGTAAACCAGCTTTCCGGGGTCTATGAAACTCGGGATGAAAGAATAGCTATGTACGCAGGCAAGGCCAAAGACCTACTCCGAAAATTTCAATCCATACGAGTGGAGCGAATCAGTCGGGACAAAAATAGCCACGTAGATGCTCTGGCATGCCTAGGCTCATCAGTGGACACAAAGGATGCCAGAAGAGTTTGGGTAGAGTTCATACCAGAACCAAGTATTGCATCTCCAGTCCTCTGCAACAACTTGGAGCCGAGCTGGATGGATCCAATATTGGTCTTTTTAAAATCCGGTAAACTCCCCGAGGACAGAAAGGAAGCCAACAAGATCAGGCATAAGTCAACCCGATTTTGGATCTCACTATCTGGAAAGCTTTACAGACGTTCCTACCTTGGCCCCTACCTCCTATGTGTACACCCGAATCTCGTCGAGAATGTTCTCTACGAAATTCACAATGGGATTTGTGGAAGCCACGTTAGGGGGAGGTCACTAGCGCACAAAGCCCTAACTCACGAGTACTGGTGGCCACAAATGCAGCAAGATGCACAGCGGTACGTGCAAAGGTGTGACAAATGTCAGAGGTTTGCTCCATTCATTCATCAGCCAGCCAAAACTCTAACTCCACTCACCAGCCCATGGCCCTTTGCGCAATGGGGCTTGGATATTGTTGGACCATTGGCACGAGGCACTGGGAATAGGCGATTCTTCATTACTGCAACTGACTATTTCACCAAGTGAGTCGAAGTTGAGGCACTGGCAAACATCAAGGAGGCAGACACAAAGCGGTTTGTTTTGAGAAATGTGGTAGTGCGTTTCGGCATTCCGCAGGTACTGATTGCGGACAATGGAACGCAGTTCGATGGTAAGATCTTCAGGAAATTTTATGCCGACCTCAGAATCGAGTATAGGAACTCTTCTCCGGGGTACCCACTAAGAAACTGTCAGGCGGAAGCATCAAACAAAACCATCATCAATGGAGTGAAGAAGCGGCTTGAGCACGCCAAAGGCAAATGGGTTGAGGAGTTACCACACATCTTATGGGCCTACCGAACTACAGCACGGCGTCCCACAGGAGAAACGCCCTACTCTCTAACCTATGGAATGGAGGCCATCATCCCACTCGAAGTAAGTCTCCCAACCCTTCGGTCTGAATTATTTGAAAGCTCTGGTAATGAGGAAGCCATCGCGCAAGCACTGGATATGGCAAAGGGCCGAAAAGAGGCAACGCTGATCAGACTTGAAGCATATCAGCAGCAACTCATGAAAAGTTTCAACCAAAAAGTTTTTCCAAGGCAATTTATACCAGGAGAATTGGTTTTGAGGAAGGTCATGGATCATAAACGGGTGCTGGGTGAGGGCAAACTTGGGCCGAACTGGGAGGGTCCCTACAAAATCACAGCCGTAGTTGGAAATGGAGCTTACTACTTAGAAGATCTGAATGGCAAAGCAATACCTCGGCCCTGGAACGTAGCAAACCTCACGAAATACTACTAATAGAGTCATTCCCCAACCTCTTTATCAGGATGTAAAGGCACTTATTTGTTGACCAATACAAATGCTTTCCCACTCCTCTCAGATTTATCCAATTCTTGTAATTAGTTTTGATGTTTATCAAACGGATTTAGCTTTGGTTCTTACCAAACGGATTTAGCTTTGGTTCTTACCAAACGGAAATAGCTTTGAGGTTTATCAAACGGAATTAACTTTGGTTTTAAACCCAAATGGCCCAGTTTCAGAACGACTGAACGGAATTTAAATTTGGTTAGCACTCAAACATGCTAAGTGGTATAGCTTGGTGGAAAATGTTTGGCAACTGAATTGGAACTTAGCCAAGTGGAATTGCTTGGTGGAAACCGCACTAACGTATCTTGAGTAAACATCTCTACTTAGCCAAGTGGAATTGCTTGGTGGAAACCGCATCAATGTATCCTAAGTAAACACCTCTATTTAGCTAAGTGGCACTGCTTAGTGGAAATTACACCGATATATCCTAAACACACATCTGTACACCTACAGAACTTCTTAAGTATCAACGCAACAACACTTCAGTATTGATTCAAACCAGCAGAGTTGGAACAAACTCGACTGAGCTACGTCAAGGGCAAACTTCTAGCATCAGCCTTACTCAGCTCCAGTTGGGGGCAAACAATTGTTTTTTTTAAAAGCCTACCTGGACCTGAGTAAGACATCTCTCTTTGCATTTCTCTCATTCAAATGCGCTTATACTATCAAAGTCGAAACAGACTCAAGCAGTTCTATACAAGGGACAACTCTTCAGTATCGATCTTACTTAGCTCCAGATGGGGGCAAACAATTGTTTTCTTTCAAAACCAACCTGGACCTAAGCAAGACCTACTTACGAACTCAGAATATAGCCATACCACATATCCGTTGACCACACCGATCACTAGTTCGGCCCCGAGGTCCCAATAGTGCTCGGCCGGGGGCAAATAAGTGCAATGCCACACGGAGCATCAGTTCGGGCCCGAGGTCCCAATAGCCACCGGGCAAGGTAAGCGAATCAGACAGAACATCCATTAAAAGGCAATACAAAACCAGACCGAGCATCTATTCGGCCCCGAGGTCCCAACAATGCTCGGCCGGGGGCAAGCAGTATAGGAAGTGTTCAAACATAGAAGTTAAACAACGTCAAATTGCAGAGTTCAAAGAGAAAATCATATCATCCAAGCAAAGGGCACAGAAGGCCTCACAACCAGCAGTGAAACAAAAAAAAAAAAAAAAAAGAGAAAAAAAATTGTCTTCATCAGAACAGAAAAGTAAAAAGTTCAACTTTCAACTTCCATCATTTCAACAATCAACTTTCATCAACAGTGGGCAATTCAGGAGCAGCATCAGCAATTTTGTCAAGGCCATCCGTGGGAGGAGCAGTAGATGAAGCTCCAACTTCCTGAGAAGTAGGAGCCACCTTAACCGCATCCTTCGTGGCTTCGGTCTCCAGGGTGTCAACCCCTCCAATGTCCATCGTTTCAGTGGCAACATTCATGCTCTGGGTCTCATTCACAGGATCATCTTCGAAACATTATGCAGCGAGCAGGGATAGGAGTAGTCTTTAAACCTGAGGATTTCGAAAGAACAGGGACATCACGGTACAGAGAAGAGCCTTCAGGAACCATCGCAGCAGCTAAGGCACTCGTCCAACCCTTCACAAAGAGCTTATCTCGCAGCACCAGAACCTCCTCCATGTATGCGGCTCCAGCTTCATCCCAGCCCTGTTGCCAGTGCTTAGCCTCCAATGCAGTACGCTCGGTAGCCATCACAGCAATAACGGCCTCCAGCTCGGCCACCTTCCCCTCAAGTTGAGCCTGGGTCTCAATGGCAACCTCCTTCGATTATTCAGCGGAAGCGACAATTTTGTTCAAACGGAAGGCTTCCCTCTCAGCAGTTCGGGGTCCTTCCTTCTCCCCAAGCTTCTTTGTCGGTCTTCCGCATTCATTGCGACCTCCAAAGACGGCCTTTCGGCTCCTCAGCACAAGTAATGGACAGGTGCATTCTCTGGATACACTGCGAAGGACGACAAGGAACTTAGAAAAAAGGAAGATAGCAATGCAACAGTGAAGTTAAGAAAAACGAAGAAAAAAAACCTACAGCAGTCAACATTTGAAGGGTCCCCTTCAGGATGGGAATGTCACGAGGCCCATTATGGCCAGCCATATCAACCGGCATTAACAAAAACTTAGTCAAACTAAAGGCAAAATCCTGTGAAGCAACAACTGAATCGGAGGTGGAGATGCGCCTACCCTCATATGATATCGGCGGCTCCCATCTCTCAAAAGTTTCATCCTCAGCGGGATCCTGAGAAGCCTCCCCCACCACGGCTTTGCCAGTTTCCCTCCTCCTCTTTTTGCTAGGCGGCCCAGGCGGAGGCTCGGCAAGAATTCTGGGTCCCAAGCCCCAACCTCCATCTTCCCCCCCATAAGGCTCTCCGTCTCGGTCTTCTCCACGGGGAATTGCAAAGCGCTAGAGGCTCCGAAGGCCTCGGCCTCTAAGTCCACCAGCACCCTCTTCTTTGCTTGATCCGCCTCCTGAAAATTGGGAGGCAGGGAGGCGCTCCTCAGTGCATCTTGACCATCTGGCGTCTCGGAACCCAATGGGTAAGAGACACCTCGGTCTCGATATCGAGTCCGTATGGCAAAGAATGAAGTCTTGCCTTCTTCGGAATAACAGAGCGGTAACTTGACTGATAATCCAACAACTCAGGTGCAGATCTTTTCTCATACCTCAAGGCAGCCTTGATGGCTTCAGCATTCTCCCGATTCGGCCTACGCTGGAAATAGGAGGGTTCTGCAAAAAGAAAGCAAACCATCAGAACAATATTCAGAACGAAATAAGAAACGCAGAAGGCATTAAAAATGGAGGCCCAGACCTGGGTAGCCGTCTTTCTGTGGCATCCTCTCAGACTGAAATTCGGTCCCAGCAGGAAACTCCCAATTTCCACCAACTTGCAGGAAATCGTCATTATGCTTATCCGAGTCAGGCAGTCCAGTGACTAAGTGACAATCAGCGGAACGAACACGCAGGTAGTATGTACTATGGTCTTTGTTGTGAGAAAGGGTGTAACATCCCAGAATATCCCATATATCAATGTTCAAACCTAGTCGTCTATTAAGGGCAGATACGCCACAGATAACACGGAAAAGATTTACAGACACCTGCATTGGGGTCAATCGGACTGATCACGGCGCACCAACGGGTCAAGAGAAAACCGAACCCCTCCCTCGACAATCGCAGCGACGGGAAAGGCAACGGTGTTCCTCGTGCCCATGCGTTTGGCATCCACCTTCGCCAGTGACAAGGTAACATCATGAGGAATGTTGTAATCTAGACGGAACATGGCCATGGCTTCTGGGGTATCGACCAAGGAATGGAACTTCCCCATTTGATTAAACTAGTGGGACAGAAACGGGATTCAGATAGCAGAATACAAAACACAGATGGCAAACGCACCAGACCATATGATTAAAACAGAAGGAGAGGAAGAATCATAAGAAAACTTACAGAAATCACAGCAGTGACAACAAAGCAAGAATCAGCGGTGAAGAAGCCCAAGCGGAGCACCAGCGAGATCGGTCTAGAGGAATGGGAAGAGGCTCTCTCTCTCTCTCTCTCTCTCTTTCTTTGGAACTCACTAGAGGAATGAGAAGATCAAATCGAGGGGTTTGAATTGATAGCCAGAGCATTTATTGCACCAGTCGGCGCGCAAGCATACAATTCACGATCTTCGGTATGGAATCGATGCATAATCTCTACACGCCTATCACGCGTCGCCACGTGTCACACGAAAGGACGCATACAGGAACCGTGTATCAGGATTGAACCGTCACCAAGGCCGAACTGGGGAGAAGCCGAAACGACGCGACGCTTGGAAGGCAGAACAATAGCTCCCCCTGAGGGAACCTTAGCGTGAGCTAGGGGGCAAATGAAAGGGCTAAATGCAAAATGGGCCAAGTCTAAGCCTTGGGCCGGCCCAATCTAACAGAGCCCAAACCCAAGTGGGTCAAATGAGCATATGCGTAGATAAGTTCAGCCCAACTTCATGATCAATAGCCTGCCCAAGTCCTCCAGACCTTGGGCCCAACCCACGGGAAAGGCCACCACCCATAGTCTTTGATGCAGCCAAGCTTCGGAACGGAATGTGTGGGCGAACAGATAATAGCTCAGCCCATCTCCATGAACAAGCCTGGACAAGGCCGAGCCGAGGAACGTCTGAACCGAACTGAAGTACATGAGTACCGAGCTGGAGAAAACTCACAAGGAAGCAGGGATCTGTAAGTGCAAGCATGTGCAGGGTGCCACCTCAGCTGGTCCCCTACACCTAGAATCACGGAAGTTGTTGAGCCAAAGGAATGTGGTTAGTTATCAGCATGCTTACCATGAGAATATACAATCAATAACAACTACCAAGTGGTCCCCCGCCTAGGGCAATGCTGAAACGACACTTGGCAGCATCTATACTCCATGAACTCACCTTGAGAAGCAAGTAAGGAACACTATATATACAACATAAACTTCACATTGAAGGTAAGTGAACTATTCCAGTATAAACCACTCTTACATACAAAACTCGACACTTCACCAATTGTTGATTCCCACACCGGAGGGGTTATCCGGCCAACCCCGGCCGGGCAGCTCTAACAGTTCCTCTTGTGGCAGGAGCCCTGGTCCCCGGATAGTCCAGCTGAGAGCGGAGCCCTGATCCACTTTCATCTAGTGCGAAATCCGGTACGCACATTGCGTAAATTAGTCATCTTGATTTGATTTTTTTTTATTTTTTTTGACACTATTACAAATTAACTTCTGAGGATTAGTATGTCGAGAGAGATCTGTATTAAAAATAAATTTGAGAGACTGTCAGCATAATTTATCTATTATTTTTAATTTATAACTATAGCAAATGTCATAAATTAGAACTTCGTCGTTTAGAATCCAGAGGGAGAAAGCTTTTCCGTGTATCTCCATAAGTTATAACTACTACTTGACAAGACATTAGTCCACCCGTTCGGAACAATCTTTAAAAGTCAGTTTTTACTAAAACAAATAGGAAAATTATAAAGTTAAAAAGCTTTATCATGTGTTAAAAAAATGCTACAAAATGAAAATTTTAACTTCTCAAACAAATCAATTTAGAAAAGCAGCCTCAAACGTCTATGGTATAAAAATATTCATGCTTTGATATTTATACTATGTTTGGGAACCTATGAAGTAAAAGAAAAGAAATGATTACTTAAGTTATAAGAAAAAATAAAAGAAAATAAATTATTATGATTTCTCTCATTTTTGTTTAGATAAGTAAGAAATAAAATTAAAAGAAATGATTGTGATTTCTCTCTTTCTTATTTAGTTAGATTTCATAAAAGAAAAGAAAATAAATTATTTTATGTTATATTACTAAAATAACCTTTTTATATTTTCAATCATTTTATTTCTTTTATTTTTACAAGGACAAAATTGGTATTATGAAAATATTGGTTTCTTTTCTCTCTCAATCTCTCTACTTTTGGAAAGATTGAAAACAAGAGTTATAAGAGAAATGAGTTTCGATATATTTCTCTGTATTTCTCCTCATTTCTCTCCACTTAAATTATCCAAATAAGTAAGAGAAATATATCTCTCCATTTCTTTTCTTTTCTCTCCAAATCACTCAATTCAAACATAGCGTTAAAGCATCACCGTCAGGATTGTTAAAATTGTTTCTTAGCTAAATTAACAATATAAATTTCAAAAAACCACCTCCATCAATCTCCCTTGCAGTTCGTTAAAATTTGCGTTTGCTACAGTATCTCGCTACAACAAGCGAGGTACTGTTCATCACTACTTATATATTGTCGGATGTTCGCCCGGAAGTTCGGCTGGTCAACAGCATTTTTTTTTTTTTTTTACATTTCTTCCAATTTTACCTTTACACAGAAACATAAGAATTGTTTAGCTAGCAGTTCATCAATTTAATTAAAAAAAAATAACAAATATTTTAATAGGATTGAATTAGAATAGAGAGTTTGATGCAGTGGGGTGATTAGTTAAAATAGGAAAATGGCTTTTTTAGTTATAATTTCACTAAAAATTTAAAGAAATTGGTGTGGATGCTCTTACCACAACAAATAGAAAAATTTAAATTTAAAAAAATAAAAAATTGGAAATGGAAAACTAGCACTTTGTTTCTTACTGATTCAGAAAATAAGAAAAATGAAAGGGTAAATTAAACTTATCTCTCTTGAGATTTAGCAGAATTATAGGATTCTCTTCTGTAGTTTTAATAATAACAATAATATCCTTTACTTTTGAAATTATAATACATTTTGACCCATTGTTAACCGTCTATTAGCACTCTTGTCAAAATATGCTGATGTTACATGTTTTAAGACCTTAAATGCTAATCACTCTGTTTGATTTTAATTTTTTGGAATCAATTTTTTGAAAATTAAGTTTTTTATTTTTTATATTTTTTGTTTTTTTAGTGAATATTTTTAAAATTATAAGCAATTTCTGTATTTTTTAGATGCACTAAAATGTAAAATATTTATAAAATTGATATTTTAAAAAATCAATAAATACACAAGAATATGAATATGTAGGGGTGATCGTGGATCGAGTTGGGTTGGACGATATCCCATCCGCCATCCGTCTAAAATAAGACAGATTGAAAAAAATCAATCTACATCTGTCCACCAGTTTGGCGAATGAGAATTGAGTGAGCCGTGCAGGTTGATGGATGGATGCAATCAGTTTGGCGGTTTGGACTTTACAAATTTTGGGCATTTTTTAAAATTATAATTCATAACTTTTACAATCTCTAAGAATTATTAATTTAAAAAAAAAAAAGAAGTATTTATTGGCTATATATTTTGTATAAGGCAATCGCAACTTAACATGTGGCTCATAAAGGGTAATTTGGAGAGTTAATGTAAGTCTCCAGTCAATGATAGATACGTAGTAGTATATATTGGTAACAATGGATTTGCGCAGCATTGGAGCAATCAGAAGGCGTAAGGTGACATGATCCAACAGTGAATCACAATTCAAATTCAAATTCATGAAGGAAGTCCAACTACAAGAATGGCAAAGTGGAAGCAAACTGTTCAAGGCCATGACCAGTGATCGTGGAAGGGCATTTCGAAGGTTAGAATACCACTTCGACAGTTACCATTAGGGAGTATAAATAGAAGAGAAGGCTAACAGAAATGGTCCAGACTTAGATCCCGAAATCAATTATTTATTTTATATTTTTCTTTCTAGTTTTTACATTTTTAGTTCTTCAATTCCTGTACTGTACTTCAATTCTTAGGAGTAGTTTCAAGTAATCTATTGTTTTAAAACCCTTCAAGATTGTGGAAGTGCGAGGTTATTATTATGAGTTCTTATTATTTAATGAAATCCAGTTCTTGAAACTGTTTTTATCTATTGTTATTGTTAATATCTTTAATTTTCTCCTAAGCAAAGCCATTAGAAAAAGTCCTCTTCATTGAGGCATCAGAAAAAATCCTCTTCATTAAGGTTGAAAGAACATCAACACAATCAACTAATAATTGGTTGGCAATTAAAATTTCTGTAAGAACTTATTGATCCTTGTTGGTATGTTTAAAATTACATTATTAACTTTCAACAGTTAAAAAAGTCAACATATATTTTTTGACACGCCCAATGATACCTTTAAGAAAGAGCAAAGTTTTGGCCAGAGCTCTCCTGTTATAAGACAATGAAAAAGGTTTCCCAACTCCAGTCCTCTAATTTTTCGAAGCTCATTTTCTTACCAAAATGCCCCAAAATTGACACTCCAGCAAATTAGCGCTGTTTTAGTTATGGTTGGCTCAGCACACTCTGGTTGTTGGCTAGGACATTCTAGCGCCTTGCACACTATGGTCTGCTCGGCCACTCCATAGTAAAGTTATGAATTCCAATACCGGCCAACATATCATCTCTTTTTTCATTTGTATGGTTACATATGGGTACCTGTATGTACCAGCAAATACTGTAATGGATTTTTCGGTATATATTATATATGTATAAAAAAAAATTATAATAACCTAGAAATTTTAATGTACATTCTGTGACATTCAACACCAAATCATTTAATTTAAGCATGAAATAAACATGTTATCCAACACAATCTCCAGTTGTTGAGCATAATTATTTAACTTAACAAAGAACAGTATGTTTTGTGCAAAGAAAGTACAATATGTATCACATGAAAAGGATGAATCTGATAGCAAACAGAACCAAAAAAAATGTTCTAGATAAAAGATTAACTGGATCAAGCAAGCAAAATATTGAACTTAAGAGGATTAAAATTGGTCTGTTCGTTCTATACTTGTTCTAGATTGAAGCAAGCAAAATAGGCCATCTTAAAATTTCACATCAAAATGTGTGCCTTAATCTGATAGCAAACAGATTTTGAATATGGAGCAGAGAGTGAGAGATGAGAGTGATTTATATATATAACGGAGAGGGAGGGCTTTTAACTAACCGATCTGGCCTTTTGGAGCTTCAGGTGATATCTTCTCTGCCAAGGAAAACAGCTTCAAGCCTTAGGGAGTCAAGCACTCTGTTGCTAGGGGCCTTAGCCCCAAAGTCAAAACCCAAATGTTAGGGCTGAATGACTGAAAGGTTTGGGCAAACACTTAGGAATCAAAGGTTTGTGTACCAGACTGGTTTGCCTGTGTATCAAAATTTACCAAAATTCTACGGGGAAACATCCTGATATGCAAAAAGATTTTCAATGAAACAAAACTTCATATATGCGGTCCCATTTCTGGTCTAGTACGGTACATCTCAGACAGTATGGGACGGGATTAATAACCTTGCTCCATATGGTGGTCTTCCGAGCTGAGCTCTATCGAGCCACTTGTATCGATATCTTCGGAAAGTTGACAAGTCAAGACCCCTTGTCCATGTTGTATGACCCTATGCATGTCCGGAAACCATTGAATAACTTTGACATTATTAGTAAAAAGCCATTACTGTTGCAAACCAGAGCATTTAAGATTGTGCCGAGAAATGCTCTCTCTTAGATGACTTGACCAATAATAAGAAAATACTCCATCCCCTTCCCAACTCAACGTTTTGAGTATGTGCACTAAATGTTCAATTCTTGCATCAGAAAAACCACCAATTGTGAACTTCTCAACAACTCCCTTCACTTCAATCAGACAATGCCCAGGTTCCTTCTTCAATCCACTACCCTTCGGCATCTTTCTTGCCTCTGCAACACAATTCGACGTTCACGTTTCAAAAGCGTTCTTGCCAAACATTGCGCAATTAAAACATCTCCATGCAGTCAGCAAGCAGAGAGAAAGCTCACTAAAACAACTGGATCATGCCCAAAAGGAAATTTTTCTATGTATTCTTCAGCCTCCTTTAGTCTCCCAGCTCGTCCAAGTAGATCTATGAGGCAAGAGAAATGCTCAATGTCAGGGGCAATCCCATAGATTTCATTCATAGAAGTGAAATAGGCTAGGCCCTCATCCACAAGCCCAGCATGATTGCACCCTGTGAGAAGTGCAATAAATGTGACAGAATCTGGCTTCAAACCAAGCTCCTTCATCTGCTCAAACAGCTCTAGGGCCTTTGCCTCATGCCCATGATTTCCAAATCCAGCTATGATGCTATTCCATGATACAGGATTGCGACAGCCCATTTTATTAAAAACAGTTTGTGCATATCCAATGCAACCACATTTAGCATACATGTTTACAAGTGCATTATCAACACCTACATCTCCGTCCAACTTCGTTCTGATCAGATGAGCATGAATCTGCTTGCCATGGCGTACAGAAGCAATGCCAGCAGAGGGAAAGGCTATGGTGTACACTTGGTGTGCACCCTATCACAAATTGTTATGACTTTATCACAAAATTTCGTAACATTAACTATAAAATGCATAACCTCGCCACAAATTACCATAATAAAATATTCAAAATTTTGTGATTCATGTAACAAAAATTTGGGGTTTAGTTACGACATGTTTTGTTAAGTTAATTTGTAATGAGATTACGCAAATTTGTGTGGTAGGGTGCATATGGCAAGCACCCAAAACGGGTGCACGCCATAGAGTTTCCCCATTTCCGATAAAAGGGGTGGAGTCAAGTTTGTGCTCGATTGTTTGGCAATGCAATTGCATTCCTCTCCTCAAATCATCTGCAGTGCTGCAAATTCCTAAATAAATAAATAATAATAATAATCAATTTTTGTTTGTCTTTAATTAATTTTTTATTTTACTTTTTAGATCACTCACTCTACACTAGATATACTTAAAAAAAAATTAAAATTAACAAATATTTTTAAAAAATCACTAAAAAAAATTATTCTAGAAATAAAATATGACCTTTTAAATTTGATCCCATACTATAACAAGAAGTGTCATCATGTGGATGTGTGCGGGTATTCCATGGAGAGAATGAATTACACTCGGATGGCCCATAAACTCTTTGGTTCATGGTTGGTCAATTAACTGATGACAAATCAGTAGCTGTGGGACAATTACTCTCTTTATTATGAAAAATTATTAGTTAATCCAAAGGTATCACGTAATTATATTCTTACTCAATTATAAATTATCATATTTTCTCATATTTTCTAATTACTTAACACAAAATCGTAAGTCTCATTCCCTCTATCAATCACAATGCATATAGAACACGCGATGCTTTGGACCAACTAATAATTTCTCCTTCATTATTCTGTCTCTAATTGACTGTCCCAACTTGAGTTGGGTTTCTCTTCCGACTATCATGGATTATTTTTTTTTTTTTTTGAAGAAATTACAAATATTTTTTAAAATACAGATTACTCCTATTTTTAGAATTTTTTTTATCTAACAGAATTATGAGAAAAAATAAAATTTCTAACTTCTTTTTTTTATTTTATTTTATGAAAAATGATATACAGTCCCACTTTTTAGACCCATTTATAGACCTGATGATGTGTAAGTGATATGATTGGTTGATGATTAGAGAAAATATAAGAGAGAGCGTTACCTTTAACCTAATTGATTATCAGATCACTAGGTTTAAAAATTTGGTCTAATTTTTTGTCATGAATAATAATGTTCATTTTTTATACAGCAATAAAAATATATGAATTGTTAATTAAAATATATATATAATGTCATTAAAAACTGTTATTAACTTAATGTATTAATCAAATAAAAAAAAAAAAGATCATTTTTTATGTTTATAAACTTGAAGGGGTTTGATGTAATTTTTGAAAATACAAAGAATAATTCGTATTTTAAGCAAACTTTATGTGATATAATTGTCATTTATCTTTTTCTTTTTTCTTTTTTTCTTTTTTTCACAGCGATTCAGTTTAGTGGATAAATTACATTTTGCCTCCTTTATGCTTACTATTTTCTCATTTTGGTCTTAACTTTTGTTTCACATTTCAATTTATTTTTTTTTTAAATTTACATCAAAGCTAAATTTTGTTCAAAATTAGACCTAAAACATCACGTTGGTTGTCACCTGACATAACAAAAATTATTATATTTGAATTTAAGTTTATGTTAAAGATATAAGTTAAACATAAGGTAAACCTCTTTAAACTATGACTCATTTGCACTTTGTCTTTATGAACTTCAAAACTCAACAATTAATCACCTCAGTTAGTCACCTTGAAGTATTATGTTGCTACACTTGACACTTTTCATTAGAATTCTATTAGGGATTTAAACGGAATCAAGTCATGTATAAAGTATATGACACACTTATTAATTTTTTAAAACAACATTACTCATTATTGTTTTTTTTTTAGAATAATAATATTATTTTTTGGTGATCTTATTTGTACTTTGTCTCCCTTCTTTTTAGTGACAAAATGAATATAAGATCATTAGATAAGCGCATTATCACTTTAACAATTTAGTAAATCTATCACATACTTTACACATGATTTAATTTTGTGTAAACCTCTAATAGAATCTTAACAAAAAGGATTAACTATAACAAGATAATATTTTGAGATGATTAACGATTAAGTTTTAAAATTTATGGGGACGAAATGTAAATGTCATGCGGTTGTCAATGTAATTTTCTTGTCTAATTTTTTACAAAGTTAACTTTATGAATAATTTTAAAAAAAATACTTAAAATGTGAAGACCAAAATAAGAAAAAAAAATATTTAAGGACCACAATAAAAAAATGATGAAATATAAAGAAAAAAAGTATAATTTATCCTTAACGGTGCAATTCTTGCAATAACGAATTAGATAATCGACGAGTGAAAATTTAATAAAAGCTAACAACGTGTCTTATCATCAGGGGTGGAGTGGATGACCGTATATTACACTACTTGTTATGGATCCGTAAGGACTTTTGTTCTCTTCCAGGAGAAGGAATGAAAGAACTATGGTGCGTCTCATTTTTCTTTTTCTTTTATTTATTTATTATTTTAAGAAGTGAGTTAAAAGTAACTTTTTAATTTTTAATTTATTTTTGTCTCACAAAAAAAAAAAAAAGTCAAAAAGTCAAAAAATCAAAAAAAAAAAAAAAAGGGCCAAAAAAACCAACTTTTCCTTTGTTTTGCCTTCTTTTTTATTTTTTATTTTTGGGCGTGTGTGCTGCTGGTTAGTTTTGGTTTGAGCAGACCTGTCAAAACTACATTGCTTTAAAAAAAAATAACAAAAATAATAAGGGAAAATTATATTTAAAAAAATCTCAAAATTTGATATTTGTTACAAAATAAATCATGAATTTTTAATTTTATTAATTTAAATTAATTTTTTTATTTATTTTTAATCTAAACTATTGACCTATTTTTGTTAGCTAAATTGATGGGAAATGATATTTCAGATATTTTATATATATCTACATTGAGTTTAAAGAACTAAAAAAAAAGTGGTGAGTTTTACCTAATAAAAATAAACGAATGGTTGAGATTAAAAATAAATCAAAATATTAAAGTTTAAATTGATAAAATTAAAAATTTATTTTGTTTCAAAGGTCAAACTTTGAGTTTTTTTTTTTTTTTTGGTTATAATTTCTCAAAATAATAATAATAATAATAATAAAACCCTTAAATATATTAATGTTAAATTTACTTACAATGATGTGTATTATCACATATTATTTATTGATTTGTTGAAAAATCAACCAATATACTCTAATAAATATCAATGTCAAACAAAATATAACTACTCTCATTTGATTTTTAAAAACATTAAAAATATAATAATCGATAATATACATTAAATTTCAACTCATGTGAATTTTCAACCAAAAAAAAATGTCAGGACATATTTCTCCTTATTACAATAAATGTTTTTGAAAATTTGTAAGATTTTGTTTTGTTTGAAACCAAAGACGAAAAGCAAACCAAAAAAAAAATCAAAAAATCAAAACTGTCCCCACACCAGCGGACTTGGGTGGCTGTTGTGTTACTGTGTAACTAAATGGGCCCATCTTGAGATCCAATTTGATAATCTGAACCGTTCACATTTTAGAGTATATCGAGTAAAACATACCTGTAAAAAATCAAGTTAATCAGATATCGTTAACCCTTTTATCCACTCACATTTGTATCTACCAAAATAAATGACAATTATGATTTAAAATATTAAAATGAATGTGAGTAGATGAAAAAGTTAACGATATTCGATTAATTTAATTTTTGTAAATATATATATTCTATTCAATATATTCTAAAATATGAACGGCTCGGATCGTTAAAATAGGTCCTGAAATTGGCCCATTTGGTTGCACAGCAGTGGTTGTCCTAACATTCTTATTACTAAATGTTTTTTTAAATACCTTATATGAGCGGAGGTCTCACATGAGTATAAGATTCATACTCAAATGAGATATTTGATAAAAATATTGAGACTTCTAATATTTTTTTTTGACTAAACTATCCCGTGATGTAAAGATATGATAATTTTATTTTTTATTAATATAATTAATAAATTATTAATAAAATAAGATTAAGTATTAAATGAATTAAAATTATTTAAAAAATTAATATAATTATGTTTTAAAGAAACTTAATTTTCGTTTAATGTGGAGATTGTATTCAATCATGACCCCCTTACACCATAGCCATATTCCATCGCCATCAATTGGTGAGCGAATTTGTGTCGAGGGGCTTTTGTTATTATTGACAAAATAGGTCTAGGAAGCTTTTTTAATTTATTTAAAAAAATTTATCAATTGTCTACATGAAAGCCTAATCTTAACATATATACAATAATCTAATCTTAACATAATTAAATTATTAATCTATATTACTTATATAAAGAGAGAGCAAATTCATATAAATCTAAATAAGTGATTATTAATAAAACTCCACAAAAATAAGTGATTATCAATTAATCCAAATTTAATTATCATTTTTTTTTCTTTTGATTAAAAATCAATGAACATGTATAAATTTCTCATTCAAATTGTTTGTTTGAGTTTTCAAAAAAAAAAAAAAAAAAAATCTAAAAATTTTAGAAATTAGTTTGGTAAAAAAAAATTTAAAAAAAAAACTCATTCTTTTTATATGATTTTCCCTTTTTAGTGAATAATAATTTTTAAAATGTGTTTTTTAGTATTTATTTTTGTCAAATTAGTTTCTAATTTTTGGGAAAAAAAATTAGAACACAAATTTTAAAAACTCAACCAAACAAAATTAGCTATATTTGGAGCATGTATTTATTTTATTTTATTTTTTAATTCTATGTATCACGGTGTTAGAATTCTAAAATATATTTTGAGAAAAAATAAAATGCATCCCTATTTTATTTACTTGTCTTCATATAATAATAACAATTTAATAACCTAAATAATTAAAATATTATTTTTTTCTTAAAAATCTTTGTGAATCACATGTGATACAGGTAATTATTCAATAATTTCGGAATATGAATACGTAATATTTTATAGTATTATGATTGGTAGAGAAGGTAGGTAGGTGAAATATTATGTTGAGTGATTGAAAAATATAAAAAGACATATTAAATAGTGATTGATTAAGAAGTATAAATACATAATACTTCGAAAATATTAAATAATTTCTCAGAAAGGTCACCCTAAAAAAGTACATGTGATTGGACTTTAAGGACATTAGCTATATTACTACAATGAAAAATGGTTGAAAGTACTAAAGTGGTACTCTAATAACACCACTAATGATGTGATAGTGGGCTATGCTTTTTTTTTTTATTTTTTATTCTCAATAAATTAGTGTTATTAATAATTTTTTTTTAGTGGTATGAATCATTATTGTACTACAATTGACCTATGTAGGTTATAGGTTCCGCTGTGTCAAAAAAAATAATCATGATTTTTTAAAAAAAGAATTATCTCAAAAAAAAAAACATCATCATGAGGGTACTCTCAATCAAACAACCATGATGGAGAGGGGGCTAGAGCATATGCATCAAGCTCTTCAATTTCATTTTTTAGTTAAAAATTGTAAAAAATTACCTCTATCAAACTTATTTATAATTCGTCAAAATTTACGATGACTATAGTAACTCGTTACAACAAGTGAGACACTATTCATCGTTACTTGTGTGTTACCGAATGTCTGCTCGGAAGTCTGACCGGTCAACGGGTCAACGGCAATTTATTTATTTTTTAAGAATTGTTTGGCTGATAACTTATCAATTTAATAAAAAAAAGAAAGACAACAAACACAATAAGAAAATAATATTTAATAAGAATAAGTTAAAATAAAGAGTTTAATGTAGTATGTGCTAAAAGGTAAATAGCTAAAATAATAAAATAGCTTTAATTTGACTAAAAAATTGAAGAGTTTGATATGAATGCTCTTAGAATGACAAATCATTATCCAAACTATGCTTTGTAGTTTCTCGTATTGATTTTCTTCTAATTAAGTGCTTGTTTGGTATACATTAAAAAAATGTATTTTTTTATATACATATATTTATTTAAGTCACATCAATTAATATTTATTAATATCTCTTCTTTATTTTTCTACCAATTTTCTTTACTTTTTATATATATATATATTTTTTTTAAAATCAAAAAATGTACTTATTTAGAACATCCCAAATAACCCCTAAAAAAAATGAACATTAATAAATTTTTAATTCAATTTGTTTGTTTGAGTTTTTAAAAAAAAATTCCAAAATATTTTGAAAACTAGTTTTGGTAAAAAAAAAATTTTTTTTAAAACTCATTCTTTTTATATGATTTTTCCTTTATTAGTGAATAATAATTTTAAAAATGTGTTTTTTAATATTAATTTTTTTCAAATTAGTTTATAATTTTTATAAAAAAAATTAGAAGACAAATTTCAAAAACTCAACTAAACAAAATTATATATATTTGGAGCACGTATTTATTTTATTTTATTTTTTAATTCTGTATATCACAATGTTACAATCTTAAGACATATTTTGAGAAAAATAAAATATACACCTATTTTCTTTACTTGTATAATAACAATTTAATAACCTAAATAATTAAAATACAAAAAAATCTTCGTGAATTATGTGAACGTTTCAAGCAGACAACCTACCCTACACTGTACTGTATTTCATGGAGATTTCCTACTCTACACTTCACGTCTGTAATGTAGGGCTTAGCACTTACCATCCCAGCCGCGTCAGGATCGTCTAGAGGCTCCGTTTGTTTTGAGATGTAATGGATAGAAAGAAATTAGGATGGAAGTGAGATTATTTAGGCTTCGTTTGGGAAGCCATAGTTTGTGCTTTTTTGGCTATTTTAGTCACAAAAAACAAAATAAGCTGTTTTAGTCATAACAAACAAAACATCACATCTAATCTATAATCATTACATTCTTCTCTCACAAAAAAACTCAAAAAAGTCAAAAAATCAAAAAATCTTTCCCAAACTAAACTTTTAAGTCCAGGCTAAAATAGCCAAAAAAGTCAAAAAGCCAAAAAGCCAATCCACTTCCCAAACGGAGGCTTAGTGTTGTGTTTATTTGTAGAGTTGGGGAATGAATTAGGATGGAAGAGGGGATTTAGATGGAGATTGAAAGGGGGATTGTGATGGAGGAGGTAGAGGTGATATTAAAAAAATAGTGAAGGGATTACAAATTTTTTTATTTATTTTTTATTTTTTACATATTGAGAATTTTTTAAAAAATATTAATGTTTATTTTTTTATTATTTTATATAAAAATAATTTAATAAATTCTACACTAACAACTATCATCAAAACAAGTACAATTTTATTTAATCTTCTCACTATCAATCCCCTCCATTCTACCTCTAAAAACAAACGGGTCCAGAGTGAAATGGTAGAGTGATCCTTTACAGTAAAAATTTTGAACGCGACGCCTGTCCCACTAAAGAGGTGGAGGGTTGAGATCTTTCTTCATCAAAACGACGTCGTTTTGGTATTAAAAAAAAGGGCAAATTACAAACACCCCCTCGAGGTTTGATAAAAATACAGATTCCCCCCTAAGGTTTGAGAAATTACAAATTACCCCCTGAAGGTCAAATTAGGGAAAATTATGGGAGAATCTGTATGAAAATAAAAATCTCAAGGGGCAATTTGTTATGGAAATATAAACCTCAAGGGGCGGGATGTAATTTTTCAAACCTCAAGGGAAAATTTGTATTTTCACCAAACTTCGAGGAGGGTGTTTGTAATTTGCCCAAAAAAAAAAACCTTTCTTCAGTTCAGATAGGGTAGGCGATTGAGAGAGAAAGAGAGAGAGAGAGAGAAAAACATTGAAGAAGAAAAAGAGAATAAGAGATTTGGAAAAGAATCTTTTATCTTTTGGCAGGTAAATCTCTGAAGAAAAAAATCTGTGATTGTTTCACATGGAATGGAAAGCAGATATGAAGAAGAAAAAACAAAAACTGTGATTGCTTCACTCATTAAATCAAAGAAACTAAAGATCACTATATTATAAAATGTAAACGAAAACATTAGATGTAAAAACATGAGATCTACAGAAAATAAGTAAAACTTTCAAATAAAATAAAATAAAATCATTTCCAGATTAGATGTACAGAAAATAAGGGAGGAAAAAAAAAACTCATATTCAACACATAAAAGCTGAAATTTATAATGTAAGAACATGAGATCAACAAAACTTCAACTTCTCCTGCTGTATAACTTTAGTTATCATTATCAAAGTGGAGCTCTTAAAATAATATTGTTATATATATCGGTATTCATGTATTGAACTTAAATCAGACCCACAAACCTCTTTGAAATAGAGATCAAAAAACAAAACCAGTATTTGGAGACATTCAAACCCATTTTGACTTCGGCAATGATCGATGGAACCACCGATTGAAATCATAGATGTAACGCCCCGAAAATAATACGACATGAACCACCCACATTAAACAACATTCATCGAATAATGAATGTCATAACACCAATCTCTACATCATATACCAACAATGTTATACAAAAGTTTCACATGCGATTTATACATACAATGATATAAAGATACATAAATCCATAGTATGTGAAGCATCTAGTCTCAACACAAATAAAATGCCCTAAAGGGCTTACATCTTCCAAGGTTATAGCCCGGTTACACAAAATGGTCTCTCAAACCCATACACATTAGCCCTTGGCTTACAATTATATCACAACAAAATAAGAGCTATGGACTCTTTACAATTATCCACGCCTTCAACTTGGCGGGATCACCAAGTCTTTACCTGCACCAAAGTCCCATAGGGGTGAGTATAAAGCTTAGTAGAGAATTCTAATAAATTATATACAATTATGCAATTCTCAATGAAAATGCAATGTCAATGCCATGCCATGCTCTTTTAAGAAATTTCACTACATGCTCCTTTAACGAAAATTCATTTCATGCTCTTTTTGAAGATTTTTAATTTTTCCAATAAAAACTTGTAACCTCAATACATTTCAAACTTCCAGTTTTAATCAATAGGGGCGTTAAATACGACACTGGTAATCCCTTGGCTAGTGTCTGTAAGTATACTCTACGAGCACCACCAAACTGTCATTTTTACTGATATTAACCAGAAGGCTCGACACCTATCCGTGCGATTTTCTGGTATTTTACCATGGACACTCAGGCCAACTTAACAAAATTCATTCATCTACACCCCCTAACCAGACTTACCACCGTATTTACCTCTTACACATTTCCATAATTCATATCACAACGTTATTTTCTTTCATGAAATAAGTATCTTCCATCAAAATTTACAATGCAAAAATAATAATCGAATGAATATGCAATGTAATGATTTTCCATAACTCATAACATTTCCCCATGTTTAAAGTCTCTGCAACAATGCCAACAATCACATTTTTCATTACCTCTTTCCATTACTCTTTCTCAAGATAACCATGTGACTTCAACACACAACATCAATCTCTCATCAATTTAATCCTTTCGAAGCCACATGTGGGGTTTTCAAATACTAACCTCTACCATTCGTAATTCTCACAATCCATTACGCACAACAATTACCATTTCACAATTAAATATTTTTCACGCATCTAACAAAAACTTAAAAATAAATCCTCCATTTTCTTATATCAAGGAGATTACCACTTCTCTTACAAAGATGTGAATTCTACACTCGCTCACCCATTTTAGCACAAGAAAAGAAGTTTATTCCATGGATTTTCCATGTTTTCAAAAAGCCCCGATTTCCTAGGTTTTCACAAAAACCCTAACCTTGTTCATCTCTTTTATAAAATCTCATCATACACTTCAATTTCAACTCATGTTGTCCAAAATTCCAAGAAAATCTCTAAATGAACACAAGATAGAGTTTATTTTACAAAAATCATCAATCCCTTGAGCCACCAAACCCATTTTCGAAATTTTCAAAGAAAGTTACAAAATCAACCAAAAACTTACACAAATATATATATATATATATATATCAAAGGAAAACCCTCTAGGATTTATAAAAGAGTTGAGATACAACCCACATTTAAAACTCTCTACATTTTTGAAACACAAGATTGAAATCAACAAGCAACAAGAAGAAAACTCTTAAAACCATCATCAAATAGAAAAACTTGTATATATAACTCAAAAATGTCCCTACCTCAAGCTTGATGAAGAGAGAGAGAAAAGATGAAACCCTAGTTTTGATGAAAGATTCTTCAACTTTCCACAACACCAAGAGAAGCTCTAGTTCTTGATCTTCAAGATTTAGAGAAAGATGATGAGGATCTTGGCCCAAAGATTGCAAGGATCAAAGAGTTTTGGTGTTTGAGGATGTTTTCTAGAGAGAAAGGGGAGAGAGATAAGGTTTAGAGTGAGAGAGATATATTAAAATGAGATACAAATAGCCCAAAAGAGGAGAAAAAACAGAGCCACGGAGCCTATTCCTCAAGACGTCCCTCTCCGTGACGTCGGCACCTCCGCACCTCCTCACGCACGTGCATTTTTAGCGATTCATCGCCTAGCCTCCTCGCTTCAAGACGTGCGGTTTGGCCTCACGTCGTGCCCAACCCATACGTCGTCTGGCGCTAGGCCCAAGACGTCTGCCTTAACCCAGCATCCTAGAAAACCCCGATTCAACTCCCGGGCACTCTGAACCCAACCGTGCACTCCCCGGAGTAGGTGAAATTTCACACCGAACAAGACAAGGGTAAGAACTAAATTTTGAGAATTATTTCCGGATGTTTCAAACCCAAAGAGAGCGAGAAGGGAATGGAGTGAAAACGAAAGAAAAAGAAAGAAAACAAGACCCGGTCGTCACAACCTCCCCACCTTAGCAAATTTTGTCCCCGAAATTTGAACAAACTCCCCAAAATTAAATAAACTCACCAAGCAGAGTATTCTAATAACATAACCATTCTTAACAACGTTATCGAGTTGCAACATTTACATTAATCAACATTTACCACACTTTTCATCATTATTTCAATCAAGACAACAATTGTTTATACAAAGCATATGAAATAAAACATCTATAGCGAAACATCGTTCCTTCACAATCTCACACTTAGATTAACAACACATATATTACACGTGATTAACAACTTAACACCTTTTTTCTTCAACACAAGAAATCATTACAATTTAAACAAACATCTAAGCAGACTCGGACAAATCCGGATACTTGGAGCGGGTTTACACCTCCCCTTTCCATGTAGCCTCCTCTACTCTGTGGTGTCTCCACAACACCTTCACTAACGGCATGATTTTGCCTCATAGCGTTTGTTCTCGAGTGTCTAAGATTTGAACCAGTCGTTCCTCCTAAGGGCATCCTCATCCACTTCCAAATCAACCCAATCTAACACATGAGAAGGGTCGAGTTCGTACTTCCTAAGCATAGACACATGAAAAACATTATGAACCCCTGAAAGTTGTGGTGGTAAAGCTAACTAGCATGCCACTTCCCCAGTCCTATCCAATATCTCGAAAGGCCTAATGTGCCTCGGAGACAACTTACCACTCTACCGAACCTCATCAAACCTCGCCTAAGTGAGATCTTAAGGAACACATGATCGCCCACTTCAAGGAACAAAGGTCATCTCCTCTTATCGGCATAACTTTTATGTTAGCTTTGGGCCGTAGCTAACCTCTTTCGGGTGAGAGCAACTTTCTCGGTTGTCTCCCTAACAATCTCCGGACCCCACAACGGTGCATCTCCCACTTCGGCCCAACAAACTGGTGAACTACAAGGTCAGCCATACAAGGCTTCAAACGGTGCCAAGGAAGACCTCCCAACCAACCAAGGAAACACAACACCAACTTCCGGTCACAACCAAATTTGGAACACTACCCCGACTCTAGGAATGCCAAGGATATGGAATTAGTCAAGAACACAAGGAAAGGGTCACAAACTTCCCCTCGATTCACACCACTAACTCGGTCTATGAGACAAGAACAACAAACAATCACGGCAGCCACACGCACGCCCCGGGTATCCACCACCACTAGCCCAAACACTCTCCACGCTTCATGCTCTAACAAGGTGGAAACTAGATTTTTACCACAATATCCTTGGTTACCTTATTTAAGGAAAAGGTTACAACAAGACTCGACTCAAGACAAGACTCTGGTCTAACAAGTTCTTACAACGCCCAACAACCCACATAACAGAACGTACAAAATTCAAGATTTAGAAATACAATTAAAGTAGTCACACCATCACAACCATAAGGGTACAATAGTTAACAACGCAATTTCAAACGAAGGTTTTCATCTTTTTCTCAATTATTAGCAAAAGTCATCTCTTTACATGCAAAACATTTTCTTAAAGGTGTTCCAAACTCACACCGGTCACAAGTCAAAAATACATTTTATTCCCTTTAAGCAAAATCCAAAATTCGTTCATTTTAATTTCCGATCCACCGTAAGAACCGGCGGATTTCTGCCGTTAACCAACAACACCCATCACCCACATGGTGATGCCATAACCGTTACAACATAACATAGCATTTCCACAGTATTAATTAACCAAAAACAACAATTATATCATTCCATTCGACCAATAACATTATTATTACAATGCAAGTTAAAATAAGGATTGTTCTTGTCATCTTGAAAGAAAAATTTTTTTCTTATTTATACATTTTCTCCAAAATTTTACTTGAATTCGTGTTATAAACTTCGAGTAAAAGCAATTTATTTTGTAATTATTTTACCAAAACAAGTTCTAAAATCTCATCTCAAGGGTTTTAGTTAAGATAGAAATGCCATGAAAGTTTTCAAAAACCAACAATCACTAACAATTTAACTTCCCAACAAACAATCGGGGAATCCCAACCATCACTCAATCACATCCATCACACCTACAATGACTTCCAGAATGCGACAATTACATTTTCATAACAACAACAACTTGAAATAACCTGGTGCTAAAAGAAACAGTGTAACACACAACTTTCTAAACTCCAAGAGTTCCATACCAACACAAACGTTAACCAAGAAGGACCAACTACGCTCGAAGACCTATGAGTATTCCCAATCAAGAAGCTAACACTCTACCCCAATTTACGGTCTCAAAAACTTACACAGAGATGCACACACCGATAACCACACACAAACACAAGGCCCAGCTCCCTAGGCACAACCCACGGCACCGCGCCGCCTTCTAGCCAAAATGTACTAATTTTCCAAAAGATTCAACTTTACAACTCACATCTAAACCATTCTAATGTGACTATTTGTCACCCACCTTGATACCACTCAACTTAACTAATCACCCGAGAGTTTTCGCTCCCGGTCTTCAAGCACCTACATACCATTCCCATAGGAATTCTATTCATACGCTTAGATGGCCAACACACTATCTTGCCCAACACAAGACCGATTTGGTCAACGGCGATCACACGATCCGGGTTACCCAAGACAATTCTTACCAACGGTACACTCGTTACCTAAAAACACCAACCATTCATTACTTCCCTGAGATGCGAATCTCACACTCCCTAGACATTCCCACATCACTTCCACCAACCTTCACAAAACTCTAAGGCCTCACACTTCCTCTAACTTAACACAATAAAGCTTTCAAAATTTTGGCCCTTATCCTAACACTACGTTTATCACAAAAATTGCGCAGACTTCTCAATTCCCATCAACAATTTCTAAACTAATCAAGAATCAAAGGTCATCACAAGATTCTACTATTGATATACAATAGTACTAGGATCACCAATTCCTTTTCACATACATAACAAGGAATTCAAGTTTCATTAGCAAGCCCCAACACATGAGGGTAACAAACAACAATACATACACACATAACTACAGTGCCTTAGCATCCTACAACACACCGATCAATCACAAAAGTTTCACAATTTATAACATAGATCACTAAAACGAAAGTCCCTCTCAAGGGTGATACTACCGCGCTAGTTTAAAGGTCAACCCTCGCGAAGCTTCCGAAGTCTGGCCTCTCCAGGCCTGATATCGATAACGTCCCCGATTGGACTGATGGGACAAAGTCTGACTAGATTCTGAAAAACTGGAAGGATCTATACATAAAGGGCAAAAACGTCTAGCATGGCCCCGCTGACCACAATCAAAACAAATAACGGCCTCCCAACTCTGAACCCCGATTGGGAGCCTGAATCTCATTGGATCCCCCAACGGACGAGGTTGAAACCATTGATGAAAACAAAGACCGAGTCTGCGAGTGAGCATGCGCTCACTTCCACCTCTTGCTAAGTCTAGGGTGCTTATGAACTGTAGGAGTTACCGAAGTGGCCTCTTCCCTAGCCTCAACCAACACTGTTAACCACGAGCTCTGCATGGACTGCTGCCTCAACTAGATTCAAAATAATTCTTCCACTTAGATCTAATCACCTTCTCCCGCATTTCATCACGCAACCGCCTTTCAAACTCATAACAACAGCGCTCCTTTGTTGTCAAAAATTCTAGAGTAAATTTCGACAAACTAGTGAACCTCATCTCAAACTGAGCCAAATGAGTAACATCCTAGCCCAACTCAACAAACTGTTCCCCTAACCTTTCCCGAGCAGAAGGAGGGAAATACTTGGCCAAGAAGGCCTCGGTAAACGCAACCCACGTGGCACCTACGGTACCCTTCACATACTTCCACCAATAACTCGCATTCCCCTTTAATTAGAAGGTCGCCAAGAAACCCTCAACCCCTTGTCCTCAACTCTGAGCATGTCAAGAGTCTTGGTAATCTGTTCCAACCAACTCTCCGCCTCCAGCGGTCTTGCCTCTCCCAAAAACTCCGGTGGATTTGAGCGAAGAAACTCTTTAGTAAGTTTGAGGGTACACCCGTTGTCCCCCTCATTGCGAGCTAGAGCATTTTGCACCGCTCTCTCAACCTCGCGTGCAACTTCCTCGCCGACAGCCGATGCTGTAACAACAGGTGCTAGGGGAACCACCATGCCCCCCACCAACACTCCTATTACCCATCCGTCCTCTATTTCCTCGTGTAGACATCCTATAAAATTCAAAAACAAAATCAACTAAGTGCACGACACAACAGCCTTCCTGAAGAACACACTTTCACCACCACGACTTTGAACCCTTCCCGACATCCTAATTAAGAAACAAAATAGATAGCTTAGCACATAATTCCAAATGTGCTCACAACTAACCTCACACGTAAAACTAATACAATTATATATACTCTAGCACATAAGCAATCCAATTCACTCCACCTAAGCATGTAGTCACATAAGCACATAGGAATTATCTTTTAGTGATGAGATTTGTCCCATGAGAAACCAAGAATTCTTAATAGAATGAGTATTGATCAGGTACCCTTCTAATAAGACCTCTTGGAATCTAATAGGCGCAAATAACATCTCGAAAGTCTAATTCCATACCCACATAGTCACGTAAGCATGCTATCACAAAATCACATAGACAAAATATTTCCTAATCATGCGAAACGAACCCATTGTGGTATAACAACGACTTCCCGCAAGCCCCAAGTATTCAAACCCGGTAGCTCTGATACTAAGTTGCAACGCCTCGAAAATAATACGGCATAAACCACCCACATTAAACAACATTCACCGAATAAATAATGTCATAACACCAATCTCTACATCATATACCAACAATGTTATACAAAAGTTCGACATGCGATTTATACATACAAGGATATAAAGATACATGAATCTATAGTATGTGAAACATCTAGTCTCAACACAAATAAAATGCCCTAAAGTGCTTACATCTTCCAAGGCAACAGCCTGGTTACACAAAATGATCTCTCGGACCCGAACACATTAGCCTTTGGCTTATAATTAGATCACAACAAAAATAAGAGCTATGGACTCTTTACAATTATCTATGCCTTCAACTTGGCGGGATCACCACGTCTTTACCTGCACCAAAGTCCCATTGGGGTGAGCATAAAGCCTAGTAGAGAATTCTAATAAAGTATATACAATTATGCAATTCTCAATGAAAATGCAATGTCAATGCCATGCCATGCTCTTTTAAGAAATTTCATTTCATGCTCTTTTAACGGAAATTCATTTCATGCTCTTTTTGAATATTTCAATTTTTCCAATAAAAACTTGTAACCTCAATACATTTCAAACTTCCAATTTTAATCAATAGGGGCGGTAAATACGACACTGGTAATCCCTTGGCTAGTGTCTGTAAGTAGACTCTACGAGCACCACCAAACTGTCATTTTTACTGTATTAACCGGAAGGCTCGACACCTATCCGTGCGGTTTTCTGGTCTTTCACCATGGACACTCAGGCCAACTTAACAACATTTATTCATCTACACCCCCTAACCGGACTTACCACCGTATTTACCCCTTACACATTTCCATAATTCATATCACAACGTTATTTTCTTTCATGAAATAAGTATCTTCCATCAAAATTTACAATGCAAAATTAATAATCGAATGAATATGCAATGTAATGATTTCCCATAACTCATAACATTTCCCCATGTTTAAAGTCTCTGCAACAATGCCAACAATCACATTTTTCATTACCTCTTTTCATTGCTCTTTCTCAAGATAACCATGTGTCGTCAACACACAACATCAATCTCTCATCAATTTAATCCTTTCGAAGCCACATGTAAGGTTTTCAAATACTAACCTCCACCATTCGTAATTCTCACAATCCATTACGCACAACAATTACCATTTCACAATTAAATATTTTTCATGCATCTAACAACAACTTAAAAATAAATCCTCCATTTTCTTATATCAAGGAGATTACCACTTCTCTTACCAAGATGTGAATTCTACACTCACTCACCCATTTTAGCACAAGAAAAGAAGTTTATTCCATGGATTTTCCATGTTTTCAAAAGCCCCAATTTCCTAGGTTTTCACAAAAACCCTAACCTTGTTCATCTCTTTTATAAAATCTCATCATACACTTCAATCTCAACTTATGTTGTCCAAAATTCCAAGAAAATCTCTAAATGAACACAAGATAGAGTTTATTTTACAAAAATCATCAATCCCTTGAGCCACCAAACCCATTTTTGAAATTTTCAAAGAAAGTTACAAAATCAACCAAAAACTTACACAAATATATATATATATATATATCTCAAAGGAAAACCCTCTAGGATTTATAAAAGAGTTGAGATACAACCTACATTTAAAACTCTCTACATTTTTTAAACACAAGATTGAAATCAACAAGCAATAAAAAGAAAACTCTTAAAACCATCATCAAATAGCCAAACTTGTATATATAACTCAAGAATGTCCCTACCTCAAGCTTGATGAAGAGAGAGAGAAAAGATGAAACCCTAGTTTTGATTAAAGATTCTTCAACTTTCCACAACACCAAGAGAAGCTCTAGTTCTTGATCTTCAAGATTTAGAGGAAGATGATAAGGATCTTGGCCCAAAGATTGCAAGGATCAAAGAGTTTTGGTGTTTGAGGATGTTTTCTAGAGAGAAGGGGGAGACAGATAAGGTTTAGAGTGAGAGAGATATATTAAAATGAGATACAAACAGCCCAAAAGAGGAAAAAAAAACAGAGCCACAGGTCTGGGCTCTCATGCATGTGTGGAGCCTATTCCCGCACGTGCGGCATGTGCCTCCCGCACGTGCGGTTTCCCCCTCTCGCACGTGCGACACCTCTCCGCACCTCCTCACGCACGTGCATTTTTAGTAGTATGCATTGCCCAACCTCCCCTGCTTCCTGCACGTGCAGCTTGGCCTCCCGCATGTGCAGCCCAATAGCCCAGAAAACCTCGATTCAACTCCCGGGCACTCCGAACCCAACCGTGCACTCCCTAGAAAAGGTGAAATTTCACATCGAACAAGACAAGGGTAAGAACTAAATTTTAAGAATCATTTCCGAATATTTAAACCCAAAGAGAACGAGAAGGGAATAGAGTGAAAATGAAAGAAAACAAGACCCGGTCGTCACAATAGAACACTTGCTGGTGAGTTGGCAACAAAGGCGGCGCCGATCAACCTCGGTCATTCCTTTCCCCAACTTCGTTGCCACTCCCAATGCTGGCGCTCTTGCTTCATTCTTCTCTTTGCTGCTACCAGATTTGTCTCTCTAGGGCTGGAGTGAAGTGAACTAAGAGTTTCTGTTTTTTTTCCCTCCACCAAAACGATATGGTTATGATGAAGAAAGATCTTAACCCTCCACCTCTTTAGTGAACCAACCCTTGGTCTTTCCAAGCCAATCATGCGGCCTTAGATGCTTATGCACGCCTTGCTTGCACCTAAGTAAGCCTTCTTTGGAAGAGAGCTAGGAGAAGTTTGCACACACAAGAGAAACTTAGAGAGAGTTCTTGGAGAATGCTTTGCTTGTATTGCTTGAATGCTTTTCAACTCTTGGTCGCTTGGGTCTACTTGGGTCACTTGGGTCTACTTGGGTGGTTTGGGCAAATGAGGCCCTCCCCTTTTATAGGCTTACAAAGAATGTTCTAGACCTAGTATGATGGAGAGTGTTCTAGACACTTTCTCCACCTTTATCTTATGGACTATTCTAGAAGTATTCTAGTTCTACATGGATGAAGAGGATTCTAAATCCTTCCCTCATCCTCTCAAAGAACCTATTCTAGAATATACAAGAATTTTGTATAAGCTTCTTGTCTTATTTACAATCTATAATACTCTAGGGAGTTCTAGAAGCTTCCATGTAGATTATGGTACTATGTACCATGTTCCCATATTTTCTCAAGTCATCCAGGAGCTTCCAAAATATTTCATTAGCCTCCATTCCTTGAGACTTCCTTTTTGTAGGTAATTTTGTCTTGGTAATTTGGCGAGACGTGACACTAGGATATGTGTCTCAAAAGTGTTCTAATTGGCGGAGAAGGTGCAATTTATGATTTTATATTAAGGCCTGGTTTGGGATGTTAAAAAAATCTAAAAAGTCAAAAAGTTACAAAAAAATAAATAAAAAAGTCATCCATATTCACAAATTAAAAATATAAAAAAATTAATATACATAATATGTTAATACAAACCAACTTTACACCATCAAAGGTACTGGATTGATAAGAAAATACCGTAAAATGAACAAAAAAAAATTACATATATATATTCACTAAGTTGGACGGTAATGTTGGACCCTTGGGGGCCCACCACAAGTCCCGTTTTGATAATCCGAACCGTTCAATATGTAGAACTCATCAAGTACTATATGTTTATAAACAATCACGTTGATCAAATATCGCTAACTATATGATCAAATCAGTTTTGTATAAAAAAAATAGATAGTGTTATAGTTAACGGTTGACCAAAAAACTAATCCGATCAGATAGCTATAGATATCCGATCAATGTGATTTTTTACAAACATATAATACTCGACCGATTTGTACATATTGAACGGTTCCGATTAGCAAAACGGGACCTGTGGTAGGCCCCCACTGGCCAAAGAGCACCGTCCAAATGGTTGCCTAAAAAGGAGGCAACCATTTCCTATTACACCACTTTGCAAACATTGCTGCCACTATACAACCTACACTGTCAAAACTTTTCCTAAACACTAATTTATACAATTTTTTAATACACATTTTTTTTTATATAAAAATTCAAAAAATTAACCCAAACATCTATTTTTTTTCCTCAACTTTTTAGTCTAAAAAGATAAAAAGTGCACTTATTTAGGACATCCCAAATAACTCCTAAATAATTAAAAAATAATAGAAGATATGATATACAATAATTAGTAAGGAGCATCGCCATATAGTGCACCAAGAACACCAAATAAATTTTTGTCAAAGTGAGTCAGCTGTCATGCACTTGCCGAAGTTCTGCCGAAGACTCGTCGGAACGTTCAATCCGATGAAGAAGCAAAGGTTGAAGAAGTCAATCTGTCCTAAAGGCTTTAAGTATTCACTTGTGCACTAATATGGCACAAGTTAACACTTAGCAGAGTGGTAGCCTTCAGGTCAAGGGTTCAAAATCCATCACAAGCAAATTTCCAAATTATTTTTTGGGATGCTGCTACATCATGCCACATTAGCGCCAGATGTCAACCCAGTCACTGCCACGTCTGAACCACGTGGCTGCCAAGTCATTACCATGTGTTGAGCCATGTCATCGACAGCTCACCCACTACGTCATCGCCACGTCAGCACATCTGCCACGTCATCATCCCAGTCAGCCAATTTTTCCTGAAATTGTAGGGAGGCCCCTAAAAGTTTGGTAAATTATATTTCAGTCCCTGATCTTACTGAAATTATAATTTAGCCCCTGAAACTTCTATGAATTGTAGTAAGGTCCCTAGATTTTTGGGAAATTTCAATTTGGCCCTTAGATTTTGAGAAATTTCATTGAGGTCCCTGGAGAGGTGGAAAAAGTGTTTTTCTAGCTAAATCAACCATTCGGGACACAACCGCAGATTCTATTTTTTGAGATTCGAACCTGAAATTTCAATGAAGTTTTCGAAAGCTTAGAAGTTGTCTTGTCTCCAGTATTTCAAGCATCCGCTATTGCTGTGGTGAAGATTTTGTTAAAAAGTCTTAATGAAGATATGTTTGGGCGTTGGACCCCCATCTCCCACGCTTAGTTCGAGGTAGAGAAGTTTGATGGTAACAACAACTTCGGCATGTGGAGATGTGAAGTTAAAGATATTCTTGTCCAGATAAACCTGCACTTCACTTTGAGAGACAAACTAGATGACTTGGACGAGATAGAATAGAAAAAATTGAATCTCTTGGCCTACAGTTCTATCTGACTTTGCCTTGTAAAAGAGGAAAAGTACGCCTTCATAGAATATGATACTTTGAAGGAGCTTTGGAAGGCGTTAGAAGACAAGTTCCTGACAAAGTGCATTGAGAACCGGCTCTACTTGAAAAAGAGGTCGTTTCATTTCGTTTCGACTACAAGAAAGGTATTTAGATGAACAAACACTTGAACAATTTCAACAAAATTATTGTCGATTTGAAAAACTTGGATGTTCAAATTGATGATGAAAATAAAGCACTACTATTGTTGAATTCCTTGCCTGACACATATAATCATCTCACCACCACTTTACTGTATGGTAAAGAAAAGATCAAGTATGTTGATGTTTCAAACGCCTTGGTAAATAATGATTCAGAAAGAAAGATAAGTCTGCAAATACGGACTTAACATCAGAGGCATTGACAATCAGAGGCAGGACGAATAACAGAAGATATACAGGGCGGGGAAAGTCTCGCTCAAAATCCAAAGGGAGATCATCAGATAGAAGACATCTTGCAAAAGATGAGTGTGCTGTATGTCACCAGAAGGGGCATTGGGCAAAAGATTGTCCCAATAAAGACAAGAAAGAGGAAAATGTGAACGTTGCATGAGATGGAGATAATGGTGAAAGATTAACCTTCACAGTTTTATCACTTGGCCAGTTTGATGAATGGATTCTAGATTCCAGATGTTCCTACTACATGTGTTCTAACAAGCAGTGGTACTCGAGCTTTCGAGAGTTCGATGGAGAAGTTGTGTTGATGTGCAATGACCAAGCTTGCAGAACAAAGGAGATTGAAATAATTCGACTGAAGATGCATGCTGGAACAATCAGAATTCTTGAAGATGTTCGGTATGTACCAGATTTGACGAAGAATTGCATCTCAGTGGGAGTTTTAAACTCCAAAGGTTACAAAGTAACTATGGAAGGTGGAGTCCTCAAAGTTCTTAGAGGAGCATTTGTTATAATGAAGGGTACTCGGAAAGGAAATTTATATTGCCTAGATGGTTCTACAGTCACAGGAAGAGTGGTTGTCACCACCAGCTCAGAAGATGATGCATCAGACACTTTCAGACTTTGGCACATGCACCTAGGGCATGTCGATGAAAAGGCTTTACAAGGGCTGGCAAAGCAAGGCCTGTTGAAAGGCGCCAAAATAGGGAAGCTTGAGTTTTGCAAGCATTGTGTACTGGGTAAGCAAACAAGAATCAAGTTTGGTACTGTTGTTTGTTGTACCAAGGGGATTCTAGACTACGTTCACACCGATGTATGGAGTCCTTCCAAGAATGCTTCTTTGGGAGGTAAACACTACTTTGTGTCGTTCATTGATGATTTCTCAAGAAGAGTATGGGTTTACACAATGAAGCATAAAGATGAAGTATTAGACATCTTTCTTACATGGAAGAAAATGATTGAGACCTAGACAGGTAGGAAGATCAAGAAGCTCAGATCTGATAATGGTGGTGAATACACATCCGATCCTTTCTTTAAGGTTTGCCAGAATGAAGGGATAGTGAGACATTTCATAGTTAGTGGAACGCCACAGTAAAATGGAGTTGTAGAACGTATGAACCGCACTTTGGTGGAGAAAGTCTAGTGTATGCTGTCACATTCAGGATTGAGCAAGGCATTTTGGGGCGAGGCATTGAACTATGCTCGTCATCTTGTCAACAGACTACCTACTGCAGCACTAGATAACAAGACTCCTATGGAGGTACGGTCAGGAGTACCAGCTATTGATTATAATCAGCTACGTATCTTTGGATGTCCAGCCTATTTTCATGTTACTTAATCTAAGTTGGATCTTAGAGCCAAGAAAGCCATCTTCTTGGGCTTCAGTGACGGTGTCAATGGATATATACTCTGGTGCCTTGAATCAAAGAAAGTTGTCACTAGAAGAGACGTTACCTTTGATGAGTCTACAATGTTGAAGCAATCAAATCCTAAAAAAAATGATGAAGCATTGAAGAAGTGAGTGCAAGTGGAGTTTGAGACTCCAACAAAAACCGTTCAGACAGGCAACAATCCTGAAGAAGTTTTAGTTGATAGCTCTGAAGAAGATCCTAAAGAGAGTTCAGATGAGAATGAAGATCCAGAGGCCCCACAACAGTTAGAACCCATTGCAATCAAAAAAGGAAAAAGGGTTACTAAGCAACCCGGTTGGATGACTGATATGGTGGATGATGAAGAGAAGGGGTGGTAGTAGTTTGTTGTTGTTGTTGTTGTTGGGTTTGGGTGGTGGGGGTGGTGCATTTGATAAGAAGGGTTGGTCTTGGAATTGCTTGCAAAGAGCGGTTAAGCATGTTGCAGAAGACGCCTAAACAAGGGGAGATGTAAATGCAAATGAGGTAGGCGAGCCAAAAGATTGATGGTGGACACAAAAATGAGACTAACAACGATGCAATTACAAAAAGGAGGCCAGGAGAAGAGCAATAGAACTGATTTCCAAAACGCAAGCGAATGGGCTCTGCCACTGCCACTACTGAAAGTGTGAGTGGGAGTTTGACCGAGACAACGAAGAAGAAGAGGAAGAGGATGAGGACGAAGAAGCTGAGGCTTAGCCGGGTCACGTTCAACATTGGCCCATTGGAGGACACTTGGGATAATTGGTGGAGAAGTTTCACCAACAGGGGAATTGCAATTCTCAAATCTATGTCGTACTTGTACATCTCTCTCTCTCTCTCTCTCTCTCGCGTAATGCAAACAAAATAAAGACAATTAGATTTGGGGTTGCACATAGATATACTTCATTTTTTGTAAAAATGTATGGAACTTTCCTCCCTGATTGGGATGGTTTGGTCCATTTGAGTAACGAAGGCATTCCAACATTTGAAATTGGGGATGTTGTTGTGCAAGCTGTGCAGTAATAATTATTATGCAGCGAAATAAGTCTATTTTAGAGCCCATTTCGATAATTTGAACCATTCATATTTTAAAATATATCAAGTAGAACATGTCTATAAAAAATCAAGTTAATCGGATATCGTTTACTCATTCATCCACTCACATTTGTATTCGTTTTAATATTTTAAATCACAATTATTTTTTATTTTTATAAATACAAATATGAGTGGATGAACGGATAAACGATATTCGATTAACTTAATTTTTTATAAGCATATTCTACTTGATATATTCTAAAATATGAACGATTCAAATTATCGAAATAGGCCCCAAAATGGATCCATTTCACTGCACAACAATTCCTACTGCACAAGCATTCCCAATTCCAAATGTTGGAATGCCTTCGTTACTCAAATCAAATGTTGGAATGCCTTCGTTACTCAAATGGACCTAACCATCCCAACCAGGGAGGAAAGTTCCATACATTTTCACAAAAAAAAAAAAGTATATATATGTGCAACCCCAAATCTGATTATCTTCATTTTGCTTGCATTACGAGAGAGAGAGAGAGAGAGAGAGAGAGAGAGAGAGAGATGTACAAGTACAACATAGATTTGAGAATTGCAATTCCCCCGTTGGTGAAACTTCTCCACCAATTATCCCAAGTGTCCTCCAATGGGCCAATGTTGAACGTGACCCAACTAAGCCTCAACTTCTTCCTCCTCCTCCTCTTCCTATTCTTCCTCATTGTCTCGGTCAAACTCTTACTTACACTTTCAGTAGTTGCAGTGGCAGAGCCCATTCGCGTACGTTTTGGCAATCAGTTCTATTGCTCTTCTCCTGGCCTCCTTTCTGTAATTATATCGTTGTTAGCCTCATTTTTGTGTCCACCATCAATCTTTTGGCTCGCCTACCTCATTTGCATCTGCATCTCCCCTTGTTCAGGCATCCTCTGCAACATACTTAACCACTCTTTGCAAGCAATTCCAAGACCAACCCTTCTTATCACATGCACCACCCCCACCACCCAAACCCATCAACAACAACAACAACAACAAACTACTACCACCCCTCCTCCTTATCATCCACCACTTTCACGACAACCCACGCCCTGTTCATCTTCATCTTTATCACTACCTGTGCTTGAATTTCAATTGAATAATGAATTTGTAATTGACATTGATGACGATGATGACGAGAACCTACAGATAATCTATGAAGGACATGCTTAAACTTTGCTCAAAGTGTAAGATTATAGGATCTATATACTAGAAATCAAAACACTATGAATATAAGTAACTACTAAAATATAAACTTGGATACATACCATTTGATTCCGTTATTGTCTTGAGTTTTTCTTCCTTGAAAGAATATGGCATTCACAATTGGAAAACCTTAGCACCAGTTCTTTCCCTCATTCTCCTAATCTTTTTGTTGTCTTTTCAATGGGGCTGACAATCCTTTGATCTACATATATATAGATATATGTAAACCCTAATAAGGATAGGAGAGGGGACTGGGCCTAAATAAAACAATTACTGGGCCCTCTCATTAAGGAACCCAAATAACTTAAAACAGGCCTTACACATCTATATCACATATCCATATATAAAATAATATATACACCAAGATGACCATGGCCCAAACTTTATGGATCACAATAATAATTTTGGGCTCATACCAGTCAATCTATCTGAATCACGTTCAGCCCGTTTTTCACAAACCAAACAAAATATAGTCAATGACAATCTAATTAAGAATAAATTCTTACATTCTCCCACTTAGGCAACATTGACTACTACTTTAAGAAAATATTTTATTTAAGAAAAAACGACTCTCGGGTTAAACAACTTTAGTGGCCACATAAACATGATTTATAATAGAAACATCTCAGCACAGAATCTCGTTCAATGAGAAATATTAATATCGAACTGTAACAGTAATTATGCTATTGAACAACATAACACCTTCCACAATTACAAACACTAACATCTCACCAAAATGGATTCTTATATGCGATAAAGTGTAGTGTGGAATTTCAGCATAATTGATCCAAAAATTATATAACATGCTAATTCCACATTCAGTCCTTTGTATGGTCTTGACAAGACCCTGCAAGGAATTTTATTCTATTTTACACTTCCAAAAGAAGCCTTTATTCCTCTAAACCAAGGTCTTTTATGCTTTAAACCAAGCATCATACTTTATGGATCCATATACACTTCTAAACCAAAGTATTAATCTTTATATCTCAAAATTAAAATATAACTGTAACAGCTCATATAAGAGGTATACATATATGACAATTACCATTTATGTGTACACACACATAACTATAAACAAAATGTGAATAAACACATTAAACTTTATTAACTGAAATATACCATAGATAATATTCATGGGTAAAAAATTTCTTTAACCAAGCACATAAAAAACTGTAAAGTACCCATATGCTCAATATATTTAACAAACTAAAATTTGGCCTAAGCCCTATATTTCGAAGATCAACTAGCATGTATTCTATAACATGTGCTCATAAAAAATATCATCTTTAACAACTCTCTAATTTTGAAGTGCTTTAAATTTATGTATTTAACACCATCAGAGTTTTTGTTATTCTTCATAGAGAAAATTAAAACCATATATCATAATACATCTTTATAGGTTTGGAGATGAAATTAACAATTCCAAGCTCTAAAATAAAATTCTTTAATTACATAACTCAAGTCAAGCTCTAAAACATGTTTGCATAGTGAAAAATTATAAGAGATTTTATGAAACTCTTTCATGAAATAACACCTCATGCAAACATAAAAATGTAACTAGTAATAGACACTATATATCATCTGAACAACTTCTAAAGTCGACATTATACAACCAATAATATTAACATGATTAATTCTTCTATAGCCAATTGTATAATCTTTAATTCGCTATAAATATCATGACACTTTATGTCTTTCAACCCAATGGTCAAGGCTTAAATTAAAATAATAATTGTCTAACAAACTAATTGCATATGCACCAAGTTTAATTCAAACTTCATAATTCATTAAACTCTCACAACACTAGCATACAAGACATTCCTCATGAACTTTTTCTCAAAATCATTTTATGAATACTGAATGTTACTTAATTAATCTCGATCATTAAGAAGAGCAAAGTAAAACTTTCAATTCTGCATATTAAATTCAGTAAAAATGTGCTCTAGGTATGCTCTTTGAGATGAAACAAATAATCCTCTAAGTTATTTTTCAAGTATCTTAATGCCAAACACATAAAATACTTTATCAAGATATTTTATATAAAAAAATTTATTAACAACAATATCTTCACATCAAGTATTAATTCGAAATTATTACTAGTAAGTAAAATTCTATCAGTATAAAGGATCAAGAAAAATAAATTACTCCCACTGACCTTGAGATATATGCATAAATTAATGGTACTATCCATAAAGCCAAGTAATAATATTTGGTGAATCTTTAAATATCATTACTCAGAAATTCATTTAAAACCATAGACAAATTTGTTTAACTTACAAATCAAATTTATTTTGTTTGGCGAAGCAATAGATAAAAATGTCACAATACCACTATAATCATTATAAACCTATATTTATGACATTGGTAAGAATAATACTCTTTTCAAATCACAACCTCTTGCAATAGCATTGTATTTATTTATTTATCTTTAAAAAATACTCATTAGATTTCAAACTTTTAAAAAGGTATAACATGATCTCATATCTAATTAATAATTTGTACCAATTCATTTACCATATTACAAATCGCCAATATCTTCATCATACGTAACAATTATCTCTTCAATTTCTTGATATTGCTCATTTAGAAAAATAATATAATCGCAAGGATCTTTTAATTGTATGAGAATGTCTAGAAGGTTGCACGTGTTATACATGTTCAACTTTTATCAATAGACTGAATAGACACTTCAGATTCTACTTGCACTCTCACTTTCTCTATGTGAGAATGAACGGACCAATTTATTATAATAGGCACAAGTATACCAGAAGATTTATATATTTAAATGGTTCACCAATCTAATAACTTCACATTTTAAAAGCTTAAAAGATTCTTATGTCAGAACCAAGGTAATAGAACCATTGACAACTTACAAAGTAACAACAAATAGCTATAGGCCCCATTTTGATTTCAAAAATATATCATAAATTTTTTTACTTCTGTACAATCCCAAACTCAAAAGTCATTCTAAATTTTCTACTAGTTCACAATTCAAAAGTGTTCTTTATTTATTTTTATTTTTTTTCAAATATTTTTAACTTAGTATTATATGTAAAGTATACACAAGTATATATAGTAATTAAAAACATTCTATCACAAAAACTCTCGTACAATTTAAACATGTTAACATACACATCATTATTTTATTAGAGTCCAATTACGATGCTCAAGTACTCAACTTTCTTCCGAAGTTACAACCATGATATATTTAAATTGATTCCACAATTTTGTAAAAATTAATAAGAGATTACTACATTAACCAAAATTATCATGTTCACTATAATATCCACCTTCAATTAATAATTTTAAAATCTTCGCAATATGTTTTTCAACATAAATGAGATAGACAAATGCATAACATCAATACTCATTTATAAAATTAATAGAATAATTTCTCCCACACACTTTATGATAATTATCATCCAAGTCAAAATAAAATCTATTTCAATTATTATTATTATTATTATTATTTTATTTATTACCAAAATTAAAAATAATAACAATGCTTATTTTGTTGACATTAAAATTGAATTTTATCTCATGGATGATATAAAAATAACATTCTTTAAGATCAGATCACTACTAGACTCTAACTTAAATAACTTGACTAGAAAATAAAATTTTGATTAACACAAGCATTTTTTTAAACAGTTTAAAAAACAAATAAGGAGATTCCGAAGGTGGGAAGAGCGTCATAGCTCACAAAAAATTCTAAAGAATTTTTCTTACTTGAGTTAATAATATATAAAGAGATTTGCGGAATATTCTGAAAAGGAAAACATAAAACACTGAAGAGAGATAACGATTTGTAAAAGTTGAAGGTATTATATAGAGCATTGTAGAGTATAATTTAGATTTTCTTATAAGAATCACCTAGTGAATATTTTAAAACTCTACTTTCTTAAATAGTTAACATTAAATATAATTTCAATCTTTCACACCATATTGAGGTCTTAATATAAATGGTTAAGAAGACACATTCTCGAGTATGTCAATATCTAAATCAATTAGTCTTAAAGCTAACTCAATATCTTTTAACCGATTCATAATCAAAACTTTAATGGAGTAAATTTGATTTTCATAAAAATATCTCCCTTCATTGCTTTCAATTCAATATAATATCATTCAATTATATATGGACAATAATAATCTCATAATCACAATTAATATTCTCGAATATTTAAAATGTATCACTCTTAAACTGAATATATAGAAAGCATGTTCACAACTCCAACTTTCAATTATACATAGGCAATTAGTATAATCTCACAAGAATATCCTGTGAATAAACTTTAGCAATATTCTTAGATGTGCCAGAATGTATCACTATATAAACACCATTGGGTTGAATATATAGAATACAATCAACATCTTTAAACTTCAATATAATCTTAATTAATTATACATGGGCAATAATTATAATCTCACAACAATGGGCTGCAAATAAACTTTAACAATATTTTCAGATGTTTCAGAATGTATCATCATATAAATACCTTTGGGTTTCAGAATGTTGACTCCTAGTCCATGAGAAACAAATTTAAAATTAAGTTTTCCAAGGGATAAACTAGGTTATAACAAACCAATTCCCAAGCAAATAAAATTTTCTACCAAAAATTACACTACTCATAAAAGTTAACCGGAACTCATTATTTCTGAATAAAATCATAAATATTTTAGCTAATGCTAAATTTGGTTTCTTTTCCCAAACCAAAACACTTTAAAAATAATCAGATTATAACCAAAGACTTTCTCCAAACTCGGTTTTTCAGCACTTTGGAAATAAAATGATTAAACCCAAAGATTTCCTCAAACCCCAAAGGATTGAAACCAAATCCGTCTTAGTTGTCATTTCTAAACAAATAAGAACTACTCTTTAGCTAAGACTAAACACTTTGGTTTCTATTACAGAAAACCAAACCAAGTTCCAAACTTACAAGCAATTTAAAAAATTTCTAACCAAACTACAAGCAATGTAAAAATTTGCTATAACAAATTACATGCATATAAAATGCTTCCAACCTTACAAGCAAACAAACTTGCTTAAAACTTAGGTAATTAATCACTACTAAACAAAAGTAATAAATTGCTTTAATTAAAAAGAGAGTAACTAATCCATAAGGATTTTATATAGTCTAAAACCTTTTCCATGCTTAGAAATTCTTGTTCATCACAAAGGTTAGTCGTTCATGCTTTTTGTTTTGACATCCCTAATACTATTCATTTGATTTGGTTTTGTTTTTTTTTTTTTTCACTCCCTTTTGCATAGGTATTCCTGTAAAGAAAATTAGTAGAGAACCACAAGAAAATGCAAACAAAATAACCTAAGGACAATAAATTATTTTTTAAATTACTAGCATAATTAACTAATGAATTAAAATGCTAAATGAGGTACAAACATAAAAGTTATAACTCCGCAAATAAATTAAAACATGAATAGGCAATAGTTAGAAATAAACCTATAACTCTAAGAATTAAATTAAAAAAAATAGTCATGAGTTATGAATGAAATTAATTCACAGTAAATATTTAAACATATAACTCCAAATAAATAAATTTAATTCAAAATTTAATTCACCCAAATAAATTACAAACCTTATAACTCTAAATATTAAATTAAAATTAATTTACAAGAGTTATATGAAATTATTACACAATATTCATGTAAAATTTAAATCAACCACTTATGAGCATGCAAATAAATTTTTTTTTTTTTTTTTAGAATTCTAGAAAAAATAATTAGCATGCAACTTTAACCCAAAACCCCTAAGACACAATAACCATGGGAATTATATGAGTGTTTCTAGTAGTTAACATGTGAATAACTCATATAGATAATTCTAGACATAATAAGCATGTAACAAAACCAATTAAAATCTAGACAATGTTGAACATGCAAATTGTATCATAAAATTAAAAATATGAGCATGTTTTTATACAAAGCTTCTATACTACATGTCATGCAAAGATTGATACCGATATAATAAACTTATATTAGAACAAATTAATCTACTAGAAATCTAATCATAATACCATTTTAAACTTTGCATCTAATAATCCTTTTTTCACAAAACAATGAATTAGAAAGCAGTAAATTAAAATCCCAAAGCATTATGTATATTAGATTACTTATAATCATGTATTATATAAAGGCAATGGATTATTACAAGCACCACTTTATGTGTATGAGGAAAACGAAATCAATCATGATAAGGACCATAAAACAGTAGCATGTACAGTAGAATCTAATTGTTACAAATTTCATATGAATCTAGATATCTAATTTCAAGATAAACACATTAATCTGTTTTAAGTTTGTTGCGAAATTGTGTACTTAAATCAAATAAATAGATTCATATTGAACAACCACTTTAAATTTCAGAATAAGAACATACTAAAATTTACAAAAATTCATAATAAAATAAAACTAGTAGTAGGAAGCAAACCGAAACATGTGTGATACCACAGTGTTCTTAAACAGATTAGCCGCCTCACCATGGATGCTGGAGGTATGTCGACTTCTGTCTTCCAAGATACGACAGTCAAAACCAGCTAACCCAGAAGCATCTTCTGAATAGCTTCGGTGAACATGATAATGGTTGCACTCTCTCTAATAAGAACCAAAGAAGGGACTAGCAAAAGAAGATAAGAAATTTTCCTTTTGTGTAAAAACCATCTCCAACTTTTTTATCTCAAAACAACATCTCCATTTTCCATCAAAAACCTCTCTTTTTTTCTCTTCTACTAAGTTGGAAGGGAAATGTCTCTATTTATACAAATAAGGGAATCCCTAGCCATAAAGGTTATACATCAATAGGGTCATCAAATGCCATTAACCAAAGCCATCAATTCTAACCATTAGGGCTAGAGTTACAAAGGTTGAAAACTTATGGCCACTAATATGGTCATCAACTCCATCATCAAAAGATGAGAGTTTCAAAGGTTTAAACCTCCCATGTGCTTAATATATACAAATAAATATGTATATAATAATGTTTGAATAAACCAACTAGATGAGTCACACAATGGATGCCAATGTTGGGTCACAACCCGATCCAAATCCAATTCTCAAACACATGCACAAGTTAAGCTCAACATAACATAACTTGGCTCAAACTTAAGATTAAGTCCAAGTCTAAGTCCAAGACCAAACTCAACACATGCACAAGCACAAGTACAAGTCTAGGCCCAGTCTAAATTAAGACTAAGTCCAAATCTAAGCCCAACTGATATCCACTTTATGAAACAATTCTCATTCACACCTTAATGGTTTCGGCCCATCATTTTTATATTGTTATATTCTCACTTGAGAGAATACAAAATCTCTCAGACCCACCTCAACCGGCGGTTGGATCCCACTTTAATTTTGAATTAAAGTTAGCGAAAAATCATTATTTTCCAACACTATATATATGTAATAAGAAAATGAATGAGAATGCCGTATTATTTTTGCCTTTTATTTTTGGATGTTATTATTTAACTTGTAATGGGCCAGGGTTTGAATCTGACTTCTAAAAGCCAAACACAATAATATTTTTGGAATTTCGTTTCAAAAATTCTTATGAGAAGTTACATTTTGTTCTGAGGGCAATACAGATCTGGTCAAAAACGAGATAAATTGTTTTCATTTAAGAAGTTTGAACCGAGGGAGCACACGTCAGACTTTAGGCATCGACCACGGCCAACTCCTTTGGGTTTAGATGCCCATAACTTAAATGTAAAATTTTGTTCAAAAATTATTAAAAAAATTCAATAAGTACAAAAGAATTAAAAAATATACTGAATTTTTATTATTTTTTCTACTTTTTATATTTAGTGATTTAAAAAAAAAAAGGTGAAGTATTAATAAATTTCAAATAGTGATTTTATAAAATATTTGGTCCTCTTTTTTAACTTATAGACCTAAAGGTCCCATTCTAATGTGAATTACATAAAAAGTTAAGCATAAACGTGTGTATTATGTATTGAGCGACAAATGTGAATTTTCTCATAATGTTAAAATTACTAAACGTAACATTTCAAAAAAACTCCTTAGTATACTTTTCTCAAACCTAACATTCCAATATAACACTTAAAAAACATAACACTCCAATGTAACATATTAAAAAACTTTTTAATATATTTTTTCCAAACATAACACTTCAATGAATGTAACACTAAAAAATTCTTTAGTGTACCTTTTCTAAACGTAACAATTCAATGTAACACACTAAAAAACTTCTTAGTGTATTTTTTTCAAACATAACAACGTATATTCCAAAAAAACTTTTTAGTGTATTTTTTTCAAACGTAGTAATGTATATTCCAAAAAAATTCCTTAGTATACTTTTCCCAAACGTAACACTGCAATCAATATAACACAAAAACTCCTTAGTATATTTTTTTCAAACACAACAACATAAAATTCCAAGAAAACTCCTTAACATATTTTTTCTAAATGTAACACTCTAATCAATATAACACATAAAAATTTCTTAGTGTACTTTTTTTTCAAACGTTGCACTTTAATATAACATTCCAATGTAACACTAGAAAATTACACTAATAAAAATGTAAATTTTTTCGCTCAAAAAGATTCTTCCATAACTTCAACTTTCCATTCTCATCCCAAAAATAAATCAAAAATTGAAAAAATAAATCTCAAAAGAGCATCACTTAAACTCAAATCATACCAAATCAAATAAATACAACTTTTCAAAACAAAAAGGACTAATTAATTCATAAAAAAACTATTAAAAATAAATGGATCAACATTCCCCCATATGAAATTTATGGATAAATTTTTCTTAAAAAAATTACAAATATTATACTTTTTAAGAAAGCATAGATTAGTTACATCTAAAAAGTTTTAAAAAATATTTAAAATATTAAATAAAATTATTAAAAATTAAAAAATACAAAATACAAAAAACTCAATTTCAAAAAAATTACTCTAAACCAAACAAGGTGCTATTTTGTTTACACACTGATATGGGTGTGACGCTTACTATGTGGGTGTTTGGGAAGTGAATTTTTTGTAGGTTTTTTTAGTTGTAGGATATTATTAGAGGAAAAATGTTTATATTTGGGAAGATAGTTGGATTTTTTTGTGGTTGAATGTGATGTTTGTGAGAGAAAAAATAAAATGATTATGAGTTTGATATGATATTTTGTTTAAATTTATTTTTTTTAATTTTGTAATTAATTTATCTTTTAGTAGAAAAAAATTAAAAAAAAAAAACAAAAATATTTCTTCCCAAACAGCGCCTATAGGTAATGCCCATATGATGTGGGTTGAAAAATGTGCTAGTACATTAATTGAGGCCTATTGAATGCCAAAAGTTGAAAAAAAAAATTTAAAAAAAAAAAAAAAGATAAGATAAGATACAAAATTGCTAACAACTCAACCAATTATTTACATGCGTGTGAAATTCATATTATATAAATGGGGAATTATATTAAGAGAAATTTAGTTATAAATCTCTTTTATCTTTCTTTCATTATTAAAAGAATTAAGAAAAAAAACTTATACTTTTTAAATCCCCTCATAATTATAAAGTCTTGCATAAAAAACAAAATTTATTATTTAAATATTTTATTAGATTATTATTGTCACGACCCAAACCCGGCCCTATGGGTTTAGCATCAGAATCGCGATGTCGAGATTACCGAGCTCTTTGAAACGATGTCTGATTAAGCAGTCTGAGCTGGCGGAAGCCAATACAGTAAATAACTAGTGTCTATTGAGCTGTGAAAATCTGTATGCCAAAAACATTTTTCATGCATTCATACGGTTCAAACAGTACAGTCTATACAATCATATACAATCATTCAGTACGGGGACCTAATCCCTCGATAACAGTACAGTAAAACAGTAGACCGTCTATACAAAGTACAAAACAGTAAGGAGACCGATAGGGGACACAAAAACACCCCAAGCCATAACATGGCAACTCGGAACCTCGCGGTGAGGCACATAGGCTGGCTTGACAAAACTGGGGACCAACCCACGCTCCTAGCTCGATGCAGGCTGAGAACCTACATATATATATATATATATATAAACAGTGAGCTAAAACCCAGTGAATAACATAAAACGTAAAGAGGTTATGAATGAATGTCCTACAAGAATGAAATCATTCATTAAACAAGATTTCATCTTTCAAGATTTCACTAATCACCATATGTGGTACACCCATTAGCCTATAAACAAGAGGGTCCAAAAGGACCGGCCTTAACACCCAACAAAGAATGATGGCCATCAACAAGAAGCGATGGTTCCACAAGGAACCGACAGAGCTCTGTAACAAGAACGATCAATGCTAAGGATGCCTGTCTGATTGAGAATACAGACATACATTCATTCAAGAAACAATATCAGTTCAATAAACAATTCAGATTCAAGATTCAAAAGATAGCCATTTTGTACATATCTTTACACAATTGTTACTCACAGAGTTTGGGCTATTTGCAGCTAGAGCGCGTCCCCGAGAGCCAACCCTAAACAGTTAACAAATAGAACACACACTAAGTTCACAGTCGAAAGGATGATAATTAAATCCCTAAATTCCCTCGGTGTGGTTCTATGTCTAAATCCTCATTAAGATGCCTTAAACTAGGCCTAAGAATGCCTAGGATGGGATGAAGATGCAAAGATGTGCACAGAAATCAGTTTCAGAATTTTTGAAAGCAGGCCTCCGCCGGCGCATGTTTTCCCTTTCGGCGGACAAGCAAAACAAAGGTCCCCGCTCGAGCGTCAACTTCCCAGCTCGAGCGTGACACACAATCCTCCGCTCGAGCGCACATTACTCCGCCGGCGGATGATGAATGGTAAGATCTTTGGATGCTCGATTTCTCCGCTCGAGCGGACTATAAAACAAGTCGAAGAAAATGCTGGGAGCATGAATTCCCCGCTCGAGGGGCACTTCCCCCGCTCGAGCGGACATCAAAAATCTGGAAAACCCAGGTTTGTGTTCCAAGTTCAAAACTCAAGTTTGATGCTCCCAACTCGATCCTCTTGGGCCCATTTTCTGGAAAACTCTTTCAAACACATAGAATAACACGTTTTAAAGCTCAATTTAAGGAATCAAGGCCCAAGAGTGTTTAATCAAACTCATTTTCAAACCCATTTCCATGAATACCATTTCAAACATGACATGCATGGATTAAAACAACTCCAAGGCTTCAACTCTTGCTCAATTGAGCTCAATGGTTGGAAAACAAAATGAAAACATGGACTTTGATAGAAACATGAGCATGCGTGTACAATCCATCATGAATTCAACTCAAAAATACACCAAGATGGTCATGCATGCAACAATCAAGCTTCAATTCAACATTCTTGAACTTAAAACATGGCTTAGCTCTACAATGATGCATGAACCATGCAAAATGAGGCTCAAAGACAACAAGATGGAGGTGAAGTCACTTACCTAAGTCTCAATTTCAAGGTAAGGAAGCTAGATTATGCCAATTATACTTCAATTCTCTCAAATTCCAAGCATGCAAGATGAAATTCTCCAATCTCCTACTCTCTCTCTCTCTCTATATTCGGTGGTGGACTCAAATGTGCTAAAGAAGTGTTGTATAATGCAAGACCAAGTCTTGTGCAAGGTGTGGTGTAGTGGCCCACTAGGTGGCAACATGGTAATTAAGCCAAAGTTTGCAATATGACAATATTTAATCTAGTTTAATCATACCTAATCACATTTTAGATAATTATACCACTAAATCACAAATATTTTACTGATCCCAAAACACTAAACGGTTTCTAATTCGGCCGCCGATAAGGCCTTCAATTAGCAGTTTAAACACATAAACTCAAACAGATAATCAATCAATCAAACAGATAGAAATGCAATATAATAAATAAACTTCTTCAATTTCTATTTCGATTTCAATCAGTCCATTCAGTACCTCAGTGAATTCGATTATCAGTCATTATTAATTCAGTTTAGCAGTAATCAGTATGTAATTCAGTGGTTAACCGGTAATCAGTACGAGGGTTGTTACAATTATACCCTTAACTAAATTTTCCCACCTTCTCCACCCACTCTCTCCCCACCTTCTCTGTCTCTCTCCTCCCTCTCTCCCTTCTCTAACTCCTTCAAGCTTCAGATCTGGAAGCTCAACTACCGCATCTAGAACTCCTACGTCGATCTCGCCAACGCCATCGGCGTCTGATCCTCTTCCGTCACTCCTTCCGGCGAACACGCTAAGCTTCGCCACGTCTCCGCTGATTTGCTCTTCTTATGTATATGTGTATGTATGTATTTATATATGTGTGTGTGCATGTATGTATGTATATATGACTCATACATACATATATATATGTATATATATCAGTCAGTGAGTGTATGTATGTATATTATGTGATATTTTTTTTAAACATATATCTGAGTTTTGAATATATATGTATATATATATTTGTGTGTATGAGTGTTGTTGAACACATATATTCTTTGAAATCAAAAGATAGAGAGATATTTGGATGTGTTCTCTGAAATGGCTACCTCAATCAGATTATAATTATGTTGATATTTGGATGTTTTTGTTTAGTTTTTGATCTATGTGTTTTGTGGTTATATATCCTTGTAATATAGATTTATGTTTTTACTAGTTTTTGAATTGACCTGTTCATACTCAGCTTGTTCAATGGATGATCGATCTATTAAAATGGATGATCTATTCAATTTGTCTCTCTTTCTCTCCTTCTGATAAGAATCTCTCTAATAAGAATTTCACGCAAAAATTTTACTAATCAGAGTAAAGTTTACTCTGAATCAGAGTAAAATTTTACTCTGGTTAAAAAATGTTGATTTGCTTAAAAATATAAAATTTTACTTTGAATCATAGTAAACTTTACTTTGATTCAGAGTAAAATCTGAATCAGAGTAAAGTTTACTATGATTCAAAGTAAAACTTTACTCTGAATTTTTACTTTGTTTAAAAAACATGTTGATTTTCTCAGCAACCAAACTATATTTGGTTTTCTTGTTATATTTCTGTGATTTTCTCAACCAAACACACAAGGTTATTAATACATGATACTTAGTGTGATTCAAAGTGGATACTCTCCTTAAATCATAGTAAAATTGTACTTTTAGAGTAAAATTTTACTCTAAATCAGAGTAAAGTTTACTATGATTCAAAGTAAAATTTTACTCTGGTTAAAACCATGTTGATTTGCTTAACGATATAAAATTTTACTTTGAATCATAGTAAATTTTACTCTGATTCAGAGTAAAATTGTACTTTCAGAGTAAAGTTTACTCTGAATCAAAGTAAAATTTTACTCTGGTTAAAAATATGTTGATTTGCTTAACAATATAAAATTTTACTTTGAATCATAGTAAACTTTACTCCAATTCAGAGTAAAATTTTACTCTGAATCGGAGTAAAGTTTACTATGATTCAAAGTAAAATTTTACTCTAAAATACACTGTGAAGATGGCTTAATAGGAGAACTAATAGATATAATGGTAATATAGTAAAAGAAACAAGTTTTAAAATATTAGAGGGTTTTGAAAGTACCTATATAATTATTGTCCTTTTGAAAGACAAATTAGACAGTGAGTGGCCTATCACCAAATCCCCCTTTGGCTTTATAGTTTGAAGTTTATATCATTTTAATTTTTAACTTTTTAATTGTGATATATTTGATTTTGAATTTTAAATATTATTTTAAATAAAGACAATTGAATATATCATTGCTTAATCTCAATGGCAAATTCATCAATTTGATAAAAATAAATATCAAAAAAATATTTTTTAATTTTTAAAAATTATTTCTACCCACCAAAGATAAAATTATGTAAAATTGATAAATCTTTTATATATTTATTTATTACCAAATTAATTTTTATTATGTGTTTGGATGATGATCATGTAAGGTGGTTGTTTTTATTTTTATTAAATTAGTTTCTATTTTTTCAAAAGTCAAATATGGTAACAATTTTAATATCATTATTAAACCAATCCACTAAATCAAAAAATCAAAAACTAAAAACATTTCATATATTAAATATATCGATTACACATTAAAAACTTAACAATTGCCCATTACATGATCATCATCCAAACACATAACAAAAATTAATTTGGTAAAAAAATAAATAAATGTGTAAAAGATTTATCAATTTTACATAATTTTATCTTTGATGGGTAGAAATAATTTTTAAAAATTCAAAAATATTTTTTTGACATTTATTTTTATCAAATTGACGATTTTGCCCTTGCAATTGAGCAATGATATCTTCAATTGTCCTTATTTGGAATAAGATTCAAAATTCAGCATCAAATGTGTCACAATTAAAAAGTCAATGACCAAAGTAACACAATTGTGACACGAGCCCCAAACTATAGAGACTCTTAGTATAATTAATAAAATAAAAGTGTTATTATTAGCATTCTATCAATTATTTTGGATCTTCACTTATAAATTGTAAACTCCTCAGAATTTCTTCTCCCTCAATAATATTAAAATCATCCTTATAAAAACATTATACCCATTTAAATGTATACCCCCACACTCTAAAAAACCTCTCTCTCAAAACCATAACAAAACCCATGATGGTGAAACCTCCTAAAACTAGTGAAAGAAATTTACGTTGATTAAGAAATTTTTTTTCTCTACTTTATTACGAGGTTTGTCAATTTGTTCGATTTTTTTTTTTTATTAACTATTTTCATACATACAACACAATCTACTTTCATACTTCTCTGGTTGGTTTTCTGTCATTCATCTATGGCCTCACTATATTTGTATGTTCTCTATGTGAGCAAAACTGGACAAGATTTCACCCATTGATCGACTACTCGGTCAACCGGCTGGTTGACCGGGTAGGTGGTTCGACCTCTTTTGTGTTGCCCGCTTCTTCTGCTGCTGCTGCTGCTCCAGTTATCTGTTTCCGAACAAATAAGAAATGTTCGATTACCTGTTCTCGAGCAAATAAACAATGTTCGGTCGTGTGTTCCTCAATTTCGGTCATATGTTCAGGAGTTCAATCCCAAAAAATGACGAACAATTTTTATTATTTTTGCCATTTTTTAAAAAAACTTACATTTACAAAGTTAATCTCCTCTGAGTTAAAAACACCATCAAAGTTATAAACATCTTCTGAGTTTTTATTATTATACTCCTCTCGTCTCATGGAGTTGTGATTATCAAAAATTTTTTCACTCATTGTCATTATCGGAGAAGTGTATATAATCAAATGGTTACCACTGTTGTTGCCAAAATATTGCCGCTAAAGTATTTTCAAGGTTTTGAGGGTGGATAGGTTTTGAAAGTAGGATTTGAGAAGATGGACAAGTGGTGATAGAGATGTGTACTCTTATAAACCCTAATTCATGATGTAATAGGTGTGTGGGTTTAATTGTGTGATGGGGTGTTTCAAAATTATTGATGTCATTTTAGTAATTTCAATTGAAGTTATTATTGTAATTAAATAAAAAAGGGCTAAAAAATGGGAGGCTCAAAATAATTGATGGATGCTAATAGGAGCATTCTAAAATAATTGATAAATTTAAGGGTAAATTACATTAACACCCCCTAAAGTTTGCTCTTAATACATATTTCTCTTTGAAGTTCTAAAAATTGCAATTCCCTCCCTGCCATTTATAGTTGCATTACAATATGCCACATATGTTAGTCAATAGTTAGATTGACTAACAATTTTTGGTAATGTCAACGGTTAATTTTTCTTAATGCCAACTTTACCCTCATGCACTTTCTCATTCTACAACACATCATTTTCTGTCACAATTCATCACTCAAGTCATTTTAGAAATTTAGAAAAAATTATGTGTTGGTCTTAGAATAAATTCACATGATATTCTGCCTTGATATTTATTGGTTAAAATTGAAAGACTCAATACATTTTTTTAAGATTTAAAAAAATAAATTGACAAGTATCAATTAATAAATAGTAAGAAATAATACTCCAAGATCACCGATTAATCACTCCCATTTTAGACAACCACCATCAGCTCCTTCCTTACATTACCTCTAATCACCACCATAATCATCTAAAAAGCACAGATATGGATACGAGATACATATACGATACAATACAATACGATACTAATACGGCGATACAGCAAAACCTTAAAAAGTAGGATAAGGGTACGGCTAGGATACGTTTGTAAAAAATAAAAAATAAAAAAATTATTAGCAGTAAGTTACACATAAGCTCAAGAATGTTGAGAAACCACAGTAACTTTATGATGCAAAATACTAATATTTAAAAATTAGGTATTAATTTAAGGCAGTAACTAGTTTAGTTTTTAAATTTTCAATAGGTCTTGCAAATATTTCATTTCAATATCAAGTCTAATATGTTGATATTATAATATCAAAATAATCCACAACTTGACCCTATGCTTTTTCCTTTTGCACTAGTCAAAAATATTCTATGCAAGTTTATTTGCTTATTTATTTATTAATATTTAATTTTACTATTGTTATATCTTATTAATCCTTACTTCTATGTAGTTATAGGGGGCATGCATGATACGATGAAGATATGTCAATTTGATGAATTCTATTACTTTAGCTTACTATGTTATTTTTATAAAAAAAACTAGGCAAAGTATTGTAAAAATATTCTATTTATCCTCGTAATTATATTATATTATGATGTTATGCAAGAAATGATACAATTCTAATTTTGTAAAAGGAGTAATATAAGACTTGAAGCATTTGATACTTCAAAATTAATTAAGAAGTATCCGACAATATGTGACTTGAAGCATCCGATATTTTAAAACTAAGTATCTGATACTTCAAAATTAATCACTACTACAAAAATAGTTAAAGATCACACTTTGGCAAAAAAAAACATCTCACTTTTATAGGAAGTGTGATAAAAAAAATTAGATTGATATTTTAATCACACTTAATTTGATTGAGTGTGATAATATTCATTTTTTATGTCACTTTTCAATTAAGTATGATTATATATATATATATATATTTTTTAATCACACATTCTAATTAAAGTGTGATTATATATATACTACTACTTTTTAATCACACTTTTTAAATAAGTGTGATTAGATATATATTTTTTAATCACACATTCTAATTAAAGTGTGATTATTTATATATTTTTTAATCACACCTTCTAATTAAAGTGTGATTATATATACATTACTACTTTTTAATCACACTTTTTAAATAAGTGTGATTATATATATATTTTTTAATCACACATTCTAATTAAAGTGTGATTATTTATATATTTTTTAATCACACATTCTAATTAAAGTGTGATTATATATACATTACTACTTTTTAATCACACTTTTTAAATAAGTGTAATTATATATATATATATATATTTAATCACACTCCACTATAAGAAAAAACATCTTTGGCAACTAAAAAAGCATATTTGGTCGCTGAAAGTATAGATTTTGGCGACTAAAAAAGCATTAGTAGCCAAAAGTAAAGATTTTTGGCAACTAAAAATCTATTTGGTTGCCCATATATGGTTTCTACCGACTAAAAAAATTTTAGTAGCCAAAAGTAAGGGTTTTTGGCGACTAAAAAAAATTAGTAGCCAAAAGTGAGGTATTAGGTAACTAAAAAGATGTTTGGTCGCCAAAAGTGAGGCTTTTACTGACTAAAAAAATTTTAGTAGCCAAAAGTGAGATTTTTTGGCGACTAAAAAAAATTTAGTAGCCAAAACTGAGGCATTGGGAGACTAAAAAAATGTTTAGTAGCCAATAGTAAGGCTTTTTGGCGACTAAAAAAAAGATTAGTAGCCAAAAGTAGTAATTTTAGCCTGAGAATTAAATTTTTTAACGACGAAAAAATAATTAGTAGCCAAACGTATAGAATTGGCAGCTAAAATTATATTTAGTTGCCAAAAGTGGTCTCTTTTTTTTTTCTAGTAAATAATTTATTTTTACATAAATTATGTCCAATAAAAAATAATTATCTTTATATATATACTTTTATATTAATACGGGTCTATGTACTATATAAATAATATATGTTGCATATATAATCATATGGTGTTATAGAGATGTAGTGGAAAAAGTGTGTTGTATAAGGTTTATGGTGTGAGAGGGTTGATGGTTTGAATCTCCACAAGAGCAAATGAGAAGCTAGTGAATGTAATATTTTTTTTTTCACATCTAAATGTTATTAATCACACTTAAAAGGTGTGATCTAAATGTTATTAATCACACTTAAAAGGTGTGATAAAAAATGACCCCTTTTAATCACATTCCCAAATATCACACTTTAATAAAACTTAAAATGTGTGATTAAATAACATACATCACACAAAAAAGTGTGATCTTTATCTGTTTTTGTAGTAGTGAATGAAAAATTAATTAAAAAGTATCCGATACTTTTAATAAATATCTGATATGTATTCGTAAGTATCTAAGGAGTATCGGTATCCGATATGGATACGATACAAATACGTCTTCCTATTTAAAGTATCCGTGCTTCATAGATAATCATCCTTCCATAACTCCAAACACTCCCGCAACAAACTCATGCACACAAATAAAAAAATCTTCACAACCAACTTATTAAATTGCACAAAGATAAAGAGGAAAAATGGAAAATCAGATATAATAGAAATAAACAAATAAATAAATAAACCAGACACTACAGAGATAAAAAGAAAAACAGAGCTCCATTTTACCAATGTACATGTTTACAGACAATTACCCACATTCTCTTATATAAAACAGTTATAAATTTATATAGAAAATGTTTGAGACCCCATAAATTTTTTAAAATTCAATTCACAATAATGTAATCTGACAAGTATCAATTTTTTTTATTGATTATACACTATGATATGAGATCTACTACTTTTATCACATCATTGTGAATACATTTGTAGAGGTAAAATGTGGATCTTTAGTGTGGTTGAATTTATACTCACATCCACATGCAATCAAATTCACTTTACAAACACAAAACCACCACTGTGATATACTAATCAAACCCATTGTCCATGACTTTACAAACCCAAAAACAAAACCACCACCATGAGTCAAGAAACCAAGAGACTACATGGTAACATTAATCCAATTTACCTGGTGAAATTAATCAAAAAAATCTACTTCAATTCATATTGAGATGGTGATTGGTGGGTCGGGTGGTGCAACAAAGGGTTGATGGTACTGAAATTGATGGTTGTTGGTTTTGCAACAGGGAACTCTTCGCAAATATTTTTTGTTGGTGCTGCAACACATTGAGAAGTGGTGGGTTCGTAGATCAACGGACGAGGATGATGATTGTGCCAAGCCATCCCTCAAGCCATGATCGACAACACTACAGGCTGCAATCACCTGCAGAGATTTGGGGTTTTGATTTTGCTAAATGATTTAGGATTTTTAATTTTGCTAAATGATTAATTCAATTCAATTTGACCCAATCATGAGTTTTGATATGGGAGTGGCTTCAATTGGAAGGGCTTTGATTTTTTATTACGGTGGTTGTGGTTTGTTGTTGCGATTGGCATAGTAACAAAGGGAGGAGGAGTGGTGGGTCGCCGGCGGTGACTAGTGATTAGTGGTGATGGAAGTTTTGAACTGTAGTAGGATACACTAATGGTGTGGTGATGGAAGTGGTGAAGATGGGGATACACTGGTAAGAGTGGAGAGGGGGACTGGTGGAGATACAATGGTGAAGGCGAAAAGTGGCAAAGGATATAAAGATGGATTTGGGTAAAGAAAGAAGACCATTATGGTGCTTGAGTAATTTTTCTTGGGTAGTAAAGGGTAATTTAGTCATCTTATTTATTATTATTATTTTTTTTTTGTTGACTATAGCGATCTCGGTTTTTTCCCATTTGGTTGTTGTATTCTGAACTTAGGTTCCGTGATGTTGGTTGTTGTATATATCTTGTTGTCATCCTTTGATTCTTTATATTCGAGTTTTGTTAAAGGTTGGTAGTGAGTCTAAACCAATAGTTGCTGTCCAGAATTTTGTATCTTCGCTCGAGCGAGGCTTTTGTCGCTCAAGCAAGCTCTGTGTTTTAGATCCTTTGCTTGAGCCAAGGTTCCTTCGCTCGAGCGAGAGTTGGGTGATGTGTCTGGTGGCTCGAACGAGAAGTCTTGCACTTGAGCTTGCGTCTGCGTCTGGTTCTGGACTTGAAGGTTGCAATTCTTGGCTCGAGCGAGCTTTCCTTCGCTCGAGCGAGCGAGGACTATGTTTTGAGTTTCTTCGCTCGAGCGTGCTTCTGGGTTGCAGACCTGAAGCTTTGAATTGTTGGCTCGAGCGAGGCTTTCTACGCTCGAGCGAGGTTTCCTTGTGTCTGGTAGCTCGAGCGACCACTCCTTCGCTCGAGCGAGCCTCGAGTATATCAGTTCGCAGCAGCAATCTTCTCTCTCACTTTTTGAACTCCTTTTCTTCTTAAACCCTAGAACGGCTGCCTCTTTCTCTAAACCACCACTTCTCTCTACAAATCCATCTAGTTCTAGTGGTCTCCTACCCTAGTTCCTTTGTATTAAGTGTAGAGCTTGGTGTGGGCTATCTTTTAATCCGAAAAATTGGGGATTTGGAGCACTTCGAGTTTTCTTCATCAACTCCTTTGAGCCTCTTCTCTTGAGGTAGGGATAACCTACTCTATTCTATGAGTTTTAACATAAATTTTGATCATTTTGATTAGATGGTGTTGTTTGGTAATTTTGGGAAAGTTAGGATTTGATTTGAGGTTATAAAAAGGGGGTTTTTCAAAAGATAAAATCCATGTGTATGTGAGGTTATGAAAAATGGAATTATTGTGGTGGAATTGATGAAAATGAACCTTAAGGCTAATATTGGGAAAAAGGGGGCAAAGCCCTAATTTAGTGTAACCAATTAATTTGAATAATTAATTTGGGGAATTGTGTAATTGAAGTGAAATTCATGATATTGGAATATTGTGGGAGTAAATGGTGTAGTTGGATAATTTAATCACTCACCTATGAAAATGTCGATATTTTATCTGTTGATAAATTTATTATCTGTTTAGAGATAACTGCTTTGGGCTATCGATGGAGGATAGTCTTGATTGTTGTAGACATTGTATGATGATTAGGGAAAATTGAAACTAATCACATTGAATATGACGGTTGGAATAATACAGCAAATGTGTGTATTGATTGATCATTATATGTAATAATTGTTTAAATACATTGTATATGTCTATTGTTTGAGAGGAGATAGGGGATGTACTCCATGGTTTGAGAGGAGATAGGGGATGGACTCTCAAACCTGTTTGGGAAGAGATAGGGGATGGACTCCACTGATACAGCAAATATATGTATCAATTGAAATATGGAAGTGTTTTAATGTGAGTTATAATCTCATGTGAATTGTGAAGTATGGAAATGTGTTACTGTGAGTTATAGTCTCATTGAATTGTTTGGCCAGGTTCTGAGCCATAATTATGAATCGAAAATGTATAAGTGAAGGAAATTGAAATGAAAAATGAGTGTACTTGATGTTGAATTGAAAAGTATTGTAAGTTGGTTTATATGTGTTAACCATATATCAAATGCTATTGTTTTAGTTATTTCTCATACTTGGTTTAGTATATCTCTACTGGGCATTGGCTCACCCTATATGGGACATCATTTTCAGGTTCAGGTGATATGCCACCCCCAAGGACGTAGCTTGAGAGACTTAGAGACTTGAAGATCTTTTTGTTGTTTTCTTTATGTATTACATGTTAATCAAGCCAATGGCTTATTTTGTATAAAGAGTTAGAACTCTTCTTTTGTTGAACCCAAGTATTGACTTGGAAAGTTGTAAGCCCATAGAGCATTTACTTTTGTTGTCAACATGTAATATTTTTGTACTTAATACTCTGATGAATGGAAATATGTTTTATTCTTCTATGTCTATGCATGTTAAGGATGTGGGGTTTTATGTATTATTTTGAGGGCGTTACATTAACACTATTACAAGTTAAATTCTGAGGGGATCTATATGTCGAGGGGGATCTATATTGTGAGAGGTTGTGAGTATAATTTGCCCATAATTTTTAATTTATAACTACAGCAAAGGTCATATATTAGAGCTTCTTTGTCTAGAATGTAAGAGGGAGAAAGCTTTCCCATGGTATCTCCATAAGTTATAAGTATTACTTAGTGTTGGTTTGACATGTTCTTTGAGGTTAAAATAGTTATATAAAATAAATTGATTATTTTAGTCAAATTGGATAAAATATCACATCTAATCAATAATTAATTTTTTTTTCTTACAAAAGTCAAAATAGTCAAAAAGTCTATTACAAACGAAATTTTTTAGTCCTAAACTAAAATAGTCAAAAAAATTAAAAAACCAACTCACATTTCAAACATCAGTCCATCCCTTCGGAACAATCTTTAAAAAGTCATTTTTTACTAAAACAAATAAGAAAATTATAAAGTTAAAAAGTTTTATCATGTGTTAAAAAAAGGCCACATTAATTTTTTGTACTTACAAAAAGAAAAATTTAACAACTTCTCAAACAAATCAATTTAGAAAAGCAGCCTCAAACGTCCATGGTATAAAAATATACATACTATGATACTTACCACAATAAATAGGAAATTTTAAATTTTTTTTAAAAATAAAAAAGAAAAAAAAGGAAAAGGAAAACTAGCACTTTGCTTCTTACTGCTGCAGAAAATAAGAAAAATAAAAAGATAAATTACACTTATCTCTCTTGAAATTTAACATAATTATAGAAACATCTCCTATAGTTTTGATAGTAACAATAATATCCCTTACTTTTGAAATTATAATTCATTTTGACCCATTGTTAACCATCAATTAGTACTCTTGTCAAAATATGCTAATGTCACATGTTTTAAGACCTTAAATGCTAATTACTCTGTTTGGTTTTAATTTTTTAAAATCAATTTTTTGAAAATTAAATTTTTTATTTTTCGTATTTTTTTTTATTTTTAATGAATATTTTTAAAATTATAAGCAATTTCTTTACTTTTTTAGATGCACTAAAACGTAAAATATTTGTAAAAAATATTTTAAAAAATTAATAAATACACAAGATTACAAAAATGTAAGAGTGATCGTAGATCAAGTTGGGTTGGGTGGTATTCCATCTGCCATCAATCTAAAATAAGGCGGATTGAAAAAAATCAATCTGCATCAGTCCACCAGTTTGGCAGATGAGAATTGAGTGGGCCGTGCAGGCTGGTTAATAGATGTGATCGGTTTGACAGTTTGAACTTTACAAATTTGACATTTTTTTGAATTATAATTCATAACTTTTACAATCTTTAATAATTATTAATTTGAAAAAAAATATGTATTCTTTGTCTATAATAGGTCATGGCACCACATACACATATTATTTAGGTATTGTTTTTTATTTTCACAAAAATATATATTTTATTATTTTTATCCTATGTTGTTACTTGTTAATATTTTATTTTTATTTTTTTGAACTTACATCTACGGACGAATCAAATTCATGCGGGTGCAGGATGGTTGATTCGCTATTCGAACTGTCTCCACAAATTTTGAAATATTTCATCCGCATCCATCCACCAAAAGACACGCATTCGCCCAAAATCAATCGGGTTGGGTCAGTTCAGTTAGATTAGGCGGATCTATGATCACCCCCTATGAAAATGTACTGAATTTTTATTTTTTGTTTTTTTATATTTTTGATATTTAATGAATTTTTAAAAACATTTGTTCACAAATATTGTATGTTTTAAGTGTATTTATATTAAATATATTTAAAAATTTAAAAAATTAGTTAATCAATAAAAACAAAAAAAATACGAAAAGTAAAAAATTTTAAATACTTAAAAAATGATTCCTAAAAAATAAAACTAAACAAGTTGAATAATACCTTGGTCGTCTCCAACGTCCAAAGACCCAACAAGCTTAAACAATACTTCCAAGCCAAACACCACCATCATTACAATAGAGAAACATCAGTCAAATATAATTTGTGAATCTCTTAAGTTTTATTTTCAAAATATATTTTTTGAATTTTTTTTTGAAAAATAGAAATTAATTTAACAAAAATAAACACTAAAAAAATATTTTTAAATATTTAAAAATTAATTATGCACCAAAAAAATATAAAAATGACGATTATTTTTTTACACCAAATTAATTTTTAGGTTTTTCATAACTTATTTAGAAAATTGATTATGAAAATTAAACCAAACAAAGAGTTATGATTCACACCATCCCTATGTGTGTATATATCTGTATATGTTTTGAATTGCCTTGTACTAGGAATGTTGGTTATTTAAAAATTAATTCTGCACCCAAAAAAGAAAAAAATCATGTGAAAATGATGAGCATTTTTATTATTTTAATTTTTTACACCAAATTAGTTTTTCATAATTTTTTTAAAAAAAAAATTGATTATGAAAATTAAACCAAACAAAAAGTGTTATGATTCACTCTCTCTGGCTTCGTTTGGGAAATAGGTTGGCTTTTTGACTTTTTAGCTTTTTTGGTTATTTTAACCTGGGGCTAAAAAGTCTCGTTTGGGAAGAGCTTTTAACTTTTTTGGTTTTTTTGACTTTTTTGTGAGAGAAATAATGTAATGATTATGGATATTGGATGTGATGTTTTGTCTTATTGGGCTAAAAAGCCTATTTTATTTTTTGTGACTATTTTATGTTTTTTGTGACTTTTTTGGATGTGATGTTTTGTTTTTTATTTTTTTGTGGCTATATTAATAGTGTGTATATATATTTATATGTTTTGAATTGCTTTGTACTGGAAAGATTGGTTATGATAGCATAATGTTGTGGGACTTTTCTTAGGTGTGCCTTGCATATGATATGCAAGGCACTTACACCATTGTATGTTGCATTTACACATTTGTATCTATTGGGTTATATCAAATTATTTGAAAATTTACACATTGGTGACCTGCTAGGTGGGTCACTTTGCAGATAAATTAATAAAATAATATATTACACTTTCCAGGTTAATTAATAAAATAATAAAAAATGTATAAGTTTTCACAAAAGCCGTATAGTTTCAAGAAAGGCGTAATGAATTTCAGAAAAAGGCGTAACTGATTTCTGAAAACTTACGCCTTTTGTAAAAACTTACACATTTATATGAGTAGTTACGCCTTCTGTGAAATAATATACACCTTTTATGAACACTTACTCCTTTTCCGAGTTGACTTACCAAAGGCGTAAACAAACGAAAACTTACACCTTTTGCTTAAGCTTATACCTTTTTGTGGAAGTGCTTAAATTTTATTTGAAAAGTTACTCTTTTGGTGTAAGAGTTTTTGGCATAACATTTATACTTTTGCTGAGAACTTACACCTTTCTGGAAGCCCCCTTTAAAGCTATTTCGGAAGTCAATGGTGTAAGTATCTTCACGAGAAGGTGTAAGCCTAAACAAAAGGTGTAAAGTGGATGAATTTTTTTTTGTCACAAAAGGTATAAGTGACTTCCGAAATAGCTTTAAGTTGGGCCTTCACAAATGGTGTAAGTTTGAGGAAAAAGTGTAAATCTTATGCCAAAAATTCTTACACAAAAGGAGTAACTTTTCAAAAATGGTGTAAATATTTTGACGGAAAGTATGAAGGATGTTCATAATCACAAAAGGAGTAACAAAGGGTTCATTTCAAAATGTTCGTAAACACGTATGAGTAACATATGTTCATTTCAAAGTAGTAAACACAAAAGGAGTAACATTTCGAAGTGTTGGTAAACAAATTGAGACAACCACTGACAAAATCAAAGGGTTCGTGACCCGCGCTGACCACCCAAGCGTCGGTGGGCTCCGGTGGTCACAGGCTTCTGAGATCGGCACCTCCACGGCACCGCCGCCGCAAATGAAAGGTTTTTTTGAAAGATTGGCTATCGATCTTGGTCTCTCTGTGTCGATGTCGGCCTATTCTCCGTCGATGTCGGTCTCTCTCTGTCGATCCCTGTTTATCTCGCTGTGTCTCCATCGATCTTGGTCTGTCCGTGTCCATGTGGGTTCTTCTCTGTCGATCTCTGTCGATTTTGGTCCTTCTGTCGATCATTGTCCATCTAATTTAACTTTTCGGAAGGGAGTTATACCTTTTGTGAAAAAAAAAATTCATCAAATTTACAATATTTGCCTAAGGTTACATGTTTTCGTGGAAGTGCTTATACTATTTCTGAAAAGTTACTCCTTTTGTGTAGGAATTTTTGGCATAACATTTATAGCTTATGTTCGAACTTACACCTTTTGTGGAAGCCCAACTTAAAGCTTTTTCGGAAGTCACTTATACCTTTTGTGAAAAAATAAATTCATCAAATTTACACCTTCTGCTTAAGCTTATACCTTTTCGTGGAAGTGCTTATATTTTTTTGGAAAGTTACTCTTTTGTGAAATAATTTTTGTCTTAAGATTTAAAGTTTTTCTTCAAACTTACACCTTTTGTGAAAGAGTATATAAGCACAAAAGTACAAATGTTATGCCCAAAATTCTTACACAGGAGGAGTAACTTTTTTAAAAATGGTGTAAGTATTTTCACGAGAAGGTGTAAGCCTAACCAAAAGCTGTAAATTGGATGAAATTTTTTTCACAAAAGGTATAACTGACTTCCGAAATAGCTTTTAAGTTGGTCCTTCACAAATGGTGTAAATTCGAGGAAAAAGTGTAAATCTTATGCCAAAATTTGTTACACAAAAGGAGTAACTTTTGAAAAATAGTGTAAATATTTTGACGCAAAGTATGAAGGAGAAACATTTCAAAGTGTTCATAACCACAAAAGGAGTAACAAAGCGTCATTTAAAAAATGTTCGTAAACACAGGAGTAACATATGTTCTTTTTTTTTTAGATTCATGGAGTAACATATGTTCATTTCTAAGTAGGAAACACAAAAGAAGTAACATTTGGAAGTGTTCATAAACAAATTGGGACAACCACTGAACAAATCAAAGTGTTCGTGACCCCCGCTGACCACCCAAGCGTCGGTGGGCTCCGGTGCTCACAGGGTTCTGAGATCGGCAGCTCCACGGAACCGCCGCCGCAAATGAAAGGTTTTTTGAAAGATTGGCTATCGATCTTGGTCTCTCTGTGTCGATGTCGGCCTATTCTCCGTCGATGTCGGTCTCTCTCTGTCGATCCTCGCTTACGCCGGTCTGCATCTCCACGATCTTGGTCTCTCTCCATGTGGGTTCTTCTCTGTCGATCTCTGTCGATTTGGGTCCTTCTGTCGATCATTGTCCATCTAATTTAACTTTTCGGAAGTCAGTTATACCTTTTGTGAAAAAAAATTCATCAAATTTACAAAATTTGCTTAAGGTTAGACCTTTTCGTGGAAGTGCTTATACTATTTCTGAAAAGTTACTCCTTTTGTGTAGGAATTTTTGGCATAACATTTATAGCTTCTGTTCGAACTTACACCTTTTGTGGAAGCCCAACTTAAAGCTTTTTCGGAAGTCAGTTATACCTTTTGTGCAAAAATAATTTCATCAAATTTATACCTTTTGCTTAAGCTTATACCTTTTCGTGGAAGTGCTTATATTTTTTTTGAAAAGTTACTCCTTTTCTGTAAGAATTTTTGGCATAACATTTATACCTTTTCTTCGAAGTTACACTTTTGTGGAAGCCAAGTTAAAGCTTTTTCGGAAGTGACTTATACCTTTTGTGAAAAAATAAATTCATCAAATTTACACCTTCTGTTTAAGCTTATACTTTTTCGTGGAAGTGCCTATCTTTTTTTTTTGAAAAGTTATTCCTTTTGTGTAAGATTTTTTGGCATAACATTTATACCTTTTCTGGAAACCCAACTTAAAGCTTTTTCGGAAGTCACTTATACACTTTGTGAAAAGTCCAAAAAGGAATTCATCAAATTTACACCTTCTGCTTAAGCTTATACCTTTTCGTCGAAGTGCTTAAATTTTTTTTGAAAAGTTACTCCTTTTGTGAAATAATTTCTGTCATAAGATTTATACTTTTTCTTCAAACTTACACCTTTTGTGAAAGAGCATATAAGCCATAGTATAAATGTGATGCCAAAAATTCTTACACAAAAGGAGTAACTTATCAAAAATGGTGTAAGTATTTTCACGAGAAGGTGTAAGCCTAAACAAAAGGTGTAAATTGGATGAATTTTTTTTTTCACAAAAGGTATAAGTGACTTCCGAAATAGCTTTAAGTTGGGCCTTCACAAATGGTGTAAGTTCGAGGAAAAAGTGTAAATCTTATGCCAAAAATTCTTACACAAAAGGAGTAACTTTTCAAAAATGGTGTAAATATTTTGACGGAAAGTATGAAGGAAAAGTCCTAATCTCACAAAAGAAGTAACAAAGGGTTCATTTCAAAATGTTCAGAACACGTATGAGTAACATATGTTCATTTCAAAGTAGTAAACACAAAAGGAGTAACATTTCAAGTGTTCATAAACAAATTGAGACAACCATTGAACAAATCAAAGGGTTCGTGACGTGACCACCCAGGCGTCGGTGGGCTCCGTGCTCCTGAGCCGAGATCGGCACCTCCACGACCGCCGCCCCGAAATGAAAGGTTTTTGAAAGATTGGCTATCGACCTTGGTCTCTCGTATCGATGTCGGCCTATTCTCCGTCGATGTCGGTCTCTCTCTGTCGATCCTGTTTATCTCGGCCTGTGTCTCCAGCCGAACTTGGTCCGTCTGCGTCCATGTGGGTTCTTCTCTGTCGATCTCGCCGATTTCGGTCCTTCATCGATCATTGTCCATCTAGGTCTCTATGTCCGTTGATCTCAGTCTATCTCTCTCTCTCTGTCTGTCCGTTGCTCTATATTAAAAACGGTTCTCTTTTACATTGACATACTTGGTTGGATTTGGACTCGGAGTCGCTATTCCAAGCCCTCCCAGACTGGTCTTCTCTGAAACGGAGTTGTACTGGGAGAAAGGCGAAGCCCTCCGAAACGCCCTTCTCTCTGACATTGCCACAAGACAAAAACAGTGTGATTGGATTTTAGGAACTTACAGGTTTTTCGGGGAAAAAACGGACCTTAGACGTTTTGCGAAGTTACTTACATCTGTTTGTCGCATAAGATTTGTACTTTTTCTTCGAACTTACACCGTTTGTGAAAGCCCAACTTGAAAGGTTTTTCGGAAGTCACTTATACCTTTTGTGGAAAAAAAAATTTCTTCAAATTAACACAATTTGCTTAAGGTTACACCTTTTCGTGGAAATGCTTATACTATTTCTGAAAGGTTACACCTTTTTGTGTACGAATTTATGGCATAACATTTATAGCTTATTTGCGAATTTACAGCTTTTGTGGAAGCCCAACTTAAAGCTTTTTCGGAAGTCTTTTATACCTTTTGTGAAAAAATAATTTCATCAAATGTTCACCTTTTGCTTAAGCTTATACCTTTTCGTGGAACTACTTATATTTTTTTGAAAAGTTACTCTTTTCAGTAGAATTTTTGGCATAAAATTTATACCTTTTCTTGAACTTACACCTTTTGTGGAAGTGACGTTAAAGCTTTTTAAGTAACTTATACGTTTTGTGGAAAAATAAATTAAATCAAATTTACACCTTTTGGTGAAGCTTATACCTTTTGTGGAAGTGCCTATATTTTTTGGAAAAGTTACTCCTTTTGTGTAGGAATTTTGGCATAACATTTATAGCTTATGTTCAAACTTACACCTTTTGTGGAAGCCCAACTTAAAGCTTTTTCTAAGTCACTTATACCTTTTGTGAAAAAATAAATTCATCAAATTTACACCTTCTGCTTAAGCTTATACCTTTTCGTGGAAGTGCTTACATTTGTTTGGGAAGTGACTCCGTTTGTGAACAAAATTTTGTCATAAGATTTACAGTTTTTCTTCAAACTTACACCTTTTGTGAAAGAGTATATAAGCACAAAAGTACAAATGTTATGCCCAAAATTCTTACACAGAACGAGTAACTTTTTTAAAAATGGTGTAAGTATTTTCACGAGAAGGTGTAAGCCTTACCAAAAGGTGTAAATTGGATGAAATTTTTTTCACAAAAGGTATAACTGACTTTCGAAATAGCTTTAAGTTGGGCCTTCAGAAATGGTGTAAGTTCGAGGAAAAAGTGTAAATCTTATGCCAAAAATTCTTACAGAAAAGGAGTAACTTTTCAAAAATCGTGTAAAAATTCTGACGACAAGTCTGAAGGAGTAACACTTGAAAGTGTTCATAACCACAAAAGGAGTAACAAAGGGTCCATTTCAAAATGTTTGTAAACACAGAAGGAGTAACATATGTTCATTTCTAAGTAGTACAAACACAAAATGAGTAACATTTCGAAGTGTTCATAAACAAATTGAGACAACCACTGAAAAAATCAAAGGGTTCGTGACCCCGGCTGACCACCCAAGCGTCGATGGGCTCCGGTGCTCGCAGGCTTCTCAGATCGGCACCTCCACGGCACCGCCGCCGCAAATGAAAGGTTTTTTGAAAGATTGGCTATCGATCTTGGTCTCTCTGTGTCGATGTCGGCCTATTCTCCGTCGATGTCGATGCATGCGAGTCCATGTGGGTTCTTCTCTGTCGATTTCGGTCCTTCTGTCGATCATTGTCCATCTAGGTCTCTATGTCCGTTGATCTCAGTCTATCTCTCTCTCTCTCTCTCTGTCGATTTCAGTTCTTCAAGTTCACGCACTTACGCCGTTTCTGAAACGCCAACTTTAAAGGTTTTTCGGAAGTCACTTATACCTGTTGTGGAAAAAAAAATTCATGAAATTAACACAATTTGCTTAAGGTTACACCTTTTCGTGGAAATGGTTATACTATCTCTGAAAAGTTACCTCTATTGTGTTGGAATTTATGGCATAACATTTATAGCTTATTTTCGAACTTACACCTTTTGTGGAAGCCCAACTTAAAGCGTTGTCGGAAGTGACTTATACCTTTTGTGAAAAATTTCATCAAATGTACACCTTTTGCTTAAGGTTATACCTTTTCGTGGAACTGTTTATATTTTTTTGGAAAAGTTACTCCTTTTCTGTACGAATGTTTGGCATAAGATTTATACCTTTTCTTCCAACTTACACCTTTTGTGGAGGCTCAAGTTAAAGCTTTTCCGAAAGTAACTTATACCTTTTGTGGAAAAATAAATGCATCAAATTTACACCTTTTGGTGAAGCTTATACCATTTCGTGGAAGTGCCTATATTTTGTTTGAAAAGTTACTCCTTTTGTGTAAGAATTTTTGGCATAACATTTATAGCTTTTCTTCGAACTTACACCTTTTGTGGAAGCTGAAGTTAAAGGTTTTTCGGAAGTCACTTATACCTTTTGTGAAAAAATAATTTCATTAAATGTACACCTTTTGCTTAAGCTTATACCTTTTCGTGGAACTGCTTATATTTTTTTTGAAAAGTTACTCATTTTCTGTACGAATTTTTGGCATAACATTTATACCTTTTCTTCGAACTTACACCTTTTGTGGAAGCTGAAGTTAAAGCTTATTCGGAAGTAACTTATACCTTTTGTGGAAAAATAAATTCATCAAATTTACACCTTTAGGTGAAGCTTATACCTTTTCGTGGAAGTGCCTATATTTTTTTTTGAAAAGTTACTCCTTCTGTGTAATAATTTTTGTCATAAGCTGTATACTTTTTCTTCAAACTTACACCTTTTGTGAAAGAGTGTATAAGCACAATAGTATAAATGTTATGCCAAAAATTCTTACATAAAAGGAGTAACTTTTCAAAAATGGTGTAAGTATTTTCATGAAAAGGTGTAAGCTTAAGCTGAAGGTGTAAACGAATGAAATTTATTTTTCAGAATAGGTATAAGTGACTTCCGAAATAGCTTTAAGATGGGCCTTCACAAATGGTGTAAGTTCGAGGAAAAAGTGTAAATCTTATGCCAAAAATTGTTACACAAAAGGAGAAACATTTCCAAGTGTTCCTAACCACAAAAGGAGTAACAAAGGGTTCATTTCAAAATGTTCGTAAACACAGAAGGAGTAACATATGTTCGTTTCTAAGTAGTAAACACAAAAGGAGTAACATTTCGAAGTGTTCGTAAACAAATTGAGACAACCAGTGAACAAATCAAAGGGTTCGTGACCCCCGCTGACCACCCAAGCGTCGGTGGGCTCCGGTGCTCGCAGGCTTCTGAGATCGGCACCTCCACGGCACCGCCGCCGCAAATGAAAGTTTTTTTGAAAGATTGGCTATCGATCTTGGTCTCTCTGTGTCGATGTCGGTCTCTCTCTGTCGATCCCTGTTTATCTCGCTGTGTCTCCAGCGATCTTGGTCTGTCCGTGTCCATGTGGGTTCTTCTCTGTCGATCTCTGTCGATTTCGGTCCTTCTGTCGATCATTGTCCATCTAGGTCTCTATGTCCGTTGATCTCAGTCTATCTCTCTCTCTCTCTCTCTGTCCGTTGCTCTATATTAAAAACGGTTCTCTTTTACATTGACATACTTGGTTGGATTTGGACTCGGAGTCGCTATTCCAAGCCCTCCCAGACTCGTCTTCTCTGAAAAGGAGTTGTACTGGTAGAAAGGCCAAGCCCTCCGAAACGCCCTTCTCTCTCACATTGCCACAAGACAAAAAACAGTGTGATTGGATTTTAGGAACTTAACAGGTTTTCGGGGGGGGGAAAAACGGAACTTAGACGTTTTATGGAAAATAACCTTTTCATAAAGTTTGTTAAAAGAAAGAAATTATTTGAGAAAAGGTATAAACTTTGCAAATATGGTGTATGTTTGTCCGAAGATGGTGTAAATTACCATAGAAAAGATGTAAGTTTTGTTTTTCACTAAAGGTGTAACTTGAAATAAGAAGTGTAAATTTTATGAAAAAGGTATTTCCAAAAAATGTGTAATTTTTCAAGAAGTTGTAAATATTTCAGAGAGATGGTGTAAATTTTAAGGAAAATTTGTAAAATTGATTTAATGGTTGTAAACTTTGTGAGTTTTTGCAAAAGCTATATGTTCCCAAAGAAGACCAATTATCGTTTGAATGTTTCCTTTTCTTAAAGATATAAGTTCCCAAAGTTAGACCAATCCCAATAAATGTGAATGCTTCATTTTTAGAAAAGATATAAGTTCCAAGGTGTAACTTTTATTAAGAAAATTAATTTAAAGATATAAGTTCCAAGGTGTAACTTTTATGAAGAAAAATAATTTATAAATGATGTCAGTTTTCATTAAAACGTGTAAGTTGTCAGAACAAGTATAAAAAATGCCGAAGTGTTCAGAAGAGGTGTAAGTTCCGTCGGCCCCTCCGTCTCTCTTCCATCTCGGACCTCTCTCTTTGTTTGTCTTTCTCTCTGCCCGTCTCTCCGTTGTTCCATTTCCCCGTAGCTGTAGGGTTTTACAGAGAAAAATATTTTAGGGCCGAGCTTAAGTTGTTGGGAAGGCTAGCCATGGAAGTGGATGCATAAATACTTTTTTGAAGTTGATTTTTGTCGGTGGAGGACAACCGCAAGGGTTAATCGAGCACCACCGTCGGTTAAATCGATCCGGTTGGTATTTCCTTTATTTCGTCTTTGCTACATTATCTGTCTCCTTGTTTGTCTTGTATCATTCGCATATACCTTCACACCCAACCGAAATCGACACCATCGGGCTATTACGTACTCCATTTTTCGTATTTTGTGCTATTCGAATAGGAACTCTTCCCTCTGCTAACGAAATGGACCCAATAGGCATTACGTACTCGTTTTTGTATTTTCTCCCTTTCGAATAGGAAGTCTTCCCTCTGCTATCGATCTTTGCAAGTTGAACATAGGTATCATAGTAGTTAGCAACAAGCATAAAAGGTGTTCTCCATTTACATGGCGAACTTGTTACGTAGGGTTATATATAACGAAAGAAGACTTGAAAAAAAATTTGTGTAATGTTGGGACGGGAAAAACGAATTTTTTTTTTTTCGAGTAGCCAAAAAAGGGAAAATAAGAAACTCGAAAAACAAACAATGACTAATCTTGTTTCCGCAACGGGTAGCACACTCGGTTGAATTCTGCTTTTAATTTTGTACTACTCGTTGATTTTATATTGCTGGAACTTATGTTTAGAAACAATCTGTGTTACATGGACTCTTGAAAATAGATCAAATACCTGTGTCGGACACCTGAGAGTCGGACAAGTGTATGGGATATGTGTCGGATACTTTTCAACCGACAGTTTTTATATAATTCATATAGGACTTTTCTTAAGTGTGCAAAGTATTGTGAAATTACTATAAATGTGATTTCGACACTCTGAGTTACATGTAGTACCATTTTATGTCACATATTAGACTAAAAATATGATATTTTTTCCCCACACCGCGTACCATTGAATGTAGGGTTAAGATTTAATTAGTCCGACCTGTACATACATACACACTTTTGACCCGTACTCGAGTCCGTGTAACACAGTAAACAACTCTTTCTTTCAGTGCTGAATTTCATGCATAGTTGACGGTATTCAACTTAAAACATAGGACAGCGAATTGAGAGAGTTGAAATGAGGATGACGCTTTCGAAATTTTGTAGAGAGCTATTCGTTTCCACACCCAGTTCTGAATCAATACTTGAAGCGTTCACTTTTATGGCTAGCCTTTCCAACAACTTAAGCGGCCAGAGACGATGGCGGAAAACCAATACCTTCTCCCCACCTGAGTCGGACAACCGTAACAGATTAAGGAAGAAGTTTGCCTTTAGTCCTTCTCTAATATCCAACTTTTCTAAGATGTCGTCCATTCGGGCATCGTCAATGCCCTCTGTTTCTGTGGTTGACGTGTCTGTAGGTGAACTCTTTAGGAGGGATCTGAACTGTGCGTGCACATACAGTGTGCTCCCATCCCAGGTGATGGTCAACTTCTTAACGAAGTTGTTCAGTTCTTCAAGTTCACGAACTATCGTAAGGGTGAGGTGAAGAAATTCAAAAAAGTCAAGAAGCCCAGGCAATTCATGAAGAAAATCTCCTTCGTAGAAATGGAGAACCTTGCCTGTCATTGCACGCAACTTTTAAATGACGGTTACCTTTGTCTTGAAGTTATCATCTTGCATATATATATAGCAGTTACATTTGAAGAGGAAGGTAGCTGTCATTCATGAGTTGCGGGCTGTCTGGACTTTATTGACCGAGTTCATGCAATGCGTACTCTCATTTGTCTTTCTTATGACATTAAATGCGAGAATGAGAATGGATGGATGCGTTAGTAATATTTGTTGGGAGGCGATGTGATCTTGCTTGTTTCATTGTGACATACAATTGATGAAACTTGCTTATGCCTAGAAAAGTATTCTTCTCGATCGGCCCTTTGTCTGCGCTTTTGAAGGTAATGGAGCATGGACGAGGATCGGCCACCTCGATTACGTGCAACCAAGTTGCTCGAGAGGAAATTAAAGCCCTCAACTTGATGGTGGCCTTTCCAACAACTTAAGCGGCGGACACGATGGCTGAAAACCAATACCTTCTCCCCATCTGACTCGGACAAGCGTAACAGATTACGGAAGAAGTTTGCCTTCAGTCCTTCTCTAATATCCAACTTTTCTAAGATGTGGTCCATCCGGGCATCGTCAATGGCCTCTGTTTCTGTGGTTGACGTGTCTTTAGGTGAACTCTTTAGGAGGGATCTGAACTGTGCGTGCACATACAGTGTGCTCCCATCCCAGGTGATGCTCAACTTCTTAACGAAGTTGTTCAGTTCTTCAAGTTCACGAACTATCGTAAGGGGGAGGTGAAGAAATTCAAGAAAGTCAAGAAGCCCAGGCAATTCACGAAGAAAATCTCCTTCGTAGAAATGGAGAACCTTGCCTGTCATTGCATGCAACTTTTAAATGACGGTTACCTTTGTCTTGAAGTTATCATCTTGCATATATATATAGCAGTTACATTTGAAGAGGAAGGCAGCTGTCATTCATGAGTTGCGGGCTGTCTGGACTTTATTGACCGAGTTCATGCAATGCGTACTCTCATTTGTCGTTCTTATGACATTCATGCAGAATGAGAATGGATGGGTACGTTAGTAATATTTGTTGGGAGCCAGTGACAGTCTTGCTTGTTTCATTGTCACATACAATTGATGAAACTTGCTTGTACGCCCAGAAAAGTATTATTCTCTGATCTGGCCACTGTCTGCGCACCCGAAGGTAATGGAGCATGGACCAGGATGCAGCCACCTCGATTTTGTGCAACCAAGTTGCTCAGTAGGAAATTGAAGCCCTCAACTTGATGGCTGGCCTTTCCAACAAGTTAAGCAGCCGGACACGATGGCTGAAAACCAATACCTTCTCCCCATCTGACTCGGACAAGCGTAACAGATTACGGAAGAAGTTTGCCTTCAGTCCTTCTCTAATATCCAACTTTTCTAAGATGTGGTCCATCCGGGCATCGTCAATGGCCTCTGTTTCAGTGGTTGACGTGTCTTTAGGTGAACTCTTTAGGAGGGATCTGAACTGTGCGTGCACATACAGTGTGCTCCCATCCCAGGTGATGCTCAACTTCTTAACGAAGTTGTTCAGTTCTTCAAGTTCACGAACTATCGTAAGGGGGAGGTGAAGAAATTCAAGAAAGTCAAAGCCCGGGCAATTCACGAAGAAAATCTCCTTCGTAGAAATGGAGAACCTTACTGTCATTGCCGCAACTTTTAAATAGCGGTTACCTTTGTCTTGAAGTTATCATCTTGCATATATTTATACCAGTCACATTTGAAGAGGAAGGCAGCTGTCATTCATGAGTTGCAGGCTATCTGGACTTTATTGACCGAGTTCTTGCAATGCATACTCTCATTTGTCTTTCTTATGACATTAAATGCGAGAATGAGAATGGATGGATGCGTTAGTAATATTTGTTGGGAGGCGATGTGATCTTGCTTGTTTCATTGTGACATACAATTGATGAAACTTGCTTATGCCTGAAAAAGTATTCTTCTACGATCGGCCCTTTGTCTGCGCACCGAAGGTAATGGAGCATGGACGGGATCGCCACCTCGATTACGTGCAACCAAGTTGCTTTCGAGGAAATTGAAGCCCTCAACTTGATGGCTGGCCTTTCCAACAAGTTAAGCAGCCGGACACGATGGCTGAAAACCAATACCTTCTCCTCATCTGACTCGGACAAGCGTAACAGATTACGGAAGAAGTTTGCCTTCAGTCCTTCTCTAATATCCAACTTTTCTAAGATGTGGTCCATCCGGGCATCGTCATTGGCCTCTGTTTCTGTGGTTGACATGTCTTTAGGTGAACTCTTTAGGAGGGATCTCAACTGTGTGTGCACATACAGTGTGCTCCCATCCCAGGTGATGCTCAACTTCTTAACGAAGTTGTTCAGTTCTTCAAGTTCACGAACTATCGTAAGGGGGAGGTGAAGAAATTCAAGAAAGTCAAAGCCGGGCAATTCACGAAGAAAATCTCCTTCGTAGAAATGGAGAACCTTACTGTCATTACGCATAACTTTTGAATGGCTACCTTTGTCTTGAAGTTATCATCTTGCATATATATATATAGCGATTACATTTGAAGAGGAAGGTAGGTGTCATTAATGAGTTCGGGTTATCTGGACTTTATTGACGAGTTCATGAAATCGTCTTGTCATTTGTCTTTTTATGACCTTGATGCGAGAATGAAAGGATAGATGCGTTAGTAATATTTGTCTTGTGACGATGGCGATCTTGCTTGTTTCATTGTCACATACAATTGATGAAACTTGCTTGTATGCCCGGAAACGGTTACCTTTCTCTGATGTACCCACTGTCTGAGCACCCGAAGGTAATGGAGCATGGGCCAGGATGCAGCCACCTCGATTCTCTGCAACCAAGTTGTTCAGTAGACTGGTACTGGAAGCCAACAATTATTACTAACGTACCCATCCATTCTCATTCTGCACGAAGGTTATAAAAAAGACAAATGAGAGTACGCATTTCATGAGATCGCTCAATGAAGTCCAGATAGCCCGCAACTCATGAATAATGACTACCTTCCTCTTCAAATGTAACTGCTATATATATATGCAAGATGATAACTTCAAGAGAAAGGTAACCGTCATTCAAAACTTGCGTGCAATGACAGGCAAGGTTGTCCATTTCTACGAATCAGATTGTCTTCGTGACTTGCCTGGCCTTCTTGACTTCTCTGAATTTCGTCACCTCCCCCTTACCACAGTTAAGCACTTGAAGAACTGAACAACTTAGTTAAGAAGTTGAGCATCACCTGGGATGGAAGCACACTGTATGTGCACGCACAGTTCAGATCCCTCCTAAAGAGTTCACCTACAGACACGTCAACCACAGAAACAGAGGCCATTGAAGATGCCCGGATGGACCACATCTTAGAAAAGTTGGATATTAGAGAAGGACTGAAGGCAAACTTCTTCCTTAATCTGTTAGGCTTGTCCGAGTCATGTGGGGAGAAGGTATTGGTTTTCAGCCATCGTCTCCCGTCGCATAAGTTGTTGGAAAGGGCAACCATCAAGTTGAGGGCTTCGATTTCCTACTGAGCAACTTCGTTGCACAGAATCGAGGTGGTTGCATCGTGGCCCATCCTCCATTACCTTCGGGTGCTCAGACAGTGGCCAGATCAGAGAATAATACTTTTCCTGGCGTACAAGCAAGTTTCATCAATTGTATGTGACAATGAAACATGCAAGACTGCCACTGCCTGCCAACAAATATTACTAACGTACCCATCCATTCTCATTCTGCACGAATGTCATAAAAAAGACAAATGAGAGTACGCATTTCATGAACTCGCTCAATAAAGTCCAGACAGCCCGCAACTCATGAATGACAGCTACGTTCCTCTTCAAATGTAACTGCTACATATATATGCAAGATGATAACTTCAAGACAAAGGTAGCCGTCATTCAAAAGTTGCGTGCAATGACAGGCAAGGTTCTCCATTTCTACGAAGGAGATTTTCTTCGTGAATTGCCTGGCCTTCTTGACTCTTCTGAATTTCTTCACCTCCCCCTTACGACAGTTCGTGAACTTGAAGAACTGAACAACTTCGTTAAGAAGTTGAGCATCACTGATGGAGCACCGTATGTGCACGCATTAATCCTCTAAAGAGTTCACCTCTGATACCGTCAACCACAGAAACAGAGGCCATTGGCGGGACTTGGGTAGGCCAGGCATGAAGTTCAGGGCTTCAATTTCCTTGCTTGTTTCATTGTCACATACAATCGACGAGACTTGCTTGTACGCCCGGAAAAGTATTCTTCTCTGATCTGGCCACTGTCTGACCACCCGAAGGTAATGGAGCCTGGGCCAGGATGCAGCCACCTCGATTCGCTGCAACCAAGTTGCTCAGTAGGAAATTGAAGCCCTCAACTGGATGGGCTTTCATCTGGTTTTTGTGGATGTGATGAGCACCAATTTCTCTGACAGCGGAATCGTGTCCAGATTGTTTAACCCCGTCATGAAATAGTTCAGTTGCTTCTGTGTCCTTTGTAGTCGGGCCTTCATAAAAGTATGTGCGTGTAGTCCTGCAGCCGTAAATGGAAAACAAAATGTAGTCCTTCCTGTGCAATATTTGCGACATTATGCATTTATCGCTTGTACACATAATTATTTTAATTGTAAGCTGTGTGAACTAAATGCAAAATTTGGATGTCTCATTCTTTTGTCATGCTTCAAAATCAGATATGTGCTGGGAAATCCTGCGTGACATTTGTATGCGTGTTTACATAAAATTTAGAGGTTATGACCACATGTTGCGGCCGTTTGTTTGTGTTCTTGTAAATATTGATTCAAATACTTTGGGAGTTGTCGTCATTGCATCCGATGGATATTGGTCACCTCGCACCAACAATGTTAGTTTTCCTTAAAGACTTCCTACCACTTCGTTTCGTACATATGTTTGTAAACCAACGCAATCGATCACCAAGGAATATGCTCATTTTTTTTCAGGATCAATTCTTACAGCAGCCCGTGTACTTTTGTGTTTGTGTTATTTGTTTTCCACAAATTTTGAATGGCCTCGCTTTGCAGCATCAATTTACAACTTTTGTTTCAATTACGTCCAGTTGATTACAACTCTTCACTGTTTTGTATCAGAAAATATGCATATACGTGCCGACTGTACTTGTTGTTGTAGTGAACTTATAACTTTACTGAACTGACATAATCGCAATCAATTGACATTACAATCTTTGTTTTATAAATCACAAATGGCATTAGCAATTAGACCGAAAATGTCCAGGAATTTTGAAAGGGACGCCGAATCTGTAGTTTAAAGTGCATTGATCCAAATTACACAACGTACAAAATGTGTACACCACCCCTGTAATTTCCCCTTCAATCTAATTTGTATGATTTGCTCTTTCATAAAGGGGAAGGAAAAGATTGAAGACAATTGCCGAACAACAAATCCAAATGTCCCACACTATCGCTGCCTCTTGTCGGAAACGGCCACTTGCACCATTCATTTGTTACAGGTACTAGTTGTTTATTTTGACAATATGGAATTACATTTTTGGTACTGAAATTACGCGCCTCGTCGAAGTTCAGTTTGTGATGTTTGAAATTGCTTTTGTTCCGCATGTCTGAAAATGTTTAAATTCGTGTCGATTCAGTCCCGGATGTACGAAAGCTAGATTATGCCGATTTCAGGGCCAGCTTCACATAAAAACTTGCATATATATATGTATTCATATTTAAGATTTACTGATGATAAGCTTCACGATGCTTGCATGCAGCCAGCAACAATTCAAGGAAATGCAAGGGCCAGACTACACTGGACCAAAATTGGTGAGTGTCGAAATCTGTATTCTCTATAATACACTATGATGGAAACACATCGCTGGGTTGCTATCCACACGTTGCATTGAATGGTCGTAGTGGCCTTGTGATTGTTTCACGTTTGTAGGATTGTAGCATGTAATAAGGTCACCTTCCTATTGTTTTTGTAAATTTCAATTCTTTGTAAAAGTCCAGCCTCGTTTTGTCGTGACTTTTTTGTCAGAACTGTTATTTGTATTTACAATCTTATTTAATTACCAACAATGCACGCAGGATTGCGTTTGGCATAAGTTCTACTTAAAGTAATTTTGGACTCATAGTTGTTACTTGTCTTGTACCGCTTTGTCATTTACTTGGTTAAAGACTAGAAAGGAGATTGGGAAAGGTGGAAGGCACTCCTCCGATGAGAAAACAGGTTTATGGAAATGGCTAAAGGCTACCGAGAACACACCAAAGTTGTACCATCTGCACCGAAGTCTGAAAAGGTCATTACATACTTCATGTTTTCATAAATGCATTTGGCTAGGTCCTGCTTTGCTGACATTGTTGGTTGTATTTTTGTATTAATTTAAGGGTAAAAAATGTGCAGGGTAAAAGCCAACTCCGCATATCATTGAAGTCAATTGTTGAGCTAGTTAACCGGTTCAACGAAGCATAAAAGCAGGCAGTCATTGACATTGGGTTTGCTGGCCTCCTGGGGATGAAGTGTACACGTATAGATCACGACTTGTGCGCATGGTTGGTACAGAACTTCGATCCTGACAGTAGTTCATTGAATGTTCATGGTTGTCAAGTCAGGCTCACGTGTAAGGCAGTGAATGTTTTATTGGGAATACGGTGTGAAGGCGATGACGTGCAGTTGGCTGGGTCATTAGAAGCATATCCCAATATCTACGATGAGGTTGGAGTTGTTAACGGAGTCATTCCTTTGAACAAGTTGAGACTTTATCTGACCGAGACTGATGGTGCGGAGGACGAGTTTCGGCGAAAATTTGCGCTGTACGTGTTGGGGGCCATGTTGTGTCCTACCACAATGACCAGCTTGAATCCATCGTTCATTCATGCCATGAAGGACGTGAATCGTATGCGAGCTTGTAATTGGGCAAAGTTGACACTGCAATGCCTTCACAACGGTGTTCGCAAGTATAAAGGTCATCGCAGTGCAACTAGATGTGTTTTCCTGCTAATGGTATGCCAATAACTTGATTTTTTTTCCATTCCCCCCTTCATGTGTTTGAAGCATTGTTCTGTCATGGCTCAACAAATTGGCCTTCATTGGGACATACAATGGTACCTGCTTTGTGAGTACGACGAACAACACTCTTCCTCACCCAAGTATGGTACTCGCAGGAATATATTTTCTCATGAAGTACCGCCATGAATTTAAGAACAACGAAATGAGGGCAAAAAGTATGCGAACCTCAATGGAGGAACCAATTAAAACTAGGTTGCGAAGGGAACTTGAACATCATTTTTTTTCCTTGGTTTCATCAATAAAGTCGTTTGTGTGCTGTACATTTTTTTCCCCAAAAAACATTGCATTATATGTGCCTATAAAGTTGACAGCATCCTCAACAAAATCGGTATTCTATGTACGTTCCTCTGCAAAATTCAGAATAATGAATGTCATTGTTACTCAATATAGTTCATTTTTCTGGGAAGAACAACTTAATTATGGTGTGCCCCTCAATGTCCACAGCTGTTGTACCTTGACTGTGTTTGTCTGACCTCGACTACGACGCGGTCCACACCTCGGCTTCATGATTGGGGTGATACCCAAATACGGGAGACGCTGCGACGTATGAGAAGGAAGCACAAATTCCCAACAATTGCGGTAAGCACTCCTACCCAGCTGCGTTCACACCATCGGCCCACTTCTCTTCAACATACAATGTCAGACTTCATTTATGCGTTTCTATGATTAGGTGGAGTTTGATTCCAGTAACGTGAATGATGCTGACATGGATGCATGCCATGTCGAGAACCAACAAAAAGGACAGTACAATGAAGTCCGTATGAGCAATTTGGAGTCCGACATTCGCGAAGTGAAGGAAATGATGAAGCAAGTTCTCCACAACCAAACAGATTTAATGGAGATGTTGCGGCATTTGACCAAGCAAGTTGTTGGCAATGACAAGGTAATCCATCCAAGCAGTACGCAATTTTCACACAGTTGAGCCACATTGTTAAAGATGGTTTATAAGATAAAGTTCACGAATGTGTTTGTTGGATTAGATGGAAGGCATTGATGTGTGTATATTTAACCACTGTACCAATGTTGCTCAACTGAAGGAAATGCTGAAGCAACTGCTGCAACATTTCGATTTAAGAACGAACGTTCCTCATGAACAAACCAATTTATGTGAATGAAGCAAATGCTACACCACCTCATCAAAGGTATATTCTCTACATCATAACCGGGCGTGGCCCAACGAGGTGTGGACCTATTTGGAGTCAAAGGCGCACGACGATGGCGTGGCCAAACCATCTCAAGTTAACCCAATGGAGTGTAATATTTCGGATGTACAAGGGTGGATCACCAACAATGATTTTGAAGGGAACCTTGGCAAGGGACAAAAGTCATTTGCATGATGGGCGTGGTGAACATTGAAGAAGGTGGGGACAACAACAAGAAGGGAGGCCTTCGGTCAGGGGAAACATATGAAACTGAAGATAAATACACTCATGACCTTCAGTCAGTGGGCGTGAAGAACATGGCGTGCGATGTGCATACTTCTCCTACTAAGCTTGGCAAACCATTGGGAGCAACTGGAATCGTTACGGGAAGTGCAAAGGGAAGACGAAAAGGAAAAGGAAAAGGGAAAAAGCGCGGAAGTGGAGTTCAAGCCACTGAGGTGGGGGATATGCAATTGTGCATCGATAGCAAAACAAATAGTGGAGTTGACGACATCAGTTCAGCTATGGATGTTGATGGTGTGGACAATGTGAACAAGGTACAAATACTGCCTTTCATGCCCCACAAGTTCTCAATACCAAATTCATGCCCACATCAATAATGTTTTGCTAATTTTACAATCATCTGTGTTGTATTGTACTAGTTGTCAAAGAATTGCATGTTTGCAGTTATGACTGCTGCCATATGTTAGTACACATTTCTAACAAACTCCGCACCAAACATCACAAGTTGGGAAAACTCGGCGCTCACAGTTTTACATCATTTCACGTTGTTTTTATGACTACTGAGCCTTGTAATGTAAGCTTCAATTTTTTATGAAAAAGTGTCTTTGTTAGTTGGCATTTTATTTTTGTAGGATTCGTTGACGATGTTGGACAGCGAAGGGTTGTTATCGGCGGAGGAACTAAAACTTCTTAACTATGTATTTGTGATAGCAAAATGAAATGTATTGTTTCATTTACTACTTGCAAATTTTAAATAGCGATCCGTGAAATAACTATCGTTCTAAGCATCATTTTTTGCTTGTAGGGACATTGTTGTTTCCATGAATCTTCATGACGGCCATGTGAAGTTGCCACCGTGACATGTGCATGTTGAAACCCGAGGTCTGTGTCCGAACCTTGTAAGTGTTATTTGCACAAATATGAATCTGCGTTTTTGAAGACCCTGAACTTCGAAACCTTTGTAATCAACTTGCCTTGTGTCTTGCATACAATGTTCGGCCAATCAACTTGGTGGTGGTGCAATTGACTAATCGGCAGAGGATTTACACAATGACGGGAGGCACCGATTGGTTCTTTCCCGTATATGTGTCGGTAAGTAAGTGTTTAAAGCTACTTTGTGTATTGTGTATGATATATTTTGAGAAATGTTTCCGTCAATGACCTTTATGCATTACACATGCAGACTTTGATTCTAAATAAAGATATGCAACCTCTGCACCATGAACATATCGTCACATCTTTTTTCGGACATGACAGATACACTGCTGCGATTGATGCATGCCAGAGGGTAATATCAATGTTCATCCGGTTATATTAGAACGAAAATATGAAAGGCATTACATGTTTACATGGCCTCTAAACAAGGTCTGCCGTTGTGTTTACGTGTAGATTTACATGCCTTTCAATTACAGAGGAGTGCATTGGTTGTGCGTTAAAATTGATATGGTGGACCGTGTAGCCTACCTATTCGACTCGGTCCCATCCAACCGACCGAACAAAAGGAAGCTAGATGCGGCTAAAATTTTGGTATGTCCTTCTCGTGCATTTACGAACACTACCAAAACTTGAACATCCTTTACGTAAACCAACTTCAACCTTGTGGAGCGAGTTCAAACTATGCCGCGACTTCTGCAACTACACTTTGGAAATGATTATGTTACAGACGTGCGTAGCTTTTCCCTCTGCATGTTAGATGAGAGGCCAGTACAACAAGTGGACGAGTAATCCACAATTCCTCCCTCACATTAATCTCTATCTTTGCATGGTGACTTAACGAACCTATTAAGTATTGGCGACAACTTTAATGTGAAATTATTTTTGTAGCACGTTTGGTGTGGGATGTTAGTCATCAAATTCATGCAGAACTTTGATTTAAGCCCGGTCCACACAAGGTACATTGTACCGCTTAATTTCCATTTGTCAATCAAATCCTGCCTTGTATGTCCTACAATTTTAGCGATTTGTCTTATGATCTTTTCACGTACAAAGTTAAGCTCTCTCGTATAAAGGCGTCATAAGTTGTTGGTTGACATCGTTATGGATGTCAATAATGCAAAGATCGCAGAGGGAGTGCCTTCATATGAGCAATGCCACAAGCTAGGCGATGATGGGATTGGGTGCTAATCGCCGATAATTTGGGTGGCAATAGGACTTAACTAATTTTTATTGTTTGATTTCAATATGGTTGTTATTTATGGGTCCCCAGTATTGTTTTTGCTGGACGATGTAAATATGGACTACCTGCAAAGTGCAAGTCAAATGTAAACATGGATCAAACATGTCGATGTGGTCACGACTTAGTACTATTTTCTTTACGCATGTTTCTTGTTCGGATGAATGCGACTGTAACTGTATATAATTTACGGCTGCTTTTGTTGCCGAAGTGTTTTTATAATTTAATTACGAAAAAGGGAAAATTAATTTTCAAAAATGAAAGAAACCACATTATGAATGAAAACTCAATACTCTTCGTAGGTAGGTTATATATCAGCCCATTAGCACATATGACTCCAGGCAGAACAAAACTTTCATGGCTTACAGGGAAGGTTAAAAAAAAAAGATATCAAATCTACATATCTGCTGCATCATCAGCAGCGTCTTCTGAAGAGTTGTCCGTACTATCTGATTGACTGTCCTCATCCATTGTCTTATCAGACTTCGCTTCGTCCGCCGCCAAGTTCTCATCGGTCAGCCAATCAACGTTCTGCTTGATAGCGCCGACTTGCCGCTCCAAACTTGACAACCGTGTGTCCACTTCATTCAGCCTTTCGTAGATAGCTTGCAACTGCTCCAATACAGGAGCAACATGAGCTTCAACAATAGCTTCAATCTTGTTCGAATCAGACATTTTGTAGGAATATGTGTATGGTTTATTTGACTGACTACTTTTTTAGAGGAATGTCTGATTCATAATATTACACAACACTATGCTGTATGTATTTGTAATATATGGTACATGACTTGTATGTTTGCAGAAGACCTCATGCATTGTGACATACATTGTATTAATTTCTCAAACTGGCCGAATTCATCTTGCAAAAATTCGTTCCTTCTTGCATGCACCAAGTCATCCGTTCAGTACCCCTGATCGTCCATTATTTGGCATTTCCAACACACATGCATTGCACCTTCCATCAGTACTATCCCACTGTCATTGATTTCCACACCCACAGTTGGCCATACATTCACATTCCTCATTTGTATTTGTGCCCCAACCCAATTACATGTCTACTCATCCATAAAGGTTAGCAAAATTGCTCTTATCAGATACATATGCCTTTCCAACTGCACCCAACCTATTAAATGAAATACCCGCAGTCAGTAAGTTGCTTTTACGCAGTTTGGGGTAGGTGTTGCCACCAAACAACAATAAGTGTGTTCACATCTTTAAACCTACCACCAACGTATTAATGACTACGGGTTTAAGGTAATTTAACATTTACAACCAACCACAAAAAAGTTTGGAACCAGTGTTGTTTCCTTTGCATTTGGGTTTGTTTTTGCGTGCATATATTCTTCGTGAACCTGCGAAAACAAAGTTGGACTCAATCAAGAACCTTCACACGTATGGATGCACACCACGGTAAACGCGGTCGTGGACAATCACTTGCAACGGTGACTCTCCCGAAGTCACGATTGGATTATGCGGTGGGTATATCGATTCGTCCGGTGATCGGCGTTTTTGAAACAGGTTCCCCGTGGAGTTTTGAACCTCTACGGGATTACAAGCGCACCCCAATACAAGATGCTTGCACGGGAAGTATTTTGGAATTCATTTCCTTTGTTTGCCAACGAGTTCAGTGTGAACACCACTGTCGCTGTGCTTTTCTGAAGGTCACAAAAGCCCGGTCGGTTGAAATGCAGCGACAATTCCCTCATGTTAGTGACTCCCAAGTTAGGCATCGTTTGCAAAGTGAGGTTGGTCAGATGACTCGTCGACTCATTAGGAACTCACGGATAGAGGCGCAAAGCGGTCGAAGATACATGGATCGAACGGCATTGCGATCAAGGCTATAATGGAGGATCCTGCACTGGTGTCGGACCCCGACCTTTCAGATTACTCAGACTCCGAGGTTGTTGATTTGAGCGAGGATTAGCAGGCCTGGACATGTGTATGACATAGTAAGCGTAGTCTTGTCTGCTGGCATCGTCGAGCGAAAATAAACGACTTACAAACTAACAGACCGTCATTCTCTGCTAAGCATTGGAACGGTGCATGCGTAAATGTATTCATCATGTCCACTTTGTTGAAGGTATTTTTTGGGTCACGATCTCGACTAAAACACATCTTATGATTTTTGTTGATGCGATGAGAAGGTAATTTATTTGTAATGACAATGACCGATATCAGAAACTATGGTGTAACCTATGTTTTGTTGATTACTTCATGTTTGTGAATCGTTCAATATGGACAATAAGGTTTAAGTGTCAGAATCATTGACTGGAATCACAACCTGTAATTGCAGAAAAAACTTGTGCACAACCGGCAAACGGTGTCATACACTCTAACATCAATATGGCCACATAATGTTTTGTTTTTTCAAACACAACCGTTGTGTGGAAGCATACCCCATGGGGTCAACCTGTGCATTAGCAATTTGTCTCCCATTGTGCATTGTTATGAACTAATCAGCTACCCTTCAAACAAAAAATTATACAATAGACCATACAGAACCAGAGTATTGATATTCACTAATGAAGAAGTCAGCACGATGGTGAAGAAATGTACGACACATTCTATATATCTGCTTTCAACTTGCGAACAGATAATAGTTGAGCCCACATAAAAGTGACAAACAGATACTAGTTGACAGATAACAGATTTGCCAAATCTGTTAATTAGAAACAAACCTGCAACAAATAACAGAAGTTGTTCATTACAACCAAAATTCATGCACCCAGATAAGAGAACACCCAGCAGGATAACAGCCACGGATAAGCCGACAATGCACCCACCAAATTCAGTCAGCAACAAAGCACCCACAAAATTCATCCACATAGCATCCACAACAATGAATCCACATACCATCCTCAAAATTCGTCATGAGATCGCCAAATACCATCCACAAAGCTCTTACAATGACACCAACGTTTCCCAAAATTCATTCTACGAATAACATTATAAGTTACATCATAATACCTTATAAAATTCTGTCCGTACATTCATTCCATAATAAAATTCATTCCACAAAGCTATTAAGTAAGTTACATGAGTTACATCATAATAAAATTCATTCCATAAACATTACTTACATCATAAAGTACAATACAACAAAAACTGGTACAAACTTCCATTAAAGTTCCCAAAATACAAAGAAGTATAAAAGTTACATGATCAAGTACAAAATTATAGAAAATACAATGAAATACACCATCGCTTTGATAATATGTTCTATCCTTTCAAGCCTTCGACCATGGTCATTTCCAAAGTCATGAAGCCTCGTCCTTACATCGTTGAAGTGTTCTACTGTTAAAGCATCACCAGCTATAGTGTTGGAAGGGATTCTGGACGTAACGTCTTCATCATCTTCAGCCACGAAGTTGAAGTAATTGCAATGGGGAGTGGGAGTGGTACTCTACAATGCATGACAATCACTTAGTTGAATACGACAAATATTACTGTCACTACTAAAAGATTAAAATTTCCAATACATACTTACATATTTTGATGGGCAAACAAAGAACAAACGCCCTTCATTTCCATTCTCATTGTTCTGACAATACGTATGGCAGCGGTTCTTCCCCAATTGCATAGCCTCGTTTGTATTCTTATGTTGCTAATGTTAGAAGAAGAAGCCATGTTTTAAATCTGCGTACATGACAAAGTTGTAGTGCTCTGCTATGCTTCTGTTTGATGGGGTCAATAGCATGTCTAGTTTAATTTGAGGGAGAGAGTGTGTCTTTACTGAAAACATCTATTTGTTCAAACTGCCATGTTTAATAGCATTTGCACAGAGGTTACACAGACTAAACTGGTAATAGCATTTGAACAAACATCGCGACTCAATCTACACATAGCATTTTGGGCGAACAAATCTGAGTTTCAAACATAGCATCTGTGATTAATTACACACGTGTTACACACATAGCATTTCGAATCTGAACAAACATGGCAGTTTTACAAACATATCAGTTCAATGTGAAGTAAATTATCAATCACACATGTTAAGCAACTATTATCAACAAATCATACTGACGTGAAATGATTAGGGGCAGATTGTTGGAGACTGTGATTCAGTAGTTATCAAAGTGAAATAGTTATGAACAAATGAGACATGTGATTTTGAACAAACCACACTGAAATACTTATCAACAACTCAGTAATAGTTATGAACATTTAAGTTCAGTTTCATAATAGTTATCAATGTTGGTAATAGTTAATTCAAGTCACGCAGCTAACACATTAGTTGATAGCAGTTCATTACAACAATTCATGCGTGATTCACAACAAATTCAGCAAAATCACATTATCAATCAGACATTGAAAATTACGCAACTATATGCATTCATTCAACTAATTATCAATCTGCATAATCATACTATGTTACGCAGAAAGATATGATCCTTCCATTTTATGTTGGATCAGTTTCTGCGTATTCATACTACGTTCTGGAAAATGTATACTTTAACATGCATAAATGTTCGTCACAATATGTGCCACATTTTTCAAGCATACCATGAATCTATCTGCATAACAGTAATTTTCAAAGCCCAGGAATTTGGAAGCCGTAATTTTCGAAGCCATATTTTTCAATGAGTAATTTTGGAAGCCCTAATTTCCAAAGTTCAAATCTATTTTGTGAATCACAACCATAACTTCTTGATTTCAGCGTGTGGAGGATGAACTGGTTCATCTATGGCACGAAAGCCCGTTATAAATCAACAAATTCCTTGTCTCTGTAGATGGAGGTCATTTGTCGAGCTATATTTCATGATGTAGAATGAGATTGAGGAGTATACTCTGTATAACCTGTGTAGCAGAGCGGGAAAACGAAAATTTTTGTTTGGTTTGCATTTGGGAGACGAGTTTTGAAGAAATAAATTTCTAAAAAATTGTTTGGTTTGAGTTTTTCTGAAAAACATTTCTAAATCACTTTCTCTCTCTTACTCATCAATTAATCACTTTTTTCTCTCTCCTCTCTCCTCTCTCCTTCCCAATCACTTTGAAAAATGCTTGGGAGCACTAATTAGTGCTCCCACTAATTAGGTGGCAGTGGGTCCCGTCAGAAATGATGTGCTTGGAGTTGTATTTTTTTTTATTTAATTATTTTTTTAATGCATTAGTGCTATTAGTGGTGGTGTTTTTAGTGGGATGAATCATTGTTGCAATCACTTTTTGTCTCACACACATCTACTCAAATTCTCTCAAAATATCAAATCATCCCAAACTCCCAAAAAAACAACTCTCCCAAAATACACAAGCAAACAAACATTCAGAAATTTCTAAACTGTCTCCCCAAAATTTTTATGAAAAACAACTCTTCCCAAAACAAACCAAACAATGTTTATTTTCATTTTTAGTCCGTAACCCAAAAAATCACTAAGAAAATACTGTATGAATAGAGATTGGGACCCCCTTTCCTCGTACGAGGATCCTCTCCTTGCAAGCCCCTCCTTGCGGCCGTCGTTGCAGAGAGATTGGGCCTACTTTTAGGTCCAATCTTGATAATTTGAACCGTTCATATTTTATGATTTATTCAGTATATCATACCTGTAAAAAATCAATCTGATCGGATATCAGAAAGTATGGGATGGTGTTATAGGTAACAGTTGAAAGAAAACTACTCCGATCAGATAGCTGTGGATATTCGGTCAACGTCATTTCCATAGGTATGTAGTCGCGACAAAGCGTACACATTCTTGATGATAACTTCAAAACGGGTCCCCTGATTGCCCCCACGGGCCGAACAACACTATCCAATGCAATGCACAATATTTCTGTATTCATAATACATTGGGATTATGATTCCCTCAATTTGTTATATAGATTTGTTGGTTTCGCCCCTTTCATCCTGTGTAATGTACTTACTGTACTTCCCTGTTATCCTAAATTTGGAACTGGTTGGTTGAGCTTAGGAACCAAGTCTAGTTGCCTAGATTTTGGAAGTGTTCATATAGCTAATATGCTTATCTGTTGAAATGCGGAAACAGCTTGTATGCTTATCTGTTCAGATGTTGATACAACTAGTATGTTTATCTTTTGTAAAACAGGAAGCGTCTAACATGAGTCACTTGTCCTTATAAGTGGTTTGCGGTGTTGAGCCGTCGATGTCAAATTTAGAAAATGATGAAAGCGGAAAATGAAATGAGATATGAATATTGTGGTCATATAGCGGAAATGTGTCACGGATTGGTTTATAGTAATCGAACATTTATGAGCTAGCGATGTCTCGATTATTGCTCATATTGTGTTTAGTATATATCTGTCTTTGGGCGTTGGCTCACCCTATATGGGACACCATTTTCAGGTACAAGTAACATGGCACCTCTACGGACATAGCTTGGATGGATGTGGGAGTTGAAGACTCTTAGTTTTTGATTATTTTGTTGTACTACATGTACATCAAGCTACGGGCTTCTTTTGTATAGAGTTAGCACTCTTCTTTTGTGAAACCAAGTGTGAAGTTGGGAAGCTGTAAGGCTATAGGGCACTTGCTTTTGTTGTTAACATGTAATATTGTTGTAAGAATTACTTTGATGAATGAAAAGCTGTTGATTTCTTTATGCCATTGCATGTCTAATATAATGGGATTTATGTATTATTTTGACGGCGTTACGCCATCCTTTGTATCATCATTGACACAGTTTGCCCTGTTTGTGCGTGCATAAGCGGGATTGTCATCACGCTCGTTAGTCGCGGGATACATTGTCCGTTGGCCACTCGGTTCGAAATTTTACCCTTGACGAAATTTTATTCATCGGCCTGTAGTACTATTTTAATTTTAATTTGTAGGCCGAAAATTTAACTTCGCATTCCTACCTTCTGATGCGCCTCATTTACGGCGTTGAAAACTCATAATTTCACTTCAATCACATTATTCTAAGTCACATCATCTCTCACACATCATCTCAACAAGCATAAGCGAAACCCATATTTCACAAAAAGTTAAAAAACAATTATTTTAATTTAAAATTAAGAAAAAAAATTAGACTAAAAAATGCAATTTGATTGGGTTGTGGGCGAAAAAATGAGGAACAAAAATTGGATGTTTAGGTTAATTTTTGACGTTCATGGGAAAAATATTAATTGTATAAATTAATGTGTAAGGAAAAACAACAATGCTCTGGTGTGGTTTGGTAACACTTACGTTTTCAATTTTACATTTATATTTACAAAAATTAAAAATTTCAAATTTATGAATTTGTTTGGTAAAATTTTTATTTATAAATCGATTGCTCTCGGTTTATAAAATTGGCCAAAAATATAAACACAAAAATGTGTTTCCATTTTGAGTTTTTAGTTTTTTTGGTTTTTACCACCCAACACTAGCCACCGCCACAATTTTCCACCACCGTCTTCGCCACCACCACTCACCCACCTACCATCCACTCGCCACCACCACCATCCTCACCGCCGACCACCACCACCACCACCATCCACTTGCCATCCACCGCCCACCATCCACCGCCCACCCACCACCACCACCACCACCACCACCACCACCACCACCACTCACCGCCACCACCACCCACCACCACACCCGCCACCACCCACCACCACCACCGCCACCACCACCGCTCACCACCACCACCACCTTCATGCCACCACCTACCACCCCACTGCCATCACCACCACCACCACTCGCCACTGCCTTCACTTCCACCACCACCACCATCCATCCCACCTACACCGCACCACCACCATCACTTGTCACCACCACCACCACCATCCGCCACCACCCACACCACCACCACCGCCATCCGCCACCACCACCACCACCACCACTTGCCACCACCACCGCCACCACCACCCACCACCACCACCACCACCACCACTACCACCACCCCTACCACCCACTACCCACCACCGTCACCACCCACCCATCCCCACCCCACCACCCACCACGCCACCACCGACTACTACCCACCCTCTTGCCACCACCACTCACCAGTCACCACCACTACTACCACCCATTCACCACCCACCACCCGCCACCGTCACCTACCCACCCACCACCACGCACTCGCCACCATCCGCCATCCACCATCCACCGCCACCACCACTCGCCACCACCACCACCACCCGCCATCGCCACCTACCTACCCACTACCACCACCTACCATCCACCCGCCACCACCCGCCACCACCCACCACCACCACCACTTTACCACCGTCACCACTTTTCACCATCGCCTTTCCGCCACTTACCATTTCTGCTTCACTTTTTTATATTTTAAAAATTTTAAAACATTTTGTCAATTACCAAACGCGTTTGTCGTTTATGTTTTCTAAAATAAATAAAACTAAACAAAAACAGTTTATAAAATTTTTGTAAATATAAGCTGGCAACGCGTTACCAAACACACGTATCATGAAAAATCTTTCATGAAAATAATCATTAAAGTTTTGTGACTCTTGGATTACACTTACAACAAAGCGCACATTAATCAAGGTAATCCAAGGATCGAAATCTTTCATGATCATTTACATGAAAAAATTAATGATCCCTAACTTTTCTAAAGGAAAAATTATAATTGAGTTGTGTTGCGTAATTTTGACTTTTTCGAAGGGAAAAAGGGGAGCCCGAAGCAGGGCAAGATCCCAAAATGCCATTTTGGGTAAAAAAAAAGGAAAAAAAAAAAAATTTACTTAAAATGGAAATTAGGGATTAGGGAGGAATTCGAGCTACCAACCAAGATTGTTTTCTGAATAGTAATAGCTGTTGGACTTGTTGGTTTTTTTCCCCAACTTGCCAACTTCGCCTTATGTAGTGTCACGTACGTTTCGGTTTCCCTCCCAAATTTGGAACAAAAACCAAAGTCGCAGACGGCCTTCCCACAGATCTGATACTTTTCATGATGACCCACATGCCGTAGCCTTTCTAATCTCACCAACTCATTTCCATTTCCCACATACAAATTTCAGAATGTGGTGTCCTCCTTCTCTCTCCATTTCGGTTTTGCTGTCCACCTCCAGTAACACACTCTCTCTCTGTCTCTCCATTTCGACTGCGCCCGGTCGCCGACGGTAAGAGTCACCATTTTCTCGGGCATGTGTGAGTCTGTCTATTTGTTTTCAGATTATTATTATTATGACCTCGTGTTCCACTCGCGACATTACCATTTGAACTAATAAACTGTTCCTCCTTAGGTCATTGAAACCGGAGGGCGTCACTAGGTATACAAACTACGCGGGTGACAAACTGATATTGCCATTGACGAGTTCCATAGTGACAAACGGTCTTCGTTCAGCAGTGCAGTCGGTTTTTTATTTCTCTGCATGAAGGTAAGTTGCGTATGGGTGATGTTGGGTTGAATGTCCGATGTGGCCCTGTTCCAAGTGTGCGCATTGGTTGTTGATTCTGGCTTCAAGTCGTAAATACTATAAAACGAGTACAACATATGGGCAATTAATTTTCGTAAAACAGTGGCATGCCATATCTGCATAAATTAACCACAACATATCGTACTTGAAAATACACGAAAAGTACCACTCGTACAATGTACGTAGGACTCAATGGTTCGTTCATTGTAAGTTGTTGACAGTCAAATTCGTTTTGTTACAATTTCGGAGTAATGTTCTTTCTGCATCCTTATGAATATTGCATTAAATTCTTTGCAGGAAATATCGTAAGTGGATATGGGCGACATGTCAGACAATGCGAAGCAACTGTGAGTTTATGTCGTTCAGTATTTCATACTGTTAGGTTTGCAAGGTTATGTTTCTGTCGTACTAAATACCACTCTGCGTTAGGTGTATGGCATATTGTGCCGTTATGTCTTTGCCATCACGAGGTTGTGCGATGTGAGTTTGACCCACTTGCGATAGCCTCAAATTGCACCATGAATTGCGTGTCTTTGGATTAAAAGCGTATCGATTTGTTGCGAATATGTGCACATAGGCCACATGTTGCGTATTCTGCGGAGAGAATTTGTGAAATCCATAATTCACTGAGTTATACTAAACCACTTCAGTTCATAATTTTTGGTGACAACGAAGCAGCGTTACCATTTTCAATGAAAATGGCACAACTTTTTAAATGGCAAGGCAAGATTGACTAACTTTAAAGTTAACCGGCGAAGATGATAGAATGCACAAAAGCATATACCACCGATGTAATTTGGCCTTCAACAAAATTTCATTTACGCTGATATTTGTTACAGGCAAAGGAACACATTGAAGGCAAGTGGCAAAGGTTCACGAATTGAAAGGGTTGACATTACCGAGCCCCCTCGTCGAAAGCGGCCACTTGGACCATTTATTTTTTACAGGTTCGATCAGTGTCCTTCAAAGCGGCTCACGATCTGAATCCTCTCGTCAAACGTAGACAATATTTTTGCACAATTCTGCATTACATATTTTCAACTCATAGCTTGCGCCTGTGCACATTTCTGTTTGTACTCAAAAGAAATTAAGATTTTAGAGACCAAAAGTAAGGGCCAAAATAATTTGGACCATTTATAATTGTTGTTGCAGAAATGATGTGGTTATTATATATAGAGTAATGCTAGGAATCATGAAAATAATATCATGAATGTGATCATGAAAGATTCTCCACATTTGGATTATACACACAATAAAACACCATACACTAATCAATGCTAATCAAATGATAAAAACATTTTCATGATACATTTCATGATATTATTGTCATGATCTCTAATATTACTCTTATATTTTTAGCAACCAAAATTGGACATTACGGATGCATTATTATGTAGTTGGGACAAAATTTGTTTGTGTAAAAATTTGGTCCCTAAATGTCAATGTCTGCGATTTGTGTACATATATGTATAGATATCCATCCATATGTAACATATACTTACGCCGAATTGACAATGTTTGTACCAAAGAACAATTCAAGGAAAGACGAGAAGCGAACAACCCCGACCGAATATGGTTAGTGTGCGACATGTAGTAAGTAGAGTACCATCATGGAAACACGTGATCTTTGTGATAGCAAAGTATGGACTTCTATTCCATGCGCACACCAGTCATGTGCTTCTATCGTGTCGCATTCAGCGATTTCCAGCAGTCATAGACGCCATATTGCATGTTCTTATAAACTCCGATTATGTGTAAAATTCCATGTCCGTTATTATTTAAACTGTGTGCGAAATAGTAATTTGTATGTGCAAACATATGTAAATAACCATAAAATGTGCACACATTGCGAGTGATACAACTTTTGGTGACAATTATTTTGGACTTAAAGCTCCTATTTGTCTCAGAGGCCACGTTAATGTAACACTTACAGAGCCGAAGGATATTGGGGAAAGGTGGAAGGAACTCCTGTGATGAGAAGAAGAGGTTTGTGACATGGCTAAGGCAAGTGCCAAGGAACTGGCGAAGAAGTTGCAAAGAAATCTGCAAAGGTACTTAGGTGCTTAGTGTTTTCAAATCGCATTTGGGGAGGACACATCGACACAATGTTGGTTAATTTTTATATTAATGTTCACGTAGATAACATTGCAGAGTAAAATGCAAGACCGGATATCATTGAAGTCAATTGTTGATATCGTGAACCGCCAGAACGGCACAAAAGCAATCATTGATATTGGGTTCGTGGCCTCTCGTTAAAGTGTACCCGTATAGATCACAACATGTGCCAATGGTTGGTCTGAACTTGATCCCGACACGTGTTCGTTGATTGTTCATGGTCACACCGAGGCTCACCGTGAGGAAGTGCATGTCTTATTGGGTATACGGTCGAAGGCAATGACGTGCGATTCATCGTTCAATAGATGCATATCCCAATATCTCTGAAGAGTTGGAGCCGTTAAGGGAATCATTCCTTTGAACGGTTGAGAGTTTATCTCGACCGAGAGTGATGGTGCGGATGGCGAAGTTTCGCGAAGTTTGCCCCATGCGTGTTGGGGGCCATGTTGTGTCTCTACCACAATGACCGCTTGAGCCTCGCTGCTCGTTCATGCCGTGAAGGATGTGACCGGTATGGGGGCATGTAATTGGGCAAAGCTGACACTGCAATACCTTGTCAAAGGTGTTCGGAAGTATAAGATGAAAGTTCAGCGCCAGGCAACTGGATGTGTTTTCCTTCTGATGGTAACGTAATTGACCGTTGTTTGTTTGTACCATGCCGATTACATATTTCATCCATTGCTGTGCATATGGGTCAATAAAATGGCAGTCGTTGCGAACTACAAACTTACCTGTTAGTGAACAGCATGACAAATATACCATATGATTGTGTTCTAAGTTGTATGCATTGTTAACGAATACGGATTATTTTGCTCAAGTGTATAGTAAATATGTTTTCCTTATAATGCAGCTATTTTACTTGGATCGTTTGCCTCCTCGTAAGAGCACGCTGGCTACTACATCGCCGCCCCTCGCTAAATGATTGGGGTGATGCCGAAATCTGAGACGAGGCGACGATGGGAAGGAAGAAAATGTTGCAAACAACATGAGGTAATCAACCCATTCATTCTGCACATTTCACAGCATTGCCCCACCTGTGTTATGGATAACGGTGACAGACAGAATTTGTGTTCCTATGACTAGGTGACAAGCAGTGACAAACAGTGACCCTTTCCTTAGCGTCTGTCATATTTTCAGTTTGTCCCTCCCTATTTACTCTGAAATACTCGAACTTTTTGGGGCGAAAACATTAAGTTCCCATGTGGTGGATGTTGTAGCCTTACAAATTCAATTTTATGTACTACTTCCGTTATGAAATGAATTTTGGTGAAGCCCTGAAGTCAGAGTTTTGGAAAAGCTTGAAGATTTTGGTTTTTTAACCTTGTCAAAAGGTCAAAACATTGTCGTCCAGTTATTGTTAGTTCGTAATTGAAAATTTATCTTTGTTTATGTAATTGGGAAAAGGTAAAGTGGTAAACATGGGATAGACTGAAGTTTTTATCCACACCAGATGAGCATGATTTACAAGAAATTTTTTTTTTCATTTCAGATGAATGGAGGAATTAATTTTTATTACATATATTTAATATGTCAAGTGTGTACACATACGTTGTGTGCAACTTAAGAAAGGCATCAAACTTTACGATTCACGCTTGAGATCGATTAACGATTGATGCATTACCATTTTCATTTATGATTTGAATCGATTTGACAACTATGTCGTGGAGTTTCCTCCAACAAAAGCGAAAGAACGACATTGATGACGAATTGACACACACCATGTCAATAACAAATGAAACCACGGATTGATGATGTTCGTTTGAGCAAGGTTGAGACCGACATTGGTGAACTCAAGGAAACCATGACGCAAGTGCTTGAGCAATGCGGAAATAAGGGACATGTTGCTCAATTTTCGAGGGAAGGAAGCCATTGACAATGCAAAGGTAAGCAAAGCAATCGTACACATGCTTCGCATACCACAGAGGTTAATTGGGGATGAAATTTGGTAGTAACTTAATGTATGTGTTTGTGTGATTAGGTGGAGTCGAATGAAAGAAATTGTAACATTAACATGTCCTCCAAAGATTGGAATCGAAAGGAATGTTGAGCAACAAGTGGTTGCTTTATATTGTCCGCCAAACAACCGTTTAATGAACAGACATATTCTTTGAAATGAAGCAAATGATGCAAGTGGCCGGCAGTTTATTGGAAACAGACAATTGCCTCGCAGAGGAAAAGGGTTTTGACCCTACCGGAGTCGAGTTGCATGATGGCGCGTGGTCTTCCCAAATTATTATGGTAGCCCAAATGAGGGTAATGTTGAAGATTTACAGGTGGATTGGGAGGACAATTATGTGAATGCAATGTTGTCGAATGAGATAATTGATATGCGATGGACAGCGATGCATCGCCCAAGAAGTTGGGGACATGCACAACAACCGTGGCCTTGCGTTGGAGGAAACATACGCAAGCGAAGATAGCAAATCTCTTTCGGTTCAGATTCTGGCCATCAAGAACGTTGCACAACAGAGTTTATCTTCGTTTGATGATTTGCAAACCTTGCGACCAATGCGAGGAGAAGCAGACAATGTGCATCCTTCTGCTGGTAAGGTTGGCCAAACATTGGGAGCGGGACAAATTGTAACAGGCACACGAAAGGGACGAGGAAGAGGAAGAGGAAGAGGAAGAGGAAGAGGAAGAGGTGTTGAACCGACAGACGTAGGGGATATGCATTCGTGCAGCGATAGGAAAATGAGTACTCGACTTACTGCCGAAAAATTCCCAAGTCGCCACATAACTTCACCTTTCGTATGTTTCATTACCAATTGATGCGGACAGCATTACTGATCATAATTGAACCATTATTTGTGTTGTATTTTAATATTTGTGATTCTACTGCAAGCTTGCAGTAACAAATGTTGTACACTTGTGTTGGGATTTTGACAAAGTCCCATCCAAACCGCAGGTTGGACAAGCGGTTCCGTTCACTAAGTTAGACATCGCCGCACCAATTTTAGATGCATAAGGATGTGTTATGTACTTTGCAAATTAATTTTCGAGCATCTTGAGTTAGTTAATTGTTTATATTAATAGGAGTTGATGTTACTTGATTGTTTATATTGATAGGACTTGATAACACCGAGAGCATAGAGGTTTTATCGTGTAGAAAATGAAGTTGTTGACTCAGACTTGACGTAAAAAATGAAAGGTACGGATGAGTTTAGTACTCGCAATTAACCTGTTCCATAGTATTTGTGAAATAAGTTTGATTTCCACAATTTTCATGTGTCGTGCTATGTTTATTTTATTCTTGTAGGTATCAGTTCTTTAAATTTTCATTCTCTATGATTTGATGGGTTTATGATGGGTTTATCGATGTCGCATGTAGGATTTTCTTTGAATTTAATGCAGTGGGCTACGGAAAGATCAGTGGCTAAATTTCCTCGCTGAAGTTTTCTTCTTTTGGTCTTATCTCACACATCTACCCATCGGGAAAATTGCAAACCATCGATATTTTCACAAAATATTTACAAACTCATGGAAACCTTTATAATTTTAAATATGAAACTTAATAAAGTTTACCCATGAATTGCAAATTTGTTTGAAAACTTGTAATGAAGTGCAATTTTCCGTAGCTATTTTCTTTCTGCTTACATTTTCCACTTATTTTGGGATACTATTGGGTCCAGTTTGTAAGAAACATGTGTTTCTTTTTTTTTTTAAACTTGCTGACCTGGAAATGAGCATTACAATTTTCACATATTATTTTACCAAATACTTGTAATATGTAAAACTTTGTCTTTTAATTTTGTTCTTTTAAAACTGAAAAGTAATCTTCATTGGATTGGAGACTAGTAGAATCAGGAATATCTGCCATAGTTGTACAACAGAAAAAAATAATCTTATGTTGTACAGTTAAGCCAGATACGTTTAAGTTTTACTAGGCTGTAGGTTGCTTCTTACTGGTTGATGTCTACGTTTAATGTAGGGACATTGTCGTGTCTATGAATCTGCATGAAATGCCTTGCGAATGTGCTACGCGACGTGACATGCGCACGCTCAAACCAGGGGCATGGCTATCCGACACTGTAAGTCGTGCCATCTGACAATGTTATTGCCACTATATTCGCATGATGGACATCCATGTAGGGACATTGTTATTTCATATTACGTTTAAAAAAATGGCAAACCTTATTTCGCAAGTTGCCTGCTCTGTTACAATGTTCCAGCCAATCAACTTGGTCGCGGTTCAATTGACTAACGGACAGCGGCAAGTACACAAAGACGGGAGGCATACTGCGTGGTACTTTCCAGTATATGTGTCGGTAAGTAAGTGTTTTAGGTCGGTTGTGTATTGCAGAAGACATATTTTCAGAAAACTTTGGCTGACTCAACTTTTACACACTAAACATGCAGACTTTGATACTAAATCAAAAAACTCAACCTCTGAACCATGATAATATCGTCAAATCATATTTTGGACATGACAGATATACTGGGGTGCTTGATGCATGTCAGAAGGTAATATGAATGTCCATCCCATTGAAGCGAGTAGATTTAATATGAACGTCGGTAATATGAATGTCGATCCCATTTACATGAATGTCAATGTAAATATGAAAGTTCGTACATGTTCGCATGCCCTCTAAACAATGTCTTCACTTGTGTTTATGTGCAGATTTACATGCCTTTCAATTATAGAGGAGTACATTGGTTGTGCCTAAAAATAGATATGGTAGACCGTGTGGCGTACCTATTTGACTCATTGGCATCCGCCACACTAGACACCAACAAGCTGAACGCGGCAAATATGTTGGTATGTCGTGCTGGATTTCACATATCTACTTGAACACTGTCACATCCTTCACAAAAACTAACCCTGTCATTCTGCAACAGGTTCAAACAATGCATGCCTTACTGCAACTACAGTTTGGAAATGAATATGCTGTAGACGTGCGTACCTTTGACGTCCGCATGTTAGAACACAGGCCATTACAACAGCTGGACGAGTAATGCACAAACCCTGCGTCACGTTTACTTCACTCCTGAATCACTCATTTAACAAACCTGCTTATATTTTACGAGAAACTGAATGTTACATTTCATTTGTAGCACTTTCGACTGTGGGATGTTTGTGATCAAGTACATGCAGCAGCCTAATATACCCAGCGGTCCACACAAGGTACATTGTACCGCTTAATTTGCAATTACGAAAAAAATCCGTTTATTTCCTACCGCTGTAACTGTACCTGATTTGTGTTATTCGCTTTGTGTACATAGTTTCATCCTTCTGTGCGCCGGAAGCTGCTGCTTGACTTCATCATGGATGTGAACAATACAAAGATGGGCGAGTATCCTTCCTGCATGTGATTGATTGCAATTACAACAAATACGGCAGCGATTTTATCATGGCCTGCCAGTACGACAGTAATTTCGATGCCGAACCACAACTGGATAACTGCATCAGCTTGTCGTGACAACTTCTTAGGTCGCAGCTGTGATAATACTAATTTCCCTGCGTATTGATTGTACACGTAATTCCAATGTTTGGAATTTGGAACAAACGAGGGAGGTCTAGTAATGTTTGTTTGCTTTTATCGTGGCTTTGCGTAATGTCATACACATAATGACTATGTTGTGGGAACAGAACTAACAATGTAATGTCATATTTGCCGAAATGAATATAGTACTTTTTGTCAACCGCAATGTCATATTTGACCAACAACCAAGGCAAGTTAAAAGTAGTAATGTAGGTTCGCTTACAACATCCATTATGTTTGTTTGATTTTGTCAATGCCATGATTTTGTCCAAAACAAAGCAAAAAAAAGGCCACGTAACAAACAAATAGCGGTGACTATAATGCACTTTGAAGGGGAATTGATTACTTCATAACAATGCACAAACGGTGAAAAATTGCACAAAAATAAAAACAACCATACAATGTACCATTAAAAACACGTAGTATTGACATTCAATTTTGTTTTTGTCTTGCAAAACAAAAACTCAGATTCATGAAAAGCACATACAAGGTGTCAATGCTACATCAAGAAAGAGGAGGTTGGAGCTAAACAAGGTCCGACCTCCTAGTTGGTGATGCATCAATGAAGAGAAACAAAAATGAAGGAAAACAAAAAGAATGGAACACCAAGCCCAACCTCAGAAAACGGCAAAAGAGGGCAACCAGATGAAACTCCAAGGCAGGATGAACAAACTTAAGACCATACAGCCGCCATTGAGACTTGAGCGTGAACCTTCAACTCAAGATTCAGACTTGAGCCTGATCCTTCAACCTCCAAAAAAAAGAAAACAACTACAGCAGCAGACCAACAATTACAACAAGGGCAGCAGCAGACCCCGAATAACCTTCCCCAATCCAGCACCAGACTTCCAATACAAAGACACCAAAACATCATTCAAACGGTTGGAAAGGCCAATATGCGTAGCAGACTTAAGGCTATTCGTTGATCCCATATAGCAAAGAGAGTACATATATAGCAGAGCGAGTTGAAGCACGCAGAGCAAAGAACCAGAAATGAGCATGCTTGCCCCCATTTAGTAGGGCACGATTTGGGGAACAGAACGCTAGAACACCCCACTCGATTGAGCATCCGCCAAAGATGGCTTGGGCTTGGTCCAACTCGGCTTTAGTTGTGCGAATGGATGCGAGCGATGTCTAATTTGGGAGAGCATCATCCTTGCTTCTTCATGAAGTCGTCATGTTGTCTTCGCAGATGAGCCTTTCTTTGCTTGGACAGAGGCAAGTTACGCCATGAGTTTGGCTTCTCAACTTCAAGTGCTGAGTGTTGCTCAAGAATGCCTGCAGAGGTTTGCTGGCTTAGTTTGAGTGAAGTAGATATGGTGGGCCGTTTAGGAAATCCTTTTTGGTTTGCATATCCTTCCAAAGAAGTCTGAACCATCTTCGAAAGGGTTGGCCATTCCGTGATGATCTTGGCCAATTGCTTTACTTGAATGGGGTTGAAAGGATTAGGGAGAGGTTTACAACGTAAAGAAAAGCCAAGGTTTCATCAGTTTGTGGAGAATGATTTCTTCAAGCTGGGTGTTAATGAGGTTGATGAAGGTGGTTAAGGTTTCTTGAGTTTCAGCATCAAACAGATGTAGCCTTTGAGGCAATGGGGATATTTCGTCTAGATCTTGTTGAAGAATCGAAACTTCGGCCCAAATATCCTGCGATGGACCGATGGCCTTTGAACATTAATGGTTCGGTGACAATATATGCTTGCAAGTAATAAAGAGTAAATAGGATGAGGTTGGAAATGGTAGTACCTGTCCTGATAACGTGCGCGCTGACGGTTGGCCTTGTTCAGCTGTGGTTGTGGCATCAGGACGAGTTGTTTCGCAATCGATGAAATGGCAAGATCGCCTTTCGTGCTCTTTTCTCTCGTACTGCTAACAGGGGATAGTCATGAGGACCTTCAAGTTCTGTCTCGCCCATTGGTCGTGGAGATGAGTCTTCAGATATGTCCATCCACAGAATTGGAGAACAATACCGCCATTTAACGAGAAGTTTTTTTCCCCAAACAAACAAAGAACATTTGTAATTCTATTTACCTTCGTCGTGGTGAACTTGTGGTTGAGGGGATTTTGTGTTCTCATCTGTTGGAGAGGATTGGGTGTTGATTGAAATGTCAAATTCAATCCTCTATGATTCTTTGTTTGAAGTTTGGGAATTGGAGGGTTGGATGGTGATGGTTGAGGGCTACGAGATGAAGGGACAATGTGTTGAGGAGAAGTGGAACGATGTTCGATCTTGATTGTGTAGATTCTTTGTGGCGAAGAGTGTGAAGAAGGTTGTAAGGAAGTCTGCAGATGCTTCGTGGTGGTGGAGTTGGTTGTACAATGGGTTCTGGGTACATTGTTGATGGATGGGAATTTGATAAATGTGTTGAGGAGAAGTGGAAGCATCGTCATCATCGAAGCTGAAGAAGTAATCTCCTTTTTCTCTGCACAAAAGTAAGTGATCGGTACCGTGAATGGAAATTCAGATGATGTAAAAATGTAAAGTGAAGGCTTACTTCGTGCATACCGCCTGAAGGATTTGATGTAGTTTGGCCACATTTGGTGAGAGGATATCCCACTCGTTAGGGTGCAGCTTAGAGCAGAGGTGCTCTTCTCTCTTCTTATTTGTGACCTCTGTCTCGGGTGCAGTCGTAGTTCCTCTCGTATACTGTCTGCTTACGCAAAAAGAGTCCGCATTAATTTTAACCGGAAGGGTGTTTGTCTCGAGTAGTTGCATCCATTGGAGCCTTGCCTTTATGTTGGTCCCTAACCAATGGTTCAGCAGCAGGCCCAATTTTGGCTGTCAAAGGTTAAACAAGTTAGTGTTTTAGAGAAAAAAACAAAACAAATTGCATGACACAGTCAGGGATCTCAAGTATATAGAGGAAGGATACCTGTAGCCTTAACCTTGAAGGCGAGGATATGTACTGAATATGACAAGTATCGTTAAGCTGACTTTCAAGTGGCTTGTAGAAAATAATGGCGGACATAAGTCCCCACCAATGGTGAAAAGCAATGAGCAAATCAAGCGTGTTTGAAGAAGAAGGGCCAAATTCTTGGAAAAGTTTGGTGTTCTCTGTGAGTATGGATTCAGCTTATGTAGGATCTTTGAAGTGGATTCTGGACCCAATCTCCTCATGGATGGTTGGGTGGAAATAAGGATAAGGGATAGCCTGGGAAAGACCAAATTGCTCGACCATTGATTCGATCAGATGTCTCAAAACTGCAATGGATAGCTTGGGGGAGGATACGGACCAGCCAACCAAGACATGTCTACAGGTGAGAATGTGTCCCCAACTCTCATTTTGTTCTTGGACTTGGTCATTGTGTAAATCAGATGGGTCTGTGAAGAGGAGGCGAAGTCTCATCGGAGGAGAATTCAAAGTTTTGAAATGGCATGTCTGGTGGGAAGGTCTCTGCGAAGGAAGGTTGTAAAACATGGTCGATGATTTGTGAAAGTGAGGATGGGTTGGTGGTATAAGTGAGCGGTTGCTCAAGATAGGAGTAGCAAATGTGTTTCAAGGTGTTAGGTGGTGGGGTCGTGCCTCGTGAAATAGGCATACAACCAGTTGGAAGAGCTGAAGGGCCACCACAGTTGCGAAATCTTCTTGTCCACAAAGGAAAATAGGGCCTTGTAAAGGGTGGCAAGAAGATAAGGGCTAAAGCCATAAGTTGGCCATCTTGCATACACAAGGCAAGGGGAGGTATTCTTCGTGATCTTGTACCGGGGACACAAAAAGAAACTCACAAAGCCAAAGTAAGTAAAAGCGATTCTTTCTTTGTCATCGACAGGGGAACCAGCTTGCCTTGGTATTTTTTGGCAAAATCAGATAGCACATGTCGTTGTTTAAAGTAAATGTCACTTTTGGAGGCTCAAGGAGAGCATGAATTGGATTGCCCAAGATTGGGAGACCATCAAGTGAGCTACATCTAAGATGGTAGAAATCATACCAAAATTGAGGAGTAGGGAGTTACTAGACTGCGACCAAAAGCATGCAGTAGCAGCAATCAGCCCCTTGTTCGCGTCATAAATTTTAGTCGACAGTCTAATTGCTTCACCAATGCCCTGGTGCTTCCATACTTCAGTGTCGTGACCTTCAATTCTCCTGGCCCAGCTTCGCCAATCTGAGTCTGGTGACCTCCACCCTCTGAGTGGATTTTTGCTGACATTCCAGTTAGTCCACTTCAGTCCAGGTTGGTTGAGAAGAAGGTTCTCACCATTACCAAGGGGATAGTATGGAGCTAGCTCGTCTGGGAAGTAAGCCCGAAGGTAGGGCCTAGAGTAGCCTTAGCGATGAGCTTGTCTTTGGGCAATAGGGTTGCACCAAATTTTAGAGGAAGCGTCGTGCTCGATAGGGTCCAGGAAGCGAGTAGGTCTTCATTGTTCTCCTCAGATGGAGATGGTTGAGATTTTTTCGGCCATGGGTTAGGGTTTTGTCGTGCTCGGTTTTGAACCAAGAATGGTTGAGAAGGAGGAGTACAGTCTGGGGAGTTCGAATCAGAGGGAAACGAAGTGGTTTGAAGTTGAAAGGGTGGGTCTTTTATAGCTTATGATGGGGCCAGTATATTTGGGCTCTAGTTTATGTTTGTTTTGGCCCGTATTAACAAATTTGCTATTGGCCCCAAACAATGGCCCCCTCGTTAAAGTTAAATATCATAGAAAAATGTTTTGTGGCCCTAATGGCCCTAATTTCCTTTTTGGGTAAGTCTGTTTTTTCTTTTTTTTTTACTTTATATGGAAATTAGGGCCTTTGGTCCCACTAATTTTCGAATCATATGACTTGGAGCCCCACAAGGGGGACCCCCATGACCCCCTCTCTCTCTGATTGGCCACTTTTTTTTTTTCTTTTTAAAAAATTTGTTCTTTTCTTTCCCTTCTCCAATCAGCACCCCTCTCGTGTGTGTGTGTGTGTGTGTGTGTGGGAATTGGTGGTGGTGCAGGTGGTGATTGGAGGGGGTGTCAATCACTTCCGCAATATTTAACTTGAACATGGGGGCTATTGTTTGCACCAAGTTTTGCCAGTCTCTGTCGACAGATGGTCCACTTAATCGAGGGCATGTGGCCAAGAATGTCCACCACCTGAATGTGGGCTCTCTGTATGTGGGTCACCTAGAAGTGATAGGGGAAGTTTTTACCACCAGTCATGGAGTTAGTGGGCAAACTTTCAGGAGGAAGCATGAGACAAAGCAGGAGCCTTGCTCTGTCGACAGAAGTTTAAAACAGTTGGTGGCCATGAAATAAACACAAGAAAAGGGAGCTCCACAGATAGAAGTGGAGGTTTAGTATTGATATCCGTATACTGTTTTTGTGGCCCATCATTGCATGATCCCACACGTCTACACCATAACTGCCACCTGACTTCGAATCTTCAAGTCCCTCACAAATATTGACTGCTCCTCGACCTTCCTTTTCACCATTGTGGGGCATGTCCTCATCATTATGAGTTAGTGGGCATACTTTCAGAGGAAGCATGAGACAAAGCAGAGCCTTGCTCACGGCGAAGTTTCAAACAGCCAGGCCATGAAATAAACACAACAAAAGGGAGATCGATGCACGTATGGAGGTTTACTATACTTGGAATGCCTAGAACGGAGATAGTTCGTTTCGCCGTATACTGTTTTTGTGGCCCAGCATTGCATGCTCCCACACGTCTACACCATAATCGCGATCAGAATCGCCGACTTCAATCTTCAAGTCCACTCGCCAAATGTTGACGCTTCGTCGACCTTCCTTTTCACCATTATGGCCATGTCCTCATCATTATGACACAAAAATCGACAGAATATTGTCCACTAAACACAACCACAATCCTTGCAAACTGGGCCACTGAACCACAACACTAGGCCACTCACTGTTACTGCCCCTGACTATGAATCATCACACTCTGCCAAATATTGAAATTCCTCTGTAATTTAATAAAAATATGTTCAATGTTCTCAGACAATGACTTAAACACAATTGTTGTCCTACATTTTATGTAACGAAATTACACAACTTATTTACATCAAAAACAAAATATACATCTCGGGTTTATAATCAAAAAAATGGGAACTACTTTTTAAAAAAAAAAAGTTCGGTCATATTTTCAGCTAAATTATGATTGGATATTAGATTAAAAATTCCTCTTTGCACCTATTTTTCCCACATCCTCCCAACAGCTACTCCATTCACCTAACATTGAATCTTGCATGCCACCTGACTTACACGCTGGAGCAAGCATCGGCGGTTTCATGGATTTAGTGGCCACCTCCAAGAGGAAACATGAACGAATTGGGAGTCTCAGATTCATCGAGGAAAGGCTAAAAGGATCTCAAGACAGTGGCAACTTCAATTATATGCACTTCGACAGTACAAGTGAAGCTTTTATGTGGTTTCAATACGAAATGTATTTGATTCTGAAGTTGTACCTAAGCGATTCATTGGCGAGATCATGGGGTCGTCTGAATTTTATAGCTATAAAGGGCGTATGTTTGCGAGAGAGAGGACATGAACAACAACACAACTTACTTTCTACATTGTAACTTCTCGTAGTTTTTTCCCTTCTCCTTTCTACTTTGTTACGCATAACACAACAACACAACAACTTTCTACTTTCTACTTTCTACTTTGTTACCATCAGTTCATCGAAAAGAAGTCTTCATCCTTTTCGCATTCAAACCAATACCACAATTGCTTGATTTTCTTCTTCAACTTGTCAAGTTAAAAATATCGCTTCTGTCATTCATATAGGCCCACCATAATTTTACTAACAATAAACCCATACTTCCATAGTAAACATGAAATAATTTCACAACTCCTGCTCAGTAATCGTAATTCATATACCAATCGGCATGGAGATAAAGTAACGACTTTGGGTTACTTTCTCCAAATTATACAATTACGATTCACCTCATCAATTGTGTTCAATCATTTTTCCACACCGCCGCTTTAACACTACCGTATTGCCCCACAGTCGCTTGGAATCGAGAAACATCGAAAAATAGTCGCCGTTGCTTAATGTGCGGTGTACTTGGATCCACCAACCCAGCTTTTGCAAATGACGGCCGATGACTCCGATTGTACTCAAGGTCGTTATGTGAGGTGTATTCAAGATCTCGAGTTAGTACCATCGCTCGCCTAAACCGAACCTTAGGACACGCTCGCTATGTGTGCCCAATGCATTTGCAATTCCCACATTTTCTTGGTCTTCCACAGTTGGACGATGCCCGTCCTGGGTTCCCTTTTGTCTTCACAACATCAGATCTTCTACTCCAAATTGTCGACGTAATGAATGTTTCCTCTGCTCCATTCCCACCGCTCAAATTCCTCTCATATAACTCCTTCATCCGCCACATCGGAAGACATGCATCCCTAGCCTCTTTGAAACCTTCCGCTGATTGCGAGGCATAGAAACACATTTCGTTGTAGGAAGAACTCAATATCCCATACCGCCGCTCGTGTTGTAGTGCTATCAATTGAGGGTTGAGGCCATTGTTGGCCATCCTTGCTTGCACCCTTGTCCATCTATGCAAAGACACAAGTTGGGGAATTTATGGAAATTTTCGCTTTCATAACACATATCATGTGGCGCAAGGTAGCCCCAACGACTCAAACTTCATGCAAGAACATCTCATTGCAAAGATCCATCGGATCGTGTGTTACTATCCATGATCTCGTCCTTCACTTTGTACTTATGAATATAGTAGCATTTCGACCATCCGCAAAGGGAACACGCCCTTCACATTCAACTTCCTCTTCTAAGATTTCATCACGAACATTCTAAATATATTTCGTGAATAGCTCACCCATGTCTCTATATCTCGCAATGGAGTAATCAATACCGAAAAGTGTTATTTGATTCAAGATCCATCTCCAGCCTCGTTATACCTTATCCTTGCAAGAGCCCGATCATAGTGCCTAACAAATTCATGTAGCTTCAATTTGTGTTGGAGGAAGGGATTGAAATAAGCATTCATACACTCCGAGCGCTGAGTGCTCTTCATCCCCAACAAAGAAATGTCCACGATATATGCCTCAAATTTCACATATGACGCTTCACATATGTCTCCAACACCCAACTGTTGGTTTGAAGTCCAAATTTTTCGACCATTGTCGTCCAGCCATGCTCAAACTTTGTCTCATCCGTTTCCATGTCCATGCACTGCTTGAAAGCATGTGCAAAGCCACTTATGTGAACATTTGAAACAAAGATTTTTCCCAAGATGCCAATTACATAATCGATGTCTTGCGTCGGAAATACTCTTCGATTGCCTCGTGACGCTTTATCCCCATCTCGTCAAGACCACAGGTGCTTTATTGCCCATCGCCTCCATAAATGTTTCCAAAACCCATGTGTATGTCTCAATTGTCTCATTAGCTAGCAAAACACATGCAAATATCGTGGTCCTAAAGTGGCTAGTCATACCAGCCAACATGACAAAAGGTTTCTTGTATGCATTGGTTTTGTAAGTTGAGTCAAATATCAACACATCACCAAACTTTATGTAGTCACCGCGATTTGAATCTGCCGTAAGAGATTTTGTAACTTGTTATCGCTACACACATCATACTTGTAAAAAACGCATCAACATCAAGTTTTGCACATAGGTAAACCAACGCACCTGCGCATCACCATCCTCAACTTCGCTTCACGCTCGCTTGAATATGGTTGTGCAGATCCGCACGATGAAACCAACATTCTCATAAGACCCGGATTGATTTACCATATAGTCCATGATTTGGCTAGTCTTCACAACCGACATTGCGCATAGCCATTGCTTGAGCTTTGTCGGTATTGCTTAAACTGCGATGTGACCTCGGATACATCACACGGTGTTGTTCCGCCAATTCATGGTTGTGGTCTGACGAAGTGAGTCACAACATACTTTCCTTCACCAAAGATCCGTGATCGCATCACGAAATTGGGCCTTACAACCTACTCTTGTTAGTGCCTTGGGAGCTCTACTCTTCTCAAAGAACACGGTCCAAGTATTTTGGTAATCTCGACCTCCCTTGAACACAACCACCCTACTAACGACCTTTCCTCTTTATTTGTGTTAAATCTGGATTTTCAGATACTAAAGCCCTTCGCTTTAGCATACGATTGTAGAAATCTTCCATCTTCGATCAATCAAATTTCGCTCAGAATAGCACGCTCAACATCACCAACCATGTCATTGCGATGAGCATCGCCAACCATCTTTTTTCACGCTTGCCATGTTCACCGCTCATGTTGGTTGCTTCTTCATTGCTCGGACCACCTTCGCAACCATGATCGTTCGCCCACTTTCATTCATCAAACGAATGTCATCTGCTTCATTTCAATGTCATAATCATCACCTTCCTTTTAACTTCACGGGCCATATCGCCAGACATTACTACAAACAATTACTTGATGACCAAAATTGTTAACACAAACACAAACATGACATTTTCACACGGTTTAGCTGTTTGTGCAAACACAAACACTCGCTGAGACAGAGAAGAGAAAGGTTAGTTGCCAATGGAGGGGTTTCCGTTGGACCAAGCGTGAGCGGTTGAAGTTAGGGTGGGGTTTAGTTGATGGAAAATAGTGAAGTGAACGGGCCAGAGAGACAGAGAGGAGACAGAGAGAGCGAGACAGCCCATACCTCATATCTAGTTCCAGAAGGGCTTCACTTCAAAGAATGGAACCAACACCTTTGTAGTTACGTTGTTGTTGGAAATCGCCTGTTATATATCGTTCCTCTGAGCTTCGTCAATGGAAATCATTAACCTAACAGGGCTTCTCCTGTTAATGGAAATCAACAATAATCGACTCGACCTTACACAGAGAGGAGAACAGAGAGATAGAGACGAAATACGAGAGTGAGTGGGATGTAATCATGCAAATACAAGCATTAACCCACGCCTTGCTTCAACTTTTTCACGATTAAACAATTCAATGGTCTTGATCAATTATTGTAATCTAACGGCTAACAATTGGGTTGCATATGGTGTGCAACCTTAAGGGGGTTGCACACTTAAGCATGACCCATAAGATAATTGTCTGATTAGAGATATTCTCTATCTAGAATATTAGGGTTCCTCTCTCTCTCTAACTTTCTCCCTTGTTCTTATTATTTCATCATTTTGGTATCAAAGCATCAAATTTGGATTCTACAATTTGTGATTTGGATTTGGGGAGTTAATATTTTAGCCTAAAAATAAAATAAAAAAAAATGACTAAAAAAGCCAAAAAAAAAAAAACCAATAAACTCTACCAAAAAAAAAAAATCAAATATTAACTTTTTTTTGTTTTTACTTTTATACATCTTTTTGTAAAAAGTAAAAAAGATCACAAACATGCTCACGTCTGGTTTTAATTTTTAGAATTGAATTTTTTATCTTTTGTATTTTTTTTGTTTTTAGTGATTTTTTTAATACTTTAAAGTTTTTTTTAAAAAAAAATTTAGATGCACCGGACTTAGATGTACCTAAAAAGTAAAATATTTGTATAAAAATATTTTTAAAAATCAATAAATATACAAGAATATGAAAATGTACTGAATTTTTGTATTTTTTTTTTTTTGTACTTTTGGTATTTAGTTTTTTTTTTTTTAAATACACAAATACTACACTTTTTAATTGTATTTATATAAAGTGTATCTAAAAGGGTTAATTGTTAAAAAGTTGAACCTAAGAAGGCTCTAAGGCATTAGATCCAATGAATATTTTTTATTGGTAAGAGATCCACTTATTGTGAATTAGTTTAGTGAGAGGTCCTTTTATTTGTTTTAAAGGACATTTTATTTCCAATTTTACTCCTTAATTTATCTGTTGACTTTTTTTATCTATTGAATTTTTTTTGACTATCTGTTCAAATTAATTTTAATTTGTTCAAATTTTTCATCTACCTATTTAAATTTTTATTTATTTGTTGAATTTTTTGACTATTTATTCAAAATTTTCCTTTTTCTCGCTTAAACTTTTATTATCTATTCAATTTTTTATCTGAATTCAATCTATTCATTTTTTGTTTTATTTTTTCTATCTATTGAAATATGAAGCTAAACAAAACCTTATATGTTGAGCCAAACCAACCTATCTATTCATTGTTTTTTCTTTCTATAAGTTCAAACCTCTCATCTCTCTCAACATTTTGTTGCAATCTTCATCTTCATCATCATGATCATAACAACAACAACAAATAATAATATAAAAAATTAAACATATTTTCAAATTAATCTTCTCTCTCCCAATTTGTTGCAATCTGTTTCTTCTTCTTCATCAACAACAACAACAAATAAAAATTGAAATATTCTTGCAATCTGGTGTTTTTGGCTCCAGCTAGGGTTTGGATTGTAATGAAGAAGAAGAAGAGTGAGTAAAAGAGGGAATTAAGGCTATAAGAATGGGTTAGGTTAAGGTCTCGCAGCTAAGCACCCATTTTCCGTTACCAAAATAGAGGTTTGGGTTAGGGTTTTCAATAGATATTCTTGAGCAAGATCTGTAGTATGGTGAACAGGTTAGACCTCCATGACCTTGATCTCGCTGCCGATTCGTACCTTGAACAGTGCTGGATGCAAAATTGACAGCAACGGCGCCACCCCTGATGGACGGCAACAAATAGTGAAAGAGAGCGAGAGAGTGTGACACCCCAAATGTTAATTAATTTTAACACCACGTTAATAAGAACTAATTATGGAAGAAAAAGAAGAATATATTTAATTTTATAATTATATATGATAAAATATAATAATAAAAAAATAATGGTAATGCGATTCTTTTAGTATTTGGGCCATTGAACAATTAGGCAATTAGTTTGGATAAGCTTCACCTAATAGGTAAAGGATAAGGACAATGACATATGGTAATTAAGTTGCCCCGGGTCGGTGCTTCGATGCTTGGTGCCTGAACATTGCTATGGAATCACCTACATAAGTAGGTGAACTTCTGTTGAGGCTGAAGCATAGAAAGAAAAAATAGAATCAACATAATAAAGAAGCTTCAAAAGGAAAAAGTAAAGTTATGAATTAATATTAAGGTGAATTATATTATATATAGAGTGACCATAAATTATTTTATTATTTTTTGCCACTTATGCTTTATAAATTATATTAACATTTCAATCATGTAATTTATTTTGTGAATCTTATTTGCTTAAAAATGAAAACCTATGGATATAATTGTTTATTAAATGTGTTTTTGAGCAATTATTTTATAAGTATTACCACAGAGGTCCCATGTCTTGGGGGACTAAAAAAACCATTGGCCCTCTGAATTGTCATTTTAGTAACCCTCTGACGGTCCAATGCCTTAGGGACTTAAATAACCATTGGCCCTCTAATTTGTCACTTTATGACCATTTATTTATCATGGATCCATTGACTCTCTGTTCTATTCTGTACTACGATTATTTTGCTTATATGATTTTTGTCTTATGTTGCTATTATTCAAAATGATTTATTTATTCGAACCAAATTATTCACTGTTTAGCGTAAATAATTATCCATGGTAACTTTTATACCCTTATTCTATCAGTATAATATTTCTCATTCTGTCATGTGTTTATAGCTGTTAAACCTCTTTCATGTGAAAAAACTTAAGGAGGAATTATTTACCCTATTAAACAGGACCAAGACTTGAGATAAACACCGTGTTATTTATTTATTTATTTGTAATTATTGTCTGACTCATATTAAATAAATAAAAGTTTCAATGTATGCTTTAAATATTTGTGTGCACCTTTTATTTTTTCCCGCTGCATTATTTAATTTGTTCATTTAGAACTAATCCTTAGTAACTTTATAAATTAACTAGTTGCGAATCTCACTCTAAGCACTGGGGTTAGGTCGTGACAGAGAGAGTAGAAGGAAGAGAGAGAGAGAGAGAGAGATGACAGGGATTGAAAGAGAGAGATGCCAAACCACCAGCGGCAGTGTTGATAGACGGCAACAAAATGTCGACAAACAGTGGAGTGTGATGGAGAGGCCATCGGAGTCAAAGACGACTACGATTAATTGTAATGGAGACGCTAATGACGTTGAAGGTGATTGTGTGCTTGACGAAGTAGAAGTTCATCGGAGGAGACGACGGAGGAGGAGGTGAAGAGAGAGAGAGAAGAGAAAAGATAGAGAGAGGAGGAGACCAATTTTGATTTGGCAGTGTATATGATATATATATATATATAGAGGGTATTTTGGTCATTTAACCTAAACTTGTCCGTATGGACAAGCTAATTCAATGCTTGGACCTCTCCCCAAACAAAATTCAAAATTGGATTTTTTGCCCGAACACCATATTTAAAAAGTAAAAAATTTGCTTAAAATATTAAAAAAATTCAGTAAAAACAAAAAACGTATCTCTTATAAAATTAGGCCATGTTTGGTTTGTATTTGTGAAACAATTTTGAAAAATAATTTTATGGAAAAAGTTTAGAAATTTAGAAATTTTGTTTGGTTGCATGTTTTGAAAATAGTTTTGAAGTTTTAGAGTTTGGGATGATTTAATTTAATTTAATTTTTTTTTTCTTGTAGTTGAATAAGTGGATATGAGAGAAAAAAAATGAATGATTGATGTGCAGGATGTGAGAGAATGAGAGTGGAGATAAAAAAAGAAGTGATTGATTAGTGTGTAATAAAGAAAAAAGTGAATTTAAATTTTTTTCAATTTTTTTTAATCAAATAAATTTATGATTTTTTTTTTTCAAAAATTACTTCCACTGGACAAATCAAACAAAGCCTTAAATTATGGAAATTTAAACCAAACAGGATGACTATTTTTTTTTTAAAACACGTATTTTAATCAAAGAGCAAAAAAAAGAAAAAAAAAGAAAAAGTTATTGGTTTCAATTTTCTAAATTCAATTTTTAAAAATTGAGTTTATTATTATTTTTTATTTTTAGTGAATAATTTTAAAATTTTAAGTAATTTCTTTTTTAAATTTTTTTTAGATATACCTAAGTAGATGTATCTAAAAAATAAAATATTTATTAAAAAAATATTTTAAAAATCAATCAATACACAAGAATATAAAAATATATTGAATTTTCGTATTTTTTTTTTGTATTTTTGATATTTAATGAACTTTTTAAGATTTTCTTATTTATAAATATTATACTTTTTAAATATGTTTATTGTATGCAATAAAAAATTAAAAAAACATGAATAAATTACACTAACACGATTGAAAGTTGAGTTTAATATATATCACTCCTTGATGTTTGGAAAATTATATTTCTACCCGTATGTTAATAATCTCATTTCACAAATATTTATTTATATAAAAGATAACAATTCCTGATAGAAAAACAGAAAAAATTATATTTAAAAAAAATAAAGCAAATGAAAGAAAAAAAAAAGAAAGAAAGAAGTAAAACAAAGTAAGAAAAAAACAGTGTATGAATTTAATGTCTTTTTGATGTTAACGTTAATTTCGTTCAAATAATTACAATAACTGAGGATCAGTGTAATTTTCTAAATATCAAGTGTAATATATATTAAATCTAAACTTTAGGAGTATAAATATAATTTACCCAAAAATTATTCCCAAAAATTATTTAAACTATTAAAATAACACCCAAAAAAAAAAAAAAATCAATTTTCTAAACCGTGAATCCGTCAAACCCAAACAATGTTAAAGTTTGTTAAAAGAGGCCTAATAATTTTAAAATTTAAAATTTATATTAATAATAATTTATTTTAAATTTTTTATTAATAATAATTTATTTATTTATTTTTTGACGATTAAACCAAAATGTGATGGTGCGAAACGAAGCCAATCAGCTAAATTCGTTACTGATTTGGGCGTTCGTTGTTTTTCGCTATGAATTCTCAAGAACCCTAGTTGGCAAATGAAAGTTCGATTTACACGCACAAAATCAGACTTCAACTTAGCAGTTCGCAGCTTTTACCCGGATTCAACTTCGCGATTTGATTTCACGACTGGATTGGAATTTTCGTGATTCAGTTCGACTTTGTGGGTTCAAGGCCGACTCCCAATCGTGACTCGGCAGTCTGTGACCCTCGTTTCGTTTGTGACCTGCGAAGGTGTATAGAACTGCCCTTACATTCTTCCAATCGATTTCACATTCCACAATCGATTTCTCGCAATTCTAACCAAAATTTCCAGATATAGAACATGAGCGTAGAACCATTTAACAGGTATATAAATTGTGTTGTTTCTTCAACTTTTGATTTCTTTTTTTTTTTTTTTTTGGCTAAACAAACCGGTTTTTGGTTGATTAATTTATATTTTTTGTTAATGGAATTTGGATTTATATAGGTTGGTGAAGCTAGCAGCAAGGGCTTTTTACGATGACATCACAACAAAAGGAGAAAATCAGCCCAAAACTGGGAGAAGTGATAATAGAGGAATTGCTGTGGTGGTACTTGATGCTCTCACTAGGTATTTTATTTATATTTTTCCTTTTTAATATAATATTACTTCAATAATTTTGTATTATTTGACTTTGCAACTTCAGAACTTGTGTATACTGTTGTATTTGAGCATTACATGGCCTTAGAAGAAGTAGGTTATTAAACCCAGAAACAAAGATATTTCAGTGTTTGTGTGATTTTGCTCAAGCTTTCACAAAGCAATTGATGGTTTAAGTGACTTCAGATCTATTTGTGTGTGTTGTCATTTTTGATTTGGATAGTTGAATTTAGAAACATGGGTTTTCGAATGTATGTTTTGCTGCATCACTGAAGATTTTGAAAGTCACTAATTGGTTATGTTCAAGGTTTTAAAAAGCGGTCGCAACCGTTACGTAACGGTTTTGGCGGTTACCGCCACCTGTTACGGCCGCTTTTGTAGTGTGATTGAGATTCACAGGTGTGTCGGCCGTAGCGGCTGCCGTAGCAGTCGTAGCAGTGCCGTAACAGCTGTAACGGCCTATTACGCACCGTTATATAATGGTTTCAAACTGTTTCTTTCGAAAAAACACACAAAAAAAAGCTGAAAAATGAGGGAAGAGGGATAGAGAGAAGAGGGAAGATAAAGAGAGAAAATGGAGGAACAAGAGATAGAGAGAGAGAAGAGGGAAGATGAAGAACATGTTATTGATTTGTTGAAGCTGTAAGACCTATGTTATTCTATTCAGCTACTATTATTCAACCATTTTGTTTGTGTGTGTCTATCTATATATTGTTTGAAAATAATAATAATAATAAGTGTGGTCATTATCTATTTGGCTTGATTAAAATATGTATATATATATATTTATGCTCTTATTTATTCTCTTACTTTTGTCATTGTTTATCTTATATATAATAGTTAGTTATTGATTTTTTGTATAATATAAAGTCATTAATTATTAAAATAAAATGTAAAAAACTTAATTTATAGTGATTTTAAAATATGAAATATATTGGATCATACTTAAAAATTTACAAAAATTGATCAATATTTATTTTTAACCCAATAAATATGATCATGGAAAAAAAAATGCGTATCTGTAAGTTTTTTTCAAATTGTGCGAAAAATAAAAAAATTCATGGTTCCAGTTACCGTAACCGTTACACTACGGCCTTTACACCCCGCAATTGCAACTGCACCACCGCCACCGTTACGGTGACCGCAACCGCTTTTCAGAACCTTGCTTATGTTTTTGATTAGTTTAAGCTTTGTGGGCAGATTGCGGTTGGAGTTTTTATTTGAATTTTAATTTTTTTGGGGGTCAGCATGCTTCTTCCTTAGCTCTTCTGATTGTAGCCTGGAGGATAAAAGAAAAATGATTTGCAGTTTGATTAGAAATTGCTTCTTCGCTCATTTAGCTGGAAAATGAAATATATAAAGTTTGATGTTGATTTTGAAATGAGCCCACAGGAGTTAATATTTCACATAAATTCATAACTGTATGCTTACATCTGAAACTGTAGCTACTTTGGTGCTAGGGCATCATACATACCGATATACTTGGGAGATTTAAGGTTCAATATCATTCTATATGTCATATCCTTTTGCTATTTACTGGGGTGGCTCTAATGTAAAGCCAATGAAGCAAAGGCTTTAGGCCCCTGATTTTGAAAGGCCCCCGATTTTAGAAGGTCCCTAGTTTGAAAGAGCCCTATTTTTTTTTAAAAAAGTAATGTTATATCGAGTTTAGATTTGCTGAATTTAGGGGGCTAAATTCAGTGGCGGAGTTGGTGCTTTGGTGGCCAATGGAACAAAAATGGAAGATCTTGATTTTGCGAGCTCAAACCATTCCCCAAAACTGTGTGTTGTTCTACTAAAGCAGTTCTCAATTTTTTTACTTCTGCTCAAAAAGGAAAGATGTGCAATACCCAACTAACGGAATCACAAACTCCAACCATAATGGTGTTCATGTTGTTTATACCAAATTGGAAATGATTGAGTGGGTTCTGTTTTAACCAAATCTCCCTCAAAGTCTCTCTTCTTCCATAACCAACTATAGGCAAACAACAAATAAAATTGCATCACTGTAAGTGGAATTAGGTGATCATCTTAGAGGTTCTGTTTGTGTGCATGATATATTAAGCATATTCAAGAAAATACACATGTTCTGCTCACAACAAACTTAACATCCATTACACCTCATTTGAATGTTTGTCGTTTTTTGCAAGTATATTTAATCTCTAGTGATTAAGAAAAAGAACCTCCAAAAAATGCATAAAGAATTTAGGGGAAGGAAACCCAGATTGTCTCATGCTCACATTAAGTTTTACCTTAAAAAATGAGTCTATTTGGAGAAGCCACTTTTGAGTAGAAATTAGTGAACGACATCTTAGCACGTGCTCCGATCCTCTTTAGAGACCTTGAATATTGTTTCTCTAAATTTTTGACACTGTGGATAAACTATTGAAATTTCATCTATTCCTTTTTATATTCATTTTGCTTGTCTTTTCCAGTAATTGGCCACAGGCTGAGTTTATTCACATGTTTTAGCAGTATAATTTATAGACATTTTTTTTGGTCATGAAATTTGGAAGCACATTGTCTATTTATTTGACTCTGACTTGTTCTTTCCATAATCATTAAAATTTACAAGCCAGTGTTAAATATGATTCTCAAAAGCCTTTAATTGTTATCTAACTACATCAACTGTGTTTTATCATTCCGTTTGTCTCTCTTAGTCTTAAAAACTGGTCAGAGCTGGTTTCTCATCTTGGACTGAATCTTCTAAAGCATTCACATTATCATTGAAGTTGTCACTTGTGTTTTTGCCTGAGGATCCAGCACAATTTTTCTGCTGGTCTATGATCCCATATGTCCTTTTCTTCTTTTTTAAGTGATTTGGTTGTTTTGCTGCTTGCACTTGTGCTAATGCTGGTTTTGGTGACAGATTGAACACGCTTTTCCCTTTTGTCGTGCACTTGGAGCTGGCTTAATTCTCTTCACATTTTTCTCTTGTTTTTTTTTTTTTAATCTATTCTTGAGCAATTTGTACATGACATTGTGTCATACTTTCTTTGTCATCCCAACATGATGTACTCTCAGTAGAATAACATCACCTTAAAGTATGCCTCGGTAATTCTAATTGATTGAATATTAGTTGCATTATACAATTATCGTAACCAGAACTCAGACAGAGTACATGAGTGTAATTTTAGTAACAGTAACAGTAACAATGGAAGCATAGGAGAAGTGAAGATTAAGAAGCATGAACTACCTAAGAGTGAACAATTTCGTTATTTAGAATCGATTATCACAACGGTTGGGGAGATTAGAGCGGATGCGGTCTATAGAATCAAGGCGGGGTGGCTGTTAGTAGCAGGAATCGTTCAACTTGCTCACAATTCTTCCTCAAAAGCGCGATTCTACGCTTTTGACTCAGATTCGTAGAAGAATCGCGAGTTTGATGCGAGAGAAACGTGAATCTGATCGATTCCTAAATACAGAAGAAATGAAATAGCCCTAAATCTGAAGAAAGCGAAGAGGAGAGAGCAAGGAAAACCTGGCCACCGACTTCCCTCTGGTCCCTGGCTTCGATCTCACGCCAATCGATTCTTCACTCTCGATCTCGTCTCTTGATTGACCTCGTCTCTATCTCGTGCCAATCGATTCTTTGATCTCGTCTCTCGATTGATCTTCTCTTCTCTCTCTCAGTCGATCCATCTCTTCTTCTTCTCTCTCTCAATCGATCCATCTCTTCTTCTTCTTCTTCTTCTTCTCTCTCTCTCTCTCTCTCCGATCTATTCTCTCTCCCTATTGTCGATATGTTCTCTCGCTCTCTCTCTGTCTCTGTATCTCTCTCTCTCTCTCCGATCTATTCTCTCTCCCTATTGTCGATATGTTCTCTCGCTCTCTCTCTCTCTCTCTCTCTCTCTCTCTTCTGAGTCTCTCTTCTCTCTTGCTTTTTCATTTTTATTTTTTTTTAATTTCTTTTTGATTATAATATAATATTAAATAAAGAAGATGGGTTATAAATATATTTATTTTTACTTTTATAAATATAAATGTAATGGGTTAATTTCTCTATTTATTTATTTTACCTTTATAAATATAAATGTAATGGGTTATATATATATATTAAATTAATGTTAATTTTTATATCTACAAAAAATTCATCTACAAAATAAATAGATTTTAATTCTAAGTAAAATCTAACAACACAATAAAATACAATTTATAACAATTTATGATAATTATAATATATTTTAAATATTAATTGGGGAAAAAAATTATATCTCACAATATATTTATATATATTATTTTTACTAAAAATATAATTAATAAAAATAATATATAAACACTCCTAATCTACGACTCCTCTAAGTAGCTACATTCCCCTGCTCCCGCTCCCGCTTCCATTTCGTGCAACTAAGGGGTGGCTTAAGTGGAGGAGTGCGTCTGGGGTACTATGCGATAAATGAGTACCCACTAGACTAAAAGCAAAGTTCTATAGAACGGCTATTAGATTAGCGATGTTGTATGGGATGGAATGTTTGGTAACTAAGAAACATGTAGATAAGATGAGTGCTGTTAAGATGAGGATGCTAAGGTGGATGTGTGGCAAGACTAGAAAAGACAGAGTTAGGAATGAATATATTCGTGAATGGATAGGAATAGTACCAATAGAAAATAAGTTGAGAGGGAATAGATTGAGATGGTTTGGTCATATACAACAGAGATCAACAGAAGCAGTAATGAAGAAATGCAATACAGTGATGGTAGATGGAAGTGTTCGGGGAAGGGGCAGACTTAGATTGACGTGGGCTAGTGTAATAAATAGAGAAATGAATCGCCTTAATTTGACTAACTAAATGGCTGCTGATAAAGTCGAGTGGAGAAGAGTGATTCATATAGTTGACTCCATTTGATGGGACTTGAGGCTTTGTTTGGTTTGGTTTATACAATTATCGTAACTAATTCCTCCATTTGAGCTAACCCTGCCATTTGTGAAAGATTATTATTATTTTTATCTGGGACCAATCCGCAAAAGTTTGTCTGGCATTCTATTTGAAATAAGTTGTTCTGATTACTTTCTAGAAATTGAATTATCTCCACTCATTTAGTTTGAAGGTGCGGCAACCTTGACCTTTTTCACTTATGCTATGCTATAATCTTCCATACATCTGTGTGTGTGTGTTTTTTTGGGTGGGGGGTGGGGGGGGGGGTGGGGGGGTGGCTAAATATGTCTATTAGGAGTGATAAAAAAAACAGTGGAATCACTAAACTAATCTGGACCGGTTTAAATCGTATCATTTGGTTTGGTTTGATTTTTTAAAGGAACATTTAGTTTCCCATTTCAAATAATTAAGAACTGTTGATTACAGTTCGGTTCATAGATTAAAGGTCAAAATCATATATTTTTATTTTTAAATAAAATTTCTTGTTGATAAAAAAATAAAAATAAAAGACCAATTTGAACTAGGCCGAACTATTCCCTATTAAAAAAAATAAAATTTAGTATTGTATATGGGGTATAAAATTTATTATACTGGAAAAGATATATGCATATATGGTGTAGGAATAATTGTAGTTACAATCTGTAAGATAATGTAGTAACAATTAGGAGAAAGGGAGACATAATAATACTATTTAAACTTGTTGAAGAGAATATGTGATTTATGTCTATGCTTTCCAAGTGGGGTTGGAGGAACATATTAAAGGACCATTTTGGGATCAATTGGATGGCTAATGCATGAAATACTTGGAGGAGAGAAGATAATTATAGATGGAAATTTCAATGGTAATGTAGGAGATGATAAGTAAAGGTATGAAAGTATATGGTGGATATGATATTGTGACCGAAATAAGGTTCGAGAGAGCATTTAGATTCATAGTAGTATTTAATCCTATAGTAACCAACACCTTTAATGAGTGAGAGGAACACTTAATAACTTTTAAAAGTAAGTCAAAAAGAAAATATTTTCTTATAAGAAGAGTAGACCGCTTAATATGTACAGATTGTAAGGTTATCTCAGAGAGAGTTTAACGTGACTGCATATGTTTATAATACTAGATATATATATGCATCAAAGGGCAATTTAAAAAAGAAAAAAAAGAAAAAAAAAAGAAATGTTAGAGATCCAACAGGACCCTTAAATTCACACCTAATTATGTGGCAAAGGGTTGAGTCTTAGGTGGTTGATTTTTAAACCCATTTGTAATTGACATGGAGTAATCCACATCATTGTAGGTAAATTTAGGGGGTCATGTTTTAGGCTATGAAGTACCGACACTTCAAAATAAGTGCCGTATCTATGTCGGACACACGAATATTTCGGGGACACGCTGACATGGCGGGGACACGTATGGGACATGCCACATGGCATGTCTCCTTATTTAATTAATTTATTTTCAGGAGACATGTCGGGACACTTCGGTGACACACTAAGGATATGCCAAGTTATCTTTTCTCTCATTTTCTTTAGTGCTTTTAATGAATATTGAATGTTTATTATTTTTTTCTTAGCGTTAAATACTCAATAGATCATCCATAAAAAAAAAAGATATAAATTGTGAGTGTTAATTTAACAGTTTTTTTTTAAATAAAAATAAAAAATAAATATAGAATTAGAGTTATTTTGTTAATATTGATAGTTTGTGAATGTAATATTAATCTATATACCAAATAAAAATATATGAAAATATATTTTATTGCCGTGTCCCTACTGTGTCCATATCCCCATTTTTTTGAAATCGCCGTGTCCGTATTCGTGTCTGCATTTGTATCAGTGTCCGTGCTTATTAGGTTTTAGGAGTTTCAAGCTTTTTTCAAAAGATATTAAAAACTTATGAATTAGATGGTGGAATTTGAAAGGTGAGAAAGTAGAAGTACTTAAGTATGAAATGTTTAAAGAAGCAACTTGGAGTTTGGAAGATGATACAAATCATATGTGGAGAATACAGGAAAGGTATAAAAAGTGGTAAAAGGATAAAAGTGAAGAAAATTTCAAGAAACATAAGTTGGCTAATAAGGATATTAGAATGCCAATTAGAGATGATAAGTTAAAAGACTATGATGATCTTTATACTAAATTAGAAAGTAACGATGGAGGAAAGAACATTTTCAAATTTGTTAAATTGAGAGAAACGAAAACAAGAGACTTTAATTAGGTCAAATGTATTAAAAGTGAGGATTCGAGGATGTTAGTAAGGGATGAGGAGATTAAGGGAAGGTGAAAATATTATTTTGAGAAACTCTTAAATGAAGAGCATTTGGGAAAGCTAGGAGGAGAAGAATATGATAGCTTTTTATTTGTTTTCACATGTTTTTGATTGATTAGAGGGGCTTAGGATATAGTAAGTGCCATGATCAAAGCCAACTTTTAATTTGTGTTTATTTTAGAGACCAATTTGACATAATTTTTTTGTTTTTGGTTTTTTGGCATACTTCTTGTCCCCTGTTGTACATTATTATTTTTTTTTTCATTTTTTTAACAATATTTTCTTTTATTGATGATAAAAAAGAGGAATATGGTAACCCCAAGGGGTTGGCCTAATGGCAAGGCGTTGGGTCTTGGGAGTGTGCTCCCTCAAAGAGTCAGGGATCGAAACCGCTTAGGTGTTAACAATTCTTTGGGGCCATCGGATTGGGAGAAAACCTTTGAATTAACCGTGGTGGTGCACTTGCAGGAAACTCCTTACCGAGGGCCTGTGCGCCCCTGGGAATTAGTTGGGCTTAGATCTGGACACCTTGGAGCCAATCAAAAAAAAAAAAACAAAACAAAAAAAACAAAAAAGAGGAATATGGTAGCCTTGATGGAACTATAGCATATGTGTTTTATCGTTGACTAAGGGAGTTTGAGGTAGTTTTTGCACTAATAAGATAAAATCAAGCAAGGCATTAGAACCATGTTGTATACTTATTAAGGCTTGGAAATGCTTTGGTAAGTAGGGGCTGTCTTGGTTAACAAAATTATTAAGATTGCCTCCTTTGTGGACACTCTGAAGCATGTGCCCCTGCCGACGACATTGATAGCTCTCCTGTTAAAAGAAATGGTGGGCAAGGCAGGAGTAGACCTACGCTGCTGCTACGATTGAAATTGAGAAGTACAACCCCTCTTCCTTTTGGATGCATGACTCTTAGAATGAGTACTTGAACTCGTGTGGTATTGTCTGGAGTCTCTGATCCTTGTGTCTAGTAATGTATTTCATAGTTGTCAAATCGGGATTCGAATCGTGAGTCGAAATGGCCTTGTATCGAATTGCGAATCGAATCGAATCGAATCAAATTGTGAATCGTAAAGATTCGGTCACTCTTTTTAAATTACTTAGAAAATATAACGACACACTTAGATGTTAAATATATCTTATGAATATAAAATATTTAGACTTAAATCAATGAAAATATTATTTTGAATGATGATCATGTAGTTTAATAGGTAAGAAGTTAACAAAGGTTCCTATGTAAAATCACCATCTTTACCTTCACCTTTTTAGATATTTCTTATCAACCATTCTTAATAAAGATAGTAAACAAAGACAAACTTTCAATTTCCAAAGTAACAATAATTTTACAATAGTATTGATATTTTGATAATAAGCATATTTTCCAAGTACAATGACCAAACAATAAGAAAGAATTATTTAAGATATTTATTTTAAAGCCTAAAACATTATAAAAAGTATAATTTACCTCACCATGTAATATTCATCTATATTTAATTTAATAAAAGAGCAATAGATAATTCATGGTGTAAGTTACTTTAATCTTAAATATCTTTAAAAGATATATTACGATTTTTTTAAGGGAAAAAAATGAGAAGAAAGGTTAAAAATATGTTGTGTCTGATGATTGGATCCTATTAAAAATTCCATGATTACTAAAATAACAATTAATCATGTATATATATTGCTTATTTTGGTATTAAACGCTATTAGAAGCCGAATTATATCATTTTCACTAAAAAGATAGAGAAAAAATGAGTTGAAAATATGTTGGACACAATGATTTTAAGAATTGCATAAATCGTAAAAAGTGAATCGAATCATGAATCGATTGTGAATCGTGCGATTCACTAGATATTCGCTTCAAAAATAAATTCACCCATAGATTCGTATCGATTTTGCAAAAATTGTGAATTGAATCGCGAATTGTAAGATTCTGATAACAGAGATCCTCAACCAAACTTGCTGCCTTAACTAGCTCAACATAAACTCTGATCCTTGATGCTGCCACATTCTCTCAAACAGAGATCTTGAGCCTCACTCAAACTGCATACACTGACGGTTTTGACGCAAACTGAGATAAACTTGTGAATGTGGCCTTGTACTAACAGATTAGGTAACCTGAATCAGAGAGGTAAACTTGTCCATTGGCGACTCTATTGCAACATTTGGAAGCACTTCTCCAGAAAAATTGTGGTGAAAGCCTCCCACATCCCAGCCACTGTGGTCCTCGCATGCTTCAAACACTGTTGGCCTTGTGTCCCAGTCATTCTATGTTGCCATTCTGTGCTTTCAGTAATTCCATTCTGTGCATCCTTCTTAGGCTTTGTTATCTCTTGGTTTTTGATATTCACTTTTCCGTTATTTCTGCTTGTATTGTTACTAAAGCTACATCCCATTTATTCATTTTGAAATGCAATGCTTTTTTAGTCTGTTGTTTGTTGATGAAATATATATTTTAATGTATTCAGACGTCAGTGGGTTAGAGAGGAAGATTTGGCGAAGGACTTGAAGCTACACTCAAAGCAACTGCGTCGGACTTTGAGATTTTTTGAAGAAGAAAAGCTAGTCACCAGGGATCATAGAAGAGAGGTCAGTTCTGTATTGGTTTATATTTACACTTTGGGAGCTCATAACTATGGTCTTGATATATTTGCTGTGTACTCTTCTGCAATATGTTGTAGTCCAATGTATTGAAGATAAGAAAATATTCTATTTATGGGATTTTAAATAATAATTGTACTTGAATACCAAAGTTCATCTAGTAGCTGTATTTACTATCACTCTTAAATACTACTTTGATTTATGTAAACATTGGTAATTTACGTATTATGATTTCAAGTGCAAATTTCAGGTTATCACATTAAGATCTCCTACTTTCAGTTTGGTTTGGTGTAGGCCCATTGGTGCCTTGTGGCTTTGTTGTTAGGTCAAACACAAATATGTGCTCTCTCTCTAAGAAGCACAGACACTTCTAAGAAGGTCAAGTGTTGTGTTCGACACCATGTCTAACACAACACGACACGACACGTTGGACACGTCCAACACTTGGAAAACACAACAAACATATTACAAGTTTAAAATAACTTCGAATATAATGGTAAAACAAAACAATGTAAATTTATATTTATTTTCCTTTTTCAAAATTGTAACCAAGTTCTTAAAAAAGAAAAAGATTTATTTATTTATTTATTGTTTTTGTTCTAAAATCATCATCTGCAAGACTATCCCTTTTCTGTTTGCAATTGCCTTTGAGGTAGGCATGGCAATTTGAACTTGGCCTGACGGGGACCCGACCCCCCTGTCCCCAATTAGAATGGTTTTTTCCCAAAAAATACTCCCCACGGGCCGAGGATGGTATTCGAAAATGCATCCCCGATCAGTTTCAGACCGGGGACAGGGATAGCTCTAGCAGCCCCGTCCTTGGCCCCGCCCAATTTACCCCGGAAGTAAAATTACTTTTATACCCCTCATCCTTTCATATATATATATACATACATACCCCTCTCAGATTTGGATCAATCTCAGATTTAGAGATCACTTTCAGATTTGGATCACACACTCTCTCTCTCTCTGACCTCTGTTACTCTCTCCTTCTCTCTCACAATCGAAACCCTAACCTCTCAAACCCACGTCGATCGAAGCAAATAATCGTCGATCGCCTCTGCTATTCCACCATCGCAGCTCCCTCTCTCACCCATTGCTCCACCACCGCCTCTACTATTCCACCATCGCAGCTCCTCTCCTCTCCTTCTCTTTCTCCCCATTTCTATTCTACTCTCTTTCTTTATTTTTTTAATCTGTTGGTGTTGTCGTTATTGAATCTGTTGGTGTTGTTAAATCGCAGATCTGTTGTTGCTGAATTTTTATTTTATTTTTTTCGCCGGGGAATTTTCGGGGTTGGGGAAACTCAATCCCCGTTAGGGGATGGGGGCGGGGGTAGCGATAGGTTCCCCATCGGGGATCGGGGCCGGGGACGGGGGAATTTCCGCCATCGGGGATCGGGGATCGGGAGTGTGATTCCCGCCCTGCCCCGCCCCGTTGCCATTCCTACTTTGCGGCTACCAAACCATATGCTTAGTTATCAAATTACATGTGCTTAAAGCAAAAGGGGACAGCGCTTTATATCAATTTGATTCATGTATAGTTGAGAGAATTCTCTTCCTGTCGTTCTTTATATTCTGAATTGTTAGTACTAGGCTTACATTACAGTTTGCTAATAGTGGGAAAATGATATATTTTTCATTTATAATTTTATCATTATGATATTTATTTGATGTTTAATTTTGTAACAGACAGCAAAAGGTGCAAAAATTTATAGTGCTGCAATAGCTGCCACAGCTGATGGTCAGCAAAATGGGCGTGAGGGAGAAGAAAAGATTAAGCTGCACACTCACTCTTACTGCTGTTTAGATTATGCACAGGTTCTGCTTGTAGATCCATGGTGCTTATATATTTTAGATTCATGTAACTTACCTGTTTATCCACATCAATTTATTTTTAAATATTTCATTTATAATTTAAAGTCTTTTTCTAATGTTATTTATTATAAATATTGCATTTCTGATTTAAGCCTTCTATTCTGTTTTTTAGGGGATTTGTTTATGTTATGTTTTTTAAATAAATGAAGTCAATGATTCTAAAGAAAAAGATGCGTTGCAGATATATGATGTTGTGAGGTACAGACTGCATCGAATGAAGAAAAAGCTAAAAGATGAACTGGAGAACAAGAACACAGTTCAGGAGTATATATGTCCCAACTGCGGGAAAAGGTTTTTACTGTTGCTGCTGCTGTTAGGTTTGTGTATATCTAGATAAAAACGTTTAGGATTTTCCCATTGTCAAATGTCCAGGTATACTGCTTTAGATGCACTACGACTTGTTTCTCCAGAGGATGAATATTTCCATTGTGAAAGTTGCAATGGAGAACTTGTTGCTGAGAGTGACAAGTTAGCTGCTCAAGAAATGGGAGATGGAGATGATAATGCAAGGAGGCGGCGGCGTGAAAAGCTGAAGGACATGCTTCAAAAGATGGAGGTTGGTTTATTTCTTTCATTTCCTTAAAAAAAAATTTCCTTCTAATTTATTTGTCTTTGATACTTGTATGAATTATTGTCCATATATGTCGTTATCTCAGCATGGGATAATGCAGCATGCTACTTGCAGCATCATGGTTCCAATTGATATTTCTGTATTTAACCATTTAGGTTATTTAATTGTGATTCAGCAGTATTTTCCCTCTCACAAACTGCTGTGTAATCCAAAAAGTTTGAATCTAAGGCATGCTATTTAAACATTGCCAATATGATGTTTTATGATTGTTGTTTCAAAATTGAATTGTAACGGCCCCTAAATATTGGCATCCGACTGTATCCAGATTAATTCATAAACGTAATTTAAACCCCATCATTTCCATCATCAGCATGCGAGAACAGTAGATAGTCTAGATGATTCATTCATCACTGCAAACATTAAGGGTATGTTTGGTTTGGCTTTGTAGAGTGATTTTGGGAAAAATTTTCTAAAAAACTTGTTTAGTTTGTAATTTTTCCAAAACAATTTCCAAAATCACTCTCTTTCTTACACATCAATCAATCACTTTTTCTCTCTCCTCTCTCCTTCTCAATCACTTTTTCTCTCACATACATCTACTCAATTACAACAAACTATCAAATCATTCTGAACTCCCAAACTCCAAAACTACTTTCAAAATACACAACCAAACAAACCAAAAAAATTTCTAAACTCTCTCTCCAAAACTATTTTTAAAAAATACTCTCTCAAAACCAAACCAAACATACCCTAAATCTTCTCCTTTTCTATTCATAATAACCCCGGTGGTAAGATTTACAAAATAAACCAAATGCGTTAATACATTCACTATTCTTGTAACATGAATCCATAGCATGTGAGAGAGAAGTTAAAGCAAGTTAAATACAAAATAATGCCTCAACGGCTACAAGTTCCAAGGCTTTTCCCAACTACACGACATGGTTTTCAAACCCATACATAAATAGCCCATGGCTTGCAAAACAAAACAAATAAAAAATCGAGCCTTGTGCTCCAAAAGAAATCCTCCATGCCTTCACTTCGATGGAGGCATGCCACACTCACTTGAAAATGGTTTCCACTAAGGGATGAGCTCAAAGCCCAGCAAAGATAATCTAAATAAAGTGCATGCAGTTTAACAATATCATGACTCATGAGGTGCAATGCATATGAAATGCTAATGCCGAAAATATAAGGTTTTCCTCATTTCGAAACCTTTCCATGCCATGCACTTGTTCGAAAACATAATCATAATCAACTCAATCACTTATTTGATAAACAAGGGTGATAAATACGGCACTGGTAATCCGTAGGCAAGTTGTTTGCAAATAGGCCCTCAAGGCACTACCAAAACTACTTTATCGGTTCCTAACCAAAAGGAACTTGATACCTACTCCGCGCATGTTTTTGGACTTTCACCATGGATCTCAAGCCTGCGTAATTCTCAATTCTACACCCCCCATTGAATTCTCCAAGGTATTTATCCCAAACTCAACACATTTTGAATATTTTCAATAAATCAATTTTGAAAGCCAATTTCTCAAATTCAATGCAAAAACTTAAACCATGAGATTATGTGATGAGCAATGCTATGCATGAATTTATAAATATACCAATTTACCTAGCTCGCATGTGAGGTCTACAACAATCCATACAACCCTCCACTGATTGTCAAAATAATGATCTCTATTCAAAATATAATTTTCAAGAGAATAAATAAGACATAATCATGCATCTTCAATAAATTCAACATAGGAGTAACAATCATATGTTCAACCTCCTCTTTCCCAACTCAACCAAGAAACATAAAGTTGTTCCAAATTTTCATCAATTTCCCTTTTTCATTCAAATTCATGAATTCACCAAGAATTTTCATAATGTCCAAAATAACATATGTTTCTCCCAACAATTCTCCATACTACAATATTTTTCCAAAATTCCATGGAGTTTCAGCAACACAACCAATTTCTCAATCTCAACACATTCTAGGGTTTTGAAAAAATGGGGTTTCTCATTTAAAAATAATATTTTCCCCAAAATTTCAATACCATTTATTATCTTTAACAATCAATAAAAATTTCAAGAAGAAACTTAAGAAATTCCCCTTTTATTTAAGTAACAAATATAGATATTAGAAACCCTAATCTCAAATTCATACCAATTCGCAAAATAGCAAATAATGGAGTTAAAACACATACACTAAACTTAGGAAATCCCTACCTCCCCTACCTCAAACTTAGGAGAGGAAAGGAGAGAAAATCCCTTATTTTTCATGACGTTGGAATCCGATCTTCACCGCACAAAAAATGTTCTCCTTGCAATGCTCAACAAAATGACCTCAAGAATTAGAGTCAAGAAATCAATGGATTTGCCTAGATCAAGAGAAGAAGTAGGAGTTTGTGGTGTTATATAGAGAGCTATGAAGCATGGTTACGGTACTAATCTTGGTACAATCTGTGCGTCGTCTGATAAAATTAAAAAAAAAAAGGATATGGATACACCTTGGTATGCATGTAAAAAAATATTTATTTTTAATTTAGAGTAATGCAAAAATTTATTAAATGGTTTAATTTGTTAAGGTCCAACGTACAATTAATATTTAATGTCAAAAGTAAAAGTATAAATCAAAATTAAATGTAAATATATTAAATAATTTACAAACCATAATTTAATTTTAAAATCATGCTAAGTATAAAAAAAATAAAATAAAAAAGAAATCTTGTAAAAGGAGTTTTATCTCTGTAGTAGAAGAAAATATTGTTTCAACTGTGGTATGGTACGGCTTGGGTATATATTAGGTATGTTTAGGTACGCCAAAATTTAAGAAGAAAAATTTTGGGTATGTGTTTTGTGTGTCCGATATGTATGCACAAGTACTATACGAGGTATCATACTCTGGTAAATACCTGGTACGGGTACGACATGTTTTTCGAAGTATCCATGCTTCATAGGTAGAGAGAGATGAGAGAAAAGAGGAAAAAAAATGAAATGTAGAGAGAGAGAGAGAGAAGTGAATAAGTGAAGGAAAGGGGGTGTTTGCCTCAGATTTTGTAAAATTGGGTACGGAATTCAAGTCTGGGATGTGCCTGTCTACATGTGCGGGCCCCTTGGCCGCATGTGCAGTGGTCCATTCTGCACAAGTGGTGGCTTTAAGCTGCTCAAGCGGATCCTCTCAGGGGAGTTTAAGTTCAAGTCCCTCACTTCTGCGTGTGGTTCTAAGAAGCACGGACACGTCGCTGGAGGCAGCGTATGGGTGTCACATACGCGTCGGACACGGACACGCGTCGGACACGCAGTAGACATGTGTCCGACACTCGACCTAACGTGTCCCTGTTTTTTTTTTGAATTTTTGCAGGTGGACACTCTTTCGGACACGCTTGACACGTTGTGGACACGTTGTAAACAGAAACCCTAACCAGAGACCTAGTCCATTGAAGATAGAGAGAAAGAGAAAGAGAAAGAGAAAGAGAGTGAGAGAAAGAACATCGATCGAGGAAGAACTGCTCGTCTCTCATCGCTTCATCTCCTCTTTCTCTTCCATCTTCTCTGTGTCGCCTCGCTCTCGCATCGCCTCTGCCTCTCGCTCTCTGATCGCCTCTCGCTCTCGCCTCTCACTTTCTTTCCCTCTTCCGTGTCTGTCTCTCCCTTCCTCTTTATTCTTTTTATTCTTTTTTTTTTTATGCCTTTCTTTTGTAAATAAATAATATAAATAAATACAAATAATAAATTTATTTTTTAATTTTACATAAAATAAATAAATAAAATTAGTATATATTTTTTAATTTTATATATAATAAATAAAATTAGTATATATTTTTTAATTTTACATATAATAAATAAAATAAATAAATAAAAATAAATAAAAATAATTTTAGATATAATATATAAATAAAATTATATATATTAAACGTATCCCCAGCGTGTCGTGTCCCCCATTTTTTGAAAAATTGCGTGTCCGCGTGTCTGTGTCGTGTCCGTGTCGTATCTCGTATCCGTGTCCGTGCTACTTAGGTGTGGTTTCCACCTTGGCACATGTGGGAAAGCCTTCCTAGAAAACCAATCCTGCTAGCTTGACTGAATCCGCACATGCGGGCTTCCCCAACTGCACGTGCGGAAATGGCTGTTGCTCGAAAATGCCTCCAGGGCATTTCCACAGTCTCTGGCTCCGTTCCCATGCTTGGAAGTTGAAGATTCTAACTCGGGGATAATTTAAAAACATAAAACAAGGTTGGAAACAAATGTAGAGATGTTTACACGATCCTCAAAATTTTTGGAAACAAAAATAATAGTTTGGAGTTGAAATAATAAACCCAAAACTAGCATAATTAAGTTGGTTTAAAAACCCGGGACATCACACTGTTATTCCGGGATTAATGCTGTGAATTCAACCCTCCTTTGGCCAGACTCTTGTTTCAAAAAAACAAGAATTTGAGAACTAATGCTGTAACTTTGATATCAAAGTGTAATATTTATCAAATGGAATGGATTTATTGTTTGTTATTATTAAAATAATACACTACATTTGCTGTTATTCTTTGCTTATTTTGCCCAGCTAATACACGGTCTTTTTGTTAGTGTGTTGATTGTGTTGTGTTGAATTATTGTCCATTGGAGCGATACTTGAGTGTAACTTTTGACCTGGGTTATGTCCATTCTTTTTATTTTTGGACACATTTTGTTTTAGTCATCATGAGATTCAACTTCTGTTTGAATTTAGTTTTTCTATTTGTTATTGTTTTGTCTTCTCCTTCAGTGTATTAGAAATTCAACATTTTCTTTATAAATAACTGGTGAAGTGGGAATGCAACAGCTGCATATTATCACATTTTCAAATATATCATGCTGGTGTCACACATCTCGTCAAGGTGCTTGAGTTATTCCTGAATTTATCCTTTTTTTCATCAAATGAACATATAGTGATACTATAGATTTTGATGATTTTGGATTATATTCAAGTACACCTACTATTGCTTACGATTGTGAAATACCTAGAAAATTACATATATTTTCTAGTCTTTGATAATTTCCTGGTTGGGGGGCCTGGAGGGTCTCGAGTACCGTCTGTCATATAATAGATGATAATGGTAACATATTTTACAAGAAACTATGATTAGTGGGAAGATTAGTATAGCATGTTTACAAGAAACTAAGTGGGTTGGTAATAAAGCAAAAGAAATAGGAAACACTGGGTATAAAAATTTACTGTACTAGTAAAGACAGACATAGAAATGTATGGATAATTGTAGCTAATCATCTTAAAGATAAGGTAGTAATAGTCTTAAGAATAGGAGATAGAATAATGCTAATTAAGCTTGGAATTGAGGAAAGCATAATGAATGTGAATAGCAACTATACACCCCAATTATGATTAGAATTTAGAACATATTAAAAGACAATTTTGGGAGCAACTAGATGAGTTAATGCATCAAGTACATGTAGAAGAGAAACATTGATTTGAAGGCTTGGCACCTTGATGTCGGCTCTTCGCCACTTGGGGCTGTAGTATGTTCCTAGGGTTGGGCTGGATCATGATTATAAATTTTCCCATTCTCATTTAAATTGTCAACTTGTAGATAGTTAGTTGGCCTTCTAATTTAAGAGGTTTATCCAAAGATCTAGGCGGAGTTTTCAACAGTCATGTAGGAAAGGATAAGCAAGGGTACGAGAGGATACATAGTGGATATAGTTTTGGTGACCAAAATGAGGCTGGAGAAAGCATATTTGATTTTGCAGTGGTGGTGTGTGCTTCCATGGTGGTAATGAATGAAAAAGTAAGAGAGAGATGAGTTTTTGGTTGTGGGTTTAAGTGAAGGAGATGAGGGCTTTTTTGTATTGGATAGTTTGGATGCAATGACAAATTTTTTAAACTTATTTTTCTACATAAATAAGGGTAAATTTGGCATTTTAGAAAAATGAATAAGTGACATCATCATTTTCAGTTGTTCTATTAACAGACGTGTATTTAGGGGAAATATGAAACATAGAATCAAAGCATAAGGGAGGTTAATGTCATTTTAGAAACCTCAGGGGAGGGGAGGTCAGTGTAATTTATCCTTATTTATTTATTTATTTAATCTTGTAGCCGTGTTTCATAGTGTGTAGAGTGATTGCAGAAAATATTATAAATTGCAGTAGGAATAATTGAAGAAATTAAACGCCTGATATTGAAAGAGCTTCTATACTTAGCTTTGCCTAGAGATCTCTTTAAGCATTTGGCATGAAGGATAGAAGGGGAAGATACAGCAGAGCAGCCTGGGTCAGAGGATAGCTACTGAAGCACTAAAATTGCCTGTAATACTAGATTAGAGCTTTCAAATTCCCAGAAATGCGCATTGTCTGAGTTTGCTGGAGGAGTGAGTATGGTTGATGCTGCAAGACAGTAGAAACTCAACAGCCATGGAGCAGAGTAGAAACAAGACAGTTATGGCGCAGTTACTTGAGTCTCAAATGAATGAAATTGCTCAGGGTTGTCATATTGCCCCAAATAAGGATTGTTTTTATGACATTGTTTTCTTAAATAATGTCACAACTGACCAATCGTAAATTTGATATGTAAAATATTAAGATAAGATTTATCATATTCATAATTGAAATTGGGTTTGGGTTTGTTGGTTGCCTTACACTTCAACTCAATTCCAATCTAAACAGAGATCAGGGTTGAAATTGTTGCCCAAGCCTCTCCTGAGCCTGCCAAAGAGTGGAGTTGGGCTCAAGTTCAGCCTAATGGAGTTTTAGTTCTTGTTGAAGCTGAATTTTCCTGGTAGACAGTGGAGCTATGAGCTACATCTAACGAGAACATGACCTCACAAAATATTCCTCTTGTAGGGGTTTGGTTGTGGGGGTCCTTACCTGGTGCTTCAGTTAAAGCCCAGGCTGTCAAGCATGAAAAGCTAGTTCTTTAGTATATATCCTTCTTGCAAATAATGCCAAAGGTTAGTTCTATACCACTGTATCCCTCCTAGCATGGAGTCCAGAATACGCTCCAGGACCATCACGGGGTAATAGTTAGTGCTACAGTTATGCAATGGGGTCTTTTTTAATACGTTTTTATGGTGCTGAAAAAATGAAATGTCGATGCTTAACATGAGTAGGCTCCAGAATGCTCACCTTCCATAATTTAGGATTTACATGAGCATATCTAGATAGATATTTGTGCTTGAGTTTAAATTATGCAAAATTCTTCCCTGATTCTGGATACACTGACCTTAAACTTTATGCTTTCTGAAAATTCTTCCTGGTCATTGTATTTATACAGATTCTACCTGGTTTTCTTCCATTCTTATGTCAATCTTAATGAGTGCAGGAACAGCTTAAGCCATTAATGGATCAACTCAGCAGAGTAAAAGATTTGCCTTCTCCTGAATTTGGAAATCTTCACGCATGGGAACTTCGTGCGAATGCTGCTGTTCGCGCTGCAAATGGTGATTCTAATGCCAATGATTCCTCTAAATCTTCACAGGGGCTTGGGTTTGGTGGAACACCTATGCCATTTGTTGGAGAGACAAAGGTAGCCTTTTAATCATCCTTCTTGTGTCAAAAATAAAAAAAAAAAAGAACAAGAAAGAGGTTTGCTCAATATGAAGTGCTCTGTATTTGTGTGTTACTGGTAACATTTATTATCGATATTAAGCCTTATGCATGTTATAATATCTTTGGTAGTTAGTACCTGTCCTTTCTTTGATTTTTCTCTATATGCCATCAATAAGTAAAATTTCCCATGGAATTGAATGGGTTCTTGGGCAGCCCTTTGTGTTTCTGGAAAGTCATTTCCTAATTTAAATATGGTGATGGAGCTATGTGTTGATCATGTGGAATCAAGCCCTTCAGTTTCACAAACATTTAGTGATCTCATTTCAAGAAAGTCAAGTCATTCCAAATTCTGTTCTGTTATCTTAATTTTCATATAGTGAAAGGATAATGGAGAAGGACCATATGAAGTCAAGAACTCAATATAAAGAAGATGGACTAGTTCAAATCCTCTTAAATTTAATCCAATATAATAAATTTTGATAATAGTATTAACAACTAGTGCACTAGTTCTCATGATTTAAGAGAGAGAGGAGACTACTCATGGTGAGAACTACCTCATTTACCAACAATGTCATCTAGAATACGTGGTGTACCATGTTCTTGTTTGTGTAAGGTAACAGTGGACTAATAGTTAATGATTGGGTTTTTTAATCTTAATTGAGCCAACAAAGTTGATATGTAATTTTTATATTACATTTTCACTCTTGCTTAACATTAGTAGTTCTTGCAGTATGTATTTCAATCTTCGTCTCAAATTTGGGATTGTGTGGTAATGACTCCTCTCTCTCTCTCTCTCTCTCTCTCTCTCACACACACACACACACACACACACACATTGTGCACTCATGATTCTCATTTTCTTTGTATTTCAACGTATGGAAATATTTGGCTGTGTTTGGTGTGGAGTTCTAATCATGACTCCACACCCATATTTGAGTATGGTGTTTGGTTACAACTTCCAAAAATCAATTCCACACCACTTTTGAAAACTCGTTTTAGGCGGGATTTGAATTTTGAAATTTGGCCTACCTAGTCGTCCTCCCGGACGTCCGGCCGATTGACCAGAACAGTGTGATTTTTTTTTGGGAGGCAATTGGCACTTGTAATTTTTTATATATTAAATAAAAAATATTTTTCAAATTTTTTATGAGTTTTGAATAGAATTTTGGGTTGTATGTTTGGTTATGAGTTGTAAGTTTTTTAATCAAATATCATATGTCACACCAATTATTCCAAACTCAATTCAAAACTCTTTTCAAAACTCATAACCAAACAAATTTTCTACACTCAAATCATAATTCTAAAAACTCTACAAAACGCAACCTTTGATTTTCCTTTGTCTCAAAACTCACAAACTCTACCAAAGTGTACTTTTTTTGCATACATACATTTATTTGGGTCACATCAATCAACATCTCCTCTATATTTTTCTATTCACCTTCTCTACTTTTCTACACAATTTTTTTTATTATAAAAAGTTAAAAAGTACACTTATTTAGAACATCCCAAACCATCCCTAAATCTCGTCTTTCGGCAATCAACCAGTGTACGCAGGCTGGTGATCGCTGAGGGTATGCTACTTTAAGCCAGAAGCAGGGCTGAAGGAAGTTTGGTTTAGACTTATCAGGCTATCGTTGCATCTATGAAATATTATCATCTTCTAGCTATGTTTGAATGATAGAAATCTTGAGAGAGAAATGGAATGTGATTACAGGTTTCCATGATTCCAGCATTTGGAGCAGATTGGAATAGAAAAGTGATTCCTGATTTTCTATTTCACCAGGAATCACATTTCCATGCTAATTAGGAATTTGATTCCCCCACTTTCCCGTGCAAATCTCACATTCTTGGAAGAATGGTAGCTATTTAAGAGTAAAAAACAATAATTAGGCTCACTATTTAAAATTTTATCATTTTCCCATTAAAGATTCCTAAGGAAACCAGACGCTTGAATAGAATTGGCACAGGAATTTTATTACTAGTAATGGCATTCCTATTTCCGTAGCCTGTGATTCAAAACATAGCCTCAAGGAATTCAAAGATAAATGTGGGGGATTCCTCTGCATTGACAGAGGTATGGGGTCAAAGAGGTTTGTTGTTTCGGTTTGGGTAGGATTTGGCACAAGGATCCAATTGTTGGCATTGATGAAGCTAATAGTAGGACATCATTATCAAGGGATGAAATTTTATTAGATCTGAAACCTTAAACTTGCAAGTCAAAAAGTCATTCCTAAGCTAACTATCTTGCATTTAACTTCAAGGTAGATTGGGCAAAGAGTTATCAGAGTTTTTTTTTCCTATTCTGGTGGCCAATAAGTGTGTTGGACTCTAGATTAAGTAGTGTTAAGGTGTGGCTGATTTGTAAGCTGACCCAACTGAACCGACGAGCAAAATTAGATTCGGTTGATTTTGATAAGATAAATGGTTGGCTGCGGGTGCTTATTTATGAATTTTCAGTTTCATGGTCGATTTACGGGTTTAATATCGCATCACCCACAAAACCTGAACCAACTGAAAAAATAAATAAGTAATATATTTACATGTGCTACCCTCTTATTGGACTGTCATACTACACTTTTTACCTACCTTATCACCAACTCTCCACGTACTCTCAATCCCATCACTCAGACCTTTCAACTCTCACTTTCTATATTCTCTCTATCTCTCAAACTTTATTCTTTGTTCTCTCTCTCTCTCAACTATTTTTTTCTCTTTTTTTCTCTCAAACACTTATACCTCACTATCTCTGTCTCTCCCACTCAAGTTTAAGGTTAGGTGATGATGACATACCACATCGATGATAATGGAATCAGACGATGGTCATGACATCAGACATCGATGATCAAATCAGTTCCTTAATGAGAACAACAACGACGACAATCAGATCAGCACCTTCACCTATTCCCCTTTCAGTTTCTGTCTCTTACCCCCTCTGAAACATGATTTTGCAACCTCAAAGAGTTTTGTTTGTTCTTGAAAGATGCCAAAGGGTTTTGATCTTGGTCATTTGAGGATTAGGGAAGAAGCTGAGTGGTTGGTTTCGACCCCCAACCGATCTTTTTTGAACGCAATGTCTGGTTTCGAATGTGTAATTGGTCGAAATCAGATGACTTCCTATTCTACCTAAGATGGTCGGTATGAGCGACGGTTATGTGGTGAACCCGACTTGATTCGACTTGTGAACACCCTTAGTTGGGACCTACGAAGCACATACACCTCTCCGGAGGTCACGTACGAGTGTCCGACACGCTGGAAAGAGTCGGACACTTGGGACACATTGCGGACATGTAAGGACATGCTGGGGACACACTGAGGACATGCGGAGGACTATTTTTTTCAAAAAAATTAAAAATTTTAATTCTACTAAAATAACATACCTAAAGATGATAAATTTGATAAAATTAAATATCTGACATAAAATATATATTAAATATTTAAAAATATGACATATAATAAATATATAAAATTATATTTTTTGCATTTGTCCCCAATATGTTGAGTCCTGCATTTTTTGAAAATTTACGTGTCTGTGTTGTGTTGCGTGTCCGTGTCCGTGTCCGTGTCCGTACTTCTTAGGTTGGGACTTTAAGCTATATTGGTTGGGTTTATGGGTTTTGGAGATAAATAAAGGTGAAGGATGAATTATTGTATTTTAAAGTTTGGGTTTAGGTTTGTGTGAATGGATCACATGCTGAATTTTTCTACTCTGAGGGGTTTGAGATAAGAGATTTTTCTATCTGATTTGTTGTCCATGTTAGTTAAGTGTTGAGTTAGTAGGGTGGTGCAAGGGAAGATTTGGACATGGTCCACAATTTAGCAAGGGAAGGGGTATGGCGTTAGGCAGTTCGGTGTTTTTAACAGACCCTTTTTGGGAGAATGGTTCCAGAAATTTTCTTATGAGAGGGATATATTTTGGAGGTATGGCAGCTCGAGTGATTGGACCATTAGATGTGAACATGTCTCATGGGTGAGGTGAGGGCTTTGTAATGGGTTGTCAATTTGTTTGGGGAAGATTTTTTAAAGCATTCTAGCTTCAAGGTGGTAAGGGGTGATAGAGTGAAGTTCTAATGCCATAAGTGGTGTGGAAATGAGACACTTGAGAGGGCTTTTCCTACCAATTTCCTTACTATTGATAGAGAAGCTTTGGTGGTTATGCGTGGGTTCGGGCAGTGAGATTTTATAGGATGTTGGTCTAACAAGAAATTCGCAAGGTTGAAAGGTGGATCAATTGAATAATGTTGTCAACCTGCTCTATGGGTATCATGGTATTGCAAAAGGTGAAGACTATATGTGGAGTGTTATGAAGAAAGGGAGGGTTGAAGTGAAGTCATGTTGTGCAGCAAGCCTTATTGGGAAGTAGAAGAGTGAATTTTCCTTGAAAGGGCAGTAGGTTACTAGGGTTCCATCCAAGATTTCTTTCTTTGTGTGATGCATCACATGAGAAGATTCATACAATTGATAACTTCGTAGGCTAAGTAGCACAAACACGGACACGCGACATGGCCCGACATGACACTAACACGTTGATTTAAAAAAAAAAAAATATAGGACATGACACACTTGGGACAAGTTAAAATTTTATATTTTTACAAATTTGTTATATATCATATAAATGATTAATTTATTCAAAGATAATGAAAAATATGTAATATAATGCTAATTACATTAAAAAATTATATATTTCATAACCTAAATATAGTTACATTCTAAAAAATGCAAAACAATTATAGAACATTATTAACACATGATGTATTCATCTTATAAATGTTTCAAAACATATTTAGTGCGTAAGTTGTGTTTTGAAGAATGCATAACATTGTTATTATGAAGGTATTGTTCCTCCAATGCTTTAACTTCTAGCCTATTGGATCATTTGAATCCCGAGTCCTGTGAGAACTTTATCAAGCCCAAGAATAACCTGTGTTGAAACTCAAAACACTTTTAGGAGGTTGCTGTCTTCTATCAGAAAATAAAATGCAAAAGCTGACCCCGATAGCAGCAGGGGATACTTCTGGTCCTATTTGTAGAATCTAAAATTGACCTGGATCAATTCTAATTCCGAAAGCTGTTGTCCGTATCCGATTTGATAGTTCATTAAAATGCTAATGCATAGTGTAGCCCAAGGTATGGACCCCAATTAGACTGGAGCTTACACTTAATTAACTCCAATTCTTGCTCTAGCCGAGTATTTGATAGCGGTATTACTCCTGTAGTTAAAATAATCACAGTTAACTCTGGAATTGAAAACAAGAAGAGGATGCATGAAAGCTTGACTTATGGATTGTGGAAATAAGAAGTCAGGTCTGGTGTTTCAGCAAGCAATTTCGACAGGATATGTCCTTGACAAATATCCTTCCCTGCTGAGGTTTCCAAAAATGTGAAACATGTTAGAATGCGTGCTTCAAAGTTCTAAGTGATGCTGACCCCGTATGATAGAGTTCATGGTTACTTCTGTGAGTCTATTCTTGGTTGAATCTCTCTTTAACCTCAAGTAATGCATCATTTAGGTTCATTCTTAGGTCTTCTGTAGATCCGTCATTAACCTTTTAATCTGAGTGGAGTGTGATATTTAATAGCCTTGTGACAGTAACCAAAACTCTTTTCTTGCTTTTTGAGTCAGTCTTGACACGTCTTGTATACTTGGAATTTTTTATATTTTTCCTTTGTGAACAGAGGCATCATGTGTTCAGCTTTGTCTTATTGTGGTTTGGGAAAAATCCAGGAGACTTTCCTGTGATAACATATATTCTCAAGAGAAATATTGACTCAGATAGTTGAGTATAGGATTCCTTAGTTTCCCAAAATGATTAAGAAAATGTACTATTACTTATCAGAAAAGGAAAAAATAATATAAGTTTTATTGTCAACTGGATTTTATTCAAACAATTTATGGTCATTTCTTGGCAGGTTGAAGTTGCCTTCTCTGGAATTGAAGAAAAAGGCGAGGATATTAAATCTGAGAATGCAAATTCCCCTATGAAAGTCTTGCCTCCTTGGATGATCAAACAAGGGATGAACCTTACAAAAGAGCAGCGTGGGGAGGTCAAGCAGGAATTGAAGATGGAGAGCACTTCAGCAGCTGTAGAGTTATCAGAAGACAAAAAGTCAACAACTGGAAAAGATGATGCAAAGAATTTACAGGCCTGTGCAGAGACATGAATTCCTAAATTTTTTGTTATCTTAATTTGAATCATGTGTGCTTCACCTTTTATTTCTTTGATGCTTTGTTATAGGATGAATATGTTAAAGCCTATTATGCTGCTCTACTTCAGAGGCAACGGGAGCAAGAAGAAGCTGCCAAGAGAGAACAGGAGTTGTTAAACACCAATATCTCTAATGGTCTTAATGGTACATTTGAGCGTCAAGTTGGATTGAAGTCCAAACGTGATGAAAATGATGAAGATGAAAATGTTGAATGGGAAGAGGCTCCACCTGCAGGTAGATATGAAAAATCATTGCCCTGCTTTCAAAGTCTTTTTGGTATTTGGAATGTTGTGTGAGCTTCTTAAATAAGCAAATTATATCTGTGATGAGAAATTGTCAAATACATGGTTGTTAAAATCGCGATCCAGATTGTAGGATCGTATGATCCTACGATCCTTCTTTGCCAAAACGATCTAGATCGTTGTAGGATCGATGTTACAACAGGATCGCAAGTAGGATCGCATGGGATCGTATGGGATCGTATAGGATCGTAGGTAGGATCGCAAGTAGGATTGTAGATTTTATGATTTTTCACCTTATTTTTTATATGTATCATTTTAATTTTAATTTTTATCTTTTTTTTTTTTTAATAGAAAGTAGGATCTTACGATCCTCGATCCAATCTACCAAACCCTCTCACCGATCCTACTTAGGATCCCAAAATAACCTTGGTCAAATACAGCATGAAGTCATTAACTATTTTTGTAGGAAAATAAAGTTCAGAGAATTTGAATTGATAAGCTATCATTATTGGAGTTCTCTCTCTCTCTCTCTCTCTCGTTATGGTTAATTATCTAGATGTCATGTCATGTTATAAGATTTTATCAAATGATACATCACATATTACAAATGCTTTATGATTCATGTTGAATATATTTGAAACTTTGTGGAAGTGTCTTAACTTCTTTTATGTATGCTCTTTTCAATTCTTGATATATTATTCTGAATGTAAAGTATGAAAGTTCTGAGTGCTAACTGTCCTATTAGCATCCATTGTGTGTGAGCAAAGATTGTTAGCATTTTTACCGGAGTTTTCTCCTTCTTGTGTAGAAAACCAGATAATGAGTTTTATATGTTGGTTTTGGGGTGTTCCAACTTCTGCAGCACATTTGGTTGTGTTGATGTTTCCTCTTTTTTCAGAGTTTTCAAAAATCTTGTGATGGCAAACAATTTTCTGCCTGCACTATGAAAAAAACATGCAAAGCCTTCTTGGGTTGGATATCTGGAAGGAGCAAAACATGAGTAAAGTTCTTTGTGATCAAAGTTCCTTGCAATCCATGAGAACTCCATAGACCTAAAGGAGAATATGTTGAAAAGAAAAATGATTTATTTATTTTTTGCTTTTCTTGTTTCCGTCATTGGAAAAGCTGTAAACTGGCAATGCAACCAAGGGCAACCATTTTCCTTTTGTTCGGTTCTTTGTTCTTTGTATTTTTTGGACTATATCTGAAATGATTGACCTTTCTCACATTCTCATATCACTAAAACCTTTGAGCTTGGAGTTCATTTGTGTCGTCGTGACGCCCCAAGAATCGAAAACATCAAGGAATATAATAACAAAGAAATATAGGGTATTGCCAAGGTTATAAGTTCAAGAATAAATAACGATACGTCACTAATGAGTCATTTGGTCAATAACCAAGTAAGATCTTAAGAAAGATCGGAAGAGTCAAAATAGCCTCCCGTCAGTCTAATATCCTTAGATAGCAAAGCTACTTTTTTGATAGATCTTAACAAGGTATTAACGCAAAGTCTACATAAGTTGACAAAAAATAAAGGGTAGGTTACACAAAAGATGTACATAGATATATAAGCAAATAATAATTACAAACTTGTGTTGTAAGTAACAAGCAAAGTTTTTATATTACAACCCCAAAACAAGATTTCTAAGAGACTTAACAAAACTAGTTCTAGTTCCTTCTCGGAGAGCTATATGTCTTCAAATGTTTCCGTTGCACCGTCGTCCGGATAAAGTTTTTCAATACCTGGCATGAAACGCCATGAGTTTGGAATGTCCAATAAATTCACACATCCCGTCCCTTTTTTCTAATCCAATACACAATTACAATGACGGCATGATCATATCATACAGCGGGAGCAATAATCTAGCAGAGCTTATTCTTAATAATAACAGTTAATCTAGTTAGTTCTAGGCAACTCTCTGCGCAATGCTGTTCCTACCTAACACTCTAAGCTTGGCTTAAGGCAAACCAGTACCCTTTCTTGCTCACCATTCCAAATGCCCCACTCCTAGGGCTATGTACCCAGATCGTGTCATCTTGGAATACAGGATAGTCATAACCCGTTGGCCACGAGAATTCTCATTTGTGTTATGGTCTACCACAAGAATTCTCATCTATGTCACAAGCATTCTCATTTGTGTTCTGCAAGACCACCGCACAGCTGACATAAAGGACTATGTTCTAAACCTTTGCCAACTTGAGTACCATAACACAACTTGCACAAGACTTAACCCCACAATCCATCATTTTCCTTCCATTTCTCAAATAACTAGTCCATTTGTCTCATCAATCCGATTATCTTATAAAAAATTCTTTGGCAATCGAAAATCCAACATCACCCTTATTAAGTTTCCCGTTAAGTTAGGTGTGTTTTGTTAAGGTTAGAACAAGTTACTGAAATAACATTTGCTGTAGAAGTATAAGCATTTCGAGGCACAAATTTAAAGTAATACAACCACAAACATATGTAGATGTCATACTAAAGTTTGAGCAAACAATAAGAAGCATATTCAATCAATTAAGAACATAAAACTATTAACAAGAACAAATTTCCATATTTGGTTTACTTTAAAGATAACTATCAATGTGGTATTTTTAGAATTTTTCAAAAGTTGTCTTATTTAGTGTTTGTAGAGAATTTTGTCTAGTCTCAAAATCAATTTATGGAAGTGGGATGACTTTTCTAGATTTTTAGTTATTAATGAAATACTCCAGCTCTGTCCAGATTTGTCGACTATTATGAAAATCGATTTTTCTCTCAAACCACTCATTCATTTTCAATAAAATCAAATTTTCTTGAAAGGCAACACTTTAATGAGGTTTTGATGTAAAATTGAGCTAAAGATGATTTTTCTAGAATTTTTGGAAGTTGGCTGAAAATACTGGTTATTAGTTCGCAAAACTTGAAATAAAAAGAGTTGTAAGAAAAGGGGGCAACCATGGGTAATTTTCCACTTCTCTTATGATGAAAACATGATAAATAATATATTAATAACTCAGATTTTTAGTTTGAAGGTGTTCCTTTAAAAATGATACATGAAATGGTTGGAAATTGGTGACTTTGCTTCAACAAAGAAAGAATACAAACAAGGTAATAAACAAACCTCAACCCCTCTCACAAGTATCCCATACATAAACATAAAAACAACGACGCCCAATTAGTACACATTAATGTGGATTTGGGAAGAGAAAGATTGGGTACACATCTAACCTTTGACATATGATAACAATATTCTAAGCATATATTGTCATGTATTTAGTAGGGAAAAGAGAAGGATAGATTGTGTTGTGGCTGGCTTGTTTGCCTAGGACTGGTGTATGCAAGCTTTTCCTCTTTTTCTTCCTCCTCCTTCCAAAGCTCTCTCTCTCTCTCTCTCCCTTTTGCTGAAAATATTTGTGTGTGTTTTTGTGTGTAAAAGTGTTGAGGGAGGTGATCTATTTATAGGAAAATTGTGGTGAAAAGTCTAAAGTGCCATTAGTTCTAATGGAATGAAATGGTTTTGGATTTAGTTTGAATGTATTGGAATGTAAGATGATTAGGAGGTCTAATTAAGTGTTAAAGCATGATTTAGTTGTGGATTTGTCTAGATTGATATAGGTACAAGACAAACTTCTAAATTCTAGGTACTTTAGTCAATATTCTTCCAAGATTCAAACAATTTGTTCCAAAAAGTACATACCAATACACCTATATTTATATGGCTGGTCATTTGGGGTGATTTTGAGAGATTTTTCAATTTATTTTTGTGTACAAAATCTTATATATATTGTAGATATTTTTATGAAAAAAAGATTATAATAATGGATTGTACCTTTTTACATATAAAGAATGGTTTTGGGGGCTAAAGTGCAATTTTAATATAGTGTGAGGGCATGGACTCAATTTATGAATTCGGATATATATTTCAAGTGTAGAATTAATTATGTTAGTGATGGGAAAAATAATTTAGTATGTATTATCTTGCTTTGAATTAAAAGGTGAATAATCAAATGAAGATGGTGAAAACCGGAAACTAGGGTTTTAGGTGGTTAATCTATAATCAAAGAGTTAAATAATTAATACAAGAGTGTTAGAAACGATTACTAAGCTACCAGGGTCGATTAGGATTTGTACGGGTTCGTCTGCAATGTGTTTTCGGTTCTAGGGTTAAATTTGTGAATAAACGAGGAACTAAGGGCTTTATTATAATAACTCAAAAGTCAGGGCCTTAATAGGGTTTAAAGTTAGGGGCCTCACAGTCGTACATGTATTTTGATGTTTTAATGTTTTATTTTTTTGTTATTAAATTTTATATGAAACAAAAAGAGAACTTGTTAGAGATAAGATGGGTGTATGAAGATGAGAAGGGTGGAAAATCCATCAAAACTCACGAAAAAGAAAGGAATAAATTTTTTGACCATCCACTTGAATATGATAGGCCTACTACATTGTTGGGCTAATTTCCTAACAACTTAAGCTTTTAGGATAGTTGGAGATCTAACAAGATATTAGAACTCTGAGTCTAGGCAGTCCACTGTTCGAGTTTTGTTATCAGCCCTGTTATTCCTGTCATTGTGGCGTCAATCTGTTCTCTTCATGTGTGCACGCAGTATGATATCCCTACGTCTGTACATTGTTGGTTCTATTTGCTAAAACTTTTGGTGGTTACTTTAGTTGTTATTCTCCATATATTAATTTTCTTCTAGCTATGAATATTCGTTGATAAAACATGTGGATAACTTGAAATTCTTCGGAATGGATCTTTTGCCACATTTCCAGCAACAAAAAGAGCCCAATGGATCTTTCTATTTTATCATATTGTGTAATAATTGGTCTTTTAGGGATTCAAGATTTCTTTTTTGTTTTCTTTGTGGATTGTCATGCTTGATAATCTTTGGTTTGGTGGCCACTAATTGTGTTTCATTCTGTGTGTTACAGGCAATACAGGTGAAAATTACAAGGTTGACTTAAATGTTCAAGCTGATGCATCAGGTGATGATGATGAGGATGACATAGATTGGGAGGAGGGTTGAGAGTGTAGTATCCTGTCGTCTGCAATATTTTGTCTATTACTAGAAAGATGAGTGAGCAGAATGATGATGGGGTTTTCTCAAGTTGCATTCTTTGTCAACTTTTTTTTTTTTTCATACGACAACCAGTAACCATAAAATGTGGAACTTCTCTTGTTTGGAGCTTTTTAAAGAGAGATCTTCTGTTGTAAGTGTGGATTGAAGCAACAATGCAAGTAAAATAGAGAAGGGAAAATTATAAATGTCACTGCTGTTCAATGTGCTCATCATGTGATTGTGCAGACTATGAAGAAAGCAAAAATAACAAAATCATTAGTCTTTTTTGTTTTTTGAGGGCTTGTTTATTTGTTGGGCAAATTTAATTTTATCCCAAGTGGTTTATTCTTTGTGCAGTGAAGTCTAGAAATGTGCACATAATTCTCCCCCATAGTTTGTGAATTAAACTATACCATCTATACTATTATTATTAGGGATTAAAACGAAAAAAACCAAAATCTCTGTATATTCAAGTGATAACCTCTATAATGTTCAAACAAAAGGCATTTTTGTCATCTTTTAAGTGGGAAATGTGTTTTAACATAGGCATCCACATTCTAGGCTTGTGTTTCAAACTGAATTATTGTGCTCACTTGTTCCACCAAAAATTGGGATAAGATTACATTTTATTGTTATTCCATCTATAACAAGGGATGTGGATTTTGACTTGATTGAAAAGTTAAAAAATCTCAGCATTTTGGTTCAAGCTCTATCAAGGTTGAAAGATTGGGAATTGGATTTCTCACTTTTTCTTTTTGCTTTGATTTGTCAAGATTATCATTACTCTTCAGTTTTGAAACATTCTCAAGTTTTTGGGCTTTCATTTGAATGGTTTGGTAAATAAATTTTTGAGAAAATTATAAATAAATAAAAAAATCCCTTCAAAGTCTGACTCAAGTAACAAATAAAATCTAACTTTTTATTTGTTTGAATGTACACCTTGCCCTTTTATAAAGATCAGGTAATTTAAACAATTTAATCATTTTTATTTTCCTTTCATTATTGTCGACAACCACTTCTCACTTATACCATCGTCTATCGCCACCTCTTCTCTTTCTCAATCTACCATCATAAACCTTCATCCATTTTTTTCGTCCACGGTTATTTCTCTTTTCTTCCCTAGCTCATTGAATATACATTATATACAATGCAACATTCATTACAATAAGAGATGCCCCTTGGTCTTATAACAAATAAAAGGGTTTAACCCTTCCAAAAGAAAATGGCTTTCGGCTGACAAAACAAGGCCCTAGGCCAACAAGTAAAGAGCCTTTTAAGTTCACATCCATATCGCAACGTCGACTCAAGGTCATGGTCCAATATCAACACCTAAAAAGATTTTTAAATAGCGAGGGATGAACCAAATGTGTAGTTGAAAAATCTTTGTGTCTATTAATATCAGTCTACACACGTACATGATTATGATGCGAGACATATAGATATAACTGGATTTAAAATCGTTTCAATTCATAACAATAACCCTTTCAATTTCCAAAGAAACAAAATCAATATCACAAAGTTCTTCATCCCTACGAGTCTCATTTCAATGTATAAAATAATTCCATTTGATTATCTGAGGTGAATACCAAGGTCAATGTATCTGTCATTAGTCATCGCTAAGCACCACCTAATCACCCTTACTTAATCGGTCGCTACCTAAAGGAAATTGATACCTACATTTAGCATACCCCCACTTTACCAATTGCTAGTTGAAAGGAAACTAGTACCTACTCCTCTACGGTATTTGGTCTTTCACCGTAAACTCTCTAGCCAACTTAATCAAATTCTCATCCATACATTACCAGATTCACTATTATTATAAAAACATTTATAGTTCTCAAATCATAAATCATGAGTTTCGAATACCGTTTTCAATTCCACATTCGATTTACAAATTACATTTCTCAACATTTCCCATTCTGATTTGGGTTATTCTCAAAAATCAATTCTCAATCATTACTTCCAATTTTACAACGTTCAATTCTTGAATCTCAACAATATTCACTTTCATCACAATAGTTTAAAATTTCAATTCTCAATTCAATCGAGTTTTTAAACTACAATGCAACTCGTGCATTTACAATCAACCAACAAAAAAATCTGTTCAATAACACCACCATTCATCAATGGGTTTTCAAATCTCAAGAATTCAATAATTTAATTGATCAAAAGCGAGTTTCAATTCACCCTAGGTTGGTGATTTCTACAACAATGCAATTCTCTACCAGTTGTTAACAATAAAAAATACGAAATTTTTTGATTTGCTCTTTCAAAACAATACTTGATGCCTTCTGTTCTGTGGTGTAACTCCTAAAACAACTCCTACTGCACAGAAGAAGGTTGTTGTGGCTTTGAACCGGAAATGTCTGATGCATTAGCAGGGGAATTGGACAGACATATGTTGCCCTCTAGAGACTAGCTGTAGGAGAATTGTACAACGGGTTAGGATGATTCCATGGTGGTGCGACAAAATCTTTTATGAGAGTCTTCTGAACTCTTGATGGTTGGACAGGAGGATCAGCTCTTCTCTCACTCTGATGTCTGCAACTCGTCCTCCTGGAACAGGGTGGGTAGGTGATGGACTCTTGCGAGATCCTTTCCTTTATCTCTTCCTGACATTTTCCCTTAGTAACTCCATGGGTACCACCGAACATGCCAAAATGTTTGTGCAAAAAATATAAAAATATACCTTTTGACTAAAACACAAGTTTTGGTTAAAACACAAAGAGCATGTTTGATTGAGTGGATTAGAATATGAGATTGGAATTATTAATCCGTAGGCCCAATTATCCTATGTTTGTTTTAACATTTTGGTTTAGGATTATTAATCCAATGGATAATTAATCCAACAAATTTGTAGGATTATTAGTAATGGGGTAGAGGTGGGATTATTAATCCAATGGATATTAATCCAATTGGATAGTGAATACTACACTAATTTAATAGGATTATTAATACTTCACTATTAGTCTTGTGAATCAAACATGACCAAAAGGTTTTTGGTGATTTGCGGGCATGCCAAGACAACAGTGCCTAAATTGATGAAAATGTATTTCAAAAAATCTGACTTTTGAAAATAGGAAGTTGTGAGGTTCAAAGGAATAAAAGACCTACTGGTTCTTGTTTTGCCTCAATTAAGAGGACTTAAAATCTTTATGAAGTTTTTAATGTCAAAAAGAGAGATAAGTAAAGGGAAATGAATACCAAAACACGTACTTTTATAAATTTAATGGATTGAAAATTACAAAATCATAAGAACAAATTTGAAAACATGAAATTAAGTTACAAAATGAATGTAAACACAATCTAAGTTTCAAAACAATGCTTATGAATGCCAAAAACAACTAGTTCGACACAGATATCATGATTTAAGACTAAAATTTATGGCAAATATGATTTTCAAGTCTACCCCTAAGTTGAATTAGGGCTAAACTAAAAATAAATAACACCGAGTTATGTACTAAGTTGTGTTGAATGTTAGATTGATTAGGGTTTATTCCATCTTCATTTTTTATATTTATAGATGATAGAGCCTCCTGAAAATCTACAATCACCTTTTGAAAATCTGAAACCACTTCGATTAGTAAGGTGCTGAACCTCCTCCTGAAATGACACATGTCCCACTTTTTTCCTCCTCTTTAGGATGTTAATTGTATATTCCCGAAGACTTGATCTGAGCCATTGGATGGTGGTGGGGCCTTGAATGGATCACAAGTGTCACATTTGATCCCATAAATTTTGCAGCTATTTAGACATTTGAATTGTGACCGTTTGATGCTTCTAGTAATGGAGCACCTTGCCTTTCAGATTGATGACACGTGTCCCATCATCTTTATCTTCAAAACCAATAGATAAATACATATATATTTATCGTTGATAAACATGGCTGGCAAGCCCCTCTTTCCAAGCAATTTGAAATAATCATGGCATAGACTTGATTGTGTGGTTCCTAAGAATCACCAACTCCCATTCCTCAAATTGCTATAGTCGCCCATCTTTTATCACCACGTGCACACGTGGCACGTTCTCATTGGCAGGTCATTTTTTATACAAACAATTTTTTTTTTTTTTCAAAAGGTTTCATACGCATGCATTGTCATCATTTTTTTTTTTGCCCTTTACTTGATTTTAATTTTATAATTTTAAAGTTATTCTTTACATACTGCTTATTTGTTAGTTAATTTATAGGGGTATTTTTATACAATTCTCACTATTTCTACATATCTAATTAGTTCAGGACATATACTCAAGTTTGGGAAGACTAAATAAGTGTACTTTTTGACTTTTCTTGTATTATGTGTAGAAAAAATAGAGAGGAGATGTTGATTGATGTGACCTAAAAAAGATAAAAAGATGAAATAAGTGCACTTTTTTTGGTTAGCCAAACTTGGCCTTAATGAAATATTAATGGGTGATTCTACTTATTCCACTCTTTTACCTCTTTACACCGTCTATCTCATTATACCACTAAAAAAAAATATAACTCTCATTACACCCTCATTATATTACCAATATTAACCCTAAATTAACCCTTTCATCTCTTTACACCACTTGACTTTTGGAGGGAAAAGAGAGAAGCAGCAGCAAGGAAGACGACGGGTCCGATGCAGAGAAGGCAAATGTTTCGGACGACGAGAGGGATTTGAACGGCATTGTGGTTTGTGTTTCCGGCTTGGACGATTGAACTCATTCTTCTCATTCACTCAGGGTAAGTAAAAAACTCTTCTTTCTCTCTCTATATTGACAAACATATATAAATATATATATATATATATATCTATATATGTATCTCTATCATCTATATCATAATTTTTTTTTGAATAAACAAAGAATAACACATTCCCAACACATTTTTGGTGGTTTTGATCTTCTAATTTAATTAGGTTTGTAATTTTTGGTGCTAATTTTGAATGTTGAAGTTCAAATTTTGGTCTTCTATTTTGTCAAATTTTTGTTATCTGTTTTGATGTTCTAATTTTGAATTTTGAATGTTGAAGTTAAAATTTTGGTCCTCTGTTTTGATCTTCTATGTTGTAATTTAGCAACTTCAATTAGTTCTTGGCTCTTACTTGAATAAAGTATTTCTACTCTTGTTGAGAAACCGTGGCTTAGAAAAAGAAACATCAAAACTTTTCCTTTATTTTATTAAAAATTTAATGCTGAAACAACCAGTGAAACAAATCAAGTGTACATTTATTTTATTATATACATAAATATGTACGACATGCACATAGGAGAGAAGGAAGCACCAACAAATTAGTTTGTGATCTTGTCATATTCTTTTCCCTATACATTCCTTTATATCCCCTAGTCAATTATTTTTGAATTACCTGTCATGTAAACTAGATGTGAGCACCATGTGCATGTTCCTCATCTCATAGTATTTCTTATCATCTACTTGTTTCCAATTTGATCTCTTGTGCCGATCATGCTTAGAAATAAATACTTTTATTCTCTTTTTGTATATTGGCACATTAAAATGATTTAAGAAGAGAAATTAAAATTGTTCCGTAACAAAATAGTTATGAAACAAACCTGGGTATTTGCTTAACAGAATAGATTTATCTCATATTGCCAATTGGGTATTTGCTTAACAAAATATATTTATCATATTGCCAAGTCAAAACTATATAAAGAAAAGAAACACAAATAGGTTTTTGGTTATAATACAACATAATAGATGTATGAATATGACATACCACATTATTTGGCACATTGAACTCGATTTTTCTCTTCTTATTATTCTTTTATTTGTTCCATTATTTCTCTGAGTGTGCTCCAAGGCCAACAATGCAGCAAGGTTTGGGAAATCAGTTAAATCCATGAGCATTTTGTAATCATCTGCTTTTGATACACGTCCATTACTCACTTTGTGATTTGTAGATTGAATACTAGCATTATCACCTTTCACCTCTTCTTCGTTGTTGCTGTTGTTTTGCTTTTTCCCTTCTCTCAGTTCTGTTGTGTCCTCCTGATTTATTTCACAGCTCTGACCATTTTTAATGCCCCTATTCTCTTTACTGTCTGATAGAGTCACAAGCTGTTGAAGATTTGGTGCCTCAGTTGTTGCCACTTGCTTAGGTTTTTGATGGTATTGCTCTTATTAGAACATTCAATAAATTAACCATAAGATCCATACTAGGCTCGAGCACCACATATATAAGTATACAATTATATACATCATTTATGAATAGAAGAAGTATGGATAAGGTAAATCCTATTTAATAAGAATTTTCTTCTTTGTATTTGATATCAACCTAATGGGAGCAATGATCTTCTTGTCCCCATTTGATGACTGTCATCTTTGTTTGCCGATTAATGAATGAAAGAAAGATCATTAGGTACTCAAAATGAAGGCCTTAACATCAAATAAAATGCAAAGATCTAACAATTGGTTTTATCTAACAATTGGTTTTATATAACTTCAACCATAGTACAGTTGGGGTTCAAAAAAACATAATGTTAAATGTGTGCAAGACAGAAATACATGAAACTAGATTGAAACCCTCCAGTTAAAAAAGCTAAAAAAAAAAAAAATGTCCTTCATTAAAAAATATGAACCAATGACCAAGAAGAGACCTGGCCTGTCTTTTTTTTTAAAAATTCTCATGTGCACAATGACATTATTGTATTGAAAGAAAGCACATGTATAGTCTATGGACACATTGTAGAATTAGAATATGATGAACTTAATGATAAATGAATCTCCAGTTGCATGCCAATAAAAATGAAATGTATCTCCAATTGTACTGAAAGATCATTAGTTCCAACTTATTTTTCCCTCTCTAAAACTCTGCAAATTGAATTCTTACAATTTGCTTAATAGAAGTATGGTACTGCTATACTATTATTTGCCCACATTGCCCAAGTTCCTTACTATTATTTGCCCACAAGCTCGTTTATGGGCATTTGGCCAACTAATATCCTACCAGGGGACTGAAAACATTTCCAGAAATGATGTTAACAAGAAGTCATAATGGCTCCTTTTTTCTCTCCACCAACTACGAAACCATGGATTCCAAAGTCACAATGCCCTACAATTTAAGGAACTTGAGATACTATTTTGAATCCTAACACTTGCTCGTTTCTCAGTTTGAATGCTCTTTTCAAATTATCTGAATATTATTACACAAGTATGTCAATTTTCTTATGAGCTGTAACATCCAAAGGTAAGGTATCCCAAGAAGATTAGATTGTGAGCTTTAAGATACAAATACAATGTTAACATTTAAAAATTAAAAATAAACAAGAAAAACTAGAAACTTGAAATAGAACAATGTACGCACATTAAAATTATCAAATGAATACTTGCATTATAATTTGAATTTTTTCCCTTTTCTATACATTTGCACATTCAAACTTTTTTCTTTAAATTGAATGTTATCTATGAAATTATGGTTTCTTTGCTGATATTGTTTACATCAGTCATTTAATATATTTGAGTTTTTGCTGATTTTGGATTTAATGTTTTTTTTTTACATAGTAATGGTTAGTGGTGTCTCACGTAAGAGACCAACGGCATCCAACAGAAGACGTTCTAGGCAAATAGAACCTAAACTAGTGGAAGTGAATGTCCCTGTAGAGGAGGATGACCATGTGGATGTGAATAGTGATTATGTTGATGACGATATTGGTGTGGAGGATGATGATTTCGATAATGATATTGGTGTAAAGGCCGACCTCATGGAGGACGATGTTGGTGTGGATGATGATAACACAGAACCAGTTCTGGGTGCTCTAGAGGATCCTTCATTGCTAATTAGCTTCCGTAACTATGTTGCTGTCCCTGTTTGGAAGAAAAAGGTATTTTGAGAATTTCTCAACAATAAACTAATCATATGTACTATATGCTTCAAATTATTTATATGTTTTATGTAAAATACAGGAACGGGGACCTCTTAAATGTTTGAATCGTTCTCGAAAGCTTGCCGAGTGGCCATGGATGTCACCAATAGTCCAAAATGTTAGGTGGAGACATTTGGTTGAGCAGTCTAGTCTTAGTGTCCTTATTGATCACACATATCGGCATGGCAATAGAGTGGCAATATCTGCCTTCGTTGAAAGGTGGCATCCAGAGACAAATACATTTCACATGCCAGATGGTGAGATGACTGTCACATTGGATGATGTGCGGACCATACTTGGCATTCCCGTCACTGGCATGGCTTTGTCATGTCCTAAGTTAACAAGATACGAGGCTGCTGAACTGGTGAATGCTAGTTTGGAAGTGCCAGTAAATGATGTATTTGTAGAATTAGTTCAATCTCGTGAGCAATCTGTGAAGCTAGAGTGGTTGCGAATTAGATTTCATGAAGTTAACGATACAGATGATGCAAATTTCATAGAATACGCAACGAGAGCTTACTTGCTATATTTGTTAGGTTGTACCCTCTTCGCTGACAAGAGTGGGACTCGAGTACCTGTTACTTACCTGCACATGTTGATTGATATTGATGCTGTTAGCTCATATGCATGGGGTGCTGTAGCTTTGGCATTCCTATATAGACAATTAGGACTTGCTAGTAGGGCTAGTGTTAAGCAGATTGCTGGTTACTTGAAGCTATTGGAAGGATGGATTTATGAGCATTTTCGTTTAGGAAGGCCTCATCCAAATTTGTCCTATTCTGATGAACAACCTTGTGTATGTCGTTGGAGTCTGCGGAGAGATGGAGGTTTTACAGAAGACCACTTGCAGACATTATTAGAGCAACTTGACATTTTACGTGCTAATGAGGTTAGACATTTTATAATAGTGTGATATTGTAAAAAAAAAAAAAAAAAGATTTCCTAACTAACATTATGCATTCCTTATTTGTAGATCGAGTGGGATCCATACCGTTTATGTAGGACACACCATCCACTTCATGAGGTTGCATATTATACTGGATGTTTGAAATGCTTTGATATTGTTGAACCATATCACCCCAATAGGGTTTTGCGACAGTTTGGTAGGGTCCAAACCATCCCACCAGAACCATTATCTCTTGTTCGAGCTACACGGGCAGTAAACCAGGATAGTATAGAATCATGTGTTGTCCATTAATGCTCGTAGTGTGCCTGTACAGCAACGACCATCTGAATGTGTATGGGGATACTGCAAGTGGTATGCTCGTGTTTCGCATCGGGTTGTTCAAAATTCTACACATCACTCTCAGTTTGATCCACGTGTTCAACGTCCCAAGAATGATGTTACTATGGATCCTAAGTGGGTAAGCAAATTGTGAATTAACTTTTTTCACTTTTAAGTAGTTCACCATAAATCAAACACTAAGTACGATTTTTATCAATTTTTTTGCAGTGTAGTGATGCTGCTTTCAATGTTGGTGCTGCAGTCTATAAGCTCGGTCGTGATGAGTGTGTCTTGCACCCTGACATGCTATATGAAACTATTGGTCGCATGCTGCAAGTTCTTGATGGACAGAGTTTGGGATCTACTTCGACACATACAGAGCATCAAGTCTACTATCGTAAACGTCATAGGATAGACCGTACATGAGGATTGAGATCTATTTTTTGTTTGGTGACATAATTTTGCATAATGTCTAGCTCGTATACATTTTGGGATATAGTTTTGTGTTAACCATACATGATATTTGGGATGTAGTTTTTTTTTTATGGCATAGTTTTTGTGAAAGCCTAGCCCGTACAGAATTTGGGATCTAGTTTTTTTTTTTGATGACATAGTTTTTGTGAATGCCTAGGCCGTACAGAATTTGGGATATACTTTTCCCTAATGGCATAGTTTTTGTGGATGCCTTGGATCTTTTGTAAACTGGATGCTTGGTTGGACAAGTAATGAATTATCATACTTTTGTAAGAATTTTGAATAGTTTCACATCTATTTTGTATTCAATATTTATGTCAATGGAAACTTATTTTGGCGAACATATGGATTTGTTATTGTTTGTAATGCATTGTAATGGTATTAAAGTGTTTTGGAGGGATATGGTACCATTTGCTGGAAGTAACATTGTTTTTTTTAAGTGTTATGGGCTAGTTCAACATCATATTGCTAAACAATTTGAATTATTCCAGTGTTCAATTGCCGAAAACAATAGATCCCTCCAGCATTTAGTTGCTATATATTTCCAGAGCCACTTTATCCTAAACAATGTTTTTTTTATTTGTGCTGGGCCTGTTCGGTAATACAATGATAAATAATTTGAACTACTCTAGTTCCATGTTATTGGATAAAATTTTGTTTCCCAGCATTATGTTACCGTACAATTGGATAATTTTTGTTCGCTTCCCAACAAAGCCAATAGAGTCCACATTGAAGTGCCTGTTCTGTTACACAATGCGAAACAATTTACAAAAATTCGGTACTATAACACTAGAATAAATGGTTTTGTCTAGCCTTTTGTGGCTATACATTTACAGAGCCACATCCTCCCAAATGATGTGGTAATAATTTGTGCTGGGGCTGTTCGGTAATAAAATGCTAGTGAATTTTAATTAATCTAGAGTGGTGTTACCAGACAAAATAGTTTTTCCCAGCATTATGTTGCCATACAATTAGAAAATTTCAATTTGCTTCATAACAAAGTCAGTGGAGCCCATTGTGAAGTGTCTGTTCAGTCACACAATAGTAGACAAACTACATTTGTCCGGTGTTATGTTGCTGGAAAAAATATATTTGTCTAGCGTTTTGTCGTTATACATTTACAGAGTCACTTTGTTATAAATAATAATTTGGGGCTGCTCGGTAATAGAATGCTAGACTTATATTTTTTGTTCGGCACTGTGATGCCAGACTATGTTATTTTGTTGAATTTCGAAACACCGAACAAAAGTCGCACACTAACCCAGAAAATCGAAACAAAAACTTACCAAACTAAAAAAAAAAACTCACCATTTCACTTTTTTGATGTTTTTCACCACTGTTTCTTCATCCATTGCTTGTTTTGATGATTAAAACACTATGATTATCAGTTTTTCAAAAGAGATGTGTAAAAGAAAAGAAAAGTTAAGAAAGGAAAAAGAGAAGTAGGAATTGAAAGGTTAGGAGGTGTAAGGAGATAATCAAATATATTTAATTTTAGTGTTTTGTCCCTTTAAGTAATTTCATATATGGATAAAATTGGAAGAAAAAAACAATCTTATATGGAGGGTGTAAGGAGGTAAAAGAGTGGTGTAAGTAGAATCACCCAATATTAATTTAATGACAATTATATTCTAAATAAAAATAACCATAGTAGACATCAAGTAACATTCATAATATTATATGAAAAAATTCTCTGTACATATTTTTTAAGAACAAAAAAAAAAAATCTCTATGTACACTTTTTTGAGTTTAAAAAAAGTAAACCCTAGTTTCTCTATTATTGTTACATTGCTTGTTATACACTCTATACTCCTCTATCGCTTGCAAAACAATACTTTCAAAACATCTCTCATATTGCTTTAATCTTTAGGTTTATACTATATTATTTATATCATTTTCGTATTATAGTTCCATAATTTTTGCTTGATTTTGATATGGAAGAGTTGCAAACTAATGGAAGTTCAAACTCAAGCAAGAAATAAACAACTCAACATTTGGATTCAGAAAAATTATGAATGCACCCATTCGGATTTATCCATGTAAAATAAACACTTGAGACAGATTTCACAAAATAGTATAGAAATTTTCAAAGACAAAAAGAAAATAAAAGAGAGAGATAGAAATAATACCTGAAACTGCTCTGTATCTTTATTTTTATTTTTTTCTGTCTTTATTAACGGAATCCCTTCCTCAATCTTCATTCTTCAATTATTTCTTTATTTTACTCACTATTCTTTATTTTTTCTTCACCCCTTTATTTCTTTTTCCTTTTCTTTTCTTTTTTTCCTATACTCTTCTTTTACTTTTTTTTTTTTGGAGCTTTTTTGATAAATCTATTTTCTAAGAGCTTTATTCCATCCAACCCATATTCTTTTTGACTATTCCATTAGGTCTAATTTGAGATAAGAAGGCCAAAATACCCCTTTCATCTACTTATGTTCCATTTAGTTCACATTATTTTCACATATTTCAATAAGTCCTATTGGTGACATAATTACCAAAATACCCCTAATGTGAATGTTCACACCGTCAATATGAATGTTCATATCGTCAATGTGTAGGGGCCCGGCCCATGTTGATCCTCGTGGGTGCCCGGAAAAATTCGAGTCGGGCCAGGCCGGCCCACAGGCCAAAAAAATAGGCCCGGCTCGGCCCGTTGATAATGTGAATATTCGCATTGATAAGTTAACATTCACATTGATAGGAGTGTAAAATTGGCCCGCGGCCCGAGGGCGGCCAGAAGCCAGCCCGCCTCCCGGGGCGGGCCCGTTCATAATGTGAATATTCATATTGACATATCAATATTAACATTGATAAGAGTGTAAAATTAACTTTGTGACCGTGGGCGAAGCCGGGCGGGCCGACTTGGCCGTTGACAATGTGAATATTCACATTGACATATTAACATTCATTGATAGAGTGTAAAATTAGTCCATGACTGTGGCGCTTTGCCGTTGATAATGTGAATATTCACATTGACATGTTAACATTCACATTGAAAAGAGCATAAAATTAGTCGCGCCGTGGTTGCGAAACCAGCCACGGCGGCGGCGGGCATGACTTGTGACAATGTGAATATTCACATTGACATGTTAACATTCATTGATAAGAGTGTAAAATTGATTTCGCGTCCCATGGGCGAAACCGATGGGCGGCAGGCGGCGGCGGCCCATTGACAATGTGAATATTCACATTGACATATTAACATTCACATTGATAAGTGTAAATTGGCGCGTGTGGCCAAACGCTTGGCTTGGCCTAGGTTCGTTGACAATGTGAATATTCACATTGACATATTAACATTAACATTGATAACGATTAAAATTGGTTACGTGACGGTGGGCGGCGAATCACGGCCTCGGGTCGGGTTAGGCGGCCGCCGTTGACAGCGTGAATATTCACATTGGCGTGTTAACATTCACATTAATAAAGTGTAACATTAACGTGCCCGTGGCTACCCAACCCCGCGGCCCGTGGCGGCCGTCGAGCCCGGCCGTCATTGACAATGTGAATATTCACATTGACATGTGTTACATTGATAAGAGTGTAAAATTGATTTCGCACTGGGGCGGCCGGGTTTGGGTCGAGCCTACGAGGCTGGGCGAACTTGGACGAGGACAAATTTTACACTTCTATCAATGTTAGTGTTAACATGTCAATGTGAATATTCACATTGTCACGCGAAGCCAAGCCCGCCGAGCCAGTGCGGCTCAGGCGCCGCCTAATCGGGCCAATTTTACACTCCTATCAATGTGAATGTTAACATGTCAATGTGAATATTCACATTGCCAACGGGCAAGGCCCGCCCCCCGAGGCGCTTCGGCTTACCACCCACCACGGGTCAATTTTACACTCTTATCAATGTGAATGTTAACATATCAATGTGAATATTCACATTGTCAACAAAGCCGGTTCGCCCGCCGCCCATCCGTCAGGCGGGTTTCAGCACCACGGCGGGCAAATTTTACACTCCTATCAATGTTAATGTTAACATGTCAATGTGAATATTCACATTGTCACGGGTCGAGCCAAGCCCGTTTCGGGCTACAATCGGGCTTCAGGTCGCCCATGGGCTGCGGGCCAATTTTATACTCTTATCAATGTGCATGTTAACATGTCAATGTGAATATTCACATTGTCAACGGCATGAAGCGACCCGCTTTTAGCTTTTTGCCGCTAATTTTATACTCTTATCAATGTGAATGTTAACATGTCAATGTGAATATTCACATTGTCAACGGGTCGGACCGGGCCGCCCATGGGCCGCGGGCGGGTTTCGCGCCACCACGGGACGGGGGCCAATTTTACACTCGTATTAATGTGAATGTTAACATGTCAATGTGAATATTCACATTGTCAATAGGTCGGGCCGGGCCGGCCCTGGGCTGCTTGCCAATTTTATACTCTTATCAATGTGAATGTTAACATGTCAATGTGAATATTCACATTGTTAACAGGCCGCCAGCCGGGCGGGTTTCGGGTAGCCACGAGACGCGTGCTAATTTTATACTCCTATCAATGTGAATGTTAACATGTCAATGTGAATATTCACATTGTCAACAATGGCCGGTAAGACGGGCTTTTGGCATACGTGGTCGCGAACTAATTTATACTTTTATCAATGTGAATGTTAACATATCAATGTGAATATTCACATTATCAACGGGTCGGACCGGGCCCGCCCCGGGCCGCCCATGGGCCGCGGGAGGGTTTCGTGCCACCACGGGACGGTGGCCAATTTTACACTCGTATTAATGTGAATGTTAACATGTCAATGTGAATATTCACATTGTCAATGGGTCGGCCCGGGCCGGGTCGGGGCCGCCTTGGGCTGCTGGCCAATTTTATACACTTATCAATGTGAATGTTAACATGTCAATGTGAATATTCACATTGTTAACAATGTCAGCCGGGCCGTGGCGTGCTAAATTTTACACTCCTATCAATGTGAATGTTAACATGTCAATGTGAATATTCACATTGTCAACGGCATTGGCGGGCTTTGGCCCATGGGTCGTGGACTAATTTTATACTCTTATCAATGTGAATGTTAACATGTCAATGTGAATATTCACATTCTCAACAATGGCGGACCGGGCCGCCTCACCATGGGTCATGGACGCGAGCTAATTTTACACTCCTATTAATGTGAATGTTAACATGTCAATGTGAATATTTACATTGTCAATGGGCCGGCCCGCCTGCGAGTTCGAGGCATACGGGCCAATTTTACATTTCTACCAATTTGAATTTTAAAATATAAATTTTCACATCATTAAATTGCTAATCCTTCAAAAAATATTTATAAGGGTATCAAAATTGAATATAAGGGCATAAGTGTCCAAGAAAATAGTGTAAATCAAGAAAATGGACTTTATGGAATAAATCTATACATACATGGGACTAAATGGGTTAAAAAATTTCTTCATGGACTTCTTGGGTTAAAACACTTCTAAATTGGACTTATTAATAAAATTCCTTTTTTTTTTTCTTTTAATTAACCTTGAGTGGCTTTTATTTTTTATTTTTTTTCTTGGAATGCCCACAAATGAATGCCTCTTTCCTCTTTTTATCATGCAAAGAAAGAGGACAAGTGGGTGGTTTAAAATCCTTTTTTTCTTGCAAACCATAAAACCATTTTTAGTAAATTTTCATATCTTTTGGGAACATCACATTAATTGTGTGTCTTCCTCTCCAATATTTTTTTCCCCAACGATCATTCAATGGTTTATTTAAAGACCACGGCTAGTAGTAATGATCATTCAATAGAGTCTCTTCAATGGTGTTGTCAATGGAAGTCTTCAATGGGGTCTTTAATAGAATAGAGGTCTTTGATAGAACAAAGTTTTTCACTGTGAGTCTACAAATTTTCAAACCGTAGCAGTAGCAGTGTGTGTGGAAGTAGGGCTGAGCAAGGAATTCGTGAAATCCGTAATCCGATCCGATCCGATCCAATCTAGTCCAATCCGATAGGTTTGGATTGGTTTTTTGAATCTGTGGTTCGGTTCCGGATTGAAGAATTAAAAATCTGTAGTCCACGGATTGGTTTAAAATTGAATCCCACGGTTCCAAATTAGAACCGATCCGGACCGTATACAAATAGTCTATATTTTTATTATACATCATTTCCCATAATATCTTCTCTTATTCTATGTAAAATCTAAACTCAAACCTAAACCTGCATAATATCTTCTTTTATTACTTTTGTTTGTTAGTTTTTAGTTTTAATTTGTAATGGTCTAAATACTTATGATGAAACCAGTTTTCTTATGGTTGTTTAAATTCTAAAACAGTGTGTCGCTATTATAGAAAGACATGTTGCTATTGTGGAACAAATATAGCGCTATGTTTATATTTTTATGAAATTAAAGTGTTCTATATATATTTTTTTGTTATTTAATTATGTGAATCTGTGGTCCTAAACTGATCAAATCCGTGTTTAAATAGATTGATTCGGATTGGTTCCATGATTTAAATGGATTGGCTTGGTTCCAATTTTTTAGAAACCGTAGATAACGGATTGGTCTTGGTTTTATCCCAATCCGGTCTAATTCGGACCATGCTCACCCCTATGTGGAAGGAGGGACAAGTGTATGGAAGGATAGTTGAAGGGGTGTATGTACAATGATATGAGTGAAGAGTATAATTGATACATTTAGTCTGTAGATTGAGAAAATTAATTAATAATTTAATTATAAAGTGTGTGTACTGAGAAATTATGTTGATTGGAGACGATTAAGTATGTAGAAATAGAATTTTCTCACTATAAGTCCTTAAATTATGTTTTTTTGGACAAGAGTACCCTTACCTAGAAACACGTACGGTACTTTTATATTTGGAATAAATTTTAAAACTTAAAAATTGAATACATTTTTTTAATCTAGATATCCGATTTTCATAAAATTTATATATTTGAAATCATCTCGTTGATATCTATCAAACAAGATCTATATCAATATAAAATTTGGGAAAAAAATTGAAAAAATATTTACCGAGTAAAGTAGTAAAATTTTCCTAACTAAAAAGAGTCTTGAGAAATTTCTCTATTTTCAATTTGTACTTAGAAATTGCAAAATTGATGGCTAGTTATAAAACATTAGGTTCTTCTTATCAAATCTAGTAGTAAATAATTCAAAATAATTAAATTGAAAATTCTACTAAGTTTGCTATCATTGAACAAATGCAATGGAAATTTGTAAAATTGAAGGCCCATTGTAAAGATTAGGTACATGTTTTAAATTTAGGAATAAAAATATCAAATTAAGGACTCCAAAATGATAAAAGTAAAAATTTCTTAGTTCTAAATCAGTGAGGTTTTACTATTTCTAGACAAAAAAGTCAGTGAATTTCTCTTTCTTGAGAAAACTTTTATTTTGCTTATACTAATAAATTGTTAGTTGCATTTAATAACAATGATTTTTGTGATTTCTATTTTGTTTTGTGTTTTAATGAGTCTGTTCCTTCAACGGGAAGTTTCACTATACACACCCCTTGAAAGAGGTGTACTATATAAACTCTAAATTATGTCATTTTCTTTTTTTAGTTACGACAAATTTTCTTTTTTAGTTGTGATAATAGTTTAGTTATGATTTATGAGATCTTTCGTTATGCCTTATATGATGTTTGGTTATGATTTTTTTTTTTTAATTTGATAAGTGTACTTATTTGGGTCACATAATTATTTTATTGTTCTGCACATCTTTTCGTAAAATGTTAAAAAGTAAACTAATATAAACAAACCCCAAACAGCCACTTACTTTTTTGTTTTGTTTTTTTATTTTTTCCCCTAATGGTGCTAATTAGTTCAAGCAACCAATTTCTGCTTTTAAGCCTTGGTTTAGATGAAAGCATAGAGCGATGAAGATGAGAGAGTTAGAGGCGGTGGATATCATCAACGTCACGTCCAGATTAGGAAGTAAGGGGTCTGTTTGTGAGACATGAAGGATCAACATGAACTACAATCAATGAGTTAGTTTTCCAAGTAAGGCAAGATTGATTTGTTGAGTTCCTTGAGGATAAACATACACAATCAAGAAAAGAGGATTCTATGTAACAACCAAGAATCTGCCCCTCAAATCAAGCAAAATAAAGTCAAATTCAAGTCTAGAGGGACACGTGGCGGCCTGTTAGAGCTCAATGGACCAAGTCAAAGTAATAAGAATAGGCCTTAGCCTTTGAAGATCAAAACCGTTCACACTCTTGGGAAATGAAGATTAGCATCAAGGATACATGTCACCAGGATAGGCTGCTGCCACGTTCCTGGTCATTGAGCAGAAATATGGGCTTCTCCAATACTATATAATGGGCTCTAAGTGCAACATTCAAGGGGTCCCCGACTAAACTTGACCAAGAGTCTCTCAATACATGTCTTTCAATGCATCTTAGCTTCATAACTTATTTATCTTAACTTCATCACTTAATTATCTTAACTTAGCTTCATAACTTCTTCAGCATAGCTTAGTTCTTTTAGTTTCATAACTTAGATTATCAATTGTACTTCATTCTCAATCAATGCAAGTCACAATTTTAGTCTAATTATCTTTGGCACCTATAAATTTGTTAAAAGTCCTTTTCGGCTTGTTTTGGGAAGTTGGCTTTTAGCCACTTTTTTTGGTTTGTAGCAAAAGCCAAAAGTTGGCTTTTTTGAATTTTTTTTTCATTTGGGAAGGTGGTTTTTAGACAAGGGTGAAATTACAATTTTACCCCTCATGAGTCAAAAATGCTACATGGGTGAAGTTGTAATATTTTAAACTAAATAGGGGTAGTTTGGTCATTTGATTATGATTTGACATCATAAACAAATATTAATCAAAAAAGCCAAAAGTCACTTTTTACCAACTTTCCAAATCATTTGTTTAAAAAAGCCAAAAGCTTGGTTAAAAGCCAAAAAACCACTTTTTACCATCTTCCCAAAATAAGCCTTCATTGGGATAAGATTCGAACCAATGACTATTCCTCTTACCTACACATAGCTATTTCTCTATATTAGAAGTCAAAAATCTTCAACAATTACTACACCTCGAATTAGGTTCACAAGTTTTGGCATGCCCGCTTTTAATCAACAAGCTTTTTTTTGTTCATACTTGCAAGATTTTTTGATTGGCAATAAGAATTTCTGAGGAGTGCAAACAGGGCCCTAACCCCTCCAAAGTTTTGGCAAACATCATTTATATATACAACAATACAATAAATCTAGATTTATCTACTCAGAATTTATTTAGAAATAATAATCAATGGTTCAAATGCATTTCACTCGTAAACCTCACATTTTAATCTCCACTACACATACTTATTCTAGATAAATTCTGGGACCCTAAAATCTCATTTTATATGAGGATTAATCTTAAAAAATGTCTCATGTAATGACCCTTAAAAAATTTAATATGACAATATAGTCTATTTGATTGATATGAAATCACATTTAAAAAAAAAAAGAAAAAAAAAAGAACATTTTGCTTAATTTCTCCAAGACAATGTTAATTGGTTTCTTGTGCGGATTTATATTGTTTTTTTAATTAGACAATTTATAAAGTTTTATCGGCTTAAGCACAATAAACACTATTAAAATAATTACATAAAACTTGTTTGGTGTAATTTTTTGTTAATGGAAAGTTAACTAAAGTTAAAAACATTCTTTCTTAACTTTTCAATAATTAGTTTATATATATATATATATATATAATTTAGGGGTGTTTAATAATATGATTCAACATTTAAAATTAAATATATTCAGTAATAATCAATTAAATTTGATAATAACAATTGATATTACTTAAAAATTTAAGTACCTTTTGAAATTTAGATTAAAACTTAAGAAAATTTTATATCATATGAAACTTATTTATTTCTGACTGATTTATAAATATTAAACATAAGTATCGATATACACTACTATAAACTCACCATCACCACCAGCACTACCATGACCACCACTATCATGCCACTACCACCACGACCACTACCATTGCTACTGCTACGGCTACGGCTACGGCTACCGCTATCACTACCACCACCACTTCCACTTTCACTTCCACTATCACCACTACTACCATGCTACCGCCACTACTACCACCACCACCATCATGCGGCCACCACCACCACTACCACTATTACCATCTTCATTACCATCGTTATTGTTTCCATATGCACCATCATCATTTTACTACCACTATCATTGATATCGCTACTATCACCAAAACCATGACCACCATGCTGCCGCTACTACTACCATCAACGTTACTGCTACTGCTACCGCTACTCTCACTACCACCACCACCACAACGCCACTACTACCACAACCACCACCAACACCACCATTGTACCATCACCACCACCATTACTACAATCATCACAATATAAAAATTAAAATATACAATTTGAAAATAATAAATTTTAAATTTGATCTTATACATATCAAACAACTTATTTTTAGTTCAATACTTAAATTTTTATCAAACAACTTTTTAGTTTAAAAAATTCAACATTCAATTTTCAGTCTTCAATTTTCAATTTTATCAAACACCACCTTATTTAAACTCTTTTTATCTCATAAACTACAAGCAAAAATTACATGAAACACTTTGACATACATTCTCAATATTATAAAAATAAATAAAATAAAAAATAAAATTTAAACAGTCTCAATAAATTACACCAAATATGACCATAGGCTTAAAAAAAAGTAGATGACTTGTGTAAATTGACTAGTCTCCTATAATTTTTTTTTTATTGGGCTACGTATGTTGTATTGATTTATATTTTAACAATTATTTAATTGTTTTAAATGTGGCCCGATCCACAAGTTGACTATGTGAAATCTGGGATTGGAGAGGCTGCTGCGCACTTATGTGCTTAATGGAACTTTTTTTGGGTCTGATACTAACAATTTGAATCGTTCATTTTTAAAAAAATATTAAATAGAACATATCTGCAACAATTCAAGTTAATTTTATCTAAAAATTGAATGGTAAATTTAATTATAAATCTGAATACAAACATGACTTGATGGAATGGATATCAATATTCGATTAATGGTTCAGATCATTGGAATAAGGCTCGGAAAAGGCCTCATTGGTTGCGCAACAACATTGCTGCACATCGCAACAACACTGATGTGCATGGTTCGCAACAACACTGATGTGCATGGTGCACAACAGCTCCCCAAGCTCGTGAAAATCTACCCTCTGCTCCTAGTCACCTCCTTTTTCTTTGAGAAAATTATTGAAAAGTCTAAGCTAAGGAGGATATAAGGTATTAGGTCTTATGGATAGTTTTTGTTGGTGAGAGATCTATCATTTGTGAAATAATTTAGGCCTCGTTTGAGAACATACTTTTTTAGTAACTTTTTGATTTTTTGGCTAAAATATGATGTAAAAAAAACTAGTATGGTTGAGATGACTTTTTGACTTTTTACAAAAAGATGTGCAAAAAGTAGAGAGAAAAGAAAATTTTTGACTTTTTAGTATAAATTGTTGGCTTTTTGGCTAAAAAAACCACTTGCCAAACGAGGACTTAGTAAAAGACATTTTGTTTCTAATTTTACCCCTTAATTTATCTATTAACTTTTTTTTATCTATTGACTTTTTTTGACTACTTGTTTAAATTTATATCTATCTGTTCAAATTATTTTCTATTTGTTCAAATTTATATTTATTTGCTTAAATTTTTTGTTTATCTGTTTAATTTTTTAAAGATATTTGTTGAATTTTTTTCTTATATGTTGAATTTTTATAATCTATTTTTTCTATCTATTCAAATTAATACCATTTTCATTATTTTTTTTAAATCTATCTGTCCAAATTTTATTAACTATTCAATTTTTTCTCCTAAATTCTGTGTTATTCCACTATCTGTTCAAACTTTAAGACAATTATTTTTTATCTGTTCACTTTGCAATATGTTTCATCATCATCATCAAAAACAACATTCTAAAAGAAAAAAATCATTATAACCACATCTCAATCAGTGTACACAAAACTAAAGGCACTTTTGGTTCTATTTATTATTACCAACACACTAATGGCAATCTTCCAACACACAAATGGGCTAGCATGCGCATAAATTTGTTTACGTTTGTACCAGATCTGATGAAACAAATTTGCGTTTTTGAGCTTTGAAGATGATGATGATGACTCATGGCACTCGTCGACAGCGGAGATGAGAGGCACTAACAGGATTTAAGAGCTAAGAGGTATGATGGCGTCATTGCTTTGGCTGTGACAAGAGGACGATGGTGAGACAACAAGTGGTAGTGGTGGTGGTAGAGGCAGATATGGGAGATTGTCGAGAATGGAGACGGATCGCCCACTGTGAAGGTAGGGGATAGAGAGAGAGAGAGAACGATAGAGAGAGTGAGAGAATGCTTTGTTAGGGTTTGAAAACAATATATATTGGCTAGTTTGGTCATTTGAGAGGAACTTGTCCTTATAAATAAAGTATTTTAGAGTATGAATCTTTAAGCAAAAAATATTCAAAATTAAATTTATGGACTGAGTGTCCTTTTTCTTTCCCTTGGTTTGGTTGTTGGATGTAAGGGTAAATTAACTCTAATTTTATAAATGGAATAACTTAAATTATACAAACACTCAATAAATTGGTTGTGAGGTGGTTTATTCAAAATAATAAGAAAAATGTATGCTTTGTTATACGATTAAAATTACAAAAATTTTGAAAAAATAATTTTTTTTCATTAAATTAGGCTTCAACGAATATTGATTTGTATAATTATTTCCAATTGAACTACATGAATATGAAAAACTTTAAGGCCCCATTTGTTTTCAGAGGTAGAATGGAGGGGATTAATAGTGAGAGGATTGATAGTGAGGGGATTAAATAAAATTGTATTTGTTTTGATGATAGTTGTTAGTGTAGGGATTGTTAAATTATTTTTATATAAAATAAATATAAAATAATAAAACAAATAAAAAAAATACAAAAACATTAAACATTAACATTTTAAAAAAAATGCCCAACATGTAAAATTTTTTTAAAAAATAAAAAATTTCCAGAAAAAAATAAAACAAATAAAATAATGATTTTTACTTAACAAAAAATAAAGAAAATTAAATATTAATGTTCAAAAAAAAAAAAAAATGCCGACATGTAAAAAAAAAAAAATAAAAAAAAAAATTTCTAGTCCGCTGGACTAATTTTCTAATACTAAGTCCTGGAGGTCTATTCGAATCTCCTTGGAGAGGCCCATCCTAATTCGGAGCTCACTATCAACCCCCTTCCCATCTCTCCAAACAAACAAATATTAATGAGTCCCACCTCACTACCAATCCTAATCCCTCTCTCTAACTCTCCAAACAAACGGAGTCTATGAACTATAAATATATAAAATTAATAGTTTAAAAATAAAATAGAAAAGATAAGAATAGTTCAAGGAATAAAAGTGAAATTACCTCTTTAAAAACTAACAACTTATTGTTGGGTTAATTACCTTTATTACCCTCGTACTTTAACCCAAGTTTTACTTTTCAATTTGAATAATTTGATTCATATATTTTAAGTCTAATTTTAATTTAGTCATTTTATCTAAATTTTTGTAAATTTTATCTACATTTACACCTTGTAAAATTGACAAACATCCTAAAATTATTAATTTTAACCTCCAATTTAGATAGAAGAACTATATTGAAACCTTAGAAAATTGATAAATGTTTCAAAATTATTAATTTTAACTTTTAATTTAAACAAAAAGAGTAAATTAAAATTAAACTTAAAATGTAAGAATTAAATTATTTAAATTGAAACTAGAAAGATTAAAGTAAAATTTAAGTTAAATTATAAAGATAAAACTGTATGTAATCCTAAATTATTTTAATTATTAAACTGGACAATTGTGGTAGGTAGGTGAAATTTTTTCTCTATTAAACGCATTTTCCGTGAAAACCGAAGCAGAGCAGAAAAAATGATGGCTAAATTGTTGCCAGTTTCCCAGTCGTGTGTTGTTGTATTGCCTCCCAAACTTGGATTTCATGGCGGCGGCGGCGGCTCCTCCACTGATCGCACCTTTTTACGTTTCTTGACCAGCAGCAGCAGCAGCAGATCATCGGAGCTTGGCACATTTTCTGGATCAATTGGTGCTCAACAACAGCACCAAAAGTGGGTTTCGAGGAGGACTAGGGTTGTCTCTTCTTCTTCCGACTCCATAGCTCCGACTATTATCGTCGAAGAAATCCAACCAGATTCTATTATTGGCGGAGGAGACGGTGCAGGTCACGGCGGAGAAGGAGGCGGAGGTGGAGGTGGAGGTGGAGGCGGAGGCGGCGGAGGAGACAATAACAGTAATAGTAACGAGGAGGGGGGTGAAGAAGCCGAAAACGATAACGTGGACAAGTCATTTTCCATGTCCATGTCCCAGAAATTGACACTCGGCTATGCTGCCCTGGTCGGAGGTATTCTTGATTTTTCGTACTTTTGTGTTCAAGGTTGATCTCTTCCTGGTGACATACAGGAAATGTATGCTAGATTAATAATTCATCATACTATGGTACCAATCACATCCACATTAAATATGCATAAGATAATCATAATCATAAGCGTCTAAAAAATTACGTAGTCAATAAAATATCCACATTGCATCTAAAAGGCTACGAAATCTTATACTCCTCACAAGTTTGGAAAACATCCTAGTAGCTTTAGTAAGAAGATCAATCACAATCCTACTAGTAGAAAGGCACCTTCCTAGAAATTTTCTATGCCTTTACAATTCAGATTAAAGCAAACATTTTTGGGATTGCTTTTGCATCTAATTGGTTTAGAAACAATTTAGTTCAAGTAGTGTAACTAGAACCTTAACTCTTTTAGTCATTCCACCAAATCAAATATTATGGGTGGCTTATTCACATTTAAACTAGGCTACAGTTCTTGTTTGGGTACTTCTGAGCAAAGAAACACAACCACATGTCTTTATCTGAAGCTGCATGATAAACAAACATCATTTTGTGCTTTACTGTGAAGCTTGTTTGGTTGCCTCAAGACAAGTTGTTTCCTGGAGGGGTGGTCCTGATGTAATAGGTTTTTCTATGAATACAGTTGTTGTACTGCTGTCCTAGTGTCAGTTGTGTTAGTGGATTAGCCCATAGTTATAGTTATAAATAGGCAGTGGCTAATTGTCATTAATACTCAGTTTTGAATGATTTAGGTATTATAATTTCAGAGCTAATCCTCTCTGTACCCAAAATTTGGGCTTTTCTCCCTCTATTACATTGATATTCTAGATTTGATTGCATCACAGAGTTGCAGTGGGGGAAGGAGCCAAGGAAGGGGGTTGCAGGGTGTGGGGAGGGGATCTTGGTTGAATGTGGAGTGGATTTTGAGCAGCAGATATATGAGAGAGAGAAAGTACCTTTGAAATCTCTGTGACTCTGTGATCATTGCAGCCTTGTTGCCTTAGAGGAGGTGACTGACCATAGAGAGTCTTGTAGCCTTGGGTGAGGTTACGAACTGAGTTCCAGAAGGAGGTTAACGACACTAGAACAATTCACCCAAAAAAAAAGGACACCAGAACCGAATTGAGACTGAGAAAATCGGAGAAGAGAGGAGATGAGAGACGAGGGTAGATTGTCGTCTGAGTGCCATTTGAGGACTAAGAGTGATTGAATGAATGAGGAGTGGGATATGTTGAGTTAGGGACATGGGATTTTGAGGATTGATTGTGTGTGGGGAGGTGCCCAAAAGTTTCATGTGTAGTACTTACAAGGTATTGCGGGTTCGTTTGGTTGAAGGGAGGGGACCTACTAAAAAAAGTACTGCCAAACATCCCAAACTGTGCAGGTCGGCGTGGATTGGGTGAGTTGGCTGGTTTTTTGCAGTTCTAATGAGTAGTCCAGCTATGATGCCACCTTGTGAAATGTAGCATGAAATGGGTTGCAATTAGTGGACAAACTCTTTTTAGGGATAATTCTATATTTTCCTATCTTTTATCTTCTTCTTCTTCCTTCTTTTTTATTTTTTTTATTTTTATATTTTATTTTTATATTTTTAAATTGTGATTCCATCATTCAGATGAAGCCTGCAATGATTTTCTTTTGCAGTTATCATCTGAAGTTCTTAAATCCCTTAGATTTTAAATATGTGTAACCCAAAAAAAAAATGTATGTTATTATTGCTTTGGACTTGCATCCTTGCATGGTTTTGTATCTTATGTGTTACTTTATCGTGCTCAATCCCATTGTTTTTTATTAATAACTAATGATGATAGTTTTCATGAGGCCACACATCTACATGCTATAATTTTTCTTATGATTGTTGTACGTTAGTGTGGAGCAGTAGAGTTTCTTTATTGTCACTTGGAAGGATTTGTTAGAAAGAAAAAGGGAGTACAGAGAATTTTCTTGGAAAAGAAAAATAGTGCATTGAAACACACAATAAACTTAAAAATGGATTACAAGTTGAATAATGAATTGAGTTTATATTGAGCAGATTTAGTGATAATTTTCTTGAAAACTTATATTGGGAGAATCGCTTGTTCCAACTATGATTGTGCATAATTTAGTCAATCACAGCAGCATGTCTTTCCATCAAAGCCCCTAACCCAGTATAACACAAACAGAATTGCCCTTGATCTCCAATCCCTTTCCCAACATCTGGACCTCTGCCCTCATCATTGTGTCATCATCCTACTGTGAAGATGACCATCTTCCACCTTGGATTTCACAATTGCCACCTGCAATCGTACTGAAGTTGACCCAAAAAGCCCTCTCTAACTTTGCTCATGAGAAGGTTATTTACTGGAGCCGATCAGAATAGAACATGGACCCGATTGAGATCCTCTTCTACTGCACCTCCTTTTCTTCAACCAGCTTCTTGATTCATTTCCAAGGCTAGGTTAGGCTGACCTGATTAGAGCTTTATCCCACAATAACAATTTTAGCCCTGAGCTTCTAGACCATGCTTGGTTCTCGTTTTAACTTTGTAATTGTAAGCCATTTTCCATTTTGGCCCAATAGAATCTCTTCTCTAGTTGACCAACTGTGTGCCTCTCCTTTCATCGACCAATTCTCCATGTCTCCTCTTGCATAGATTCTTATCTTCCTCTCTACTTAAAACACCCAAACTGGCCTCTTCTTCTCACGCTCCATGGCCACTGTCACGAACCCACCCACCCCCTCCCTTATTTGGAAAAAACATACGAGCGTTGATCCTATTTTAAAAAAATTTCAGCCTTAGCTGGATAGGCCCTTACTAATATGACGCAACATTTCCTACCCTCCATCAAAACCCTTCATCCAGTTCCGTGCATCTTTGACACCTTGTCTTTGCCAGAGCAACAGTTTTTGCAAATAAAAAATTCTCACATTGCCCTAACTCAATTTGATTGAGACTGATTTTTAACTCTCTTCCTCGAGTGATAATTCTTGCCAATCATAGTTTGTGCCTCTCACACCACTTAAAATGCTTGATATGGATGTTCGTTATGAATGAATATACTATGTTATTTACATTTGAAAATATATACAGGACATTCTTAGATAGTCCCAGCTACCAGGGGACATTAAGTTAGTTGCATATGTTGAAATCTTCTTTGCTACATGTGTGGGTTTGTTTAACTGGTAGCCAGTCTGGTTATTCGTTTGTTTAGCTCCATTGGATGTATGTTATCATCTTTTGGAAATTAAATGAATATGATGCTAATATGTTTCAAGCTAATTAAGCTGTTTGTTCAAGTATGTTATTTTCATAAGAATGAAGATATTCATTCTTATTGTAGCTTTGGTTTAATGTTATTCATTGGGTTTTGGCTCACCCCTCTCCCCCATATTTGTGTAGGTGGTGGTAATAAGGCATGAAGATTTAGTATTTGAAGCTATGTGTATATGTGAATAAACATGGAGGCTTGTATGCCTAGTTGTCGAATGAAATGCTTGATGTTTGAAAGCTTTGTATATATTCAGCCTTTGAAATAACAAGTTGTTCTTCTCTTAGTAAAATTTTGTACCCACCTTTGTGTTTGAGCCTGGGAAGGTATAAAAATTAATAAGGAATGTTTTATTTCACTTATTTACGCACTTCCTCTGAATGGATGTTGTCGGATAAATAGGTTACAAATTGAAGGCTTCCACTATACAAACAAATTTGACCCCAAATTTTATCTGAGTACTACATGTTTATTCAGTTAAGCTGTTGGCAGTCTATGACTACTGGTCAGTCACTACTCTATTTCAGTTTGAGGTGGGATAGGGTTGTGACAGACATAGTGCAGGAAAATGAGAAACTCTTTCTAGTCAAACACATCAATTTACACATCAGAAATTTGATCAGCTGTAACAATAATAGAAAAAGATGGGGTGGTGTGGGATAAGGAAAAAATAAAGGACTAATACTATTATATGTTTACCTTGACCTTAATTGTTTATTTGGCATTTGGCTTTTCTCCTTTATTTCTGACCATTTTGCTAATTTTTATGTTAGTGGGTGGAGTTATGGGCTATTTGAAAAGTGGCAGCAAAAAGTCACTGATAGCTGGTGGACTATCAGCATTGCTACTGTATTATGTTTTTACTCTGCTTCCCACGAGACCGGCTTTGGCATCATCCCTTGGATTTGGTAAGATTTGTATCATTGATCTTGCAATCTCCTACACCAATGTTACATAACAACCTTTGATTTTCGTGTAGAACAGTATCACCTATTGATCCCCACAGGTTGTTGTTTGTCAGTCGCAATAAAATATTTTTCTATGCCCTCTTTTCTTCATTTTGCTTAACTATTCTTCCCCTTCTAAATACTAGGAAAATGTGATTTGCAAATTAGATTTTCCCTACCAAAGATGAGAAAAATAATAAATGAGTTGAAGTCTCATAGTCAAAGAAGTCCAAAACATTGCATTTTCTCTTGATTAGAGAAGTTAAAGATATTTTCTTTCAAATATTTTTGCATTTATCAGTATCAGATAAGGCTAAACACTAGTTTCTTTGTTAGAGATTTGACCATGTTATATTCATTCACTATAGCTGTTTAGATCTATTGTTGCTCAGGTTGCCATCTTAGTTATGGAAAATAATGTAGAAAATAAGGTAATTGATTTTAATCCTTTTTGTCTTTGGCTTAGAAACTGGACTAGTCAAAATATATACTCTGTTTAGATCTGTTGTTGCTCAGGTTGCCATCTCTGTCATGGAAAATAATGTAGAAGATAAAGTGATAGATTAGTCTTTTTTGTCAGTGGGTTAGAAACTGGACTAGTCAATATATATATATAGTTTTAAATGAAATAGCCATCACAAATTTTTTGGAATAGGTTCACAAAAGGTTGGGTTGAAGCATGTGGTGACAGTTGGGGTTTTTCTGTGAGACGAAAATATGATAACGCTGTTAATGCATCCCCATTATTCCTTGGTACCTGATGACCTTACACAGCAATTGATACCATTAGGACAGGCAAAAAATTCAAAATTTAGGTTTTTGCATTCAAATTTAGATTATACTTATTGTTTGGAATGGGTGGAACACCCAAACACAGGTTCAATATTACAGTTGAGGAGGAACTTCCATGTTGTCCAAAGTACACCATTTAGCTGTTCAATAGCAAAAAATTCAAAATTTAGGTTTTTGCATTCAATATTTAGATTATTCTTATTGTTAGGAACAAGTGGAACACCCAAATATGGGTTCAATATCACAGTTGAGGAGGAACTTCCATGTTGTCCAAAGTACACCATTTAGCTGTTCAATGTTTTTTGGAATTCTGAAGCCGCGAAACTCTCATTTTCGTGCACCAACAGGACCTTTGCATCATTTTCACTTAATATTTCACAATAACTGGTCTCACCGTTTTTTTGATTTCTTCTAATTTCCAGGCCTTTCTGCTGCTCTTCTGGGAGTAATGGGCTCTCGATTTAAGAAGTCAGGAAAGATATTTCCAGCTGGTGTTGTATCTCTTGTGTCCCTTATTATGAGTGGTGGCTACATCCATGGAATTTTGCGCAGTCTGCACTGAAAATGTTTAGGTTGCCCTTGACTAGTTAATTAGTTTCAGTCGTATTTTTTTTAATTTTTTTTTTTTTTGAATGATGTTCGTTTGGGTTTGGTTTGGTTGCTGACTCTAATCCATATCTACTTATTAGTCTGGCATGTAATGTTAGTAATTTGGTATATTATGAAATGCGGAGTTTTGAGGAATTTGTGTTTTTATTTACATGCACTCAGATTGTTTACCAATTTTAAAATGGGACTGGATTGGCAGCTCAACTGAACTATCCAGTCTGACCCATTTTGGGTCCGTTTCGATGATCTGAACAGTTGAATATATAGAACTCGTCAAGTGCTTCATCTTTGCAAAAAAATCACGTTGATTGGATATTGATAGCCACTTGATCAGGTTACATTTATGTCAATAATTTTGTTAAAAATCATATTTGCTGTTGATAGAAATGTGAACTGATCAATTGACTATCGATATGCGATCAACGAGATTTTTTGCAGGGAAAAAGTATTCGGTGAGTTCTACACATTGGTTTGAATCATCGATTTGAACTCCGTGGTGAGCCCACGGAGGCCTAGCAGCATAGTCTAGTCTAGGCCTGTAAATGGATCGGATTCGGATCGGATCTGTCAAAATCCGAATCCGATCCGATTAAGACAAACCCGAATCCGATCCGAATCCGTTTAGTTCATATCCGATTATAGATATCCGAATCCGATGATTTCGGATATCCGATCCGATAATCCGAATCCGATCCATTTATTTATTTATTGAGCTACAATTTTATATAATTTGAAAAAAAAATTTATTTTGTGTTTTTTTATTCAAATTGATAATAATCGGATCGGATTATCGGATTATCGGATCGGATCGGATTTTTACATGTTCAATCCGTTTAATAAACGGATTAAACGGATTTGGATTATCGGATTATCGGATCGGATTTTTTTGTAAACGGATTCGGATTATCGGATCGGATTCGGATTAAATCCGATCCATTGACAGCCCTAGTCTAGTCTAATTAGGACTGGAGACAAGCCTAAGCCTTTTAAACTATGTTTGGTTTAAGAATTTGAGAAGATATTTGGAAGGAAAAAAAGAAAGTATGTGAAATTAGGTGAAATGATGATATATTTTATTTATTTTGTATCTTTCATTTTTAAAAAGAAAGTATGTGAAATTAGGTGAAATTAAGGGATATGTTTTGTTTTTGTGGAGCTTGTCTCTTGCCAAATTCACATCGTTTTAGCACGTGTTTAAATTTGATTTTGTTTATAATAAACCTTTCAAGTGGTTTGAGTTTAATACAAGAGAATGAGGCCATGCTGCTCTCAACACGATAGATAGAACATGTAGGAAGCACACAACTTCCACTTGAGACCAAACAAGCTCAGCTCAACCATTAATAGAGAGGAGAGAATATTGGTGAGACCAATTCGATGAGTGCCAGCCAAAGAGTAGATGCTTGATTCCTAGGGATACTCAAAAATTGATCAATGTACCAACATAAAGTCAAAATACAATCACGTCTTTGGTCTAATGGTTGTGTAGCATTATTGTATAGTGTGAGATTTTGAACTCAACTTTTCTGAACAAGACAAATCTTAAAAATAAAATAAAATAAAATAAAATCTCTTATAAACAAGAGGTTGATGGCCTTTGGTGGTAGATGGATGTACTTGGTTTGTTGCCTCTATCTGGACTACTTGCCACCTGTTGCTTCTGCTTCTTAGCAGCTCCCTTCCCCACTCCTTTAGAAATGGGCTAAATATATACATTGTACTTGAATCCTTTTCAAAATAAAAAATAAAAGCCAAAATACACTGGAGCTTTCCAAAGCCTTGGTTAACACATCATACAACAATTTTGAGTTAGTAATTAGGGTTGGTTTGGAAATTGATTTTTTTAGTAATTTTTTTGGCTTTTTAGGTAAAATATGATGTAAAAGTATAAAAAATGTTAAGGAATGATTTTTTGATGGGTTTTTTTTACGAAAAAACTATGTAAAAAGTGAAATGAAAAGAAGAAATCTTTTGACTTTTTTTATATAGCTTTAGTTGCTCGTCATTATTGCACGATAAAGGGAGAAACTGGAATTCAAAAGAGTTGCATTCGAAGTTATCATGCAATAAGATAGAGTTGCAACAGAGATGAGCAGCCAAAGCAAGAAACTGAAACGGGGAAGAGATTAGTCCGTAACGTTTTCATGCGATAAGGGTTGCAAGACGGAGACGGAAATGGCAAGATGCCATAGAGGTGAGGGGTGAGGGTTTTTCACGTAGGGAGACTAAAAAGCATGGGTCCTATACGTACCTTATGTGGCTGTGCCACCTCCAAGGTGTTAGTGCACTAGTTGGTGTGTTGTCTAGCGCCTATAGCATTATTTAATAATTTGATTTAAAGATATAATTGTATTAATAAAAATATATGAAGTGTAAGGTAGGGTGTCAAACCAAATTCTTAGGCTCCTGTTGAAGAGTATTACTTTGAAATTGAAAAAATACATGATTATCTATACGTCATGACTTAGTAAGTAAGACTTTGTATGGTTGATGAATTTATGTGATGTAATATCGTAACGTCATATTTAAAATTTAAAATAAAGATTTGTGAATGTGAAATTTTTACCACTATTGATAGATAATGCATGAAAGGGGAGATCTTTAGTGCATCCAATCAAAGTTTAAGATGTTATCATGCCAATTACTTTAATCAATGGTTGAGCGATAATCAAGGCCCCCGACTTGAAGGAAACAAATACTAGAGGCATTTGGACCAAATGTGCTGGTAAAGAATGATCTTAATGGGGTCCATGAGATTCATTTAAAAACATGATTGATAGAAATTATGACCAAAATCACTCACTTGAAGCCAGTGGTGGTGGTGGTAGGAGAGAATATAGCAATGGTGAGAAGCACTAATAGGTTAGGTGAGGGCTTAGCTCCTCCTCCAACACAAAAACATTACATGTATGGGACATGTTTTCTTTTATGAAGGTGAAATTAAGTTATATTATATATATATGAAACAAACAAAATTATGGAAGGACTACTTTTCCCCTAAAAGTGGATTCTTTTCAGCCTCCTTCCTTCTGAGAGGTTTTAATAGGGAACATCATAGTGACATAGAGATATAGAAAGAATGCTGTAGTATAGAAGTATAATTTAGGGTAAATTACACTTTGCATTTGCACCAAATTTTACTTTAATTCCTACACATTAAATTATGACAATTAACACTTTGCGCTTTTGGTCTAGTGTCAATATCCTTTTGTTATTTACTATGTAAGTCTTTAACAAAAGTTAATAATATGACAAGTATATGAGTACGAAATAAAGGCAAAGGAGGAAAATCACCCCCATCTCCCACCTATACACATTTCGTCTCAAAATTTATATTAAATTATGACTGCATTCGGCTAAAACAAAACGTAGATTGTAAATAATTAAGGAGACAGTTTTGTAGAAATTGAAACCATGAAACTCTATATTTCACAATAACATAGTCTTCCGTCTATTCTTTTTTTTGCTTTTCGATTTCTCTGTTGCCTTTTTTGATTTCAAAAGCTTTGTTTTCTTACTTCTTCATATATATATATATATATTATAATTCTCACATGTTTATCAAATGGAACAAAGTGTGTATCGGTTAAAGATGGGAATGATTTTTTTCTTTTCTCTTATTTCGTAGTCACATTTTATCACGTGATTGGATTCTATTAAAGACTTAAATAATGAAATAACAAAAGGAGTACATTGATACTTGACTAGAAGTGCATAGGTGTCATGATTTCATGTATAAAAACCAAAATAAGATTTGTTGCAAAGTACAATAATACAAGGTGTAATTTACCCCATAATTTAATTAATGTGTCCCCCTGTATTCATCATGAATCACACATCACAGTAGATTTTTTATTTTTTTATTTTTTTTGTTTTTTTAAAAAGACATTTTCTTTTATTAAATTAACTAAAGCACAAAAGCACAACCCCACCCACTTATTACAGATTTGTTTTCCTTCTTTCCGTCCAAAAAGCGAGAATGAGAATGAGAATGGGAAGGGGTCCTGCTGCTGCTTGCCCATCACCACAGAATGACACTAAAAAAAATAAATAAATGAAAACTACCTAGCTAGCTATAGAGATAGCTGGGAAAGTGCATTGAATCATATAGTTGATGGGCTTAGACCTAACTTTCTTATTATTAATAGATGCCTACAATCATCTTTAATTAAAGACCTTTCGGATCCGGGGATCCTTCTCAGGATATTCAAAACAAACCACACACAAAAAGCACAAACAAATTTACAAGGCTCGGCCTAATACCTACATCTACGAGAGAAAAACTATTTTTCACTATAACAATGGAAAGAATATAGAAAGATTATAATGGAGGACGAGATTCTCTCTCACTCAACTCAACACTCAGCTCCTCCTCTCCTACTGAGGGAGTGCCCTCTCTGCCACAGAGGGTCTCTCTGTTTCTCTCTCTCTACATGTTTTGGTTCATTGATTTTCTCACCTTTAACTCTCTCCCTCCCTTCTCTATTTATACACCTCCAAGAGAAGTGTGAAAGCTTGGTTGGTAGCCTGGACGGTGGCCGCCATTGTTGAACCATCTTAAAGCTTCCATTCTAGCACATGGTAACCCTCCATTCTTGACCTTCCTTTGTTGTTTTCACATGGAGGAATGGAGGAAGGAAGAAGAAGGAAGAAAGAGGGTCACCCCTTTCACATGGGGTGACCTCACAACAATCACCTCCTCAACCCATGTGAGGTGATCCTCAACAAAACCTACTGCCACTCCTGTCATGCCCAATATCCAGCATAGTTTGCATCTCCACACTGAGACACCTGCACCCCCTGATACCCCATTATTCGAGTGTCCATGGTAGAAGCTAGAGATAAATACCAGAGGAATACAGAGATACAAGAGAAGGAGGGAATCCAGCATTCTCAACTCAACTCACACTACTCTATGATTCTCTCATGAAGAGAGCCCTGCTCAATCTTACACACATCTCTTCCACGCTTCCCTGTCACTGATGTTTTCACCTGCCATGCTTGAACCTATGTAACCAAAATATTCGGTACCGCCTAATTGGATGCCCAACACCCCCTGCCCGGGATGCCCTGCACTCTCTTGAGTGCTTTATGACACTGCAACTTCTTTCCCTGAAATGCCACTATCCTGCCCATGCATCACCTTCTACGGTCAACATTGGAGCAACTGAAAACTTTTCGTTTGCTTGGTCAACATTCCCGGTTCTCTTTGCTCGGAGCTTCCTTTGAACTATTCGCATTTGCCTTTTGCACTCCTGAACAACTTCCCAACTTTTCCATACGTTTGTTGTTTATGCCTTTTGTAATCCCTAATCTCTAGTTCAGTGATATGTGTTACCTGCGCATCTCTCACTTGTATTACCAGACTGATGGTTGACAGTAGCTCTGTCACGACCCAAACTCGCCCCTATGGGTTTAGCACAGAATCGCCAAGAATCCGTGATTACCAAGGCACCTTATGATGAAACGATAAAAGCAGTCTGAGTGGCGAAAGCCAAAACAGTAATTAAACAATGTCCAATAAGCTATGACAGTCTGTATGCAAAAAGACTTTTCAAAACATATGTACAATCAGTGCAAAACAGTATGTACAACATTTACAATCATTCAGGACAGGGACTTAATCCCTACTAAAATAGTACAGTAACAGTCTATACAGTTTATACAAAACAGAATAGAAGGGGGAAACTAAAACACCCCAAAGCCGTAGCTTGAACGGGCTCGGAACCTCATAGTGAGGCACAGTAGTTGGCTTTGACAAAAGGGAGTCTAACCCACGCTCCTAGCTTCGATCTGGTGCCTGAACACCTACATATATATATGAGTAGTGAGCTAAAGCCCAGTGAATAACATAATGCGTAAAGAGGTTAAGAATGAATGTCCTTTCAATATCGAAAATAGTCAATTGATTCAGTACATCAGTCATTCAGTCATAACAGTCATATGTGGTACATCCATTAGCATAGCGATGACAAGAAATGAGGTCTTAAAAGATCGAGCGATCGGTGATGGCCATCATAACGATAATGAAGTTCCAAGATAGAGGCGACAGAGATCTCTATAAAGATGGCGATAATGCTTGATGATAGTTGCTAAGGATGCCTGTCTGATTGAGAATAGAGGACATACATTCATTCAGTTAACAGTATCAATTCAGAAACAGTACAGTTCAGTTAACATTCAGAAAATATTCATATTTGAACATATCTTTACACAGTTATTACTCACAGAGTTCTGGGCTACAGTTAAGCTAGAGCGCGTCTCCGGATGCCAACCCTACACAGTTACAGATTGAACACACACTAAGTTACATAGTTGGAAAAATAATAACTTAATCCCTAATTTGCCTCGGTGTGGTTCTACATTTATATCCTCATTAAGATGCTTTAAACTAGGCCTAGGAATGCCTATGATGGAATGAGGATGCAAAGATGCACTTTAAAAGCATTTTCAGAATTTTCAGAAAACAGGGGTCCCGCTTGAGTGTAGGTTACTCCGCTCGAGCGGACATGTAGACAAAGGTTTCCGTTCGAGCGTATAATTATCCGCTCGAGTGCGCTGCAAAACAGTAAAAAGTGCTGGATGTGTGAAAATCACGCTCGATTGGGCGCTCGACACCCGCTCGAGCGTAAGACACACTGTCCCGCTTGAGCGTAAATTACCCCGCTCGAGCGGACTTCAAAACAGTGCAAAGTGCCGGGAGCACCAATAACCCCGCTCGAGCGTGAGTTCAAAATCTGGAATTCCCAGATTTGAACCTCAAGCTCAAATTCAACTTTTAAAGTACCACTTTCGATCCTCTTGGGCTAATTTTCCAGAAAACACTTCAAAACTCATAGTTTAACATGATTCAAAGCTCAATTGTAAAACCAAAGCCCCAAAGGAAGATCAATTCAACTCAATTTCAAACCAAAACTCAAGAACATAATTTCAATTGGACATGCAAGACTTTAAACAACTTTCAAGTTTCAAATAATTGCTCTAATGAGCCAATTGTTCAAAAAACAAGATGAATTCATGGTCCGTTGTAAAAATATGAACATACATGAGTAATTCCATGAACAAACACCTCAAAACTCATGAATGGCAACATGCATGCATGGAATGAGCTTCAATTCAACATTATAGGCCATATCTTGGCTCTAATCTTCAACAATCCTCTAAAACATGCTAGAAGTAACTCAAATTAAACACAAGAAGGTAAAAGCTCTGCCTTATGTCTTGAATTAAAGGTCTAGGAGCTAAATTTTGTAATACTCTCTTTAATTCCTTCAATTTCCAAGTATAACAAGATGAAAACCAACTCTCTTAGTTCTCTCTCTCTCAATGGTCGGTTGTGCTTAGAAATGAGCTGATGAAATGTGTATGAATGAGTGTAATAAGGCTCAAATATGGTCTAAGGTAGTGGCCCACTCACAATGGCATTTTGGTAGATAAAACTAACTTATGTGTTTTACATTATCTAATCTAATTTAATCACACTAAATCACATTTCAGATAAATATTCCATAAAATCATATAAATTCTAATGATCATAAAACATCAATCGATTTCAGATTCGGCCGCTGATAAGGCCTTCAATTTGCAGTTTAAACATAAAACATGGACAGATAAGTTTAACAGTCAACAGATAGATATGCATTTAAACTAGTATATTCAATCAGTCAGTTCAGTATTTCAATCGATTCGATGACTTATCATAATCAGTGGTTAACCAGTAATTAGTGGCGAGGGTTATTACAGTCTCCCCTCTTTATAAAGAGTTTGGTCCTCCAAACTCGATTTACCTTCGTTCTGGAAAAAAACAGGATTCAGTAAAAATAGTTCAGGATATCTTTTAGCCATGTCATCTTCCCTTTCCCAAGTGGCATACACGCCACCATGGTTTTGCCAGTCAACTTTCACTAACGGAATCTCTTTGTTCCTCAACTTCTTGATCTGTCTGTTTACAATCTGGATAGGCCGTTCTTCGTAAGTGTAGTCATCACTTAACACTACACGAGTCAGCTCTATCACATGGAAAGGATCCCGGAGGTAATCCCTCAACATAGAAATATGGAAGACGTTATGCATATGCTCCATTTTAGGAGGAAGCGCTACTTGATATGCCACCGGATTGATTTTCTCAATAATCTCATTCGATCCGACATATCTCGGCGCTAGTTTACCCTTGACTCCAAAACGAGTCTGGCCTTTCATCGGTGTCACTTTTACAAAAACGTGATCACCCACTTCATACTCTCTGTCTCGCCTGCGGACATCCGCATAGCTTTTCTGTTGACTCTGTGCAGTTTTCAATCTTTGTTGAATCAATTTCACTTTCTCAGTAGTTTCATAGACAATCTCGGGCCCAAGCAAAGGCCCATCTCCAACTTCTGCCCAGCAAATCGTAGATCGACATTTTCTGCCATACAATGCCTCGAAAGGCGCCATACCAATACTCGAGTGATAACTGTTATTGTAGGCGAATTCAGCTAAAGGCAAATGGCTTTCCCAATTTTCTTGAAAATCAAGGACACATATTCTCAGTAAGTCTTCTAGAGTCTGGATGGTTCTTTCTGGCTGGCCATCTGTCTGAGGATGATAGGCACTACTCAGTCTCAGTTTAGTACCCAATGTAGTCTGTAGGCTTTGCCAAAATCTCAATGTAAACTTCGAATCCCTATCAGAAACAATGGACACAGGCACTCCATGCAATCTTACAATTTCATCAATATAGATTACAGCCAATTTGTTTGCATTATAAATTGTTTTGACAGGTAAGAAATGAGCAGATTTAGTCAGTCTATCAACTATAACCCAAATTGAGTCCATATCTTTACTGGAGCGAGGTAACCCAACAATAAAATCCATAGTGATATGTTCCCATTTCCACTCCGGTATCGGTAAGGGCTGCAGCAAACCTGTGGGTCGTTGATGTTCAGCTTTGACTTGTTGGCAATGAAGACATTTCGATACAAAATCAGCAATTTCTTTTTTCATTTTCGGCCACCAGAAATTCAATTTTAGGTCTTGGTACATTTTTGTGTTTCCTGGATGGATAGACAGTTTCAAATTGTGGCCCTTTTGCAGAATTCTTCTTTTCAGTTCAGAATCATTCGGTACACACAATCTTTCCTGGAATTTCAATACATTATTTTCAAATTTGAAGTCCAGCCTCGGTTTGGATTCTCGTTCTTCGATGATCTTCTTCAAGAAGTCATCCTGTTGCTGTTTTTCTTTAATTTCTTCAATCAGTGCCGGTTGAGCAGAAATAGCAGCTATTGTTTCACCTTGTTCTCGCAAAACAATCTCAATTTCAGATTTTTCAAGGTCACAAAGCAACTCTTTCTGTCCGGTGGGCAAATAGGCTAAGTTTCCAATCTATTTCCGGCTCAATGCATCGGCAACGGTGTTGGCTTTTCCCGGATGGTACAAAATCTGTAGGTCATAATCTTTAATCAATTCTAGCCATCTCCGCTGTCTCATGTTCAGTTTTTTCTGGGTGAAGAAATATTTCAAACTCTTATGGTCGGTATATACTTCACACGTCGCCCCATAAAGGTAGTGACGCCAGATTTTCAATGCAAATACTACTACAGCAAGTTCCAAGTCATAGGTCGGGTAGTTCTTTTCATGCGGTCTCAGCTGTCGGGAAGCATAGGCAATAACTCTCCCATTCTGCATTAAAACACATCCCAAACCCTTATGAGAAGCATCACTAAAAATGGTAAAACCATCCGTACCTGAAGGTAGGGTAAGAACCGGTGCAGTCACAAGTCGAGTTTTCAATTCTTGGAAAGCTGATTCCCTTTGGTCAGTCCAGTCAAATGATATACCCTTCTGAGTCAACTATGTCAGTGGTAGGGCAATTTTAGAGAAATCTTTGATGAGTCTTTTGTAATACCCGGCTAATCCCAAAAAGTTTCGGGCTTCTGTAACATTTGTTGGTCTAGGCCAGTTCACTACTGCTTCAATTTTCTGTGGATCAATTGAAATTCCATCCTTGCTAATAATATGTCCCAAAAACATAACATGATCAAGCCAAAATTCACATTTAGACAGTTTAACAAAAAGTTTCTGTTCTCTTAGGGTCTGTAGGGCAAGTCTCAGATGATGTTCATGTTCTTCTCTACTCTTGGAATAAATCAGAATGTCATCTATGAATACAACAATAAAGTCATCGAGGAATGGTTTAAAGATTCTGTTCATGAGGTCCATAAATGCAGCAGGTGCATTGATAACTCCAAAAGGCATAACTAAAAATTCGTAATGTCCATACCTCATTCGAAAAGCAGTTTTATCAATATCCTTTGGTTTAACTTTCAGCTGATGATACCCGGATCTGAGATCAATCTTAGAAAATACTTGAGCACCCTGTAACTGGTCAAATAAGTCATCAATATGCGGTAATGGATATTTATTTTTCACAGTTACCTTGTTCAGTTCACGGTAGTCAATACAAAGTCTCAGTCAGCCGTCTTTCTTTTTCACAAACAAGACAGGTGCACCCCACGGTGAAGTACTAGGCCTAATGAACTTTTTGTCTAACAGTTCTTGCAGTTGAACTTTCAGTTCTTTCAATTTGGTAGGTGCCATTCGGTATGGAGCTTTAGATACTGGCTGTGTACTTGGAATTACATCAACGGTGAACTCAATCTCCCTATTAATCAAATCCCCTGGCAGATCATCTGGAAAAACATCTGGGAATTCTCTGATTACAGGAATACTGTTCACATTAGCTTTATCATCAGTAGGTACAGTCAATACATAACACATATACCCTTTACACCCCTTCTTAATCAATTTACAGGCTTTTATGGATGAAATTAGATATGGGGGAGGTACTACTCCAACCCCATTAAACACAAATTTAGGCAAACCAGGTGGGCGAAAAATCACTTGTTTAGTTACACAGTCAATAGTAGCATGATATTTTTGTAACCAGTCCATCCCCAATATTACATCGAAATGGTCAATATTCAATGGTAGTAAGTCAATATACAGATGCATATCTTCAACAATAATTTCACATGCAGGGTACATGTAAGCACAAGTCACAGATCTCCCGACAGGTGAAGATACAACTAACAAGTAATTCATGGGTTCCAATGGTCTATTCAATTTTTGCGAAAAAGCATGCGATACATATGAATGTGTAGACCCCGAATCAATCAGAACATAAGCATTTTGAGTACAAATAGAGAGAATACCTGACACAACGGTCTCGGTATTCTGCACATCTCCCAGTACTAGTGTGAACACTCGACCCTGCCTCATAGGCTCTTTCCCGGTAGCTTTAGGGTTAGGTTTTGGTGCAACAGTTGATGCCGCTGTACTAGGTGTAGCTTTACTATTGCCCTGTGAAGTGGAAGGGCAATCTTTAACCATGTGGCCCACCTTGCACACCTGTAACAAGCACCAAAAATTTTATAACAAACTCCCTTATGGTTCTTACCACATTCAGAACAGGACGGTATGGAACGGTTCCCTTGACTAGAAGTAGTTGTTGGCCCTATATTTTGCTTTTTGTTCAACAGGTTGTTTTTGCCTTTCTTGAATTTAAAACCCTGCCTTTTACTACGCCATTCAGACGCTGGTGTTTCAGTTTGTTTTAGTGCCTCGATGTTTGACTCAGCTATTAATGCTCGGTCAAGAACATTTACATAGTTCAGTAGTTTTAAAACATTTATTCTGTCAAGGATTGCAACATTAAGGACGCCTTCAAATTTCCTGACCTTCTTGTAGTTAGTGTCCACCATATGTGGTGCATATCTAGCAAGTTCGGTGAACTTTGTTTCATACTCGGCTACTGACATGGTGCCTTGTCTCAGCTGTTCAACTCAGTCACTTTTCTATCCCTGACACATTGAGGGAAATACTTTTCGAAGAAGGCTCCTTTGACTTGAGCCTAAGTCATAACGGTATTGGTGTCACGGACTAGCATCCACCACCTTCTCGCCTCTTCTTGCAAGGTAAAGGTGGCCAACAATACTTTATGTGTCTCAAAACACGGGAACACTTCAAATAACTTTTTTGTTTCAAGTATCCAGGCTTCAACTTTTAGTGGTTCAAGGCCTCCCTGAAAGGATGGCGGTTTCATTTTGCTGAACTTCTGGGTGAGAGCAATTATATCCCCATCATTAACATTGATTCTGGTATCTCTGGGAGGAGGTGAAATTTGTTGGTTCTGTTGTTGCTGTTGCCTTAAGGCTTCAGTTAATAGTTCAACAGTTCTTTCAAGTCTTGCCATTCTGGCTTCAGATGATTCAGTTTCATCAGTAGTTCTTGCATTATCCATTTCACTATATGCAACATAATAATAATAAACGTAGAAAGTTGCATACTTTGAACATCTTAACATAAGTAGTTATATGTTTAAACACATTAACACATATTCATGTCATGTCTATACACACTTTTCATGCTCATGTAATGCCCTAATTGCTTTTCTAGGACACTTTATAGCTTATTTGGACACGTGTGTGCGGTATAACTCATAGTTAAGTATCGCTTTGATACCACTCTGTCACGACCCAAACCCGCCCCTATGGGTTTAGCACCGTAACCGGCCAGTAATCCGTGATTACCGAAGGCTTGCTTAACAGTAGAACAGTAAAACAGAATACAGGGGCTGGCGGAAGCCAAAACAGTACTTAAACAATGTCCAATGAGCTGTGATAGTCTGTATGCAAAAAGACTTTTCAAAACATATATACAATCAGTGCAAAACAGTATGTACAACATTTACAATCATTCAGAACTGGGACCTAATCCCTATTAAAAACGATGATGATAACGTCTATCTGATCTATACAAAAGCGAGCGAAGGAAACTAAAACACCCTAAAGCCGTAGCTTGAACGGGCTCGGAACCTCACAGTGAGGCACAGTAGTTGACTTTGACAAAAGGGAGTCTAACCCACGCTCCTAGCTCCGATCTAGTGCCTGAACACCTACATATATATATAAGCAGTGAGCTAAGTCCAGTGAATAACATAATGCGTAAAGAGGTTAAGAATGAATGTCCTTTCAAGATGTAAAAGTCAATTGATTCAAGACATCACTATTCATATAATAGTCATATGTGGTACATCCATTAGCATAGCAGTACAGTAAACAGCAGGTCTTAAAAGACCGAACAGTCAGTGATGGCCATCATAATAGTAAATAGAAGTTCCAAGATAGGAAGGCCAGCAGAGATCTTTGTAACGATGGCGATAATAAGTAAATGGTTGCTAAGGATACCTGTCTGATTTAGAATAGAGGACATACATTCATTTAGTTAACAGTATCAATTCAGAAATAGTACAGTTCAGTTAACATTTAGAAAATATTCATATTTGAACATATCTTTACACAGTTGTTACTCACAGAGTTCTGGGCTACAGTTAAGCTAGAGCGTGTCTTCGGATGCCAACCCTACACAGTTACAGATTGAACACACACTAAGCTACACAGTTGGGAAAATAATAACTTAATCCCTAATTTGCCTCGGTGTGGTTCTACATCTATATCCTCATTAAGATGCTTTAAACTAGGCCTAGGAATGCCTAGGATGGAATGAGGATGCAAAGATGCACTTTAAAAACATTTTCAGAATTTTCAGAAAACAGGGGTCCCGCTCGAGCGTAGGTTACTCCGCTCGAGCGGACATGTAGACAAAGGTTTCCGCTCGAGCGTATAATTATCCGCTCGAGTGCGCTGCAAAACAGTAAAAAGTGCTGGATGTGTGAAAATCACGCTCAATTGGGCGCTCGACACCCGCTCAAGCGTAAGACACACTGTCCCGCTTGAGCGTAAATTACCCCGCTCGAGCGGACTTCAAAACAGTGCAAAGTGCTGGGAGCACCAATAACCCCGCTCGAGCGTGAGTTCAAAATCTGGAATTCTCAGATTTGAACCTCAAGCTCAAATTCAACTTTTAAAGTACCACTTTTGATCCTCTTAGGCTAATTTTCCAGAAAACACTTCAAAACTCATAGTTTAACATGATTCAAAGCTCAATTGTAAAACCAAAGCCCCAAAGGAAGATCAATTCAACTCAATTTCAAACCAAAACTCAAGAACATAATTTCAATTGGACATGCAAGACTTTAAACAACTTTCAAGCTTCAAATAATTGCTCTAATGAGCCAATTGTTCCAAAAACAAGATGAATTCATGGTCCATTGTAAAAATATGAACATGCATGAGTAATTCCATGAACAAACACCTCAAAACTCATGAATGGCAACATGCATGGATGGAATGAGCTTCAATTCAACATTATAGGCCATATCTTGGCTCTAATCTTCAACAATCCTCTAAAACATGCTAGAAGTAACTCAAATTAAACACAAGAAGGTAAAAGCTCTGCCTTATGTCTTGAATTAAAGGTCTAGGAGCTAAATTTTGCAATACTCTTTTTAATTCCTTCAATTTCCAAGTATAACAAGATGAAAACCAACTCTCTTAGTTCTCTCTCTCTCAATGGTCGGTTGTGCTTAGAAATGAGCTGATGAAATGTGTATGAATGAGTGTAATAAGGCTCAAATATGGTCTAAGGTAGTGGCCCACTCACAATGGCATTTTGGTAGATAAAACTAACTTATGTGTTTTACATTATCTAATCTAATTTAATCACACTAAATCACATTTCAGATAAATATTCCATAAAATCATATAAATTCTAATGATCGTAAAACATCAATCGATTTCAGGTTCGGCCGCCGATAAGGCCTTCAATTTGCAGTTTAAACATAAAACATGGACATATAAGTTTAACAGTCAACAGATAGATATGCATTTAAACTAGTATATTCAATCAGTCAGTTCAGTATTTCAATCGATTCGATGACTTATCATAATCAGTCTCAGTTTAGCAGTAATCAGTGGTTAACCAGTAATCAGTGGCGAGGGTTATTACAAGCTCCCTCTGCCAAAGCTGCTTCAATAGGTCTGTACAAGTCACCAACTATGCAACATCTAGCATAGTATCCGCAACTATACTCCTTGAGTGCTCATCGTGGCCCCATCTCTCATTCTAAGCTCATTTGAGAGATTTGCAACTACTCTATCTCATCAAGAGGTGTGTTCACGGCCACAGAACCAAAACCATCTAGTGAAAACTAAATGCCATCTGCTGTACAAAACCCGAACGCTCTTCCAAAAACACAGCAGACTCCATTGCTCAGAATCACATTAAGCCAATGGACAAACATACAGAACCAATCGGGCTAGCTCTTCGATTTTGTGCAACTTAAGCTCCACCACGGTGCCATGTTCTGATTTCCATAGGTGCCAAACAAGTTGTCCTTGACAACTCTAAACAAATCATGGTGAGCAACTTTACTTGAACCATTGCTGAAAAGACTAAACAAGAGAGGCTTCAAATTCTCCGTCAAAGTAACTTCAAAAGTGGTACCATAAACTTCATGTCCGATCAACCATCGAATACAAAACTGCTCTTTTCCAGCTCGAACTAATCACGAGAGCCAAGCAAATTCTCCGAGAACTAAGGCAAGTTTTCAACTAAATAAAACTGGACTGTAGATGCAATTAGGCTTTAACCAGTTCGAAAATATCAGAACAAACTTCAGACAAACTAACAAAATACTAAGAGCCAAAAATTCTGAAGTTTTGAGCAAACTTCAGATTCTTCCAACTACAATTCCAACCGGCAAACACAAGATGATGCACCATCTTCACAGTTGCCAAAATTGCCAAAAGGCACATGTACCATAGGTATATAACTCCAATAGTCCCTGCTGACTCCACTAGGTCAACACACAATCTATCATCTTCAAATCCAATGACAGATTAAGGGATAGATCCCAAAACGTAAGATTTAAAATCCCCATCTTAACGTTTCTCCTCAACAATCTCTTCTAATCTTCAACGAACACCAACGATCATACCACTTCCACAGAAGCAAACACCCGGAGTCTGAATCGTCACCTAGACTACCAATAGCTAATGTCTTCAAATATGAGATAGATTGAAAAAAAAAAAAAGAATCCACAAACAGAAGAAATGATCAAGTCTCACAAACTGGAGACACCCTTGGATCTAATCAAACATGATCATAGATCCTAATTGTGATAGTGAATCTCAACAAACTACGACTTTGAAAAAGTCGCCAATAATTCGTGAAAGACCGCCAAAAACAATGTCTCCAGTAAACACTAAAAAAAAAAAAAAAAAAAAAAAAACCACCACCAAAGCTCCACCAAGATTTGAAATAGATTGCCACAACTTCTCTTTCAAATCAACAAATGCAAACACTAAGGCTACACCAGATGCGGATCTTCCAATAATGATCCATGAAGGATCTCCAATGCCTCCACAGAGGCCAATGCCAATAAAGTGCTATTATTTGGACTTATCACAAATGCCAAATCTTAGTAGTACACTCTGCCAATGTCGGTTCTCTCTATTTCCTAGAGAAATCCCAATGAACTGTGAAGTTCTACAACTGGATTGAGAGTTTCCAAATGAACTAATAAAATTTGCAACTGACTCTGAAGGGTCATTAATTGGCTTCCAATTGGCTTCAACTAAGTGAACAAAACTTATTACCCCTATCACCCACATGGATGATAAAACGGTGTTGTATAGATACGCCTCAATTCTACCGAGCATCTGGAGTGTCACTGCTCTTCCTACTTGGAATGACTTCAACTGCCACATATGTCCTGTATGGCCTGCACCTCTATTACCAAGTAATTGCATCCTTCAGTAGAATGTTTATTGTTTCCTTGTTGAGGTGCCTCCACTCAAACTCTATATGTACCCGTCGTGACTTCACTACCATGAACCAGATTCTAGACAAAGAAAGAGATTTGCCTCTCCATGGGTGCACATTGTTGTGTCTTATCTTCCTTAATTTCTCTATCTAGAGCTTTCTTCTGTGAATTGGTTGTTATTGTCAAGCCAAAAATCCTACACACTGCACCTTTGTACGACTCTGCAGCATACTCTTGCACTGCTGTATGTATGCACCTTGTACGACATTCCGACGTACTCATCTGTGCTCTCGTAGCCACGTGCTCCCGTGGCTTATGTGTGCACTTTTGCACCTATTGCTCCTCCACGTTCATATACCACTAGCACTATTTGTATTCTGTTTGACAACAGCTTCAACTGCCGCAACATTTCCCTAAGCCTGTACTGGTTGCCAATCATCTGTCTACTGATGAAGTGGACTTTCTCCGATTGAACTAGATCTCCCAATCGCCTGGACTCAACAACCAGGAAAGTTTCCAGGAAATACTGGTGAGGCCACAATCGGTCCCACTTAGACAGTGTCTTTTTGACAGAACTTTCCTAGAAATTGTTAATCCTGAGATAATCATGCGCAATTCTCTAATCGCCCCTTGACCAATCCTGATCTCCCTTGATTTGCCACTTGATTAAGCTTGATCTCCTTTGGTCTCCAATGGTCCATCTTCCGATCTGTCTAGTTATCCAATCCGGTCTGAATCTTGCCATTCTGACCTCTTTAGTGAATTTGCAGCGTTCCACAATATCCAGCAACCTTCTTTAAATTATTGAAGATGACAAACTTAAACTTCTGGAAAACTTCAAAAATCTTTCAGAATTTCACCATTCTGATCTCGCGGTTGTGTCTAGAACAGTCCATTTAGCTAGGACCAACCTTTGCTGCACTTTCAGGGGACTGATTGAAAATACTCCCCAAAACTTGGGGCAAAATTATAATTTTTGGAAAAATATGGGCCCTCCTGGAATTTCAAAAACTTCCAGAGAATATTCCGTTATCATCAAGAATATTCCATCCACTAGTATCATCCCCGAGAATATTCCATTATATTAGGAATATTCTATCTACTAACGTCATTGTTACGTTACGGTGACATCATCGCCCAAGGACCCCTTTTGGGGCGGTTCGGCCCGTCAATTGACCCATTGACGTCATCCGGGTCAGTCCCTTCTAGGTCGAATCTGCTGGTATCATCTGGTTCGGGTCCGATCTCTCCTGGGTCGAGTTGACCCACCCGCTGCGTCATTCTTCACCTTTAAAAAAAAAATTTCAAGATGCTTGTGGAAGGATATGAACCCCCAACCTTGGGGTTAACTTGCACCTTATCTAGTCTGCCAACCAGAAGCTTGTTATTTATATTTTGCAAAGAAAATATATAATCAATAAAAACTAGGTATCTTCAACCATAAGCTTCCACGCACCGGACTGAACTTTTCGGCAAGTTTCCTACCATCTCAAGCCAAACTTCGGGACGTGCGTGGTGGCGCGTGGGACCTTCTTTTGGGATGGTTTTTCTGGGTCTAGACTCCTCTCGTCAAGACGCAACTCTTGGTATGCTCAAAACTTGATTTCGAGGGACTTGATTTTTAGGCCATTTCTAAAAACACATTGTTTTTCCTAAACTGGGCTTTGATATCACTTGTTGGGATCTAGGGATCCCTCCTAGGATGTCTAGAATAAACCACACACAAAGAACCCAAACAAATTTAACATGGTTCGACCCAATGCTTACGTCCACGGGAGAGAAATCAATTTTCACTATATCAATGGAAAGAATACAGAAAGATTACAATGGAGGAGGAGATTCTCTCTCACTCAACTCAATACTTAGCTCCCCTTCTCACACCGTGGGAGCTCCCTCTCTGCCACAGAGGGTCTCTTTGTCTCTCTCTCTCTCTCTCTCTCTCTCTCTCTCTCTCTGTACATGTTTGGTTCACTGATTTTCTCACCTTTAACTCTCTCCTTCCCTTCTCTATTTATACACCTCCAAGAGAAGTGTGAAAGCTTGGTTGGCAGCTACCTCTTCTTTCTGCTGTCTTGAAGCTTCCATTCTAGCACATGGTAAGCCTCTATTCTTGACCTTCCTTTGCTGCTTTCACATGGAGGAATGGAGGAAGAAGGAAGAAAGAGGATCACCCTTTTCACATGGGGTGACCTCACAACAGAGGACCTTACAAGTCTACCTTAACTTACACAGAGTCAATAATTATTGATTAAAAAGAAAACAAAATAGAAATTAATAATGCCATAATGACCACATTTCCATATCACATCGATTGATTACAAGATATCTGTGATCAGATGGGACTCATTTAAACTAATATAGTAGTGACACATTAGATGAGATGAGATGAGATGATAAACAACTTTTGATAGATAATGTGATCATCAATGTAAGCTGTTGTTGCAGGTGCACACTAGTGGGTCTAAGTCTACCATACTAATACTAATAATCATGCTATTATTTTTTTTTTTGACACTTTTTTTTTTTAATACAGAAGTCAAAAAGAAATTAAGGTGAAGGAAAACATTAGGGAGATAATTTAAGGCAGGGTATAATAGTGTTATTAGCTTCAATATGCTTTGAAGAGTTGAAGCTGTGGTTTTCCAAGTCTTGTTTTTGTTCTTCTTCTTCTTGAGGGGAACTAATTGCATCATGATGTGTTGTTGGAGAAGGCCCAGAGGAGGAAAATGTGTTGTTGTAAGAAAACCATCTGGACCAGAAAAGATAGTTGAAGAAGTTGGTGAGGCTGAGAAGAGCTAGTAACCAGTAGAAAAGGTCTAGCCTATCTTGATTGAGGTCATTGTGACTGAGCCATCCTCCATGGCCAGAAGAGGTGCTTGAAGAGGTGATTTTGTTGACAAGTGAAACTAAGAGGGAGCTCAAATAGAAGCCAAAAGAGTAGGAGCAGTAAGTCATGGCTGTCAAAAAGGATTGCATTCCTCCTTCCAATGACTGCTTATAGAAGAACTCAATTAGGCCAACTGCAGTGAACATCTCTGATAGGCCGAAGATAAGAAACTGCGGCGCAATCCAAAAGATGGAGATGAGATTTGTTTTATTGTTTGATGAATAATTCAAAGCAGACTTCCTTCTCTTGTTCTCTATAATTGCAGCTGAAACCATTGAAAATGTTGCAATGAAGAGACCTACTCCAACCCTTTGAAGAGGTGAAATTCCAGAGTCCCTTCGCGTGATTTTTCTTGCTATGGGTACGAAGGCAGTCTCATAAAGAGGGACTACAAATATGAGCATGATGTAAGGGATGGATTGAAGAGATGCTGGTGGGATTTGGATTTGGATTTGGAACTTGTTCGTGAGCCAACTGAGACTGAGCTGCGTGTTCATGGTACTTCCTTGTTGAACAGAGAATGTCTGAAGTTGTGCTAAAATGGTGTTGAAAATTATGGTGCACCCAAATATGGGAATCACTGACATGATTATCTTCACTTGCTCCACTTGGCTCACCGTGCAAAGCCTCCATGGGCTTTCATCACTCCTCCCTCCTCTTCCATCTTCACTTTTGATGCAGGCCTTGTCAAGGAACCTACAATTTTAATTAATTAATTAAATTGTAATGTATAAATTAATAATCATGTGTTGTATATATAATCTATCTATCATCTTTGTGTATATGTATAACCATATATATACTGACAGTGAAGTGTCTAGAAAAAAGGTCATTTTTATCTTTGTTGCATTAATGCATTATTAGATTTCATCATGCTATATATATATGTTTGAAACATTCAATTCAACCCACCCCACCTGAACCTTTTTGTGTGAAGCAGATTGATGAGGTTAGGTGAGGTATCAGAACCGCAACCACGATCTATGTTTTGGCTTCCATGAAGCATCTCTGGACTCGAGGGACAGATCTGCTTTCTCTTTGTAATTGCAGCTACAAAAACCTATAAGGAAGGGGAGGAAATAGAACAAATGAAAAATGAGACAAATACCATGACAACAAAAAAAAAAAGAAGAAGAAGAAGAAGAAGAAGAAGAAGAAGAAGAAGAAGCAGCTGACTTTATCAATGCTCTAATGTTTACAACTTCCCATTTTGATGGGATGAAATACTAGAACTAAACTTTTCAAGGAATCATGAAACATCAAAAAACATAATTTTCTTTTATTAGAAGAAACTTTATTTCAATAATATTCCCCTGCCTAACTTTCTGTTTGCCCAAGATAGCCGGTATCAATTTCCTGAGTAGCTAAATCTTTTAATCCTACTCCCCAACGAAATTCAATAAAAATTTTTTTGACCAAAAATAAATTGATAAATATCATCTGTAAGAAAAATCATCACAAAATCTTAGTGAGGCCATTATTAACAAAGGCAAACAAAAATAAAAAATAAAAAACAGAAAAGGGAGTAGTAGTATATTAAAGTATGCTAAACTTGTAAAGGAAATTGAAAACAAGCAACTACAACTTTATGATTTTTCTTTTCTCTAAATAAATAAATAGGAAAGCTAGAGTAAGTAGTTAAAAGCTGATTACAACACTGCTTTCTTTGCACAAATAAACCTGCACAATAATAGGCCAGAGAAAGAAAAAGGCTACTACTTTTAATTAGTTTCTTAAAAAAATGAAAGAAAAAAATAAAAAAATAAAAAATTCCAATATAAAAGTCTCTTGAAAGAAATTGAGAGATTACTTGGGCAATGGGTGTGAAGATACTTCCACGAGGCGGTTTATTCCTGTAAACAAGTGTACCAGAAATTAAGCTGATCAAGCCCAGAGTCATGGCTGCTGCAGAGACTCCAAAGCCAACATCCATTCCAGAATGTGTTTGTACCCAAACAAGAAGGGTGAGTGCAACAAGCTCGCCCATGCAGAAGGCAAAGTAGGCACAATTGAAGTAAGAAGAGAGTTTCTTGGAGTCTTTCTTTTGGAATTGATCGGCTCCGTGAGAGATTATGTTTGGCTTTAGACACCCACTTCCTAAAGCCACCAGGTAAAGTGCCACATAAAATACACAAGCCTTGTAACCCTTTGCTTCCACGCACCCTCCTCCGACCATGTTGCATTGGGGAGGCCTTAGTTGTGGGAGATGGGCTTGTACAGATAGTAAAATAAAACCCTGCAACATTATTATTGATCCAAAACTAGTGTTTGTTAACTTAGGATATATAATTAATAAGCCAGAATTTTTTTATTTATTATCATCAAAAATTTTTAATTTTTTTTTAGTAGGCAGAGAGAGAGAGATACTGTAAGTTCCACAAAGCCAAAGATCAACATGGTCCAGAAGCTCCCAAGATAAGAATCAGAGAGGAAGCCACCAAGGAGAGAGAGGAGAAAGACAGTTCCGATGAAGTTTGTTACTATGTTTGCTGACTTTGACAAAGGAAAGTGCATATCATTGAAGACATAGGTTATTAGATTGTTTCCCACTGCAGCAATTGCCATCATCTCAAATGCTTGAAGTCCTGAAAAAATAAACAATAAATGAGAGCACCCTTCACTATCTATAAAACACAATTTCAAGTCAAATTAACTACTTCCGTCATCAAATTATTGATACAATAGATTATTGACCCACTTCACTAATATAACTATTTATAGATAGCGCTTCCAAAATAATGAAAAGAAGGGTGAAAAATTAGGTGATTAAATAAATCCTGTAGACTGTTGTAGAGTTAAACTACCAACCAAAACAACTGCTGAAACGTCCAACAGGTGTAGTAGAGAGACTAGGGATTAAAAAGAGTGCTCTAAACATGAAAGCATGAGCCATATATACAGTATGTTCCAACCAATTTCAATAACCAGAAGTAACAAAGTTGAGTTGGATGCCATGCAAGGTCATACCTATATGCAACATATAATATATTACATACACACATGAGTGAGACCAAGAAAACACACAAAGACAGAGAGACTCACAAACAGAGACAGAGACATAGACAGAGAAAGAGAAAAGAGAAAGAGAGAGAGACCGAGAACAAAAGCAGCAGCAGTCATTCCACCATGGCTGTTAGGTTTGCAAGGTCTGCCTCTCCAATCAACGGAGATCTCCTCTTCCTCCTTCTCCTCCAGTACTAGTACACAACCAGACACAGTTTCTCCCTCCAACTTCTTTCCTGTCCCTACCCTATCCATCATCTTCTTCTGTTTTTATCAAAAGAAATAGTATTTGCTTGCTGTTTTCTTGACAGGTTCAAAAGACACTTAATTATACACTATATGTATAAATATGGAAAACCAAAAGCTTTGTCTGAAGACAAGATCTTCCCAAAGGCTTCTTTGTTGATTCTGAGATAAAGGTCACAAGTGGATTTGCCTCATATTTATAATGTCAGTCCCTCATTTACTTGCCATCGTCAGCCCATCTTTCCATCCTTGGCGAGTCCACTCTTCTTCTTCTTCTTCTTCTTCTGCACTAGTGAGTGGCCTGGCTGGCCCACAAAAGCACAAAATTCAGCTCCATCAGTATTCATTCGGGCCCCTCCACCCCACAACCTCATCCACAGTCACTCACAATATATTGTTATACTATATGCCCATGGTCATGGACATGGACATGGACACGGACACAGACATGGACATGGACATGGCGATGGCAGAAAGAAAACAAAAAAGGAGTGAGTTTTCCAACTTTCCTCTATATATTGATAATCATCATCATCATCCCACTTGATATATAGCTGGGTGATTTGGGGTACCATGGACCGTACTTGTTCCCCAACAACAGCCATTCATGTGTTCACATTTAGGATCATTCTGGTTGGTGTGCCCTGCCATCTCTCAAGTCAAGTGGGACATCAAGTCAGAGGGAGAATGGAGATTGGAAAGATATACATATATATATATATATATAAAATCCGGCTTCCACTACTTATTTGCTTGCTGTTTCCTGTACCATTTCATTATGAACTACAAGAATTTGCTCACTGCTTTGTTGCAATTTGCAAATTTCAATTGCACTCACTGTGAATCCCACGAAAACTCTGTATGTATTATGCCATGATGGCTGCTCATTTGTATTCTTTACTTTTATCGCCAAAAAAAACAAAAAAAAATTCAGCATCAGTGGCTATATATATATATATGGCATAGGTGCATCTACATACATGGCATATGCACCAAGGGTTTGGCCTGGTCGTCAAGGCTTGGGCTCGGGGTGTGTTCCCTCCATAGTCTCTCTCTGTTCAAATCCTAAACAATTTGTTGGGACCGGTCCATACGGGGTTTTGTCTCAGCTTTAATTGAGTCCTGCTAGTGGATGGTAGGATTGAGCTCTCAAATTAGTCGATCTATTAGGCCGGATATAAGTTATCGAAAAAAATAAAAAAATAGAGGTGCATCTACATACACTATGTGGAAGATTCGGAATCAAAATATTTTAATCCAAGTATTACAGCTTATATATATATACACACTACCTCTACTCCTAACACCTCTACTCCTGACAACAGAATTATAACTAACATTTGGTTTGTTTGGCTTGCAGACTTCCATATCCTGATACTGGAATTGTTCCTGATCCTTCATCTGCTTGTTCTTGATTATTTTCTCTAACATCCCCCCTCTTCAGTTCCATCCTTCATCTAACATTTGGTTTGTGTTTCAAAAAAAAAAAAATACAAATTTATTTGAAAAATAGAAACTAGTTTGATTAAAATAAATATAAAAAATATAATTTTAAATTTTTAAAAATTATTTCTGACCTCCCATAAGCTAAAATTACTTAAAAATGATAAATATTTTATTTCTTTCTTTCACCGAATTAATTTTTAACTTTTTAAAAAAAAAATTTGGAAATCAAACCAAACATGACATGTTTTGTCTTGTAAGGTTTTTGATGGTCTATGACTACTAGTCAGGGATTGTTCTATTTTGGTTTGGGGTGGGATAGGGTCATGACAAAGAACCACCAACCATATATTTTTGTTGCAAAATGGTTTTAGTGACCAAAAACACATTTTCTGCGAATAAATTTTTAGTCGGCAAAAGTGTATTTTTTTGGTAGTGTTTTCGATCAGACTGTAGACATCTTCACCAATAGCGCTGAGTAAGGAATCCGAAATATCCACAAACCAAATTGGTCCAGTCCAATCTGACAGGTTAGGTTTGGTTTTTCTAATCTGTGGTTCAGTTTTGATTTGGAAAATTGGAGAATCGGTTTCTGTGAATCAGTTTTGGATTTAAGTCCACGGTTCCAGATTGGAATCGAACCAGACCGTATATAACTTAAGCCATATACCTACCATACACCCCGATGCATACAATCCTACCCCTTATATATAAAACCAAACCCAAATTCATATCGTTTCAGTTTTCTCTTCTCTTTTCTATGCCGCTAGAACTAATTTTTTAAAAAAATAATTATTTAGCATAATTTTAGTTTTGTAATTGTTGTTGGCACGACAATATTTATTTGATAGTAGTTTTATGCTTATTACATGTTGAACAATATGTTTAATTACTAGATATTATGTTTGTTTAAGTTAATAGTAGAACAATATGTTTATATTTTGAAAAATCATGAGGAAATTAACATTAAACAATGTTTGCTTAATAAAAGTTTGTTTGGTGAATGTTATACAATTTTTCTTGTGAACATATATGTGAAATGATTTCAAACCTAATCGAACCATATTTAAATGATTTGGTTGATTGATTCTATAATTTAAATAGATTAGTTGGTTGTTTCCATGATTTACTTTCTAAACTTACGAGTGCATCTGTTGAACCAATTTGAATTTGAAGAGAAATATTAGAATATCTTAGAATATATTTGTGGAGGGGTAAAAACGTTGACCCAAAATCCAAAGGTAAAAATATGGGAGATTTGGTCAAAATCCTCTCATAATAAAATTTTAATACATTAAGGACAATCACAAAAAGTTTTCTTTGAAAAGTCCAACAAATATTACTATTATCAAAATATTAAACTTTTAAAATAATATAACTTTTGATGTAGATGTCGGTTTTTAATAAAATTAATATATTTAGAATTCTCTCATCAAGATCTATCAAATAAGATCTATGTTGATTATGAAATTCTTTTTTTTTTTAATTTTTTTTTATTGTTAAAATTGATGTAAACAGTAATAGTAACATGTTACTCTGTTTAACAATTACTCTATTTGACAGTAGCATGTTACTCTGACAATATTATCCAAGAATATATATATATATATATCTATTACTTTGTCCCTACTCAATTATGTGTTTTCTCCTTAGGGGGTTTATGAAGAAAAATAAATTGAGAACGTCCTTTTCACCAAACAAGAGTGCGATGGAGGGTTTTGACTAAATTTTTCTAAAAATATTATTTAAAGCCCAAGTCGATAGCGGCCGAATCAAGAAAATCCCAAATCATCGATAGGTCTGTCAGATGAGGGGATAGTGTCATGTGACCAAAGCCTGAGTAAAATCACCTTTTGGAAGGAGATCTGTAGAATGCAGGGATGCCCTTAGATTTATTCATAATCAATGGCAAGGATCACCATCTTCAGAGATAGGAGCATAGGCCCAACCAACTTAAACGACACAACCATCCGATGAACCTAATCAGATAGATGAAGCAATCAGCAAGTTGGCTACTAACGCCTGACATAATCTAAGCTACACACAACAAGATAATCCAACAGCAAAGAATCAAAGCAACCTGGCCATTTGCTTGACCTAAGTCTGGCAGTAACCAGAGTCCTTAGATGAAGATGTCAATCAGCAGTCGAGGCCAAGACAATAACACTATAAAAGGAAGAATAAGGAAAAGCGAGAGGTAATAAAGAGGAAAAAGAAAATCTTTCTTCCTAACCAAATATTATATAATCGATCATATTTTTGACTTGATCGTTGGAGGATCCTCTGACCGTCACGGTCGGGAGTGATCGATTAACGATTGGTTTCTCTTTGCAAAGTAAAGGAATGAGCATCTTATCTTGTTTTCCTTGTGAAGAATCTTTCTACCTCCATAATTGGCATAAATGCGTGGGAAGGGCGAAGATGAGTATCCATTATTCTCTAGAAGAGATACCAGCGATCATCAAAATGCACTGATTGGGAACATGGCTAGTTTAAACTTCGGCCATGATTCTGAGGTAGCACGCGAAGACTCAGGAAAGATAATTCCCTCCTCCAGATGATGACCACCAATGGACTCCACTCATAGATTGGTTGGTGGCACAAGTTGAGGCTTTCAAAGAAAAACTGCGCTTGGCCCAAAGTAAACTTGACGCCTGAGTAAAGACTGCTAATAATAGCAGGAAGACTGGTCCTCATGGAATCGCCAGCCAAACAACCGTGACCACCACGATGGGGCGTAGAAAATGCCAGGTCACTAGAAGAGAGGACTCACGGGATTACCAGAAGAATGACTTGCGAAGCTGACTTGATGTTCAAATGGGAGACAATCCTAAACCTGTTCGAAGAAAGCCCTTCACATAAGAACTAGCTTTGCCATTCTTTTGAGTGATAGAACGCGCAGATCCACCGAAGAGGTTTACCCTACCGAAATTCAATCTATACGATGGTAAAGGGGATCCGACTAGCCACATTCAACATTATACTCAAGTTATGACATTATGGAGCAATAATGGTCTAATCATGGGTTGAATGATCTCCTCCAGCTTAGGAGAAATGGCGCCGATAGTATTATAAAATGGAAGCCCGATCAATCAATGATTGAAAACAGTTGCAACGGAGTTCATCTCATGCTTTATCACCAACAGCTGTCTATCGAAAGAAGTGGATGTACTCCTCACAATGAAAAAAGACGACATGGAGAGCCTACGAGAGTATGCCAGTAGGTATTGGACGACTTATAATGAGATTGATAACACAACGAACAATTAGTAGTTACCTTATTCAAGTTGGGATTGTAACCTACAAGTAAGCTCTGACAGTCCTTAACAAAAAGCCACCTATTGACGTGGGTAGTCTAATGAGGCGAGTGTAACAACACTAAAAGATCGAAGACAACCTACGAAGGACCGAAGAGCCAAAACCTGCTCGACTCCCGTCAAGGCTTCTAAGAAAGGATGAGAAGAAGCCTTCTGACATCAAAAGAAAGGAATCAAACGCCATTTCCGAACAACCAAAACCAAGAAAAAAGGCTTTTCAAGCAATCGTCACCACTTTCACCGAGCCAATTTACTGTCTGATGGCAAAGATCTAGATTGAGCCTTACTTCTCTTGGCCTTCAAAGATGATTAGGGATCCATCTTTTTGAAATTGTAGGTTACGATGTTCCTACCATAAGGATTACGGATATCTTATAGAAGATTACAAAGCATTGAAGCAATTTCTGGAAGAATTGGCACAAAGGGAGCATTTATGATCTTAAATCGACCATTTCCCTGATTGAAAAGAGAAAGGAAAGGATAGAGGTGGTGATGCACAACCAATGGCAATTATCAACATGATATATTTAGTCCCCCTGAAAAGGCAGACAAGCCAAATGAAGGAAGAAATCAGGAAGTCGGCACATCATGGAGAAGTGATGGCTTTATCAGAAGTTCCCACCAAAAGAATGCGTTGCTGCAAATCAAGGATCACATTCTTTGATGAAGGTCTGACATGGGTTCATCATCTCATAATGATGCTCTGGTAGTAACCTTGCAGATTGAGGAATTCACTATTATAAGGATATTGATAGACCAAGGAAGTTATTAAAATCATGTTCTATGAGCTCTTTAAACAATTAGAATTTGTCCCTTGGAGCCCTACTCCCAGTTGATTCATCACTCTATGGTTTCAATTCTAGCCCAGTTTTTTCCTTGGAAAAAATCTTTTTACCAGTAAAAGCTGGAGCAACAGTTCAACAAATTTAATTTCAAGTGGTAAATGTGCCCTCCCCATATAATGCCATAATGGGAAGGACATGGCTTCACTAAATGGGGGTTGTCCCATCTATATTCTACCAGGTCATACGCTTTCCAAAAGGGGACAACATAAGGGAAATAATGAGAGATCAGATAATGGCAAAACAGCGCATGGCTGTGTCTACCACAAATCAAATAATTCAAGAAGTCCGAATGCGTGAGTCAGAAGAAGAGAAGGTCGGCGCCCAACCTAGTGATAAAAGAGCCGAAGAGCTTGAAAAAATTATGATCGATCGCACAGATGAGGAAATGATCTTCCTCTTAGAAAAGGGTCTTCCTTTAGAAGAAAATGAGTAATTAATCCATTTCCTATTTTGTTACAAGGATGTTTTCGCATGGACCCCATATGACATGAAGGGAATCAACCCAAGGGTGGTGTGCCACAAGCTCAGCGTAAATCCAAGCTCGAAGTTGGAGGTACAGCGGCATAGAAGATCGGCACCACAACACACGAAAGATGTAAAAAAAGAAGTCATGAAGTTGCTCGAAGCTGATGCCATTCGCGAAGTACAATACCTGGAGTGGCTGTCTAATACTGTTGTCGTTAAGAAAAAAGAAAAAGAAAAAAAAGAAGTGAAGAGTTTGTGTGGATGATATAGTAATGGATACAACATCCAAAATTGACCAGTTGGTGGATGCAACGTCCGGGCATAAGAGGATGAGTTTCCTAGACGTATACACAGGCTACCATTAGATAACTATGCATCCGGATGACTAGGAGAAGACATTCTTCATCACCCCCAAGGACTGTTCTGTTACAAGGTAATGCCATTTGGATATCAACGGTTGGTTACAAAGATGTTCAGTAAACAGATCGGTCGAAACCTTGAAGTCTACATTGATGATATGGTGATCAAATAACATGACTCCAAGATTCATCCAACCGTTCTCCAGGAGGCATTCAGGGTACTTCGAAAATACAAGATGAAACTTAATGCACAAAATATGCCTTTGGGGTTAGATTTGGAAAATTCTTCGGATACATCGTTACTCATCGAGGAATAGAAACCAACCCTGACCAAATTCAAGCATTACTTGATTTAACTCCTCCTACATTAGTAAAAGGAATCCAGGCACTGACTGGAATGACAGTGACACTCAACAGATTCATTAGCCGATTATCAGATTGGTGTTGACTATTCTTTTAATTAACAAAAAAGAAATCTTAGTTTGAGTAGACCTCGGAGTGCAATCTTGCATTACAAGAATTGAAAACCTATCTAGAAAAACCACCTCTGCTCACAAGCCCCGAGGTAGGGGAAAAGTTGTGTATATACCTAGCCGTATCCGATCATGCTATAAGTTTAGTACTCATTAGAGAATCATTAAATGGGCAATCATCGGTCTTCTATATAAGAAAAACATTACTCAATGCAGAAACTAGGTATTTGCCTTTAGAAAAACTCATTTTGGCACTTGTCATAACATCCCGGAAATTGTAGCATTACTTCTTGGCCTATCCCATCATTGTTTATTCCGAACATCTACTTAAACGGATCCTCCATAGCCAGATTCATCAGAATTTTTATTTAAATGGGTTGTCGAGCACAGGAAATATAACATCCAATTCAAATCGTGAACTGCAACCAAAGGACAAGTTCTAGAAGATTTTGCAGCAGAACTCTCCCCGCAAGAAGGAACCATAATAAGGGATGGGTTCTCATCGAGAGTATCATGGACCATGCCTTTGCGATGGGGCCTCCAACAATAGAGGTATAGGAATAGGGTTTATCTTGACCATGCCCAACAAAGAGGCAATAAAATCTTACGCTTTCGGCTAGCCTTCTCGCCACCAACAATGAGTGCGAATATGAGGCTCTCATTAATGGGTTCACTATCGCAAAATTGCTAGGGACAGACTCTATAAGCGTTTAATGTGAATTACAGTTGGTCACAAAGTAGATGAATGGGGAATATGCAGCCTGCGATGGAAAAATGATGAAATATTTGGCTGCAGCTAAGAATGCAGCAGAGCAATTTTCTTCGTTCAAGATTTAGCAAATAGGATGGGATCAAAATAGTCATACGGACGCATTGGCTAGCCTAGCCACGATGGTTGATTAGAAAAAAGCTGAACAACTGAGGTCGAAACTATCGTTTCTTTTAGCATTACAGAGGGAGACGTGGCATATCCAACAGGGTGAAAGTTGGATGACCCCCCTCATCTGTTATCTGTCTAAAGGAATACTACTAGCTGACAAAAAGGAAGCACATCGGATTCGGCTCTAGGCTATGTGTTTCTAGATGAATGACTCAATCCAGTTGTTTAGGAAGTCATATTCTGGTCCCTACCTCAGGTGTATCCATCCAAATAAGGTAGCAAGCACATTGGGAGAAGGGGTCGTGTGGAGCTCATGCTGGAGGCAGATCTTTGGCACATCAGTCCCTTATCCAGGGGTATTGGTGGCTCTATATGCAGAAAGATGCTTGATAATTTGTGCAATGATGCTCGGTATGCTAGAGATATGTGCCGATCGTGCAGCAACCATCCAAGGAACTCAACCAGCTGTGAGTCCTTGGCCATTTGCACAATGGGGTTTGAATCTAGTCAGACCAATGCCTAGAGCCCTAGGTAATTTGAAGTGGTTGGTTGTAGCCACAAATTATTTTACAAAATGGATAGAGGCCGAACCACTGGCCAATATCAGGAACATGGATATCAGGCGATTTCTATGGCGCAACATAATTACCAGGTTCGGTATTCCAAGAGCGCTCATATTCGACAACGGCACGCAATTTGACTGTAGATTATATAAGGAATTGTGTGACCAATATGGAATCAAATCTTACTACTCTACACCGGCTTATTCTTAGAGTAATGGGTAAGTAGAAGCTTCGAACAAAACTATCTTGAATGGGATCAAGAAGTGGTTGGAAGCTTCCAAAGGGAGGTGGGCTGAAGAGCTCCCAATGGTCTTCTAGTGATACCGAACTACCTTTCGACGTGCAACTGGAGAACACCGTTCTCCCTCGCATTCAGAATGGAGGCTGTCATTCGATTAGAAATTGATTTCCAACATGAAGAGCTAACTTGGTAGAAAATGGGATAAACAAAAGTCTGATTTTGATGGATCTTGATCTAACTAAGGAAAGACGCAAGAGGGAGTCACTTTGGCTAGCAAGATACCAACAAGAAATAGCTCGGGTCTACAACAAGTGCATGAAACATCAGCGGTACACGATCGAGAACTAGTCCTAAAGAAGGTCCTCCCAAGCGACTGCAAGGCGATCGAAGGAAAACTAGGGCCAAACTATGACAGAGCATATTAAGTCCACAGTTGATAGGGAAGGCGTATGAAATCGCCGACTAGTAGGGAAATGTTCTCCTGAGGCTGTGGAATGTGATGCATTTAAGGAAGTATTATTATTAACCTTGTAGCTATTATGTAATAATGCTTAGACATAAAGCATAATGAATAAACATAAGGTTGCAATGTTCACTTTGAAGGATGTTCTTGTTTCATTAGTTGTCAACAACTTTACAACTAGTATGAATGACATTTAAATGTTATTCCAGCAAATGATCAAAATTCTGGGCAACAATAGTCTGAAAAACAAGCTATCAACCCGTTCCAAACGCAACCAACACATCCCAATAGCCAAACTCAAAAAGAAGTAAGGGGAAACAAGACAATAACAATTGTATAAGACAATGAAACCCGAATCCAAAACATCTAATGGTTCAGGTCTAAACCAGAATCGCTATAGATATCCTGCATGTTCTAGGGATTCATGCTGGTAAACTTTATGGGATATCAGATTTTTCTGAAGCTATGGTGCTACAACGACTTAGCAAATAGAAAAGCAAAAACAAGACCCCTAATCAGAATTCCAGCAACATTTCAACTCAATTTGCTCAATTGATCACAACTAATCTACTGTATACCACTGAAAGCTTGAACTTAGCCCCACAAACTACCCGAAACTAATATGCTTGAACCGCTTATCTAAATTGATGAATCTTTGTACAATGCATAACACATTGCAAGAAAGAGAACAAACACCCTTATGGGGGGTAGGGTTACATTGTCCTAGTTTTGAAATGATCTAGAGCTTCACTATTAAAATAAGTGGTATCATACATCCTAGAAATGAGGGATCATCTTGTCCTAAGTTGGGAAGGTGCTATAGCTCCCTATATGTGCAGGGTTGGTTCTACCCTAGGAGTTGAAGTCAAGGTGACATCACTAAAGTGTCATTTGGTAAATAGACAAGTAAGATCCCAGGAAGTTGGAAGAGTTAATATAGCCTCTCTTTTAAGTCCGATAACCTTTGATAGCGGAGCTACCATTTTAATGAGATCTTAAGAGGTATTAATACAAGAACTCAAAAGTAACGTAGAAATAGTATAGTGTCACAAAAAGCTTGTTTGTGCTTCTACCAGGATTTTGGGCAACATAGAGACTTTAAGTGTACCAATGCATGAAATGCAATGAACATAAAATTGAAAATAAAAGTCATATCATGGAGTTCGAGTTAAGGTTTCTTAATATCCCCAGTAGAGTCGCTAGAAATTGTCGCATCACCTAGGGGTACCCAAGCGTGCTAAACAGTTCGGACTCTCGATTTCTTTGATCTAGTCTCATAAGTGCAATGTGAAACATAGATAAGGGTCCAAATCAAGAAATTTTTATAGAAAATCCATTTTATTGCAAAACTTTTGCCAGAAATGGACTACATCACTAGATCTCAGAGTCGCCACCTAATATTTTGGAAAAATTGAAAAACCCGTAACTCGTGCCAAGGCCACTGTTCGTTGTAACCAGAGATGTCTCAGTTCAGAACCTTAGGTATGAGGTAGGAAGGTCATTAATTGAGCACCCTCGCTCACCCAATCAAAAGATAAGCCTCTACTAAACCATGATTTGAATTTTATTAACTTTATATGTTCATGTTCCGAGTTATTTAGTCAATCTAGACATTACTATGTGAAACAAACAAGTATAGATTATGTCATTTATTTTGGAACGATTTGAGTTTATGTATTTTTGAAAGAGTTTTGAATAATATACAACTCAAAAGAAATTGAGTTCACAAACATGAAAATCAATATTATTTGAACAGCGCAACCTCCATCCACTGGCATTCATAGAAATATATCAAATAAGAAAAAAGCCTCATGGTAGAATGCTAAACATAGTAAGAAAAAACACACATAAGCAAGATGCTAAAACATAAAAACTTGTATATTTATTGATGTCCCGCGAACAGTTACAAAACAAAGTTGTTAAAACATGCATGATCCTAGATTTAAGATTCTAGATTCTAATGCAATGCATACACATAAATACAACTAAAAATTCGGCTACTAATACATGACATGTAAATCATCTCAAGACATGGGGTAGCACATAAAATCACATAGAAATTGATTAAACCCACAAATATAAATGAGACGAATTTGAATGCATGAAATGTGAATGCAAAGCATAAATATGATGAAGAATAAAATACAATACTTATTTATAGATATGGAAAGCGAATAAATAAAATGGATAGAAAGAAGTGGGGACGGTAAATTATTACAATATCGAATATTTACAACACCGAATAAAAGACGTGGGGTTTGGAAATTATTAACAAATCAAATATAGATATAACATAAACAAATATAGTAAACATAATAATAGTAGTAGTAGTAGTATACATATATTTGAGAGAAGTGTGCATGGTGGTTTCATCCACCACTGCATAGAAAATATATATTATTATTATAGTATCATAATATAATAATAATCAACACAATATAATTAATATATTATTATATTATTTATATTGAAAATAAAGAAACTACATATTTAAAAAAACAAAGAAAATACAAGAAAATAAATGAAAAAATTGTAAAAACTCACCTTTTTGAAAGGATGAATTTCTTGATTTATCAAACTTTCTTCTTTACACCCTCACGGTTCTGGAGTACGGTTTGAGATCTTAGCAAGAAGTTGCATGTTTAAGCTTTGATGAAAATTTTGGGTGGTATATATCAGTGGATAGAAAGGTGATAGAAAAGTTTAAGATTTGTTGAAACAAAAATTCTTTTTCCAAATTTGTCTCTTCTCAAGACTTGTGAAATTTTCTTTTTCCAAAATTTTCTCTCTTTTTGAAATAAAATTTTCTTTCTCAAAATTTTCTCTCTTTTTTTCCCATTTTTTCCTCTCTTTTCCAAACAACAAAATGAGGTGATATTTATAAACTTCCAAAACACTCAAAACACATGGCTAGCCATGTGGTATTTTCAAAAAACACATGGCTTGCTATGTGGTATCTCCAAACCATGTGGCTTGCTATGTGGTGTGAGAGCTGATTTGGCCAAAACAGGTGTAAGGTTGGAATTAAAGCTTAAACCAGACATTTCTATTAAGAAATTCGTAAAATAGCAATTTCCAATTTTCATTATTAGGTGTTCGGAAGAAAATGCCCAAGTCAGCACCATCAATAAAAAAAGGAGATGAAAATTCCCAACCCCCTGAAACCATAACTGCATCTTCTGCTTCTACGACATAGGTTCCAGGAAATAGCTAAACAAGTGACCTATCCTGATCTCGGTGATTGAATGCAAGAAAAAAATGCTCCTAAAGTGGATTGATAGAGGCTGTGACAGTATTGTCGCTCCCATTCACAATTTTGAAAAAATTCATATTAAGCATAAACGGGGGAACTCTATAGTGCGACAGGATCTCGTGAAGACGGGGATGAAGAGGAAACCCAACCCAGCCATCTACTATGGCTAAAACTAACCAAGGAACCCTATCGTCACTAGAAAACAAGAAATTATCATTTGGGCGATGAGGTTCTATATTCACCCTATCAGGAATATCACAGGTTATTCGAAAGTGAGCTATACCTTTGTAGACACTCCATTTTTGACGACCCTTCAAGACTTGGATGTTCTTGCAGGTACATCCGATGATGAGTTTGATTGAGCGCTTAAAGCCCTCAACGGAACGCCACAGGTTTGAACCTTTCGAACCCTGCATCCATTTTGTTTCCTTTTTGGACCATGCCTTGGTCTTACCAGCTTGCAATCTCTGGTGGCCTGCCAGCCATCTGTGAAGGCTACCGGCCAGAGCTTTTGGTCTATCGGCCATCAATGATGCCTTATCGACCATCATTGATGGCCAAACCCGACCACGGTGTTTTTTGTAGATATTTTGTGCCAGCTGGTTGCACAGATGCATGCATTTGTCCACACGTGGATGGTTGAATCTCCTCGTATAGAATTCATGTTTTCTATATATAGGGAGTCCCTCTCTCATGTTTTAAGGTTGGAAGATTTCAAACTCAAAATTTTCTCTTTCTCTCTCTCTCTTGCAATTCTCTACACTTTTGCCTACTTGCACTATTTCTTGCCTTTACTTCCTTAACCAAAATTGATCACCTTTGAGCTGAGGTTCTTTGAGGCCTTCTTGGAGCTCTACAAGTTGGTTTTAGCTTGAATTTTTTCCTAGAATCACTTTTCTCTTCCAGAGGTATAATATTTGCTTTGTTAACTTACTTTGCATATTTGTTTTCCTTTCTTTTTTTTACTATTTCTCGGCTATTTTTGGGCTATAAAAACTCTGTTAAAATGGGCTAAAATTTGTGGTTTGAAGCCATTTTAGGGTAGGGGGTGGTTCATCCTTCTTTGTACTTTGTTTGTAAGGCTTCTTCACTTGTGTTTCTCATTTTTAAACCATCTTTTTTTGGGCCTTTAAACACTGATTTTCAGTGGCAAAAAACATGTTTTGAAGTCTAAAATTGGAGGGGTTAGCCTCCCATCCTTGTGTCTTGTTTGCTAGCCTAGTTAACTCCATATGTTAACATGTTTTCCTAGCTTTTTGTAGCTTTTATCTAGCATGTTTTGCCTTTGTTTTAGACTGCTTTAGCTTTATTTTGAAATTTGTTTGGGTCAGTTAAGTCTTGTTTAGCATGGTTGTCGTGTAAAGGTCCTCACAAAGATGGTGTTTTAGGCTGTTAGGCACCTCTTGTTTGAGTTGATTGCATGCTTTGGTATTGTTTTGCACTTCATTTCAGCACCAATCACCTTTGCAGCCTCCCTCCTTTCTTGGTTTTTCTTTTTGCTTTGATAGTTGTTTCAAGTCACTTGTGTGCCTAAGTGTGGAATTGAGGTTTCATACTTAATAGTTTAATCCCTTTGGGGGTTTTTTTTACCAATGGTATGAGACTTCTTTCATACCCAAAGTAGCTTGTGTTTTGAGCCTTCTTTCCATTAGAGGACTCTAACTCACCTAGTGGACTTAATTGGATTCAGGAATGGTTGGTAAGTTAAAATGAGTAACTAACAACTTGGGACTAAAATTGAGCAAGATAATAACTTGTGTGTTGTGTGTTCAATCAGACGTTAATTGAACACAAGGAAAATTGGGACATTTCATACCTAAAGTGATGAAATGTCTCAAGTTTCCTAGGTCTCCATTGCCCTTGATCATGCATGATAGGATGATGGTTCTTGAGTGTCTTGCCTTGCATTGATTGAGCTTGCACACTTTGAATCACAAGCCATCATGCAATGAAATTGCTTGAATTAGTGGTTTGTGGTTTAAGTTCACAACTCCTTGGATTTGTCCATAAAAAGGAGGGGTGAATGGTGCAGACAATCCTTGGGAAAATCCTTTTTTTGCTCTGTTTGTACTCTATTGCAGCATGGTGATCCAGTGCATCAGTGGCCGGCAGGCCACCATCCATGGCAGGCAATGCACTATAGATGGCCGGCAGACCAACTTCTTGGCCAGCAGATGGCCAGTATTATTCATCCATGGCTGACTGGCCACCGATGTAAACTTTAGTAAAATTTTGGTAAGGTGGAGCATAAACGTTTTGGAAATGTTCAACTCTGCAAACAGAGGCTTTCGAGAGCAAAACTGAGGTCTTTTTGAGCGAAAATCGAGCATGTGCATCTTTCCACTTCCCGAGGTAGAGTAGTGACAACATAATTAGAAATGTTAACTGCTTAGCCTATTTACCCTTGTGTTGTAATTTAATTAGTTAGCTTGCTAGTTAGTTCATTCAAGTGTTGTACTAATTAGTTAATTAGTTTAGCTATTTATTTCATTTGGTTTGTAATAATTAGCTTAATTAGCTTAGCCCTAATTAGTTGCTAGTTAGTTAGCTCTTATTCATTCAGACTCTCCTTCGTGAGAGCAAAATGTAATAATGTGTATGTCTTCCAACCCCATGTCTTTCTCCTTTTTGTTTAATCGCTTTTGTTGGTTAGATTAGGGACATTTTTCAATTAGCATACCCTATGCTTGCATCCATTCATTTTGTATTGAATGCACCGAGGCTCGGAACATCATTCAAACTGCATTGTTGTTCAATACTTCTTTGAATACCTGTTAACCGCATGTTATCAAATTAATTCATATGCCATATTAGTAGCCGAGCCTATTAAATTGCACATTGCGTGTGTTGCATTAGGCATCTTGTATAGTTAGGAAGCATGCATATTTTTCTAACTCATATTTTCTTAGCTTGGAGTACTAGGTGAGTTTTAATGCTTTAGCATACTTGCATGAATGTGAGTGATTGCCATGTTTAGCATGCTTGCCATGAGGCTAAATGCTTACTTGATAAACTGCTTGGACGCCTGTGGATGGAGGCTTATTGCTTGAATTGGAACGATTCAACGAATGTATGTTTTAAGCCCACTATGTTTGGTGGCAAATTCGCAAACTTTAAGCCCACTTGAAGTGGCAAATTCCAACCATTTTCACAAATTCCAACCCTTTTCGCAAAAACAAACATGAAGTTGAATTGTTCCAATTTAAGAAAACTAGTCTATACTTACTTGTGTGCACCACATAGTAAAGCTAGCCTAATAACTTGAGCAAGAGCACATAATGTTTATAAAAATTATATCATGATTAGTAGAAATTTGGTCTTTGATCGACCGGCGGGGTGCTCAATTCATGACCTTCCCCTCTCGTACCTAAGTTCTCGAGTCGAGGCAACTTTGGTGTTGACGGACATGTGGCCTTTAGCACAAGTCATGGGTTTCCTAAATTTTCCCAAAAATAAAATATTTAGGTGGTGACTCTGTATTTGAAAAAGCAGTCCAATTTTGGCATTTTTGAACCTAAAATCAATTTTCCAAAAAGATTTGCTAAATTTAGACTCTTTAGTGTTTATCAATTTCACATTGCACATATGAGATTAGATTCATAACCGCATGATTCCGAACTATAGGGCTTCTTTCAAACCTTCGAAAGGGGGCGCGAAAAAGTCGAGCTACTACCTTCTATACTACTAAGAAAGTAAGCATGTTTCCCTATCTCTACACGAATCTATGGAAGCTAAAACAACAAGAGGAGAAGCAAAAAAAACTTACGATAGATAGAAGAGGATACCCAGGGAAGGCGTTTTGCTGAACAATGGCACAAGAATAGGTGTCAGCACCAGGCGTCGTTTTGGTCGAAAATGCTCTCAAAACAAATATCCAGATATCAATACAAATGATTTATATCTCTATATGTGTAAAGAAAGGAGAAACGATGTTCCGACATACATGTCGCTTTGTTCGAATAACATGCCCTCGTATTTAATGTCAAGTACTGATAGACGTTTCGAATCACTGACACGTGCCCAGGTGATGTAAATGCACAAAATACTGAAGCCCCTAAAACCCTAAAGAACCTATCCCAGGGATAGTATATTAGCCAAAAACGATGCTAATATCTTACTTAGGAGCAAAGGACGGACCTATGAGGGTTCTCCTACGAAAACTTGTCCTAGGGATAGTACATCGGCCAAAAATGATGTTGATCTCTTGCTTAGGAGCAAAGAACGGACCTATGAGGGTTCTCCTAAGTAAACTTATCATAGGGATAGTACATCAGCCAAAAATGATGCCAATCTGTTGCTTAGGAGCAAAGAATGGACCTATAAGGGTTCTCTTAAGAAAACCCATCACATGAACCTATCCAAGGAACCCTATCATCAATAGAAAACAAGAAATTATCATTTTGGTGAGGAGGTTCTATATCCACACTATCAGGAATATCACAGGTTATTCGAAAGTGAGCTATACCTTCTAGACAACTAAGCAAGTAGGCATATTTTCCTATCTCTATACGAATCTATGGAAACTAAAATAACAAGAGGAGAAACGAAAAAACTTGTGATAGACAGAAAAGGCTACCCAGGGGAGGTGTTTTGTTGAACGATGGCACAAGAACAAGCGTTAGCACTAGATGTCGTTTTGGTCGAAAATGCTTTTGAAGCAAATATCTAGATATTAATACAAATGATTTGTACCTCTATATGTGTAAAGAAAGGAAAGCAGCGTACCCTTTTGACATGCATATCGCTTCATTTGAATAACGTGCCCTCGCATTTAATGTCAGAAATCTTGATAGACGTTTTGAATCACTAACACGTGCCCAAGTGATGTAAACGCATAAAAGATTGAAGCCCCCAAAACCCTAAAAGACATATCGTAGGGATAGTACATTAGCAAAAAATGATGTCGATTTCTTGCTTAGGAGCAAAAGACGGACCTATGAGGGTTCTCCTAAGAAAACCTATCCCAAGGATTGTACATTGGCCAAAAACAATGTTGATCTCTTGCTTAGGAGCAAGGAACAAACCTATGAGGGTTCTCCTAATGTCACGACCCCATTCCACCCCCAATGGAATGATCTTGGTGATGGTCGATGTCCGAGATTACCGAAGCCCATCTTACAAAGATTTACACAAACAGAGTATATATATGGGGCATACATGTGCGAAAGCATAAATTTAAATCTAATTTGTCCATAAGAGCTATGCATAAATTAAATGAAATGACATACATATTAACATGGTTTTGCAACTTGAATACAATATAAAATAAACTTAATATTACATCTTGATCAAAAGGCTTCTCAAGCCTAAACATACAAGACAAATGATCTATAAAGCTAAGAAGCATAATCTTCAAGATGAATACAAAAGCATAAAACAAAACACATCTTCCAATAAAGCTTAGGCAACATTGCCTTCTTGATCAACACCTACATATATATATAAAGGAGAAGGGTGAGCTAAAAACTCAGTGAATGATATAAGTAATAAAGGTTTGAATGAATGATATCTGAGATTTTATTAAAACAATACATATCATAGCTTGTAACAAAACAAGGGATGAACCAAGTCCATCAATCAAAGTTTTTCAAAGTTTCAAGGGATGTTTACTAATATATACATAATACAAGAGATGATATTCATTGACAAAACAAGGAAATGACCGACCCAGAATTGATTAGACAAGCCCACCCATCGGTGGCAAGGGAGATATCTCAAACTAGGGTACTAGTTGTATTAAAGTCCCCTAGCACCCAAGGACCTTTCTGGAATGTCATCAAAACAAACACAATACTTGATACAAAAAATAAGGGATAATCATTCATGCTTGATCAAATACTTTTTCAAAGCAAGCAAAGCTTTTATCAAAACATTATAACATAACTTTATTAAAAAAAACACTCACAATAGCTCCTCAGATGTAGGGTTTAAGGCAAAGATCCAAGACCTACAAATACATGGCAAAGTCCACTGAATGCACTTCAAGAAGACAAGGAGAGGCGGCTCAAAGATGGTTATGTAATGCACTCTCCAAACAAGCTTCAAAGGAGTAAATAGATCTCGGCATTTCTTTCCAAAACCAAGTCAAAATAGAGTAAAAGATGTTACGGAAGTCAAATCAATGTTTTTCTTATTGGAAAAGCATAGTAGGTACAAATTAGGTCGAGAATGAATGCCAGAGATGAGTTGGGCGAAATGGCCTAATTGAGTGAACTCGGGAGGTCTTGTAGCGTTCCACACCTCTTGGCCAAGGTGTGGTCTCCTTAGCCGAGATGTGGGCTGCCCGCCAGGGTGCAACAAGGTGTCGGCAAAGGTGTACTGTGGTTGGCCTGGGTGTGCATGCAAGGTAGACTAAGATGCAAGTGATCATGGAAGGTAGGCCAAGGTGAGACGCATTGCTTGGCCTAGGTGTGAGGTCTGGACAAGAGAGGGTCTCGATGACCACACTTAGGGAAATAGTGAAGTCTCGAGATCTGGGTTTCCTCTTAAAGAAAATGAAGAACATGAAGAGCATGAATGCTAAAATCATGATTTCTTATTCAAAATATGAGATTTCATGATATGAGTTCAAAAACATGGACCTGGGTACCCATATATGAAGATTTCATGAAAACGAACACAAAAACATAGAACTTGTTACAAACTTTTGGAGCAAAACAAAGCTTTCTTTTAAGAACACAAGAACATCACTTTCTCTCTCTAAAACAAAACTTTAAAACAATGCATGACTCATAAATCATGCAACATGATCAGATTAACATAAAGAACATCAAGAGTAGATCAAGAATCTAACCTCAAAACGCAAATCCAATGGTTCAAACTCTAATAATTAAGCTTAGAAAGTCTAGCTCTCTTACTCTAAGAACTTCTTCTTCTTCCTAGAGCTTCTCTCTCTTCAAGACAAAGTTATGGCAAACGATATGGGTTTCTTAACTGTTAACTAACTTAAACCCACTACTGGGACATGTGGCATCATCTGATCAAGTCTCCTCAAAAAGGTGTCAGAATGAAAAGACAAGAGTAGGTCAAAGTGTATATAACAAGTAAGGTGGCATAGGCACTCTAATAAGGCAAGGATCCTGGATCAAAACATAGGCTTCGGATAGGTAAGGTCTCTCTAACCTCGGCCAAAGGGGTGACACTTGGCCCGGATGTGACACACCTCGACGTGGGTTGTACAAGTCAAGGAACAAGATTGCTAGGTGTTGGCTAAGCTGCACAACAAGGCTGCAAGGTTCAAGGATTGAAGATCTCGGATGCCTAGATGACACACATCTCGGCCTAGGTGATACACACCTCGGCCTATATGATGCACATCTTGGCCAAGATGCTAGGGTGAAGGTGGAGGTCAACCAAGACGGTTCCAAGATGCCCCTAGGTGTTGGCGCTTAACGGCCTAGGTGTAAGTGGTTCAAATGTGTGACCTAGGTATGAGTTAACAAAGGTAGATAGCCTAGGTTCAACACACAAAGCAAGGAGCAAAGCATGAATCTAACACTTAGGCAAAAGCACATCAGTACAAAACAAGACATGATCCCGTACTCAGACAAAATATCAAAGTTCACAAGTTGCAAGCTTAACAAACCAAAATCATGTAAATTCTCATGAATATGACTAAGGCAAAATGAGGGTTGTTATACCTAAGAAAACCTATGACAGGGATAGTATATCAGCCAAAAACGATGCCGATCTCTTGCTTAGGAGCAAGGAACGGACCTATGAGGGTTCTCCTAAGAAAATCTATCACAAGGATAGTAGATCAGCAAAAAACGATGCCGAATCTCTTGCTTAGGAGCAAGGAACGGACCTATGAGGGTTCTCCTAAGAATACTTATCACAAGGATAGTACATCAGCCAAAAATGATGTCGATCTCTTGCTTAGGAGCAAGGAACGGACCTATGAGGGTTCTCCTAAGAAAACTTATCCCAGGGATAGTATATCGGCCAAAAACGATGTCGATCTCTTGTTTAAGAGCAAGGCATGGACCTATGAGGGTTCTCCTAAGAAAACCTATCCCAGGGATTGTACATCGGCCAAAAACGATACCGATCTCTTGATTAGGAACAAGGAATGGACCAATAAGGGTTCTCCTAAGAAAACCTATCACAGGGATAGTACATCGGCCAAAAATGAAGCCTATCTCTTGTTTAGGAATAAGGAATGAACCTATGTGTAGACACCCCATTTTTGACCGCCCTCAAGACTTGGGCATTACTGATGGTTTGCTCGGTGTTGAGAGATGCGCAGAACCTGAGTTCAATTCCTTGGCAAGGAGAGGAAAAACCTTCAAAACACTTTGTCTAGGGGTTTGGAGTTGAAGAAAAGAGGAAAGGAGAGGAGAAAACTGGTTTGGGAGAAGTTCGGCATAGATCCGGGTAGAAGGGAATCGCGCAGCCCTCGCTAAATCGGGCTTATTCAATTCCATACTTGGAGTTAAGCTATGAGGCCACCATCGTTGGAAAGAAGACTTCCGGGGCTTCACTTTGCACTCAAGAATCTCCCAAAGCCAAGTCCGGGTGGAGGCGATATGATTGGTTGAAGCTGGGCATCATCCCGGTTGGATCGAGTCTGCGCGACTTCACGGAAAAGGGCATAACTTTTTGCACAGGAGGAATTTTGATGCAAGGTTTGCGCCATTGGAAAGCTAACTTCCGGGGCTTCGATTTGCATACCCACCGGCCATGTTTTGACCAAGGAATCATCCATCGGCACTCTATTTAGCCGACCGGCAGAAAAGAGTGCCGACCGGCACTTTATTTCGGCCGATGATCAAACCTTCTGGCCGACCTGAACCCTTTGCACCCCCCAAGCCTGGTGCGTGCCAGCTGTGCCAGCTGGGATACACAGAACCCGATCCACGTGCATATATGTATCTATTTTGGAGCCTTTAACCCCATTTTTGGCCCTTTGCTCCTGCCTTCTTGAGGAAGCCTTGACCCTTTGTCTTAGCTTCCTCAAGAAGCCTTACCGGTATCCAAGCTTCTCCAACAAGCCTTGCCCCCTTTGACCTTTTGATACTCTCTATAGAAGCGTGCTTCTTGTCCTATATAAGAGAGCCATCTCTCCCATTGCAAGGGGTTGAAGGTTTTGAACAAAAAACCAGCAGATATATATGTATATCGATATATACATATATATCCCACCCTCTCTCCATATCTCTCTCAATCCACCTCCAAACAACCTTGTTCTTGGACCATTCCTTCACCAACCCATAGCACAACACCACCACTTCCATTTCCAACGACTTGGAGGTCATTTGCGAGCTTAGGAGCACCTAAACTTGGATCAAAACCTGCTGGTTCATTGGTCTTCAAGGGTAAGTGTCTATTTCCCTCAAACTAGCATTTTCTTGCATCATCTCTAAGCCTTGCTTGCAAGCACTTTTGGGCTTCGACCCAAACTTAAAATAGTCTTATTTTGGGGTCCTCTTCATGTTTGATTGAGGACCCCTTGCTGTTAATTGGCTGCATCTAGCACCTATCTCAATATCCTGTTGTATGCCATGTTTCTTGCATAGAATATTTGACTTGTGTATGATCTGTTTCAGAGCATGATGTAAGCTAAGAATAGGCTTATTTTGAGCCCTTCTTCAACATTGTTGAAGGGCTCAACATTGTTTGGATACTCCATGTGCTACTTGCTTTGAAATCCATGTGATTTACCGTAAATTTGCATGCTTTGTTAGCCTATCTTGCTTCTTTTTGTGGCTGGTCATAATCTAAAAATGTGTTTGTTTTTCCATGTATAAGGTCTGTTTTTGGTTGTTTAGGCCATCCATGACATGCCTTATATAGTCACTTTGCATTTTGGCTTGCTAGCCTCAAGTAGGTGCATGTGTAGGATGCATTGCCTCCATGATTTCAAGGGTTTGGAACCCTCTTACATGCTATTTCAGACCCTAATCCATGCTCACATGTTCATTTTGTCATCTCTTTCATGCTTTAAAGGTGTGTCCTTCTATGCCTAAGAATAGGCCTTGTGTATGCTTCCATGATTAGTGTATTTTGGGGCTGCCATGAGCGGGTTTTGGGTGTATTTTGCATGCTGAAAATCTGTTTTGGGTTGGTCAATGCATGCCATAATTGTCTTGCTAAGTGTGGTTCAAAGCCTCATTGGCTTGCCTTAATGCTTGGACCATTTGTATGCATGCTTAGCCTATTTTGTTGCTTGGTTGGCACCATGTTTAGCATGATTTTGAGCTTTACAATGCATGCTCATAGTCTATGTTTGGTCTCTTTAAGTGTGCTTGAGAGTTGCCATGTTTGTGCCTAAGTGTTGGACCACAATTGTATGCATGTGTGTGTGCATTCTAGCCTTCATTTACGAGCATGTTGGCTCTTGATTTTAGGCCTATTTGAGTTGCCTAAGTCATGTATAAGACCACCCTTTCATTGGTTTGCATGCTTGTCTTGAATGCTTGCTTGAACCCTTTGCATAAGTATGTTGCATAGTCCATGTTGCATACCTAGCTTCACATGCTTAGGATTGCCTTGCATGAGCATGCATACTTAGCCTCTTGAAGTGAGTGTGATAGAGGTTAAGTCCCTTCATTGGATCATTAGCATTGCATTTCATTTGAAATTAAAGTTGCATACTTGGTTCTTTGGGCCATCATGCATGGAAGTGCGTGATTGATGGCTCGGGAATCGAGATACATGTCCCTTGAGTCACAAACATGATAAGGGACTTGTTTGGTGCATACATATGCCTAAATACCCATGCCATGCCTTCTTTGTCTGTTTCTTTGTCAAAAGCTGTCTCTGCGAGGAATTTAGTGCCGACCGGCACTCTATAGTGCCGACAAGCAATCTTTTTGTGCCGATAAGATCATCGGCCGGTGGTAAATCTAAGACGGTGGCCACTCACTCTAGCCGTGATGTCTTGGAATGCATTTGGAAGGTGTTACAGGACTTTGGCAATTTTCGAGGAGGCGGAGACGGTGAAAGCGAGGCAATGATGTACGGTCGGATTTCGGGCAAAGCGGACATCGAGCATGCATCATTCGCGCATCCGGCGGTGTGGCCCTCTTTTATTTCACATTTATTTATTCGATAATTAGAATTTGTAATATTTATTCATTTATTCTTGGTATATTATTATTTTGGTCCCTCCGTGTGAGGCGTATTTATAATAAGTGTGCGTGAGTGTGTGTATGTCTTCCAACCCCATTTCTTTCTCCCTTTTATTTACCTTAGGATGGTAGATTAGGGCATATTTAATTTAGCATACCTTATGCAATGCATGCGTGCATCCATGCATTTGTTGACATGCATCGAGCTCGGCACATCATACAAAGCGCATCGTACTTTCAATTCCAAATTGAATCGTGTTATTTGTAGCATTCCATATGCCATATTTAGCATAGCCGAACTGCCTAGATTACATCTTTGCATGTGTTGCATTAGACATTTTAGTATGCTTAGGTCCATGCATGGATTTCTAATAAGCCTGTTTTGGCTTGGAGTACTAGGTGAGCTTTTATGCTTTAGCATATCGCATGTGTGAGTGTTGCCATGTGACATGATTACCATGAGGCTAATGCTTATGTGATATAAGCTGTTTGAATGCACTGTGGGTGGAGGTTGGATTGCTCGAGTTGGGAATACTCATTGAAATCCGTGTTTTAGCCTACTCATGAGTAGCAATTTCAAAGCTGTTTTCCAAACAAAGGCGGATATGCAATGCTTATTTCCAAATTGGGCAATCTAGTCTATACTTGTTTGCTGTGCGCATAACATAGTAATTCTAGGCTAATAACCGGAATAAGAACGCATAAGGTTTTCAAAATTGGATATCATGGTTAGTAGAGGCGGTCCTTGGACCGGCGAAAGAAAAGTGCTCATAAGTGACCTTCGATCGTACCCAAGCTCGAGCCAAGTCAACTTTGGTTATAGCGGACCGTGGCCTTGACCTTGAGTCGGGGTTTCCTAAATTTCCCATTTTAAAAATATTTAGGTGGCGACTCACATGTCAAAGGTCCATGTTTGGCACTTCTTTTCAAAAATCAGTTTTTCTCAAAACGATTTGCCAGAGTTGGACTCTTTGGTTCAGATTTAGAACCGTGACACAAATCGAGTCCGAACTGTAGAGTGAAGCCCACGGGCGCGTCTACACTATGATGGTTCTTTTAAGAAAACCTATCCTAGGGATAGTACATTGGTAAAAAATGATGCCGACTTGCTTAAGAGCAGGGAATGGACCTATGAGGGTTCTGCTAAGAAAACCCATCCCAAGGATAGTACATCAGCCAAAAACGATGCCGATCTCTTGCTTAGGAGCAAGGAACAGATCTATGAGGGTTCTCTTGAGAAGAATCTATCCCAGTGATAGTACATCGGCTAACAAACGATGCCGATCTCTTGCTTGGAAGCAGGGAATATGCTTTTGATAATTCTCCTAAAAATTCCAGAAATATTCCAAATCAGTAACTAAAAATAAAGATACCAATTAAATAGATAATAAAGAACGATGCTAACAAAGACGTAATTTTAAACTACATTCATACAATCAAAAACCGTTCATAAAACAAACTATAAAGTTAATCCACAAAATCTTTCATACAATAAAAAATATTCATAAAACAAACTACAAAGTTAATCCACGAAATCTTTTATACAATAAGAAAACATTCATAAAACATACTACAAAGTTAATCCACAAAATCTTACAAATAAATAAATAAATAAATACAAAAAAAAGAAAGAAGAAGAAGATGAAACTCTTCATCACTCGCCATCACTCTGCTCTTACCCTTTCTTTAGTCTCTCCACTTGGCTTTTGGGCGCGGATAAAGAATGTTCTTCCTCAGTTCGGACTCCACTTAAACATTAACAACTTGAAGTGCAAACGTCCATCCATCTTCAAACATCATGTTCTCCAATTTGGTGAATTTCATTTCATAAATGGCAGTGGCTTCACTACATCAGTCATCGTTGGTCACCTTGACCGCATCCGAAAGACTTTCCTTTGAGGCAGCAAGGGCAGTAGAGAGTTGCTCATTCTCTTCCTTCAAGCCATTGATCTCCTACGCCAAAGACTTTAGACAAATTCCATCATCTGATGCTTCTTTTTAGCCTCCGCGATCCTCACCTCTGAGGTAGACACCCGTAGGTCCAGCTCCTTTCCCCTCTCGTTTTGCTTGTCACTCAAGGTCTTGACTTGTCGTGACCTTGATTATTTTGTCATGGCGCACCATGGCCTTATAAGTAGAGAAACAGACCCTATAAAAAGAAAAAGTAAGGTTGACAAGAATTTTCTTTAAAAACAAAAAATGAACACCTCAGCAGGGTGATGATAAGCACTTACCACTAAAGAAAATTGCAAGATCTGTGAGAAGACAACCATATCTGATTGTTCAGCTAATCAAGTGACATCAGCAGGGAAAATGGAGCTACAGATAATTGAAGAGGCCACTTCAGCATTGCCTAGCATTGGTTATCTACCGATCCTTCAAGGCAGGCATGAGGATGATCTGGGAGCTGACGACTATTTCCTTTAAGGTAGAAGCTGGAGACGAAGCAGCAACGACAACAATAGAAGAATTTGATCAAATCTTCTTCCACACCTCTGCTAGTTAGTTGGTGGGATGCTTGCCCGATGTCTGACCTAAGGCTTAGGGAGAAGTGCTCTCAGTAGTAGCTATGACAGAGGAGGGAGAAGAATCGTCTACCACCACGATCGACAATCGTTTTGGCCAATTAGAGACATCAGAGACAGCATGGGAAACTGAGGTTGACTTACCATCTCTTTGATGCTTTTAGGCAGTAGCAATCTCTAAGAAATTCTTCGAGGGCATGATGTCTGAAATCGTTGCCTCCGAACTAGATGATTTTTCTTATGGTTGTTCTTCTTCAGGTGCTACTTCCTTGATATTCTCCCGAAGATAGAGAAGGATGTAAAAATTGAAGCCGCTATCAGCACCAAGGTCTACACCATCTGTTGCAGTCATGGTACCATAATAGGGGACATAGGAAAGCAGCACATGTGCCGCCCGACCTTGGCCTTGTTGTTCTAGTGGCTCTCTATACGACCAAGCTTGTGGAAGAAGAGGGAGGTTCACTTGATCTTTCCACTCTCTTGGATGAGAAAAAACTTCAGGAGCTGGAAAAAGTGACGGGAAACCATTAATAGACAGAAAATCATAAAAGATGACATTACAGGCAAGTAGAAAGACAGAGGATAACATAGTGAACTAGTGACCTTGGGAATAGATTAGATCCGATTAGCATTAAGGGGGAATTCCCAATTCCCCTCTACTATGACAAACACATTGTTGACACCCTTGCCAAAATCAGGAAGCATTTGAACAAGTTGACACTTATGTCCCAGAACTTGAAGTAAAATTTTGACCTTTCTTTGGTAGTTGGGACAAAATTATAACAATATCTAATCTTATAAGGGCTTAGATTGATCCCTAAGATATTATTGAGCAATTCGCCCATAACAATTCTAAAAAATTGGTGAAAATTTGGAGCGAGTACCCCATAGAAATAAAGCCCTTCCTAAAGAGAAGATGTAGGGGGCATCGACTATGTTTATCAAAGAAAGAGTAATTCACTCCTCTGAACCCTCTGTGATGCTATCGTTAGAAGAAGGAAAACGAGCGACAAAATCATTAGGAATGCTATCTGAGTTCTAAACGTAATACTTTCATTAGACTTAAAGAAACCTATTAGGTGATTCATGGTGAAAGTAAAGGAAAGACAATAGAAGAAGAAGTGGAAAGATGTGAACATAAATTCAAAATTGAAAGAAGCAAACGAAAGAAGAAACTTACAAGGATTACAAAGTAGGACTTCAGGAGAAGGATAGAGAGGAACGCATATAGGGTTTTGAAAAGACAATGAGCAAAGTGGCAAAGGGCAAGGGACAACCCCTCAATTAATGTGTCTGAAGTGAAATGGCACATTGATAGATGAAATGACGGGTGTCATCATTAAATTTAAAACCACAGAAAAGACGCGTGTCACTTACAGAGGCAGCGATCCAGATTCCAATTAGGTCGACCATGATGCCTTCGACAATTCGCCACAAAAAATCGCTGAAGAGAGCCAATTGTGGAGGGGTAAAAACGTTGACCCAAAGCCTAGAGATAAAAATATTGGCCTAAAGCCCAAGTCCATCCAAACAATCCGAATCAAGAGAAAAGCCTAAATCATCAATACGTCCGTCAGACGAGGGAACAATGTCACTGTCATGACCTGAACTCGCCCCTATGGGTTAAGGACATAACCGGCCAGTAATCTTGAGATTACCCATGGCCTCAGACCAAAACAGACATAACTCATCAGAGTAAAGAGGCCAAACAAAAGCAGAAATTTAAAACTTTGTCCATAGAGCCGTGCTTATATGCACATCAAAACAAACCATACATATGTACGTTAATAACTCACAAACGAAACATAGTACCAGAAGGTTCTGTTCAGACAGGATCATCCAACTAAGTCAACCCATGCAACTATATCTGAGACATGATCAAAAACTTTGCCAATATGACAAAATATAAATACATAACGAAGGGTGAAGAGCGGGTCTCGTCGTGAGACACAAGGTGACTCTCCAAAAACCTTTGTTGTTCTCCTCACAGAGACTTCATGGGGCTGCGTTTGGACTTCTCTTGGCTCACCTACAAACACATGAATGGCGTGAGCGATAGCCCAATAAATAATATCAATCTGAAGTTATACAAGCGATATGTAGAACAACATGCTCCAAATGGCCTTGGGCCCAATTCATATTTCTATTTAACATATATATACATAATTTAGGTCAAGTGACTGTGGTTCCAAACATACTGGCCTTTGGCCCATTTATCTTTCCATAAAAAACTGGCCCTTGGCCCATTCAGACTTTTGTTCATATCAAAACGGCCTCTGGCCCATTCATTCTATTATTCAAATCGAATTGTTATTCTTGTCAACTATTACTTATATCAAACTATCATTCGTGTCAAACTATTATTTATGTCAAATTATCACTCGTGTCAAACTGGCCTTTAGCCCACTCAAGTAACAAATTGGCATTTGGCCCATTCAAATGACAAACTGGCCTTTGGCCCATTCAGACTTTCATTCATGACAGAATGGCCTCTGGCCCATTCATTCATGTCAAAACAGCCTTTGGCCCATTTATTTGTGTCAAAACGGCCTTCGGCCGACTCATTCATGTCAAAACGACCTTCGGTCCATTCATTTATGTCAAACGACCTGCGGTTCCATTCATTTATGTCAAAACGACTTGCGGTCCATTCATTTATGTCAAAACGACCTTCGGTCCATTCATTTATGTCAAAACAACCTGCGGTCCATTCATTTATGTCAAAACGACCTTCAGTCTATTCATTTATGTCAAAACGACCTGCGGTCCATTCATTTATGTCAAAATGACCTTCAGTCCATTCATTTATGTCAAAACGACCTTCGGCCCATATTTATATCAAACTGGCTCATAGGCCTTTATATCAGACTAGCTCATAGGCCTTTATATCAGACTGGCTCATAGGCCTTTCAAACTTTTCAAATCAGACTATGTCCACCATTCAAATTAATGAACTTTACAAAACTTACATAGAAGTAGCGATTGGACAATAACATAAGTCAGATATTACTCACAGTGATTGGCTTGTGAATTTGCCCTGGAGCTTGACCCTAAACATCACATAGCACATATGGGTCACAAATAATTCAATCCGTTCTTTAATTCACATATTCCTCTTTAGGCTTCATTCTCATCCATTTAATTCAATTACAATGCTCAATGTATGCCTAAGAGTGTTTAGAAGTGAAAGGGAACGGAAAAACAGAACACAGAATGCATTTTCAGATTTTCAGAAAACAGGGTCCTCGCTCGAGCGTGGACTTCCTCGCTCGAGCAGACCCTTAAGGCCTGCAAAAGTACTGGTTGCATGAAAAATACGCTCGAGCGTGTAATAGGACGCTCGAGCAGAAGGCTTGTCTAAATAGCTCCCTCGCTCGAGCGGACACCAAGTCTGCAAAAATCTTTGAGAACGTTTTTCCTTTCGGCGGCCATTACCCTTCTGAAATCAAAATTCTGGGTTTCCCAGATTGAGTTCTTGAGCTCCCTTCTAACATTCAACCCAACATTTCTTACATTTTATGGCTCAAATTTCACATATACTTGTACTAACATGGTATAAACACCAAAACACATCATCATGGAGCTCAATTTCATGAATCAAACACATGCATGTCCCAAATTAATTCAAACTCAACACCAATATGCTCAATTTCAAACATTCAAGCCTTACACCCCCATGATTTGTACATGCATGTGGGAGATGCTCATCATTCTCAACTTAATTGGTGGAGAGGTGATCAAAACATGAGCTTCAATTAAAATTGCACATGGATTATACATTTTTATGCTCAAACATGCAATTTCAAGGTACTTTCTTACATGCATGTGCATATAGACCACCAAATCCACAAAACCAACTCAAATTCATCATGATCAATTCATTTTATGTTCCTTATCAACATTCAACTTAAATTCACAAAAATTACAAACTAATATGCACAAATTCACTCACCTAGGAGCCTTAATCTTCCCAATTCATGATTAAATTTGAGTTAGCCTCCAAATTTCCAAGCCTCAAGACCAAAATTGCCCGATTCTTCTCTCCCTCTCTCTATAATCGGCCCTCTCTCTAACCTTGAGTTCAAATCAGCCAAATGAAGCAAAGAAGAGAGAATAGAGGGTGTAGTGCCCTCACACAACAAATTCCACTAATGCCAATATAATAGTAATAAAGTAATTGGGCACCAATTCATTAATTTAATCAATTTAATCTGACCCAAATCAATTCTCAATTAAATTTCACCGTAGGCTCTAAAAATTATACCAATCACAATAGCGTAATCAATTTCAGATTCTGTGGCTGATAAGACCTTCAATTTAATTTTCAAAGCAGATAATCAGACAGATATTCCTACGGTGAACAGATAGAAATCCAAAACCACATATTTTTACATGATGGCACACAAAATCATATTAAACACATAATCATACTCATAATAAAGGCCAATTAGCTGTCTGAGCAGGGTTATCACGATCCGTGACCAAAGCTTGAGTAAAATCACATTCTGGAAGAAGATTTGCAAAATGTAGGGATGCCCTTAGATTCATTCATAATCAATGGCAAGGATCACCATCATTAGAGATAGGAGCATAGGCCCAACCAACTCAAATGACACAACCATCTGATGAACCTAGTCGGACAGATTTAGCAATCGACAAGTTGGCCACTAACGCCTGACATAATTTAAGCCGCACACAACATGATAATCCAACGGAAAAGGATCACAACAACCTGGCCACTTGCTTGACCAAAGTCTGGTAGTAACTAGAGCCCTTAGATGAAGATACCAATCCAACGGCCGAGGCTAAGACATTGACACTATAAAAGGAAGAATAAGAAAAAAAGAAAATCTTTCTTCCTAACCAAATATTATATGGCCGATCATATTTCTGACTTGATCGTCGGAGGGTCCTTTCGACTATCCCTGGTAGGGAGTGATCGTTGACAAATTAGTTTCTCTTTGCAAAGTAAAGGAATGAGCATCTCATCTTACTTTCCATGTGGAGAATCTTTCTACCTTCCATAATATTATATACACACACACATATATATATCTTAGAATATATTGTCAGAATATTATCTTTAGATTATATTGTTAGAATAATATCTTGGATTATATATTATTCAAATATATTAAGTGTATTTTTGTATAGATAGGTTATGTTCCTCCTTTGTATAAGGAGAGATCCTTGGAATCACTTGTGAATCGAATGCACCTATAGTTTTATTCTCTCTCAATTCTTGTTTATCAATCCTAGTGTCGTAAAAGCGAAGTGACACTTGTCCTTGGAGACACTACACACCCTCTTCTCAGGAGAGCAAGATAGTCTAATGGAGAAATTGTACATAGATGAGGCGTATACTATAAATGATAATTTTTTTTGTGTGTATAATTTTGATACATAGAAAGAGTTGTGTTAAGTATAAAAATAAATTTACACCATACACATAAAAAGTTACATTATTATAAAAATATAATTTTTGTCATTACTCCATCAAAATGTAATTTTCCTAGTCTAAAAAAAGTCAGCAACTCCGCAAGCTTAATTTATAGACACCATTGACCAACAATTAATGCTCATATTTGAATACAAAAAGGCTTGTGCTTTGTAAGATTGAAATGCTTAACAAGCCTCCTGATACGTATTATGTAGTAGTTGGCCCGTGCTATAGATAGGATAAAATAATTAATTATTTAAAATGTACAAATAATTTAATACAATATATTTATCAATTTTATATAACTTATTGAGAATTTTTTTTTTATTATCGACTACCATCTATTTTTTTCTATATAATTATTCAAAAAATTCTTAAGTTATGTTTGCATCTGGAATTTATAAAGAAAAAAATTGAAAAGTTGAACAAAATGAACTTTTATTTCATGCACAAATCTATTTAAATTATTTTCATTTTATACAAATCCAAAATTTTATGGTAATTGCCTTTGCACAAATTCAAAATTCCAAGGTCAAACTGATTTTTTTACATAATCCACATCAATGAGTGTAATATGGATTCTAAGGAATTAGGTATTTTGATGGAGATATTGAAGTTGTCATGGTTTCAAATTTTAATGAAATATTTCAATTTTAAATTTGGTTCAGTTTGGTTATATAAATAATAGAGGAAAGTGGGAAAAAAAAAAAAACATAATAAATTTTTATGTGTTTTTTTTAGATAGAGAGTCCTCAAAAGTAATGGAAACTAAAGTTTTTTGTACAACTCAGCTTGTTAGTTACGCTAATAATTTCTTTGCAAAATATCTGAAGATTTATTTTTCTATATTACTCTCCACAATGTTGATTATATTTTTTCCATCATTTTCTTACAAAAATTTTCATCTATTTTATAACAATTACGGTTCTAACGACACTTTTATTGCTTTTGGATCCAGAAATCGTGTATTTGACTGTGGTTCGGTTTATTTCCATCTTCTTGTTGTTTTCCTCTTTGTTGTTGGTTGGGTTTGGCTATTGGGAGTTTTGGTTGTATTTGAAACAGGTTGGGAAGTTAGTTTTTCAAAGTGTTGTTCCCCAGATTTTTGCCTGTTTGCTCGAAAGATGCTTTTTCTTTCGGCGATCTTTTGATCTATAAAACTACTAAGAGTTTGATATTTGTGGTCGAGCGATGCTTCTTGCGCTCGAGCGGTCTTTTACAGTCTGTAAAACTACTGAGAGTTTGATATTTGAACTCGATTTGCGCCGTTTGCTTGAGTGAACTTTTACAAGTCTAAAGCTATTTGGGATGGGGTCATTATGTGCTCGGCGATGGTTTTGGTCACTCAGCGGTGTCACTTACTATGTACTTTGGCTCGAGCAGTGTTTTGATTGCTCGTGCAGTCTGCTCGTCTACCATTTCGAGAGACAACCTTTTTGGATCACCTTTTCATCTCTTTCTCTCACTAAACATTTCGAAACCTTAGATCTACTCCCTCTCTCTCTAGTTCTTGAACTCTAGCTCCACATACTCTCAATCCGTGCATTTCCTCACCCTAGTTCTTTTGGAGTAAAAGATAGATCACGTTGAGGGTTTCGTTCTAATCAGAGAAGTTAGTGTTTTTGGCTTTGCCGAGTTCTACTTCTTGTTTCCTTTGGTCTTCTCCTTTAAGGTAGGATTTCTTTAAGTCTTTTATATGATTTTTAGCTTAGTTATTTGCTCTTTGAAAAATGTTATTTATTTGGAAATTTTTTGGTAAAACCTAGGGTTTGGTTTGAAATCAAAGAGAGGTTTTCCAAATTGATTTTTGAAAATGGTTGTAGGAATATGGTTGTGGATGAGTTTTGTTGAAATAATGGAAATCTTTTCCCAAAATTGATTTTGAAAGAAAGCGGGTTTGCCCTAATTTTTTTGATATTTGAAATTGTAAAAAAGAAAATGGAAAAAAATGTTGGATAATGTGAAATTGGAATAATGGTTATGTTGATGATAATGGTGGAGTTGAATGTATCTTCTGATTGGAATTTATATATGGAATAGGAATATCTATTTTGGGCTATCAGTGGAGGATAGTCTTGATTGTTGTAGACATTGTACGAGAATTAGGTTGAATTGAAACAAATTTATCATCCATTGTGCATTGTGCATCATTATACATTAAACATTGTAAATGTATTTGTTTTTTTAGAAAAATGGGTGAACATTGTGCTGAATCTAGTTCGGAGGTGTGGTTGTAGTTTTATTATATTGGCCTGTGTGTCCTTGGTGAAAGTCGAAAAACCCGCACGGTTAAGTGCTGATCTTTCCGGTTAGTACTCGTAAAATGGCTTTGGTAGTGCTTGTATAGCCTACTGGCAGACATGTACCTAAAGATTCCCAGTGTTCTGTATCCACTACCCTAGTTTCTGTATAAAAGGATTATTTTCATGAATTGATATATAATCTGGCATTGCATTGTTTTGAGATGGAAAATGAGAAGTGTTTTGAGAATGGCTTGCATTGTGCATTTACCTTATAATTGTGCTAAGATTCATATACCGTGTTAGGGTATCTCTACTGGGCTTTGGCTCACCCTATGTAGAAACAACTTTCAGGTGCTGATGATATGCCTGCGCCATTGACATAGCTTGAGAGGACTCGGAGCTTAAGGCTTCTTTTTGGTTTCTTGATGTAATTATTTTGTTTAAGCCTTGGGCTTTATGTGTATTAAGTTTAAATTCATTTTGTTGTAACCAAGTACCATCTTGGGAAGTTGTAAGCCATTAGGGCATTTCTTATTTGATTTCAATTTCCTTTTTGCCTTTTATCGATGACATATGCTATAGATTCAGGATCTAGGATTTGTGAATATATATTGCATATGCCACCTTTTGTAATGATTAAAGCTATAATGAATAGAAGATATAAGATTGTTGATCTATTGTAACACTGTTATGTAATGGGTTATTGTTAATTATTTCGGGGCGTTACAACTTGGTATCAGAGCTGCCAGGTTAGAATACTTTGGGATCGCTGGAAGTGGTTATTACCACAATAGGTTCTTTTGCTAGATAATGTTAGAAGTAAACCAAGTATGCTATGTGATAACATGCTTAATCACTGTTATTTCTAGCTGGAACTTTGGCAATGTTGCGGAACAGTCACTATCTAGAGAGGAAATTTGTTTGTGTTTATGTGGTTATATGGTTTAGTGTTGTGAATTAATTGTTGTCACCGCATTAAGGCGAGTGAATTAGCTTTGGCACATTTGAGAATGTGCTAATTTTTTTGCTACATTTATTAGGATGTCGGGGCGTGGGCGTGGTGGTGGTAGGCGTGGTAGGTCTAAGCGGCGGGAGGTGCCATTCTGAGGATGAAATTCGGCGCAAGAGGAAAGAGTTGGTCGAGCCAATATGGCGAGCCATCAGTCGACAAGCCATGGGTGTTTTGGCACGAAAATGGTGGTGCTTTGAGGAATCCATGGACATTCTCGGGGTTGAGAATTAAGTCTAGGCCATGTTCTTTGAGGCAGGCCATCTTTTCTAAAGAGGAGTTCTTCCGTCGAATCCGGATGAGTTTTTGGGGGATCTAAAGGAGCCACGGAAGGAAGATGAGTGGCTGGAGAAGATGGTGAAGATGTTTAAGATGCTTGGCATCGAGGATGATGGTTTAAGAGTGACCTTGGCATCCTTCTAGTTGAAGAGATCTGGTCGATGGTGAAAGTATACCGGGCACATTGAGGTGACTTGGGAGGCCTTTATCAACACTTTCTAGGACAAGTTCTTACCTCTCACTGTTAGGGAGAAGTTGAGGGATGCTCAAGCAACTGAACATGCCTGTAGCAGAGTTTGAGGCATCTTTTACTAGCCTCTCTAGATTTGCACCAAAGCTTGTGGCGGAGGAACACCATTGTTTGGAGTTTGAGAAACGATTGAGGAGCGAACTCATTTTCAAGGTGGTCGCATCTATGATCGAGGATTCTGATCGTCTTGTGGAGGTGGCGGCTCATTTAGAGACCACGATTGGTGAGGAAGAAGATGAGGGGCTCTAGGCAGAGGAGGCAGAAGGTTCAGGGCGAGACGTAGGACAATAAGAGGCAAAGGGATTCTACCACTGGCCGGTCCCGACAGCGTAGTTCGGATCTACTTTTCCTATCTTGAGTTACGGTTTAGGAGAGGCGCGATCGGTGGGATCACTTGCTTTAAGTATGGCACTAGGCCACAAGTCTTGATTTGCCGGCCGAGAAGAGGAAGGCTATAATGCACTGCTATGCGTGGCTTGTTCCGCGAGCGAGTTAGAAGAAAAAAAGCGCCTACTGTTATCCTTGTGGGTAGTCGGGCACTTGAAGAGGTTTTGTCCATAGGCGGATGGCACATCTGGTGCTTTTAGTTCGAGTAGACCACGAGCCATCGGCCTACCCGATTAGCTCGGGCCTCGAGGGCCACACAAAACATCTTCGGCTCGACTTACGATCTTATGCTCAGGGATGAATAGGTGGGGCGAGACCTACTAGGCGTGTGTATGTTGTTACCATCTTTGGATCGATTACGGCACCCTCTGTTTTGAGAGGTAACTTTTATTGTTCAATCGATTGCTAATGTGTTGATTGATATTAGTGCATGACATTCCTTTATTTTGCCTACATTTGCATCGGTTTTGGGGTTAGAGATGGCTCGATTAGCACCTTTGCTCAAGCTAGAGTCTCCAGTTGGGTGTAAGGTTGACTTGGATTGGGGATGTCATGGTTGTGAGATAGAGGTTCTTTGGACACAGACTTCTTTTTGTATTTGTATTGTTAGACATCTTTGAGTTTCGATGTCATTTTGGGTATGGATTGGTTATCCTCGTATCATACTGTTATAGATTGTTACCGTCAGAGAGTTACGGTGTGCATCTAGAGTAGTGACTGTTTTTATTTTCTGGGAGACCGAGTTGATAGAGTCTTATTGGTAGTTTATGACCCTCGTGGTAGGGGCGAGCTTAGTTGTCTTCTTGTAACACTCCTAGGTAGTGAGAGTGATGCGGTCGGAGTTGAATTGCCGAGGGTAGTTTGCGAATACCCAGATGTCTTTTCGAGGATCTTACTAGTTTGCTACCCTACTGAGAGATCGAGTTCTTCATTGACTTAGTTTTTGGCATGACACCAATTTCTATGGCTCCGTATAGGTTTGCACCCGCCGAGTTGTGTGAGTTAAAGAATCAACTTCAAGAGCTATTAGACAAGGGCTTTATTTGACCTAGTACATGGCCTTGGAGAGCACTGGCTCTCTTTACTAAGAAGAAGGATGACACTTTGCAACTGTATATTGATTATTGTAAGCTGAACTGGGTAATTGTTAAGAACAAGTACCCATTGCCTTGTATAGACGATTTGTTTGACCAATTAAAGGGGTCTTATTGTTTTTCCAAGATTGACTTAAGATTGGGTTATCACTAGTTGAGGGTGAAGGAGGAGGATATCCATAAAATGGCATTTTGTACGCGGTATGGCCATTACGAGTTCTTAGTGATGCCTTTTGGGCTAACCAATGCACTGACTTCATTTATGGATTTGATGAATCAAATCTTTCGGGAGTTTTTAGACTATTTTGTGGTTGTCATTGTTGATGACATTTTGGTCTACTCACCCACCGAGGAGGAACACGAGGAACACTTGTGGGTTGTACTTGAGTTGCTTAGAGCCCTTTGTTTGTATGCTAGGTTTGAAAAGTGAGAGTTACGGTTAAAAAGTTAAATTCTTAGGCCTTGTGGTATCGAGGAAATGGTGACAAGACTTAAGATAGAGGTAGTGCAAGATTGGGAACAACCTAAGAATGCCTTTGAGATTCGGAGTTTCTTGGGCTTAAATGGGTATTCTGGCGTTTTGTGAAGAATTTCTCAAGATTAGCCTCACTATTGACTAGATTGACGAGAAAAGGGATGAAGTTTGTGTGGGTGAGACTTGTGAAAAGTCGTTCCAAGAGCTTAAGGTTAGACTCACCAGCTCCGGTGTTGATTATTTGAAGAGGGTTTAGGTTATTTAGTCTATTGTGATCGTCATGGTAAGGTTTGGATTGTTTGTTAATGCAAGAGAAATATGGTAGCATCTGATTCGCGGCGATTAAAACTCATGAGAGAAACTACCCTACTCATAACCTAGAACTAGTAGTAATGATCTTCGCCTTAAAGATCTAGATGTATTATTTATACGGTGATAAATTCGAGGCGTTCTCCGATCACAAGAGTTTGAAGTATCTATTTTCACAGAAAGATTTAAATTTGAGACAGAGGAGGTGGATGGAGTTTAAGGAGGATTATGACTTCGAGTTGCACTATCATCCAGGTAAGGCCAATGTAGTGGCTAATGCCTTGAATAGAAAATCCATAGCGATGTAGCTAGTATTGCTATCAAGAATGAGAGATGTTGGGTGCTATTGGTGAGTTTGACTTGCAAGCGTGGCGAGTCAGTTGAGTCGCCATTTTGTTTACTATAGTTGCACAACCTACATTTTTAAAGCGAGTTATAGAAGCCAGAGGGGTGATCTTGAGGTAGAGGCTATCAGGAAGATATCTAGTGGGAAGGTAAAAAAGGACTTGAATATGTATTCCAACTCGAGTGTGAGGTACTTGGACCGTCTGTTTACGCGAGAATCTTGTAGGGAGGAGGTATTAGAGTTCCACCATTCGCCTTCGGTACACAGGAGGCACAAAGATGTACCATGATCTTAGTCGTTAGTTTTGGTAGAGGAGATGAAGAGCGTCGCCTTGTTTCTTTCGAGGTGCCCTACTTGTCAACAAGAGAATGCCAAACATCGGCTGACGGTGGGTTTATTGCAACCCTTACCTATAGCCGGTGAAAGTGGGAGCATGCTACGATGGATTTTGTTGTGGGTTTTCCTAGGACCCAATGGGGTAATGATGACGTGTGGGTGATAGTTGACCGATTAACCAAGTTCGTACACTTTGTACCTATGCGCACTAGCTACTCGGTAAATTATCTTACCGATCTTTATGTTAGGGACATAATTCGACTTCATGAGGTCCCTGTGACTAATGTATCAAATAAAGATCCTCGTTTTATGGCTCGGCTATGGTAGAGCCTCTGAGTGCCTTATGGGCATTATATTGACATTTAGCACCGCTTATCATTCTTAGACTAATGAGCAGTCCGAGCAAACCATTCAAATCTTAGAGCACATGCTTCGGGGTTGTGTTCTTGATTTTAAGGAGTCATAGGAGAGACATTTATCTTTAGTAGAGTTTGCCTACAATAACAACTTTTGGGTGACTATTAGTATGGCACCATTTGAGGCCTTGTATGGTTGATCGTGTAGATCTCCTGTGTGTTGGGTCAAGGTGGGTGACGCACGTATGCTAGGTCTTGATCAAGTTTGGGAAACAATTGAGAAGGTTGCACTAATCTATAAGAGGTTGATGTCAGCTCAAAGTCACTAGAAGAACTAAGTCGACGTAGGAGGAAACCTTTGCCTTTTGAGATAGGAGATCACGTGTTCTTGAAGATATCCTTTGAGGCGGGGTTTGGCGAGATTTGGGAAGAGCAAGAAGTTGTCCTTTAGATTTATTGGACCTTTTGAGATTCTAAAGTGAATTGAAAAAGTAGCTTATCGTTTGCCTTGCCGTCCAAACTTTTGGGGTTCATAGCGTGTTTCATATTTGTATGCTCGAAAGTCTGAGCGGATCCTTTACGTGTTAGATTGGGTGAGTTTGAGGTAGACAATGATGCCTCTTATGAGGAGAGACCGGTATGAGTTTTAGACTCTTAAGACCAAGTCTTGTGAGGCAAGACTATTCCATTAGTTAAGGTGTTGTGGCAACACCACGGGAGTTAAGGAGGTGACTTTGAGAATGTGAGGCGAGTTAAGTGAGAAGTATTCGGACCTATTTGTTGATGTTTGAAACTTATGTTGAAAATTTTGTAACTGTTGTACTTTATGAACATTGTTTATGTTTTGAGAAAGATTGAACTTTGATAGTTAATGTTGACAAAATTGGTGTCTCTTTGTTACAAATCTAGATGATATGGGAATTGTTTCAATTTCTTTAAATGTTAGTTGATTTTAAATTTCGGGGACAAAATTCCTTAAGGGGGAAGATTATAATGATTCTGGTTCTAACCCGACACTTTTATTGCTTTTAGATCAGAGAAATCGTGTATTAGACTATGGTTCAGCTTATTTCTATCTTGTTGTTGTTTTCCTCCTTGTTATTGGTTGGGTTTGGCTATTGGAAGTTTTGGTTGTATTTAAAACAGGTTGGGAAATTAGTTTTTTAAAGTGTTGTTGCCCAAATTTTTACTTGTTAAGCAAGCGATACTTCTTCTTGAGCGGTCTTTTACAGTTTATAAAACTACTGAGAGTTTGATATTTGCACTTGAGTGACGCTTCCTATGCTTAAGCAGACGTTTACAGGTCTGAATTACTAGGAGGGGGTCATTGTGCGCTCGAGCAGTGGTTTTGGTCACTCGAGCAATCTGCGCGTACATTAGTCCGAGAGAGAGTTTTTTCATCTCTTTCTCCCACTAAACATTTGAAAACCCTAGATCTACTCCTCTCTCTCTAATTCTTGGACACTAGCTCCACATACTCTTAATCCGTGCATTTTCTCACCCTAGTCCTTTGGAGTAAAAGATATAGCATGTCGAGGGTTTTATTCTAATTAGAGAAGTTAGTGTTTTTGGCTCCATTGAGTTCTACTTCTTGTTTCCTTTGGTCTTCTCCTTTGAGGTAGGATTTCTTTGACTCTTTTATATGATTTTTAGCTTAGTTATTTACTCTTTGAAAAAGATTATTTATTTGGAAATTTTTTGGTAAAACCTAGGGTTTGGTTTGAAACTAAAAGAGGGGTTTTCCAAATTGATTTTTAAAAATGGTTGTAGGAATATGGTTGTGGATGAGTTGTGTTGAAATAATAGAAATCTTTTCCCAAAATTGATTTCAGAAGAGAATGGGGTTTGCCCTAATTTTTGGATATTTGAAATTGTAAAAAAAGAAATGGAAAAGGATGTTGGATATTGTGAAATTGGAATAATGGTTATGTTGATGATAATGGTGGAGTTGGATATGTAATATCACTCCCGCTGTAATTGATAAAAATATATCTTTTGATTGGAATTTATATATGGAATAGAAATATCTATTTTGGACTATCGGTGGAGGATAGTCTTGATTGTTGTAGACATTGCATGAGTATTAGGTTGAATTGAAATAAATTTATCATCCATTGTGCATTGTGCATCATTATACATTGAACATTGTAAATGTATTTGTTTTTAAGAAAAATGGGTGAATACGGTGTTGAATCTGGTTAGGAGGTGTGATTGTGATTTTATTATGTTGGCATGTGTGTCCTTGGTGAAAGTCAAAAAACTCGCGCGGTTAGGTGTCGATCCTTCCTGTTATTACTGGTAAAATGGCTTTAGTAGTGCTCGTATAGCCTACTATTGGACATGTACCTAAAGATTCCCAGTGTTCTGTATGCATTGCCCTGTTTTCTATATAAAATGATTATTTTCATGAATTGATATATAATCTGGCATTGCATTGTTTTGAGATGGAAAATGAGAAGTGTTTGGAAAATGGCATGCATTGTGCATTCACTTTATAATTTTTCTAAGATTCATATACTATGTTAGGGCATCTCTCTTGGGTTTTGGCTCACCTTATATGGAAACAACTTTCAGTCTTGATAATATACCTCTACCAAGAACATAGCTTGGGAGGACTTGGAGCTTAAGGCTTCTTTTGGTTTCTTGATGTAATTATTTTGTTTTAAGTCTCGGGCTTTATGTGTATTAAGTTTAAACTCATTTTGTTGTAATCAAATATTGTCTTGGGAAGTTGTAAGTCATTAGGGCATTTCTTATTTGATTTCAATTTCCTTTTTACCTTGTATCGATGACATATGCTATAGATTCAGAATTTAGGATTTGTGAATATATATTGCATATGCCACCTTTTGTAATGATTAAAGCTATAATGAATAGAAGATATGAGATTGTTGATCTATTGGAACACTGTTATGTAATGGGTTAATGTTAATTATTTCGGGGTGTTACATATTTAAATGCATGCATGCAAGAAAATAAATTTTCATTTCTTTTTCCTTTCTTTCATTTCACTTTCTACTATTTTCATTTTCTATCATCAATTTTTTTTCTAAACAATTGGGGCCTATTTCTAATAATAGTTGTTTTTAAGCTAATAGTTTTAAAATTATTTTAAATTTTGGCCAAAAGTTATGATTAAATTGTAACAAATAATTCAATTAGATAGTTTAATTAGTTAAAAGAGCTAATTTCTAATGATAGTATAACTCATGGTATCATATCAATTTTTTAATGTGTAATGTGACTTCGAACTAATATATATATATTTAATTATTTGTGGCATATTGATGAAGGAGCAAAGGAACTAAACAATAGATTTTTTGAGTAATTAAAAATTGAAAATTTTAATTTGAAATTTTGATACTTTCAAAACTCATTGATTAAATTTTTTTTTTTAAATCGACAAATTTAGTTTGAAGTTTGTAACTCATAGAACTCTTCTTTTAAGATATTCCCGTGCATACCTTATAATTTTGATTTTTATTTAATTAAAGTATGTACAACTACAATCAAAATTGAATAAAACTAAAAACTTTTTTAGTAATAAAAAAAATAAATGTTTAAATTTAAAGATAGATACAAAGAAAAGATTAAAAAAATCAAGTTTGTACACATAAAAAATCAATTTTGTACATTAATTCAAATTCTCGCAATTTTCTCTACTTTTTTCATCTGATTCATCAGCACCATCTTCTTCTTCTTCTTCTTCTTCTTCTTCTTCTTCTTCCTTTTCTCTTTTTTTTTTTTTTTTTTTTTTACCCAACACTCAACTTCAACTTCTTGTGATGATAACTACAACACTGCCATTGCTCTTCTTTTTGTCCAACATCTTTGAAAAAGAAAACACCATGAAAATGAAGAAATGATTGAATGATCTTTAAAAAGTGGTTCAGTATTAACACAAAATAAAAATATAAAACACACAATTGAAAAATGTCAGAGAAGAAAAAAAAAAAAATCAACTTTTAACTTATCTATAGATTAATTAATGAAAACAAAAGTAAAAGACAATAGAACTTTTAGAATGGGAAATTTGGCTATAAACCCCCTTTACCTTCCTTTCATTGTTAAAAGGACTAAGAAAAAAATTATATTTTCTAAATCCCCTCATAATTATAAAATCTTAAATAAATGACAAAATTTATTATTTAAATATTTTATATGACTATTATACTCTCAATTAAACTAAAAAGCAAAATTCCCAATCCCAACGACTCTCTCTTCGTTGTGAGTGTATACAAATAATCAACTCTGAGAAATGAAAAGGAAAGAAGAGAGAAGAGAGAGAAACCTGAGGGAGGAGAAGAGAACGGAATAAGTCGGAGGAAGAAGAAGGAGCACAAGAGGAAGGCGACGATTAACCCTACCTTAGATTTGAATCTCCTCCACAAACAACTACTACTTCCTCCTAATGATCCTGCTTTACCTTTGCTTTTCATTTGCTCGATCAAATTCAACTCTAATAATTTATCTCTCTCTCTCTCTCTCTCTCTCTCTCAAATTCGATAGTTTTTCTTCGAGAATCTTTGTTGTTGATGTAGAGAATGAGAGGAGAGAGCTCAAATTCGATAGTGTTTTCTTGGAATCTTTGTTGTTGATGAAGAGAATGAGAGAGAGAGCTCAAATTCGATAGTGTTTTCTTGAGAATCTTTGTTGTTGAATATATATATATCTATATATTCCGATCTCTAATCTATATATATATATATATCTATATATGTGTGTTTTGCGTCTTTAAGATCGGAGATTTGAATGATTGCACAGATTTTTCAAAGTAAACATCAAATTTCATTTGATAGAACCAGAGTAAAATTTTACTGGTTCTATTACTATTTTTCATTTGACAAAACCGAGTAAAATTTTACTTTAGTTTCACGATAAAATTTTACTCTCATTGAGTAAAATTTTACTTTTATCTGAGTAAAATTTTACTTTAGTTTGAAGAGTAAAATTTTACTTTCATGCGAGTAAAATTTTACTTTCATCTGATAAAATTTTACTTTAGTTTGAGTGTAAAAATTTTACTTTCATGCGAGTAAAATTTTACTTTCATCTGAGTAAAATTTTACTCGACATCGTAGAAGATGGCTTAATAGAATTTGATAAATATATGAGGTAATATAGTAAAAGAAACAAGTTTTAAAATATCAGGGGGTTTTGAAAGTACTTATATAATTCTTGTCCTTTTGAAAGACAAACTAGATAGTGAGGGGGCTATGACCAAATTCCCCTTTTAGAATTTTAGTAACATACTATGCCTCTATAAATAAATTGTAGATGACCAGGTTTTGAACTTGAGTTTTTTTAAAAAGATATAGATAATTATTCTTTTTTGTAACAGAGAGCCTGCACAAGAGTTGTGAGTTTTTTTCCCCACACTTTTTAGTTTGAGAATAATACAACTATTTATGGAGATGGAAGAACAATGTGGGAGAAGGTTTTTTAGATTTTTTTAGAAGAGATATAAGAATAACTATATGGGATTTTTATCTTTTTATTATTTTTATTATTTTTATCTCTTGGTTGTCATTATTATTTTTAAAGTTATTTAACAAAGAGATAATGATTATATTTTGCTTTTTTTTTTTCTTTTTATCTCTCTATTATTACTATTTTTTAAAGTTTGTTTTAGAAAGACATAACGGATAACTATGCGAGATTTTATCCTTTCATTATGTGGGATTTTATCCTTTTATTTTTTGCTTCTTCATTTTTATTTTTTATTTTTTATTTTTTAACTCTTGGTTATATTTTTTTCCTTTTATTTAATTTTGTTTAGCGAGGTAAAAATGTAGAATGATTGTTTTATTATATTAAAAATTGAAAATTAGGAAAATGAGGTAGAGACACTCCAGGAAGTGCAACGTGGGAGAAAACCCATGAGATATTAGTATTGGAATTTTGGGAATTTTAAGAACACATTATATTTGCTTATATATATAGTATAGATAGTTTAGATAGAGCAAATTATAAATATATGTTATGAGATTTGTTTAAAATATAAATTATTTTCTGTAATTTGAAAAATTATAAATATCTCACTATCATAATTTTTTATTTAACAAAATTAGTTAAAAAGTAAAATTCTTAATTGCTCTCTTATATAATAATAAAATTATTTGAATTATTAATTGAAGTCATCATTAAAAACTGTTAATTGACTTTATAATTTATTAATAAATGAGTTATTTGTTATGAAATTGGGAACTTTAAGAGGTTGGATATAATTTTCAAAATTATAGTAATAATTAAGTATTTTAAAAAATCTTAAAAGGTATGTTTGTAATTTATAAGTATTATATATATATAGGCTTGGGGGGTGTTTTTAGGGAGTATGCTCCTCCATAATTTTAAGTTAAAATCTCTTCTAAATTAGTCAAGATGGTGAAATTGGTCTCCCATATTAAGCGATTTAATGGTTACGAGTTATAAATATACATATATTCACATATTTGAGATTTTAATGAAAAGTTGACTGATTCTATTTTATTTTGATTTTGCTAGCTTTGGGGTAATGCCAATAACAAGTCACATGGAATGTAGCACAAACTCATATATACACACATTTGAGATTTTAATGAAAAGTTGACTGATTCTATTTTATTTTGATTTTGCTAGCTTTGGGGTAATGCGAATAACAAGTCACATGGGATGAAGCAGAAACTCATTGAAGAGCAGGGTTTGACTTTATACTTTGTTGTTGTAGTGGAAAGTCATAATTCAGCTCCCCAAGTTCATCACCAACATATCAAATTATTAGAACACAATAATGATTACTTGAATAAGATAACCAAACTGCCTCCTCAACAATTTGACAAAAAAAATAAAAAATAAAAAAATTATTTGATGGTCTTTAAAATATTATTCCACATCATTTATCATTTTACATTTAATAAATCATCTTAACTTTTTATTTTGTTGACTTGAAAAATAATCCTTGCCTATACTTCATTAGTTAATATGTTTAAAATAATATTATATAAATTAATCAATTTTATAATTTTTTGAATCAATGTGACATTCATCAAATTATTAAAATGAATCTTGTTTTTGATTCATTTTTATTTTAATTTTAAATTTCATATTACTTAATTTAATAAGAATTTATTTTAATATTTATTAATTTTTATAACATTTTGCATACATGTATGCAAGACAAAAAGTCTTGTGCTATGGAGGTGTGGGACAGTATGTGGGATAGTATATTAAGAGCTACTCTAAGCCATAAAAAGATACATTTTATATTTTGTTCAGGGCGTATTCTAATAATAGTACTTTTTATTTTTTAAATTGATTTGTCTAATTTTTAAAATTATCCAATACAACTAACCAAGAGATAATGAGATAAAATACTTACCATGTTGTCTATTCAATTCGAGCTTCATTATGTGACAGGGTCCGTTTTGGGCGCAAGTCAGAGAAGTTGTCACTTTGGGTTCCGAAATATTAATTAAAAAAAGGCTTTAAAATTTTGTTAATTATTATATTAGTCTATAAAAAAAAATCTTATTGGAATTTAAAGGGGCTCAACAAAATTTAGTTATAATTTAAAACTAATTGATGTGGTGAATTATTCGAAATTATTGAATGGCTATTTTCTAAATATATGAATTATATATAGAATATGATGAATTATACTGTTTGTAGTTACTCTTTTCAAATTAAAATTGATTAAATCTTACATTTACTCAACTATACCTGATGAAAGATTAAATGAACTACCAATTTTATCCATTGAAAATGATTTAGCTTATAAGTTGGATTATGCGAACTAGATTAGTAATTTTATAGCTAAAAATGTCAATAGAATGATTTTTAAGTGATTCTTGTTAAATTCTATTTACTTTTTATTTGATACTTCATATTAGATTATTTTGATCAATTTTCTTATTGTAAATTTTAATGTATATTTAAGTAAATTTTAATATAAATATACATATATATATATATATATATATATAATGGAAGTAACCTTTTTATGAGTATTGTCAAATATCTCAAAAAGAAAAATTAGGCACATAATTATTATTATTTTTTTTAAAAAAATGTATGAAGGCCCTGTATATTGAGTCGTGAAAAAGTTGGCGCCAGCGCTCTTACGTGATAATACTATACAAAATGTCAAAATCATTTTAAAGTTGTGTTTATATAATAAATTTGGATAGTGATATGGAAAAAGAAAAGAAATGTTAGGAAAATGAAGAAAAATATAACTTATATTTCATTTACATTTTTTATATTTTTATTTTTCTTTCATTTAATCTATATTTTTTATTTAATTTTAAAATGCATACCTTAAATTGTGATCTGAATCCAGCATAAATGCCTGTGGATGCTCTAATAATTATTAGAAAGACTAATGGCTAACTATGGAGTGCAGAAGGTGAGGCATTCCAGATCTGTAAACAGTAATGCATAGTGACACCCAACATCCGAGCGTGCGAGTAAAAATTCAGTTTAAGGATATTATAATAAAAATAAATTTATATGTAAAGGGTAAACTTCAGTTTTTAAAATAAAACTATTTTATATATATATATATATATATGAGAATATAAATGGTAAAATGTCATTAGATAATTAGGACAACTCTTTTTAAAATATGTATTATGCGTTTCAATTATGACTTTTATAATATTTAATGACCTATTAAAATGCTACTTATAACTTGGTTATGATTTAATTATATATATTAATTATGACTAATTTTGATATTGGTTATGACATTAATTTGATTATCATTCAAAAGATCTTTGGTTATAACTCCTGTGATGTTTAATTATGACTTCTTTTTTTTTTTATTATTTTAATTGTGATTGAAAAAGATCTAATTATGACATTTGTGCTAAATAACATTACAAATATCATAACTTGCAATCAGGATAGTGATACCGTTGTATTGAATATTTTTTTTTCCCCAATATATATATGTATACACTAACGGTTGGTACAAGCGTCGTGTACAATTTAAATAAGTAAAAATAAAATAAAATATTTATTGTATGTTGTGTCTCCTTAATAGTAAGTGTCTTTTTCATCTAACTCAAAGTTCAAGATTTGAGTCTCACTTATCCTATCTATCAACATAAGAAGGCAGCTTCAGGATACCACAAGAGGTTCACTTTACATATAGTACAGAAGATATATAGATAAAAGTGTTAGGTATACCGGTATGAGACAATTGATTTATTAAAATATTTAATTTGATTTGGTGTTGGTTATAATATATTTTCAATATGTTATATGTGACTCTTGGAAACCCAATGAGTATTTACTAATTTGTTTGGCGGAAGCTAGGGTTTTCATAAAAAATCCAAAAACCAATAATATATTCATATATATTGTTTCTTCCGAAGGGTTACGACGAGATACACTAGATTATTCTCGGTCACTTCTCACAGTGATTGGCTTTTGAAGATTTGGATGCCAAATCAATTGTGAGTGGTTTTTTGCTTGGGTGAGATCTCTGTCTCACGTGGTGTGTTTAGAATGACTGTTTCGGGGCACATATTTGATATAATTTAGTTGTCTTTTACAACCTGTTTCGAAGGTTTTTGTTTATTTATTTGGTGAGATCTTTCCTCTTATTTATTTGTGATTATTTACAATTCACCTAAGAGTGATTTTATAAGACCATTTGTGTCTTGTTTGTAATTGTTTAGAAAGCTGTTTGGTTAATAGTGAAATCGGATTTCGATTCCATAGGCGTATCTCATATTGAGGTAACCATGTAAAAATTCTTGTATCATTATTGATTTAATTTTTTAGCATTAGTTTTATTCCTATTGATTGATTTACTTGTAAGAAATCATATATTTTCCCTAACAAAAGAAGATATATATATATATATATATATATAGATTTGGTCATAGGTCCTTTTTGAATCTTTTGGATCATTAGGTCCAACTCTAATATTTTTAGTCTAAAAGACATAATTTGTCCAAAAGGACAATTATTTGTTGAAACCAATCAATCCATCTCTGCTGAATCAACTTTGCCTCTTTATTAAAATTTACCAAACTACTATATGTTGAAATGTGATTTATTTCACTTATTCAATATTCTATTAGTTAAATATCACACATTTCTTTACTCACTACCACCCCTATTGCTGCGGTCACCATTGACTTTTCCGGTTAATTTTTCAGCAACTTTTCCAATCAATTTTCAACGACTTTTCCGATATATGTTTATCAACAAATAAATTTTCATCAATCTTCAGAAAATTTAGGGTTTGAATTACAATGCGGGGGGACATTTTTTGATGATGTATGCATGCATATCTCAACACAAACATATCTCACGAGTCAACATGGGAGCAGTGCCAATACTAACACTATCAATTCCACCACTACCGCTGTGGTTTCCACATCACCCGGCTTTGGCGGCACACAAAATAGCTGCTTTTAGACCATACATTATTATTTCTTTTGTGGAAGCAAATCTGTGTGTGTTTGATTGTTTTAATTTAAGGATAAATTACATACCTAACTTAGAACTCATTTGTATTTTATCCCTTAAATTTTAAAATTTAATAATTAGTCTTTTAAAATTATTATTTTATTATAGTTAATCTTTTTTTTTATTAGAATTCTATTAAAAATTTATATAAAATCAGATCATGTGTACACATGATATATTTATTAAATTTTTTAATAATATCTTTATATAGTGATTTCATTTACACTTTGTTTCCCTAAACTTAGTGGCAAAGTACAAACAAAATCATTATATAAAGATATTATTGTTAAAAAAATTTAATAAATGACATGTGTTTTACACGATTTAATTTTGTATAAATCCTTAACAAAATTCTATCAAAAAGAATTAATTAAAATAAGATAATATTTTGAGATGGTTAATCGTTAAATTTTAAAATTTAAAAGGGCAAAATACAAATGACCCATGACCCTTAATTTAATTGTTCTTCTTTTAAAAAAATAAAGTTCAACAGATAATATTTTAGAAGATGGTGCTCCAATTTATAAAAGTAATTAGTAATTTTTTATTTTAAAACCCGTGTGTATATGAAAAATAAAAGATTCAACGACTCTCCTCTCACTATCTCTCTCTCTTACAATTAAAAATTAGAGACCTCCATTAACAAATGAGTAAAGTTCGGGATATTAAATTTTTTATTTAAAATTTGACACAACACTTATATAAGTGTGAAATTCACACCTATGTGAGACTCATACTCATGTAAATATTTGATAAGAATTTTAATAGAATATTCAGCGTTTCAAACATATTTGTTAACAAATTAGTATTTTAATAAGTTTTGCAACAAGCAAGATTTCTTCTCTAATAAGGTTACGTTGTATAAAAATATATAAATAATCATGATGATTGTGACGACCGGGCCTTTCTTTTCTTACTTTTCTTCTCTTCTTTCTTCCTTCACTCCACCTTTCTTTTATTTTCTTTCTTTTTTGTTGGGCTTCAAACGTTTGAAAATAATTTTCTAAATAAAGTTCTTGCTCTCGTTTTGTCCGGTGTTGAATTTCATTTGTTCCGAAGGGTGTGCGGTTGAGTCTAGAGTGCTCGGGAACCGAACTGGAAGATTTTGGTCAGCTGGGTCAGGGCCACATGTGCGGGGCCCTAGGCCTACGTCTTGAGATGAGGGGCGCATGTGCAGGGAGGCCAAGCCGTCGTCTTGTGAGGAGAGAGGCTCTTGATGGTTGCCCTCTTGCTTAAAAGGCATGAGCGGGAGAGGTGCAGGAGGATCCCGCGTCACCGCGGGGGTGAGGAGGTACGTGCGAGGAAGGCGCTCTGCCGCGTGCGGCAATGCATGCCGCACGTGCGGCACTCTGGGTAGCCGAAAACTCTGTTTTTCTTCTCTTTTAGTCCGAAAAGTGTATCTCATTTTGACATTCCTCTCTTACTCTAAAACATATTTTCCTCATTCTCTCTAGAAAACATCATCAAACACCCAAAATACTTTGATTCTTGCAAATCTTGGATCTAGATCATCATCTTTTTCTTCTAATTTTGAAGATCAAACTAGAGCTCCTCTTGGTGTTATGGAAAGTTGAAGAATCTTTCATCAAAGCTAGGGTTTCATCTTCTCTTTCTCCATGAAGCTTGAGGTAGGGATTTCTTGAGTTATATATACATGTTGTGCTATATATATATGATGATTTCAAAGCTCTCTTGTAGTTTTTGTGTTGATTTTGGTTTTGCCCCAAATATAGAAAGTTTTGAGAAGGGGTTTTGATCTAAATCTTTTCCTATCCATGAGAATGTTTCTTTCTACAAACTCAAGAAAATGTGATTTTGAATGAGTCTCACTAAGAAATGGAAGGATGTTGGGTTTTTGATGAAAACCCTAGAAATTGAAGGATTTTGGAAGACAAAATAATGCTTATGAAATTGTTTATTTTCTTGTGTAAAGAGGATGAATGAGGAAGTGTAAATATTATTATGTGTTTTTATAAAAATAGCAAACCTTCTTGATATATGATCCATGAGGATTATTTTGGCTTGTTACTAAATAATTAGTACATTATAGTTGAGAAATGGTAAATCATTGTGCACTATGGATTGCGAAAGTTATAACCTTAAGAGATTCATGGTTAAAACATCTTATACGAGCTTGAAGGGGTTAAGTTGATTTGATTTGTGCATGATGGAAATTGTTGTTGTGTGTTGAAGACACATGGTTATTTTGAGAAACAATATCGAGGTTAAGAAATGAGAATGGGTGTTGCTTATTATTATTGTTGATATTTGAAATTGAAGAAGTGTTATGAAATGTGAAAAGATCATGACATTGCAAATTCATCTTATTATTATTTTCTTTGGATTGTAACTTTCGACCGAGGATATTTATTTCATGAAACAAAATAATGTTGTAATAAATTAAGGAAATGTGTATGGGAGTAAATCGTTGGTAAATCCGGTTAGGGGTGTAGATGAATTTGATAAGTTGGCACAGTGTCCATGGTGAAAGACTAGAAAACCGTGCGGATGAGTGTCAAGCCTTCCGGTTAATATCGATAAAAATAGACAGTTTGGTAGTACTTATAGACACTAGCTTAGGGATTACCGGTGTATTTACGCTCCTATTGATTAAAATTGGAAGTTTGGAGTGTGTTGAGATGGCAATCTTCTATTGAAAAAATCGAGATTGCTAATTTTTATTGAAATGAGAATTTTATGAAGAGCATGAAATGAAAACTCTTTAAAAGAGCATGGCATGGCATTGACATTTGCATTTTTATTGAGAATTGCATAAGCGTATATATTTTGTTAGAATTCTCTCAGAGTTTTATGCTCACCTGTGGGACCTTGGTACAGTGAAGGCAGGTGATCCCACCAAGTTGAGGGCGGATAATTGTAAAGTGCATAGCTCTTATTTTGTTGTGATCATCGTGAGTCAAGGGCTAATGTGTTTGGGTCCGAAGACCATTTTATTATGTGTAAGGGCTATTGCCGTGGAAGATGTAAGCCCATAAGGACATTTATTTGTTTTGAGATTTAGATGTTTCATATGCTATAAATTCATGTGTTCTTTTAATTCGTTTGAGTGTATAACGTAAGTGAAACTTTGTATTTAATTCATTTATTATGTATGAGATGATGGAAGGATTATTGTTATAGATGAGTCAATGTTCATTAGTATGGTAGTTCATGATGAAATATTTCAGGGCGTTACAATGATTCTTCTTTACATAGGATACAAAGAGAATTAATTCATAACCTAATGACATGTTTAACTGTGTTTTTATTCTGTATTCTTAACAAACAAAATGAGTCATATTTGGTTTGTTTTCATAATTTTTTGAAAATTAATTTGATAAAAATAAATATCAAAAGAAACTTTTTTTAAAAAAATTTGAAATTTATTTTGGCCTCTCAATAGATAAAGTTATATAAAAATGATAAATATTTTTAATTTTTTTAATTCTTTCGCAAATTAATTTTTAATTTTTTTAATTTTTTTTCTGAAAATAAGTTTTGAAAATCTAACCAAGCAAGTTTTGAATTTTTTTTGAAGAGTTTCTCGCGCTGTTAGTTATTTTTAATGTAAACTAAAATATCTTTGTAGTTTTGTCCATTTATGCTCACTTTGATATTTTATTGTGAAAGGTGTGGAATTTTAATGCAGGTCTTCAAATGTGTTACTTCACCGAAAAAATATTTATTTTTCATATTTTTGGGCGACCATTCAATTGGTTCTCTTTGATAAGTTTATTGTAGAGAGTAATTTGCAAATTGTATGATTTCAAATTTTTGAGGACAAAATTTTTAGGACAAAAATAATTAATTGTCAAAAGTTTTATTGTAATATTTTGCAGCGGAAATTAAACATTTAATAATGACTTACTATTCTTGAGACCAAAACTTTTCGTTTAAAAAAGTGAACATTTTGTCACAAAATTAGATTAACATGTATTATCGATATTCTTAAGAAATTTTAGCCATTAAGATATTTTTTTCCCATGACAATTCACCATTAGAATTGG